>OZ023226.1:5812848-7012848 GCA_964006125.1 Cryptus viduatorius
GTAAATCGGTATAGGGACACGCCAGAAGGCCGGCAACGCAATGCGCGGCGGTCAGTATGTGTCGTTTGCCGATTATGCTACCACCGCATATGTGTTGACCGCGCAATAGCAGCGATACTATGTACGAATTATGACCGAGCGCCGCCGGTGTGCCACCGATGCTTTTCTGCGGCGGTTTTGCATCGGTAACTGGATCGGTAAAAAAATATATATTTCCGATCGGTATCGTATCGATAACGATTTTTTTACGCGGGATATATGTAGTTTTGCTTCTCAGCTTTTCTTTACTTACCTCCGTTAAGCAGAACTACTGCCAGTACCGCTAATAATCGGTAGCGTCCGACCATCTTGATTGAGGAAAAGACAATCGTTTGGATGAAGATCGCCCCGCGATGAATCTCTTTATAAACGAATCGAAACGTCTTCATTCACTGGTGTTCTCGATTATTTGTACACCGATTATTCCGCGATTACGGATCACCCAATATTGCGGCCGATCTCTCACGGCTTCGTCATAAATCGCGGTTACGTAAATGCTGTCGGGGCAATTTGAAAAGCCGGAATCACACGCCGATGATCAAAGTTTTACTTAAGCATCAATCGGATCACCGAGTTTTGTATAAGTCCATTATGTATAGTGAAATTAGGTCATTCTTTCGAACCAACGAATTAATTCGTGGAACTGGAAAAATCGGCACTGGATATTCTCGAAGAGATTATTCCGGATCAATCATATCGGTATCATATTGTATGAAAAATACAACGATACCGATAAAAAAAAATTACAGATGTTTCCGAAACTTTCTACGGAAGGCTCTGGCAGATGATTTATTAGCGGCCGATTTTCTGAAGGGTACTAATTTATTATTGTAGCGATGACGGTACCGATTTAAATATAAATGGCTGTCTGTTTAAAAATATTTATATTCGATAGATAATATGCGTAATAAGGACATTTGAGAACATATTGAGCTCTCGAAACTGGAGGAGCCGATTTTTACGTCGTATATCAGATTTCTATGGAACGCTTATCGACTAAATACCATTTTCCAATTTTTTTTTTTTTTTTTTACGGTTTCATAGATTTTCTTTCGTGAATTTCTCGACTAAATTTTTTCTTATTTTTTTTTGTGGTTAAATAAGCGCAATGTTTTTCATGAAAGGGTTGAAATACTTTGTATCGCGAATGCACGTATATAGCCATTCGCGGTCTCGAATGATTTAGTAATTTAATAATTTATTCACAATCGCCGTACGGCCAACGGTAGTTTCGCAATTGTCGACGATTGCAATTCCTGGTAATCGCTCCAGGGTTTCTGTCTCGTGCGTGCAAACTGCGTGTACAACGAGAGTGCGTGCGCCGCGTGCGCGAGAAACCTCTACCGGGAAAGCCGGCGTCGTGGGTGCATGACACAGGCCCACCGTTTCTTTCCCCATATCAATCTCTATTTTTTTTCGTTTTTTTTTTCTTTTTTTACTTTTCGAACGAAACCACGCGGGCGTCGTCGATAAATCACGAAACAAATGCTCGCGGTACGTTCGCGGTATTTCTTCGTTGACATCGTCGTCGTCGTCGTCGTGCGGAGTGGGAGAATGGGGTCGATATGCGGACTATCGCGTAGCGTCGACTCTGCATTGCGATCAGCGAGAAACACCGGGGCAACCGTATGAAATAGTTTATTGCATAGCACGACATTAGCCCGGTCTGCATCTGGTCTTCGCGCGATAGGGAAGCCGCGCTTCGAGAAATCGCTGCATCCACCATCGACGGCTACTTTATCTAACGCTTCTTTCCTCTTTTCGTTTCTCTCCCGATCGCCGTTTGTTGTACGACTTAAAAGCCGCGTCGGTTCGGAATCGATTGGGCGTCAAAATCCATTTATTTCGTAGATTAATGGATTTCCAAAATAAAAAATTTTTCATTTTTTTTTTTTACGCGAGTAATTGAGATTTTAACGACTTCAGAAAAAAAAAAAAAAAATTCTCAGCAATTTGAGAAAATCGCCTATATTTCTGAAAGATAAAATATGCACTTTCCGATATTGATGAAAAGTGAAAAAAAAAATGCAATTGAACGCTCCATCATTGTTCGCGATGTTTTCGATCCCAAGCGATTCGAGATCTTCACAGATACAATAGTATTATCCCCTTTACGGCCATTTTGTATCGCCGCGAGATCTTCGCACCCACGTCCGTCGTCTGGGGATCCCCTCTCGAGTGCAAACGTACGTACAGTAATATATTTTCACGTTTACGCGCATAGGATTATATTCGCAAACGGTTGTACCATCGCGCGGCATTGTTCGCTAGGATTCCAGAAACATATATTCGCATATATATATAAATATATATACATATATACGTTATATGGTTCCGAAGGTTTGCGAAGCTTATTTTGCATCGAATTTTCTCTGTGGATTATGTTATGCTATACGCATTCAAAGACTTTGTTACAAGACTCTCGAACCGCAACCCTTTCCCGCTGCCCTCTTCGCGACCATTTTTTTTTTTTTTTTTTTTCGTTTCTCCGTTTCTTCCTCTGACCCTTCGTTTTAACTTACGAAAGATATATATGCGAAAGAAATTATAGTGTTGCCTCTCGGTATATACATAAATATATGTATATATATACGTATGTGTAAGTGCGACGTCGTTTCGCGGGCGGCCGCGTAGATAGGTGCGTAGGTACGACACTATCGGAGACTCATAAAGCAACGCGACTTGGCGTATATACTATATATACGCGCAGACGGGGCCAGCAGCAACGACCGGATTGCAAGCGAGCCGTCGTCGTCGTCGTCGTGGACTGAGAGGCCGACTCTTACGGAACAATGCCATCCGTATCGTGTGCTTTCCTCGCTCGCTTTTGGTATCGCTTATCGTACCCCCGCGAACGACGAGCGATGTTCCACGTTTCGTCGCGTCCGCCTCCCCCCCCCCCCCTTTTCTTGGACTCTCTTTCTCTCCGCTGTCTACAATACTGTATAATGTATTTTTCTACAATACTCCAACCGATGAATTATATTTCCGTACCTAACGACGATTTATGCGCAAATGCGAAAGTCAACGAATGCTCTCGCAATTATCGACGCGAAATATACTTCGAAAAAAAAAAAAAAAAAATTGATAATTTTTAAATAATTATAAAAAATTTTGTATTAATAATAATGATTATTCAGTTTTATTATTATTACGCGTAATCGAAAAATTAAAAATGGCTGATTTTTTCGGAAGAATTGAAATTTTTAGAATTCGAAAATGTTTACGTGTTAATTAAAAATGTTGTTGGGATTATTCATTGTTTCTAATAATTCGAAGTAGTAATGGAGACTTCGAAGCATTGTAATCCCGGAAAAACTTGTGTTTGAGTTAAACTTGGCGAGATTTTCAACACACGAGAGCGCACACAGCCGGAAGTCGCTCGTGCAATCGCGTACACTATTATACTGTGTGGATACGAGGAGTAGTCGGCGTGGCGGCTAGAGATAGCGTATCGTGGTGCCGATAGGAAGTACCTACTGGTCTTGTCCCTCGCCCGCGCGCACACACCTAAACTGCCTCTTTATTTATTCGCTAAAGTTATTATTGCGTACACACGTAGAAGCGGAACTGAAAAGGAAGTCGCGAAAAAAAAAAAAAATGTAATCCTCGTGTTAAAACGAATCAACTTTTTACTCAATGTTAATTTTTTTTTTTGGGCAAAAAAAAAAAAAATTTCAAAAAAACATCGAACTTAAAAAAAAAAAATTTCGATATTTTTCATATTCCGCGATCGCGATGTTTTTCAAAGTTTACGAAAATTTTCGATCTACGATAACCGTGAAAATTGAATATAAAACAACTGTAACGGAAGTTGCGAAAAAAAATCTTCGTGTTAAAACGAATTAACTTTTTACTCAATGTTAATCAATTTTTTTTTGCGCAAAAAAAAAAATTTCAAAAAAACATCGAACTTAAAAAAAAAAAATTCGATATTTTTCATATTCCGCGATCGCGATGTTTTTCAAAGTTGATGAAAATTTTCGTTCTACGATAACCGTGAAAATTGGATATAAAGGAACCTGACGATGAGTTTCGATACTTTCGAGGACTAGCAGCGTCCAAACAGGAAATAGTAGGCAATAAAAGGTCGGAATGGGTATAGGAAACCGTAGTCAAGAATGAAGAAAACGAGTGAATGAAGCAAAGCGTTAAGAATGAGAATGCCAGTTGCCACGAAGAACTCTGACTGAGATGACACACTCCGAGGCCTCCTGTTCGGTCCGAAGCGTCGATGCAAGCTGACCGCGTTGCGTCGAAATAGTCACCGGGGTCTCGCATTCGCCGGGGAAGGGAGGGTGCATAGCTGAACGCGTCGGCAGACTGTGAAAGCGAGAACTACGCTCGGGTTTTTAGGCCTAATTAGTTGTCGCGCCCGGCGTCACGTCTCGGGGACACTCCGTGTGCCTCGTAGGCGCCAAAGTCCGTTTTCACCGCAAACGTCCCATCGGAGGCGCGCGCGCCCTCCGAAAAACTCAGACATATCGTCAACCCTTCCGAAACTTTTCTCCGTGCGCTATGAATTTTACTTCGTCCCTTTTTCGTGTCAATTGTCTTTCAACTTTGCCGCACGAATTTGGTTTTCGGCTTTAAAAAATGAAGTCTTACCATCGATCGATAAAAAAAAAAAAAAATTCTACTTTTTCCTTAAACTCGAATTTCATTTGCCCTGAGACCAAAAAAGCGTGAAAAAAAAAAATGCATGGTGGACATTTTTTTTTTAATTCAAAATTTTTTTTTTACGCGTTACGTATTTATCGAATGACTATACATAACGAATTTCGTAATGTTGCGTTAATCGTTGAAAATAAACATACAGTTATCGAATGACGATAGAGTATCGCGCTTTGGGTCGATCGATTTATCGCGATTCGAAATAACGTACTAAAATCTCAGACGTCGAGATCAATGTAATCTTTAGTACTAACAACAACTACTGTCGTCGCCGCTACAACCGGTGCGCAATTGTCCCATAAATTGCTTCGCAAAATCGTAAAGTCGCAACGGTAGTTAACATTGTAATATCCTTTTTTTGTTTTGTTTTTATGTACGCGCAAAACAAACTACTGGAATACGGGGTTACATGTTGCCGGCAATCGGGCAGTTCGTACTTCGCGTTGTAAAAAAAAAAAAAAAAAACGTACCGACTTCGTTCGCGTCCGGCATCGCCGCTGTCGAAACTCCCGTTGGGAGAACAAAACCGGATAATAAAGTTTAATTTTCTAACTCAATCGACCGACGCGTTTCACAGATCGCGGTGAATGTATCCACGATCGATTTTTTTAAAACTCTTCGAAAAAAAAAAAAAAAAAAAAAATGGCGATTTTGTTAATTTAACAACGTTTCCACGTGATAAATTTTATTTTTCACGATCTTTTTTTTTTTTTTTTTCGAAATAAAAAAAAATTATTTTTTCATTGCATTAATGCAAATGCTTACGTTTCTACGGGATAAACTTAATTCTCCGCGGCTACCGGAGAATAGCACACGATGACCGCGTTAACTCGAAGGATCAGTGCCCCGGCTAAGCTGTAGTCAACTCCGCACTGAATACTGTATAGTAAAGAGGGCGCGAATTGCCCCTCAGCTATATAACACACTGTACGAGGCGCATACTCCGCTAGGTACACATCTTTAGCGTTCTCGCGCGCGAGTTCCCCGCGGTACCGGATAATATTCGCAGATCGTATCGCGGGCGTACGGAGTAAACGTGTGGGCGAGTTAGTCGTCGAGAGAACTCACTGTACTTTTGCTCGGATAGTTATATCTTCCACTATCCTCTACACGAGTTTAACGTATCTGGTGCATTTGTACAACGATCGCGATCGGTATATATCCCGGTGTCCGCACACATTTGGCTTTGAGACCAACGTATTTATGTGTCTCCAGCATCTTTGAGAAACATTATTAGCCTCAGGAATAAAAATTTTGAAATTGCATTAAAAAAAAAAAAAAAAAAAAAAATCGTGAAATTAATTTGAAGTGTCCGAAAAAAAAGTTTTAGATCGACGATCCGTTTTTTTTTTAATTTTACTTTTTTTTCGTGCGACTGCGCAGTTAATGGACGATTTTACGATAATTTTTCAACGGCGTGTTACTGACCGGCGATATTGCATTAAATAAAAAAATTACAGTAAACAAATCGTCAAATTAATTTGAAGCGTGTGAAAGAAAGTTTTAGATACGCTGTCCGTTTTTTTTTTTTTTTTTTTTCTTGAGATAAATCTAAGAGAGTGGAGACAAGTTTAGTCCAACTATATCGAAGTAAGAAAAACTGTTTTCGAGAGGTTCCCTCGTCTCTCCCTTTGATCCGGTCGGTGAACGCGCTCTTTCCGGGATATCTTATATGCAGCGCAGCATCAATGTTTCGTTTTTTTTTTTTTTTCTTTTTTTTTTCTCTTTATATACCTCGAGTGGTTGGATACATTCAACGTCTCAAGAGGACGTTGGACGATCACAGGGAGAGAGACAGTCCTCGAGAGTTCAGACACACGAAACACTCGAAACGCCGACAAACTGGTTTCCTCCTTCGCGCGGCTTGCTGTTTGCTATAAGCTCCTAGTTCTGTGCGAGACGAGTGGACCACGTGAAAATCTTTGAGTATATCGCGCGACACCTCTCTCTGCACTTGTAGCAGAATAGTCTGTACCCATAATTCCGACCCAACGGAGTTAAATCGTTCTATAATTAAGTTACTTAGCGACGAGGACAATCGTCGGAAATAAAATCCCGAAAAAAAAAAAAAAAATGTTAGCCTCACGAATTTATTCACGCGATGCACTTAGTTTATCGATATATCGAAAAAATTACGTATTAATATCAGAAAAAAAAAATTCAGAAAAAAATAATGAATCGAAAAAATATATCGATCGAATTTTTTTTTATTTTATTAATAAACAATTGGTAAATATCGCGGGGTATAAAATATTTTTAACCCTTTGAATAGTTAATTATTAATTTAATATAATTTAATTAATTTTGTCTTAATTAACTATTCAGATAGCAATTTTTTTAATTTTTTTTTTATTTTTTTGACACCATAACGGTCGAGTAGAAACGCCGTCCATAGACACTTGCCGCGGCATTAACGAAATCGCCGTCGACCGCACAGCGTGGCAGAGAGTGCGCGATAGAATTAATGGTGGGTCGCGTGTCCGACGGGAAATAGCGGAACGGTGACGCGAGCCGCTCGAACCCACCTTATTATTCCCGTTCAACCTTTTTTTTTTTTTTTTTTTTTTTTTTTACACACGATCGCTCTCTCATCGTTTCGTATCGGCGACAGAAAGCGAGAAAGAAGGAATGAGAAATGGAGTAGAGATCGAGAAGGACAGTCGCAATCGTGGCGATTGACGCTTTCGAACGAGTCTCTCACTGTTCGACTGGGCGACCGCTGTGGGACGGTAAAATCTTACGCGGGCACAGTGACGCGATTATTGAAAAATGAAAAAAAAAAAATGAAACAATCAATTTTTTTTTTTTTTTTTTTTTTTTTTTAGTACCGCGCGATTTTTTTGTGTCTCTTGTGGAAACTCTGCCGACGCGATCTCGGGATCGGTTTTAATCGATCGACGCCCACACGATTGATCCACGACTATACCTCATCGATTGAGTTGCTTCGGGTAAAGATAACGATCGCGATCTTAATGACACAAACGGCTTTCAGATTCGTCCGCATTTAATCAGCGGCAAGCGGTTCCTCGATCTGAATTCATCGAAATTCAAAAGGTGCGGAAAGGATATCACACAACTGGGAATTTTAACCCCATTTTAACCCCTTTCGGCACGATAATTTTATAGATTTAATAAAAAAAAAATCTGATATCGGAATTTTTTTTTTATTGCTTTATCGTAAAAAATCATTTTATCAACGAAATATTAAAAACGCGCGAATATTTAAATTACGAATTAAAATTTGTAATACTAAAAAAAAATTGTGTCGTCTGCAAATATCGTTCAATTATCGAATACCGTTTTGCGAGACATTCGAATATAAATGCAAAACGCGACGAACGAACAAGGAAAATCTCGTATAACTCGGTAAAATCGCAATGGACAGGTATACACTTTAACCTTATCGTATTCTTATCGTGAGATGACCCGCGAAAATATACTCAACATGCTGAAACACTCAGTATACTCTATTTTTAACACCGGTGAAAATATGGTTTGTTTTACCTTCAACTTCGCAGCAAAGTTATCGGTTTATCGTGTCGTCGCACGCGTCCGAACGATTAAAATAAAATGAAAAAAAAAAAAAAAAAATCTCCGTTTAGTTTCTGTCGATTAAAAACTTTGTAAAAAATCGCTACTCAATTATAGTGAAGACATTTAATTACAGTGAAATCGAAACATTACACTTTTTTCATGAACACTAAAACGACAAATAAAAAAAAAATTATAATAAAATATAATCCAAAAATGAAAAAAAAAAAATTTTATGTTATAAAATTACTTTCCATTTCGATCTCTCGCTTCTCCTCTCTCCGAACCATTGAAGAAAAAAAAAATTTCTTAATTTTTGGACATTCCAAAAATTCGCAAAAAATCACAATGTAATTGTATTGAAAACATTGAATTACAGTAAAATCGAAAAAATTACACTTTTTTAATGAACGCTAAAACGACAAACAAAAAAAAATTACAAAAAAAACAAATATAAATACAATAAATTATAATAAATTATAATCCAAAAATGAAAAAAAAATGTAATACAATAAATTGAATTTCCATTTCGATTTCTCGCTTCTCTTCCCAACGATTATCAATAATTTCTTTCTCCATGTCGCGTCTCTCATTAATATCAGTGATTCTGCATTTGTAAGACATAACAGTGGGCAGAGAGCGAGAGAAAGAGAGAAAGAGAGAAAGAGAGAGAGAGAGAGAGAGCAGTGCACCAGTTAGCGTACTTCTCGCGATAATCTGCGTATTCGCATCGCAAAGGTTGTCAAACGTGTCGACTCGGATGGTAGAAATTTACTCGACATTCTTCCATATTAATGTTAATTCTTCGTAAAAAAAAAAAAAAAAAAAATATATAATTAAATGGGTAGTCGTAGTCGCGAATACGCGACTCCGAACGATTTCCATTGGCGATAGATATATATACATGAAAATCAATTGATTTTTTTATAACTGCATTGGCGAACAGTCGTGAGTTACAGGGAAGATTGTAGATTCCAGGAAACGCGATCGTCCACTAGAATTAAGGGGGTTTTTCGAGCGCTCCAAAGCCTCGTACAGCGGCGGCTTGAAGCCTTTTTTCCAACCGGCATAGCCGGATCCGCCGGAGACTTGATTCCCGCGAGATTAACGTTATGCACGACAATCTCGCATAGCGTATGTTCTCTCGCGACTCACACTCATCGGTATAGTGTACTATGTATATATAATATTATAATAATACCTGTATACGCGTAGCGCTTATAAAGTGTTGGAAGTCTAACGTTCGCAGAGCAGCGCGATACCATTCTCGTCTTTATGATAATCGAGAAGTAGCTGCGAGAAGTAACTCGCGCCGGTTTGGCGCGATCCTCTCTCCGCCGCGATCTTTCCGCGCTACGCGCGTAACTTAGTTTCGCATCCTGGTTTTCTACGATCGTTGCAACTTGCATTGCTGCTGGTTGCATGGCTAACGGCGATGCAGCCGATGCCGGGGGCAAGCGGCCTGAAAAGCTGACGAAGTTCTCGCGAAGAGATCGCGAGGTTTTTCCCCTTTTTTCTTCGTTTCGTCTCTCTTTTCCTTGCGTTACCTTTTTTTTTTTTTTTTTTTTTTTTTCGTTTCGGAGTCCTGCGGTTTTCTCTATTTCTTACGCGTTCCTTACCTTCGCTTCGCCTCATCGGCGAGTTTGCAACGTCGAGAATCATGGAATACGTATACCCGACAGTTATAACGCGCGGCGAGACCATTTGCAGGATCGTTTAGTCGAACGTCCTTAAATAACAGTGGCAATCCTGCGCGTCGACTCAACGGCCCGAGCAAACATAAGAGTTTCAACGATTCTCGCCGCCACCACCACCACCATCACTACCATCTCGACGACCACTCGAGCGCCGATTCCCGCGAGTTCTCGATCGCGCGTAAGCGCACGCGCGGAAGGAAAGCGTCGACGCGGGATAATCGGTACAATTCATTCCACAAAGCTGCTGGATACGTATTCTACGATATTCTGCGCGCAGTTCCGTTTTCTCGCGTTTCGGGAATTACTGAATTATAACTATACTTACGGATGACGAAATTCTACAAATCGTTTTTTTAACCGATTCGTAACATCGGTTATTTTTATCAAATAATTGTAAAAAAAAAAAAATCATATTAAAATAATTTTTATTAAAAGATCGTAATATTTGGAAAAAAATTTCTTAAGTTTTCGGAAACTATAAAAATTTAATAAATATTGATCGCGATAATTATCTGCGAAATGATAATTATAATTGCGGTAATTAATTCACAACAGGATTTTCTGGAATACGTGTTTTTGAAAATGAAAAAAAAAAAAAAAAACAGATAAGAATTTATCTCGTGACTTTAGTGTTGAAAATGATCCCCAACAAGTCCGAGTTTCATGGGACTTGTTGTTCACGATGTCTCGAATTAACCGCCGACCGGCATTACCCCCATCGCCGATACTTAGTATGTAACGTATATGTACGCCCGCGTGGCAAAACCTGTCCACCGTAAAGCGTTCGTACATCGTATTCACTCGCTTCCTCGGGAGCGTGAGCTCTCGAAGTAGCAAGTAGCCTAACTATGCGTATGGAGGCTGCGAGATGGTAACTACCCGGGAGACACGATCGGCAAGCTAAGCTTAGGTATTTTTCGTTTATAGCCGCATTGCTATAAGAAACCGACCGGATTAGTATAGGCGTTATGGCGGAGGATGAGCAAAGCGAGACACACGCGGAAATTATTGTACGATCGAAATTGTGGGCATTAAAAGTTTATATTACGCATAAACGAGGGAGCCGCGAGTTCGCAGCTCGTGAAAGACATTTTTTTTTTTCCTTTTTTTTTTTATTTTTTTTTTTCGTCATTTTATATTACGGCATTTAATATTTAGATGCGCGGTAAATTTAATTCAATTATTATTTTCATTCGCGGAAGATTTGTATTATTAGCTAACAGTATAGTTGATACTTATTAATTTTTCACGATCGATAAAGTAGAATCGGTGAATTCAAAGAGACCTACCGATCGCGGAGGTCGATGACGACATCGGTGTTCTACGGTGGACCAATGGTTTTTAATGATTTTTTTTTTTTTTTTCGTTTTTTATTGCATTTTCGAAGGAACCCCATGCCGGCGGAGGATTGATACGAGTCGGTAAGATCGGCATGGTTTCGCGAGCCATTTGTCGTTGGTACCGGTTCCCGTCCGTATTAGCTCTTGGGGTCGCGCGCATAATCATAAATTATATCAACACCTAGTTGAACGCGCGCGGGCTTCGAGTCTCCGATCGCCCGCGAGCGTCGTCCGCGCGAACTCGAGAATCGCCCACGTATCGCTATATCGCATACATCGCGCAAAGGTATAATCCCCGAGGCGTCGCGCTCGGACCATATCCGCTTTGACGGTTTTCAGTTAAAATTTACGAATTACGTACCATTTTTCTTCGATACGAAAATGAATGGCAGTCAATCGAATTAATTGGATTAAATTTCGAATGCGATAATAAAATCATAAAAGATCGAATAATTTGTTGATATCCATAAATATATCGAATAGAATTCCCGTACTCTAAAAAATTAAGAAAATATATTTTACCCAAAAAACATCGAATTTTTCGAAAATATACAAAAAAAATATAATATAACATATTATTATCATTATTATTTATAATTTTCAAAAAATCTCTGTTTTCGATAAATATATAGATATATATATCTTTATATGTAAATTCCGTCGTGAAAAAAGATGACTGAAGTTTTTCCAATTATCCCGAAGTTATCATCGATATATCGCGATTAACGATATTCCCCCAGAGATTCAACGGTTTCCCGTCGATTTAAATCACATTCGACTCTTAACCGGTAAAACGCAAGAAAATCGTGTTCTCGTAATAACGAACGTAAAATAAACGCGTTGAGAGTAAAAATAAATCGGCTCACCCGGTAGCGAAATAAATTTTCGATATGACAAATTGTAACGTTAACATTCTCGCATGCGAAGCCATGCGTGGTGCGGTGTACTGAGAAGGAATTACTTCGAACGGTAAAGAACTGCGCGCGCAGAGGGGTGGGAGGGGGGCATTAGAATCCGCCCTTTCACAGTGCGTTAATCAGGGTCATACGTCAGGCTCACGGTCGATTATCGGCGCTAAAACCAACATACAGATCGGCAAACTGTAAATCTACAATAAAATCTGATAAAATCGTAACTCCGGTAAAGTTAGTATGCGCGCGCAGCATGCAAGTAGCCGGTCTTCGATATACGCTATACGCAAACACGTTACACGTAAGTTCGATGCTGAAACGTTGTGTATTACGAATATTGTATAGATATATCGCCGGTAGTATCGATATAAAGTATATCGAAGTATATAGTCGCAGTCGCGCGGAGGGTTTACCATATAGTTATATAGCTATAAGACGCGAGTGTCTGTGAAAACGAGAAGAGTTGCAGCCGGCTAAAGACCCGTTATATCGTGTGGACGAGGTAATTAATTTAGCCGGCTAACGTTGGATAGGCACTACTAGGCCAATGCAAACACCTTCGCCCCGACTTAACCGGAGAACTCTGCTGCGCGATACTACGCTACTAATAATCCTTATATCCATTCCGGCGCGCGGCCCCTGAGATGCCCAACGTTCGCGCTCCCGCGCGTTTATCAAACGATTATTATTTAACTGTACTATGTATATACGCGACGATATAATAACGCCCCGCGTGAGAATACGAGGAAACATCCGTATTTTACAGCGGAATTTTTTCCTGAGACTCGGATTCGGGTAGAAGAAAGTTTATTTCGAGGAAAGGGTTAATTTCGTTAAGTCAATAAACAACGCGGAAAATCGATTAATCGATCTATCGACTATCAGTTTTTTGGGATAATGCGCGCGGCATCTATAGTTCGGGAAACTAAAATTTGCTTCTATTGCTAACATTTTTTTTTTTTTTTTAATTTTCAAATTTAATCGATTGATAAAAAAAAAATCGGTATCGTCACGTGTTATAGAAAAATGTTAATTTTCGATTGATAAGCGATTTATTAAAATTGATGAATGGATTTTTTTTGCGATCGAAATACGTAAAAAATATGATATTTCATTGTTGAGCATTTTTTTTTTTTTTTTTTTTTTTTTTTTCGGAAAAAAATTTGTTTCCTTTCATAATTCTTCGAAGTGAAGACGGTGAATAATATTGATTGGAATTTCTTGAACAAAGATCGACGTCGTTTCTCACTCAATTATCCGCTAATTAACTGTCAATCGGGCTGTTGGCCGAACGGACGTTAAGAACTCGCGGCTGCCGTTGGTGGCCAATGATCGATCGATCGAAGTCGCCGCGGCGGGAAACTCGACGCGTATATATGCATATATGCGTACATTATAATACGCTACGGGCATTACAAGCACTCGATGAAACTGACGACCATTTGATTGGTAATGAGTAATCCACCTTCGCACTGGAAGGATAACCGTTAGCAATGCGTACGCCGCGCATACCAAAGAAGTGAAAGAGAAAATATAAATAAATAAAAAAATTAAAAAAAAAAAACGTAAATATCCCGCGGCAATATTATATAAATATCGAATGTGGCAATTCGTATCAGATAAACTTTCAATAATGCGCTTTGGAATACTTCTGCGTCTCGATATTGTTTCTTCAATTTTACGTTTTTTTTTACGTTCGTCTAAAAAAAAAAAAAGTTACGCTACTCAGTTCGACATTAAATTGTAAATTTACTTCTTACGCGTCGACTTATGACGTCAAATGGCTTTACACTCAAATGCGTTCACCCGAATCTAATCGGTTGCAAATTAAAAAAACTGCGACTACGAAAAAAAAATATATATATATATATTGAAAATTTAAAATAAAAGATTCTATAAATTCAAGTTTTTTTTTTTTTCGATTTTCGAGTTTCGATTTTTTTTTTTATCAAAATTCCTTTGAATTTTTACAGATAAATGTTTTGCTTGGCGCAAAAAAAATCACGGAGACCAAATAAAATTCAATCGACTTCGAGATCGCGAAGTTCGAAGACCGATTTCACAATTAATTCATTTATGTTTCCTTCTTCAACGTTCACGAATAGCGATTTCGCGAAGCAATTATCGTGAAAGGGTCGGCTTGGGAGATGCAAAAATCTTAATGGCAGATGCGAGTATCCCGACGAATGTTTCTTCCCCTCCCATTCGAACGCTGATGAACTATCGGTCCCGTGGCAGTGAATCGAAAAATCATTGCGCAACGGTGAAGGAATTCGCGACATATATATATAAACATATATGTATCTATATAAAAAAACTATATACGCGTACTTATCGGTCACATAAAACACAAACCCAACCTTTCCACATATATATCTCAACGAGGAAAAAGTACACGATAAATTCATCAGTGAATACCGAGCAATGCGAATTTCATCGCGAAACAGACAAAAAAAGGACGACGTATAAAAAAAAAATAAAAAAAAAAAACCGAGTAATTTAGTTCGCTTCCAACGAATTACCGCGCCGAGATGCACAAAGTTCGTCGCGCTACACACGCGTATCTACTATAAAGTATCATCTGCGTTAATTACCGCAGTCTCGCGAGGGGGGGGGGGGGATACTGCAACTGCATTTAATACCTTCGCAGGCGACTATGCGTAAGTTTACTCCTCTATATATATCGTTGCGACGTATATCTAGCGAGCTGTAGCTCCCGTGGACCGCGAATGCTATACAACTCTGAATTGCGCACGCTGCGCAAGAAAGTATTCGCGATAGTTATACCAGCACTCTGCACCGGTCGATATATCGGTGAGGCAGTCGCAGACACGCAACTGTACACATGTATTACATTTATTAAGTATATATATATGTTTATGTATAGTTGTATGCATCTCTCGCCGGTAGCGCGTACCGAGAGAACCCCTTTCCAGCCTCTGCCTTCCCTCTTCTCTCCCCTATAGTGGTGGAAGAGAATCCCGTGCCGCCGCACGGCGAAGATGCATTAATTGAAGTCGTCTAAATTATTACGAGCCGCTAATTGCGCTCGGGCTTCCCGACGGACCGATAGGCTCGAGAGTATAGCCGTCGAGATCAACATCCAACCGGTAGCCCTTTGGTAACGACCGCCGGCAAGCGAAGCGTAAGGGATACAAGAAAGCTGGTAGAATCCAAGCATTCGAATTCTTTCCACAATATCTCTTATGCATTGGCCGTACAACGCGTATTTATTTTTTTTAATCCTTTGCGTTTTTTTGCTGAAGATAACAAATTGACTTTTTCTCGATTTTTCCGAATATCGATTTTTTTATCGATAAAAATCGATCAGAATGAGTAAATTTTTCAAAATTTTATTTATGTTTTATATTACGTATTTCTTTTTAATACATGGAGAGAAGAATATGATACATTTTACCATATATCTAGTGAAAAATATGGTAAATTTCTGGGAGTGCAGAGTCAGTGGCGCCACCTGTTGCAAATTACGAGAACTATGCGAATTTTTACCATGAAATATGGTGAAAATCCCTATAAATATGGTAAAAATTCTCATAATAGCGACGATTTTCGTCGTAGATGGCGCTACCGTCGCATTTTACCAGATGACATAGTCATTTCTAGTAAATTCTTCTCTCCGTGTACTCCGCGACTGATGGTGGATGTTTTTTGGTTTCGCAAATTTGAGCTTTTGGGTCGTAAAGTTGTGGAGATTTATTACTGACGAACCGATCGCAGAAGTTCAGGAAACAACGGGAAAAAAAGGTAAATTCCAAAGTAACGAGAAAATAATGTTGTGAGTCATAATTCATTTTTATAAGGATCGTTTTTCATGGAAAAATGAAGATATTCTCAGCGTTTCAATTACCGCAAATGCTCGTTAACGAAGTTCCCACAGACGGGATTAAGCTTTAGTCTCCGAAGAGCTTCGTGTATTGGAATACAGTGAATGGATTATTCACTGCGTACTATCGAAATGTCAGAACGTGTAAATAGCCGGCTGTACTATGTAACACGCGGAAGATAGCAAATGCTGTGTGCATATTCTCGCGTGTTCCCTCGGCTATCACGTGTTGGCATTAACGACGAACCCAAATCGTTAAATATTGCGTGTTGAATCGATTTTGTTCGATACTAATCGTAAGTCGCCTCTTTCTATCGAATTCTCGCGTTGGTATATCCTTATAAGTTTCTCTATCTAAATTACCAACGGAAAATTATATAAATCGAGTTGAACGAAAACAAAAAAAAATCTTCGTGAAAATTTATGGACTAATCGAGGAGATTCTCTCATTTAATTGGAGCAGAAATTTTCACGAAAAAAAAATATTGCGCATTTTCCGCGTCTCGTAAAATTTCATTCAAAGAAGGTAAACGTTCGATTCAAATACATTTGATACATTTATTCAAATACGGAAAAAAAATGTTATGTAAAATACATGTATGGAATTTATGAAATGTTTTATTAATGTATTTTATACATTTATCATCAAATTTTTCATTAAATTTGTGAATAAATGTATCACATTCATTCGATAATGCAACCATTTGATAAATGCATCTAATTTATTCGATACATTTATCAGTTATACCGGTCTATTAGACCAGTTGACAAACCGGTATTCATACAAACTTGGAAAAGTGTTTGAAAAATTTTAACAATTTAAAAACATTCGTAATGACATTTCCTTTAGCAAATAATACATTTATTTAATTTTTAAAAATGTAGTTGTATCGAACAAAATCATTTCTCTTTGTACCGTCAATAAATTCCATTCGATTCAAACAAAATCAAAAAAATGATTAAAAGAATAATTTCTCTGAAAAATCGTTAAAAAAATAATTTCTCTGAAAAATCATTAAAAAAATGATTTTTCTGAAAAATCATTAAAAAAATGATTTTTCTGAAAAATCATTAAAAAAATGATTTCTCTGAAAAATCATTAAAAAAATGAATTTCTCTGAAAAATCATTAAAAAAAATTAATTTCTCTGAAAAATCATTTAAAGAATTATTTTTCGACGTGTCTGATTACGATGATGCTGACTGAACGACGAAATCCAATGAGAATACAAAAGTGTAAGAGAGTTCGCGATCCACATATTTATTGCATTTATAAGCGAACCGATAGGAATATACGATACGATAAAATACGTATCAGCTTTAGCATTCCTGTGATATCGTGAGCAATAGCAATGCGCAATGTCGCGGATGAGAGCAGCCGAATAACGTCGACAGGAGGGAACTTTATCGCACGACTATGCCGCGTATTACTGAAGTAAAGTTTAATATATACACACAAATGCGTCGATGACTATACACCCCTGAAGTGGTGAAGTGTCCCTCCGAGTACCGTGACTCGTGCGGACTTACGATCCGTTCCGCACTTCTCACGTCACCGGTTCGATATGGCAAATCATCGTACATGTGAATGAGCGAAGAAACGTTTTACGATCGTAAAACAAACGACAATCAATATTACGCGGCGAGTTTATCGACACCGAGAGAGTTATTTATGCGTATAAAGAAATACATTTCCATAATTTCCGTAATTTGCAACTCCGCACTTACATATTAGTAATTTCTATAATAAAATATACATAAATTTGTTTTTTCAACGATTGAAAAAACGCAAAGTACCGAATAATTCACATATTAAAGTCGGAAAATTTTTCCATTATTTATCGATATCAATAATTAAATCTAAAAATCGTCCGATTATAATATGCGACTAATGATTTATTATCGAAAAAAAAAAAAAAAAAAAATCGCTGATTTTTTTTTTTTTTTCGGTAAAATGGCAAATTTCAAAATTTTACCAAATCGGTAATTTTTTTTTTTTTTCGCGAAAAAAAAAAAAAAATCAGCGATTTTTTTTTTTTTTCGAAAAGAAAAAAAGCGATTTTTTTTTTTTTTTCGAAAAGAAAAAAAGCGATTTTTTTTTTTTTTCGAAAAGAAAAAAAGCGATTTTTTTTTTTCTTTTCGATTTTCAGATCGAAAAGATCGAATTTGTGATCCGCCATAAATAAAAACAGATTTTTATTTTTTCTGAGACTCTTGCCGCGATGTTAGTGCGGTACCGCGCTCTTCGATACGGGTATAAGTTCCGTTTCGAAGCAAACAGCGTTGCATAAGCGGATTAACGGTAGAGAGTCCCGAAGCGCATAAGTGCACAGGAGATCGCATCCCGAAGCGGGTGATGCTGTCTTCCAGACGCGCGATCTCGGGACACGAAAAAAATTCACACGCGAACGGCAACTGAGAGAACGCGTCAACACGTGCAACACATGGAGAATCTTTTGCAACATTTATAAATGCAGATGCGGATGTGTCTCGATGGATATATGTAGCGAGCAAAGTCTTTGCAAACGCAGTCAAGCGAATCCATCCGTTAGATCTCTGCTTATAATACATATATATATATATATGCAACTTGAGATAAGAGGCCATAGGCTGCGCGACACAAGAAGGTGGATGCGGCTTATCGTCGCCGAAGAGTCGCCCATCAAGAAATCGGCGTTGAAACGACACTAAAGACTTAAACTCGAGAAAACGAGCGAAAAAAAACCGATAACTCGTCGGTACTAATCGAAATATCGATTATCGACGAACGGTAATTAGATTTACTAAGCATTTTTCACGGCCATTGGCTTCAGGGAAATCCCCACCAATCGCGGATTCCTTTCTGAAATTTTCGATCGAAGAAAAAAATCGTATTTTCTTTTAAGGCTCTTCGTGAAACAGTTTTATGCGCATCTTTACCATCGGAGTAAATATTTTCGAAGCGATATTTCGTACGAAAAAAAAAAATAAGAAATATATGAAATTCAAGGGATTCGTATAATTGATATATAAATTATATAATTCATTATATATTTTTCGAAAAATATTCTGAAATATACAGATATGTTTTTCCGTTAGTTATGATTGCAATTCAATTTTTTTTTTTTTTTTTTTTTTTTTTTTTTTTCATTTATAATCCCGGCTTTTGCTTTGCAATTAATTTTTTTCTCGGCGCGTAAGCCGAACTATTTGCGACACTCGACTCTACCGGTTGCCCCGGAGTGCCTCGTGGCGAATCCCGGCGTGGAAAATGTTCGCGGTTCGCCGTCACAGTCGTCGGCGATGAATATTCCACTGGTCCCGATCGCGGGACGGGACTTTGTAACGCGATTCGCGGGCTCCGCAAGGATACCACACGGAACGGTAATTGCTCGGGACTTCTCGCGGTGAATAAACGCGATAGAGACTTATCGTTAATTGGATGATAAAAGGAAAATAATAATAACCGCGAGGACCGCGGCGTGAAATCTTCAACGCTCACGATGCTCTCGTATATCCACCGCGAAAAAAAAATAATAATAATAAGAATAACAAGAAGAAGAAACAGAGAAAGATCGAGTTTAGGTGTCCGTTACTCACGATTTATAATTGCGCGTTGTATGCGTACAGAGAAGAAGTTGGACGCCGTTGGTGCTCAGTGGTCGAAGGATTCGCGAGAGACTATCGTGACGCTTACCTCGGTGCCCGACCGGTTTTCCTCCGATCGAGATCACCTCCTCGATCTTCCGATTTGCCCTTTTTTTCTCTTCCGATCTCAGAGCAAACGGCGAAAAATTCATTGAAATCGATTCCATTATTCGTCGAGATAGTCGTTCGAGAATCGCGCCGAGTACCAACCTTACGCGTGATTCTCGATCTTTTTTTTTTTTTTTTCGTCTCCATGAAAATCGGAGGACATTAAAACTATCATCAAGAAGCATTTCGAGAGATTCAATTCGAGAAAAAGGTATCTGACGTATTTATTGAGTTAATATTTACTCAGAGGAGTGATAAGAGAGTCGCGATCTTCGGAGAGTCGAGGATATTATTCTTGATAGAAGAAGTGTGATATAGGAAGAAATTGTTGGGCTATAAAGTACCTATATATAGGTATATATATAGTTAATACGTAGGATACAAGTTTTCTGGTCGGGATTAACGGATTCTTAAAGTCAATTAGAAAACAAACAGAAAATTAACCGGGAACCCGGTAGCGATATCGCGTATACAGTATGTACACTGTATAAATGCGCCTCCCTTTTGCCCGTTACGTGTTGCGCATGTATCGCGGGATTGATTTATAGTAAAGCACCGCGGATCTGGTTCGCGATGCGACCGGTTATTGCGCCCCTTTCTAAGATTGAGAGCCTCGTATAAGCTATATTACTTGATATACATACGATACAGTATATTATACAGAGAACGAAAAAGCTTTCGCCGCGAGGAAGCTGCGCTCGATGAGTTATGAATTGCATTCGTGAGAATACGATGAAAATTCACTCACACGTATCGGAATGAAAAAAAAAAAAAAAAAAAAACAAAAAAGGGTTAAAATAAAAATCGATACAACTCGATTATGTCGCATGTTATCGAATAATTATTATTATTACCAACTAAGGGTAATGAAGTGTTGAATA
Source organism: Cryptus viduatorius (assembly GCA_964006125.1). Taxonomy (NCBI): domain Eukaryota; kingdom Metazoa; phylum Arthropoda; class Insecta; order Hymenoptera; family Ichneumonidae; genus Cryptus; species Cryptus viduatorius. The sequence goes on from OZ023226.1 coordinate 5,833,500, forward strand.
ATTTCTCTGACATGATAACTGATCGTTAGATACAAAAAATTGTGTTTATAAAAAAAAATAAAGAAAATTATTGAAGGGTCCTGAAACCGATTAAAAAGATCGAAACATTATTTTTATGCACTTTTTTCATGTATCTTCTTATTAAAACTCTAAATAATAAAAAAATAAAAAAAATTTCTAACGGTCGGGAAATCGATTAATCGATCGATCGATCGATCGATTTTTGGATTAGATCCAAAAATTATTTTTAAGAATTTTATTTTTTTTATGACTGGAATATTTAGAAATTTCATCACAACAGATTTATAGTTTCGATTTTTTAAACCGATTTGATAGCCGATCATATTTTTTTTTTGTTAATAAGAAGATACATAAAAAAAATAAAATTCTTAAAAATAATTTCGAGAAAATCGATCGATCGATCGATAATTTTTGGATTAGATCCAAAAATTATTTTTAAGAATTTTATTTTTTTTATGTATCTTCTTATTAACAAAAAAAAAATATGATCGGCTATCAAATCGGTTTAAAAAATCGAAACTATAAATCTGTTGTGATGAAATTTCTAAATATTCCAGTCATAAAAAAAATAAAATTCTTAAAAATAATTTTTGGATCTAATCCAAAAATCGATCGATCGATCGATCGATTAATCGATTTCCCGACCGTTAGAAATTTTTTTAAAATCGATCGATCGATCGATAATTTTTGGATTAGATCCAAAAATTATTTTTAAGAATTTTATTTTTTTTATGTATCTTCTTATTAACAAAAAAAAAATATGATCGGCTATCAAATCGGTTTAAAAAATCGAAACTATAAATCTGTTGTGATGAAATTTCTAAATATTTTCGAATAAACGGGAATGTGCGAAGTTGAAAAAAAAAAAGAAAAGTATCAACAAAGCGCGTGTTAAAAAAATCAGGAAACCAAAGTACCTAATGAATGTAAAGATCTGTAATAATAATAGTCTAACAGACGCGTATGTAGAATATTTTCAAATGATTAACATGTTACATAAATAATCATTGATCCTCGAGCGATAATTCGCGCCATTAAACTCTAATATATGCATAAGGTGTTGCGCCCATTTATAACACCTTCGCAGCTTTCCGAACGTCCGAAAAAAAAAAAAAAAAAAAAAAAAAAAAAAAAAAACATCGAAAGAAACAAATAGCAAAAAGAGAAAAAAATGAAAAAAAAAAAGTTTTGCCATTGAAGTGACGCGAATAAACACAATAACTGCATTACAGTTGCTTCAAAGTTCCTTTTCACATGTGCGACTCTCAGGCGCTAAGTTAATTGGAAATGCGCGGTTGGAAAATTAATGCCAACTGTACCGCGGGGCGATATCCTTTTCTCAATGCTACCCGTTAGTCGTGGGATTTATAGCTCGCCTGTGGGATTTGGCCCGTGACCGGTTGTTTCGCCTTGAGCAGCCGGCAGGAGTAGTCCTGGTCGCTATGTTTCCGTTCCTGTTGGCTGCTGCCGGTCGCTGTTGCGGCTGTTTCTCGGTGCATTAGATACTTCTTGACCGACTTGACCGACGATCGAAAATCTGCGCGATATCGTGACCGATCGCCTTGCATCGGGGGAGAAGCGACGCATAGCAATACTCGCGAAACCTCTTCCTGCTTCATTTTTTTTTTTTTTTCGTTAACTTCTTACCGATTTTTTTTTTTATTTTTTTTTATTATCTTCTTCGTCTTCCTGGCAGAGCTGACAACCGGGCGCGACTGCTGCATCGTCGTACAACACGCACATCGGGACTCCAGTCAACCCGCAGTGAAATATTTCGGATTAATCAGATCATAACGAGCGCGTCAGTGAGAAGAACCGGTCCGCCGCGGCTGCGCCGATCGGCAGACCACGGGCCGCTTTAATATATATATTTATACGTTTTATATATATATATATGCATATATATATATTTGCTACACGAATGTTCGTTAGTGTGCGTTAACACTGTACGCATATGCGATGATATCGGAGTCGATCGGTAGGAAAAGTATTCAGAACTGCAAGCGATTAGTTGGGTCATTCCGTCTGCCGAGTCGCCAACGCGGATATGTACACCAACCACTGTGTTTATTATCTCGCGATATAGATATTATTATTTGTATAGTATAATTTGCGATATGTCTACAGATCCGCACTACATCTACGTGATTTACGATCGCGAAACTGCATAAACGACACCGAGTCAACAGGTTATTAAATATTATACAAATTGTTTCGCGGAGAGTCCGCTGACCCTGAAAACACTTAATTTCCATAATTTCTATACGAAAATTCGCGTATTACGGGTGTGAGGATTAAACTCTTAAACAATTATAAATTACCTTTTTTTTACGAAAAAAAAAAAAAAAAAAAAAATTATGAATTTTGAAAATTATTTTCCCGTTAATCTTCTTTATCGGTAAAGCTCGGTCGGTAATGAGAATGAAATGTGAAAATTTTAAATGCTCATGGATGTTTTTTTTTTTTTTTATACGAATTCTTCCCTCAAATAAATACGAAAAATATCGTATTGTGGAAAAAAAATCGATCGAAAGCTTTTTTTAGCGATGAATCGTCGGTAAAGTTGCGTAAAAACGAAAAATCTTTTCGTAACGATAGTTTTCAGAAAAGATCGCAGATTTTTCAGAAGACTGTTAAAGCGTCTTTACGAGTGAAGATATTAATATAAATCGTGAGAATCTCGTTAAGAAATAATCGAGCGGATAGCAATTTTCGGTTCCAATTAACATTAGCGTTATGTACATCGCGTGCGTAATTATAAGAGGTTTCGCGTGAATAAGGTGTTACGAGGTGGAAATACGACTGCGGTAAATAAAGTCGGAGGGACGAAAGGACGCATCTAAAAAAAATGCAAATCAGCGTTTACTATAAGTAAGACATCGAAAGAAGAAATAATTCGGTGGCGTTAAGCGAATTTTTACGAGGTCCATTCTTTCTTCTCGCCACTTCGGAGTCACATTTGCCTCTCTTCCCGATCGCCCCGACCCCCCCGCGCCGCGTTTCCTTCGACTGTTCTTTGTTTCTGTATCGCGCTTTCGCTCTCTTTTCTCAAAGCGTTCGGGAAGCGAGAAAAAGAGGAGGAAGAAGAAGAAGAAGAAGAAGAGAAGACGATGGGTTGCGGAATATAGAAAACACGCGGCGGAGAGCGGTAGGCATACACCCATATAATACGGAATGCAACAATATTTCAGCCGCTCGGCAAACAAGATTCGCGACAGCGGTCAGCCGAAAAAAATAAATGACCGTTTGCCGCGCGGTTACTAACTTCAACTAACGCTAATGCAGCCGAACGACGGAGGATCGGCGAGCCGTACGCGTGTGTGTAAATGCAACTCTATACCAATGTATATATACGCGGGATATAGGTATTCCGCGTGTCCGCGGCTATCGGAGTCGTCGCGGTCGTGTATACGAGGATCCGAGGTCTTCCGATGCAAAGCTGCGTCCAGTGATTCTCAACCGAAAATTTTATTTTCCGTTCGATATCGTCAAGAAAATCGATAAAATGAATATTAAAAAAAAAAATTAATATAAATCGCCAAAAGTACCATTATTATTATTTTTTTTTAAATTCATTTTTTTTTTCGGAAATATGAAATTAATATGACGAATCGTTGGGGTGAATTTTTTTTTTTTATTATTACGATACAATCGAAAATGAGAGCCATAGACTGTGGCGACGAGCCGCGACGTTGTTCCTCGGGGAAGTGGACAGGGAAAGGGAATCGCGGAGAGGAGAGACAACCGATCTACAAGGCGCGGCGAGTTTTATATTATAATTACGCCTATTGCCGAACGATTCCTCGACGACTCGGCGCGGCTACTCGATTGCGAATTGTCCCGCGGAAAGCGGTTTATCGATTGGAGACAAAAAATTAATCGGTTTATACGAATTTTTTTAATAATACGAAAAAAAAAAAAAAACAATGATTTTGTTTTTATTGGTAATTGCAGTCACTTCCGGTTGCAGCAATTATATTACGTTTGACGCGTTTACATTGCGATAAAATATTTCTATAGATATATACGCGACGAGAGGGCGCGATCGCCATAGTCGACGTCTCGACAAATGGAGTTGAAGGGTGCGATGAGCTGAAGAGAGGGGATAATCGCGCAGTACACAGAGGGAGTTAAGGGGTCCGGAGGGGGCAGAAGCACGAAATATAATAACAGGTTCCGCCGTGCGGTTAGGAACACAATAGAACCGAAAGGAATGGATAAAAGATGGCGACGAGGAAAATGGCTACAAACATAAATCCGCCGCTAAAAATTATCAATATTTCTACCCATTTTGACGATTATTTTTCACGACCCGTGAATTCGAAAAACATTACCCTCAATTTTTTTCAATTTTTCGGAGTCAAAAATTTTTTTCGAAAAAAAAAAAAAACAACGAAATAATTTCTTCGAAATAAATATATATAATATACTGTATCGATATTTCTCCCCATTTTGACAATTATTTTTCACGATCTGTGAATTCGAAAAACGTTTCCCTCAATTTTTTCAATTATTCGAATACCGAAATTTTTTTCGATAAAAAAGAAATAACGAAATATTTTCTTCAAGATAATGATATATAATGTATTTTATATATAAAATAAATAAAAATCGATGTTTTTCAAGGACAAAGTATTTCTCTGTAAATTTTCTCGCTGCGTCCAGATGCGTTGTTGGTAAATTGATATACAAGGTTACGACCGGAGTTTCACCTGTTCGCGATGATATATATATATATTTCAAAAGTTAGCGCGTTAAATGTGTGATCACGCGATGTTTTGCGATTACTTTCGATTTCGATAATATATATCCGCATAGTGCGAACATTTTTTTTTGTTGTTTTTTTTTTTAATTTTACGGCTCACGATCCCTCACTATCGATTACGAACGCGAGTCGGAAATCGAGAGATCGAAGGCGGGAAGGATACGTAGAGACACGATGTTTCGTATAGGTATTAGCAGCCGGCCTCACGCAGGCGGAAGGCAGATATTCAGATATTGCGTGAAGATAAGAGAACCCTCTTGTATTTTTTTTATTTTATTTCATTTGCCGGGCGATTCGTACCTATCGATGTCATTCCAGGTCTCTCGAGGCGCGTGGCATTTTTTTCTCTACAGCGCAGACGACGGCGCATGGTAAACCAGCAGATGCAACGGCGACGCAGCGTGTCGTCGGGGATCGAATGAAAACGACTGAGTATCAGCGATGTTTCGTACCATTGCAGATAGTCCGCGATAATTACGCGCGCCACAGGCGTGAACCGGAAGTTGAAACATCGAGGATCGTCCCTCGCGTCGATCAACGTGTTACAAAGTTTCTTACAGAATTCCCGTATTCCCAGAGTGCGAGTAACAGAGAAAAAAAAAATTGAAAAAAAAAATCTGATCCGAGATCGGCACGCTATGCGCGCGATATGTGGGTCTATTTTGACGGATCACGCGAGGCAAGTTCATTCCGAAGATTATATAGCCGGGTCGGGATTCCCGATGGCCAAAAATAGATCGAAGGAAAAAAAAACGCAAAATGATCCCTTTGGATTTTTCAAAGTCCGATTAATTTGATATGAAAAAAAATGCTCACGGAATCTTATCCCGCGAACGAAATAGCAGTTATTACCTACAATCAAACTTTTCCGAATTAATTGAAACGTTTTTATAAATAAATAATAAATAATTTCGTTCACAGACAATACATCGCGCGGCAACACGTGAAAAAGAAAAACCATTATTATTTATTACACGCGAAAAATAAAAAATCTCAACAACTACGATCATATTCCTCGAGATCTTTGAACCCGAACATTTTTTTCGTTTCATTTCGTTTTATTTTTTTCACCCCACACCGTACTAGGAACGGTACCGTGTGGCGTGCGAAGAACTGAGCTCCGATGTCGGATCCTATCGATCTCGCGCAAGCGCAGTACACGACGTATATATATACGCGCGCACACACGTACACACAAGTCGCGAGGCATCTCGAAAGCTCGTTCGGGCGCATGCGAGCCAACGATATAATTATTTTGTTAATTATTATCGCGATTTGCCGTTCGAGTCGTACGAGTAAAATTTAGAGTCGTGGCCGCGCGGCAATGGGCGACCGCGTTGAGGCCGAGAGCGCGCGCGCGCGCGCACGCGGACTCTCCGATAGCAATAATCGTATCGTAGGCGAGGCAAGCAATTCAACGAAATGCAGCCCACTGAACTCGACGCTCTCTCGACGTTACTTCTTATGTGTTTTCACCACGATCACTCCTTTCTCAAGTTTATTTATCCGCGTGTATATATATATATATATATATATACACACGAGATGAGTGTAACGTAAAGTCACGAGAGTCTCGCGAATTAAAGTAACGCATACGGAATTGCGCGCGTTCTCGATTCCTATGCATTCCAACGTCCGTAAGACGGACGTTCAGATCACCGACAAGATACGACACTTCAACGTTTTTCTCACCTCTTCATCTCGCAACTGTCCCGTTCCCGTCGTCTCGCGTTTCTCGATATGCCTCTCCGGTCCTTCGACGCGTCACGAGATCATCACGAACTGTATAAGTCTTTCGCGGTTTAGTGGACGGACGATAGAATCCCGCAATACGACGGAAATGTTCACGAGTTCGTTCGACCGTTCGTTCTCTCATGTAAAGTAGGCGTAAGTAGGCAAACCGGGTGTCCCGCGACACGGAACCCGCGTAAAAACTTCGACGAATATTCATTGACACGCAATATGCCGACTGTTGACATCACGCTTTTTGCTTCAAAATAAATATATACTCGCAACATTACGCTTCGATCTCGCGGTCTTCATACGTTATTTACGTTTCACTACTCGTTTCGGATCCCGCGATCTTTATACGTTATCGACGTCTCACGCGTTGCTACGATCGCGCGATTTTAGGTTAGGATAGTGTTTCGCGCGGACTTCGCGGACTTCGCTAACGTAACGGACAATGATGTTGACGGCGAAACTCGGCTGCTGCGAACAGCGGAAGGTATGGAGGAGGAGGGGGAGGGGGGGAAGAGAAACATATGAAAAAGCAGTACATTTCGATTTTAATATTTTATTTCGGTGAACTTTTTTTTACGATACATTTACGAAAAAAAAAAAATTCATTCGCGTGGCCATCGAATTAACTTTGTTAATTCATCTGAAAAAAAAAAAATTACGAACGTTTTTTTTTCGATATCTGAAAAAAAAGAAGATCGAAAAAATTACGCAACGGGCGTTGTACGATCACAAACACTTATCCAATTATCGCGTTGCTTTTTACGTAAGAATATAATTATTTTCAATTTTTTTAAAATACTTTTTAAAGGTGCGTATGCAAATACTGACATTAAGGTGGAAATTTCTCTACGATCGCGTCTTTCCAACCCAATTACGTTGAGTGTCGGAAAGTTACTTATTATTTGTAAAAAACTATGAAAACTTGACGCTTACGGAAATTAGATAAGTAACTTGACGTGGATAGACGCCGCAACAGTTCCCGAAGTGCAACTACGCCGCGCCTGCAGCGGTTTTTTTTGTTGGTTATGTTTCAATGCGCTATGAAATGTTCCCGAAAGTTGTGAATGAAAGTATTAAATTTTTGCAATCGTAAAATTATGCGGAACGTTACGAAAACAATAACGCGAATGACATAACCTGAAAAAGTAATGGCAGTTGAAAAAAAAAACTAATCGCATTTCATTTTCCGTTTCAAAGATGGCGGATTTTTTTTCTAAAATCGCCCATTAATTCGAAATATTTCATGCATTTTTTTTTTTTTTCGTGAGGTCGCCGAGTTTGCTGACGTAATAATTAACCGGTCACTTGGCGGAGATAAAAAAAATTGAGACACAAGTAAATTAATATGTTACAAGAGCGCAGAGTAGATCGTTGTGATACTGAAACACGCGCTTTATTCATGTCCTCCGATCGCGATTACGATTCCGATCAATTCTGCAGGAATACAAAGATCGATAGTGTTGTTCCACGGAGGTGTCGCGGAAAACAGTTATTTACGATCGTTTCGGAATATTTGCTTTAGCAACGAAAAAAAAATTGAAAAAAAGAAAAAAAAAAAAACAGTTCGCAAAGTCGATTTCCCTTTCGAGAAAAGGCGTTGTTTTCATCGCAAGTTTTTCGCTCGTATTATTTCGCGCCCCCTTCTCCCCTTTTTTTCATTCCTCATTGCCGCGCATTGAATTGTCGCAATAAATTATTATAATCACATCGGTCACGAGATGATAAATCTTCGTTATTGCGTGCGCAGCGTGTTGTACGCAATAACTACAGCGAACAAGTAGCGGCGATAGATGAATAATGGTAAATGTAGAAAATCTCGCGAACAGACGAGAGGAGGGAGAGGCGCAGTTGGTGTTAAAGGAAAATCGAGTTCTCGTTATCGTAATTCAGAAGTTAAATAGTTAGATCCGAGAAGGGAGAGTGAGGTTATGCGCGCGCACACAGTTTCTCGATCGGCCTAAATACACGGATCTTAATTTATACGCTCGCGAGATATTTCTTCTGTCGTCACAATTTGCCGAGCGATTTACCGCTTTCGTCGTGATTTACGGCACGAAGTATTGATTATTCGCGAGTTATCCCCCCCCCCCCCCCCCCCCACTCATTCGTCGCGCGCGTTCGGAGACCTTCGCGAGACCATATCTATGAACGGAGTCCGAAGGTGTGAAAAAAGAAGTCATATCACAGCGGGAGATTCCGTCGTCGTTCAATTCGACGAATCCTCATTATTCTTCGCGATAAAACACTATACATATAGTCCAATAGGCGTTTATATGATTTATTCTTTGTTTTCATTATTGTGTTTCGGATTATCTTTGCTTTGTGACACGTTAATTACTTAAGTACGATAAATCATCGGACGCACCGGTACGCTGCGATCGTAAGACTGAAGAATTAATTTTTTTTTTTTTTTAAAAGTCGATTTTTTTTTTAAAGTCGTTTTTTAACAAAAGGCAATCGTAAGACTAATGAATACAAAAAAAATTAATTAATAATCAGAATTTACGAATGATTTGCAAAAATTTTATAAAAATACGAAAAAAAAAAAATTTTATTGGACGTAGCAGTGAAAAAATCTCCGGGGAAGCTGCATGCCAGAGCACTGCACGTGGTGGAGGCGCGTGCCGAAATGTGGCCGAAAAGGCCGCACGATCTCTCGGCGCCTCCGCCGTTGACTTATCTCGTGTTTGCATCTTGGTTTCGGATTACCGTAGCGCTTCGCGCCTCGATGCACCTTCAACGTTTTGGTATTAAGAAGCCGAGTAGTCCGGCGATCGGAGGCGGAATGACTCAAGAAAGGGCTGACCGCTCATCCCAAATCGCGTTCGTTTCACTTCCAAGAACTTCCGTAAAGAAATTCAACTTAATTTCGATAACTATACGCGGAAACTTTGGCTACCGGAATTTTAACTATAAATCGCGTAAAAATGAATTCTCGTGTTAATTTTCGATACAAATCTTTGAAATTTGATATCAATAAAAAAAATATATTTTCGATATATTTAAAAAAAAATATATATATTTTTCGAAAAAAAAAATTTCGAAAAATATTTCTACGGTATAAGATAATCCGATATATTTATAAAAATATTGTATAATAAAAAAAAATATATTTTCGATATATTTTTTTTTATATTTCGAAAAATATTGTATAATAAAAAAAAATATATCGAAAATATATTTTTTTTTATTATACAATATTTTTATAAATATATCGGATTATCTTATACCGTAGAAATATTTTTCGAAATTTTTTTTTTTTCCGTGCGGGAATTCCGCGAAATTTATTTTTACGAAACACGTGATTTTTTTTTTGGAGGTTATCTTGTTACGTTTTTTTTTTTTTTATTTCGAGAATGAAAAGAAATCGTCTTGACGAATCGAATAGCACGAAAAGATACCTCTCAAAGTCATTAAATGAATACCAATCAAAGTTCGAACGAAGAGAGGATAAAACAAAGGTGCATAACAACGAAAGAAAGATTAAAGGGGAATCGTAGTCATGAATTATTTTTCAAGATCGTTCGGAGTAGCGTAATGGCGAACGCATCGTTGGGTTCATTAGTCTCTTCTGACGACTGTGTAAACTCGCATCGTAAAATAAAAAAAAACCCTCGGAGGTCTTGATGGCGAGAAATAAACGATGTATTTTTTGTTTTATATTGTTCTCCATTTTGATTACTCCGATTCTCCGAATGGCCGAAAGAGTTAATCCGAACTATTCGGGGCTTTAGGTATCCGAAGGTCAACAAATTTTATCAACTTTAAATACGAGAATACGAGAGTTTGTATTATTTTACTGCGGATATGGAAGAGGTTATGGCTACGAATGGTAAAAATACATCGATGTTGCCGTGGGATCCTCGTCAAAAAATCGTGCTGTGGCCGTGTCAGGATCGCGTCTCTCGAACTCGAAAAAAAAAAATCCGAGGGGGAGGGGGTGTGGAGGGAGATGGGCGAAAAAAACGAAAAAAAAAAAAAAAAAAAAAAAAAAATCGAGGTATAAGATTCGTGAAGATCGGGGATTGGACTGAGTGTGAACGTTCACGAGTCGCGGGATCGTGTGAGTTCGGGATGGTAGGATGAGCGTGTGGGACCTACAAGAAAACCCTTCTACGCTGTCGGCGCCGTGGCGCCTCGTTTCTCTATCCCGCGTGGTCCGGTCATTCCCGATCGTCGTTGTCGTCTTCGTCGCGGTCCTCGTCCCCGCAGCGTAAAGCTGGGCTCAGCGAAGATCTCTTCCAAACCGCACGATTTATCCGGATTTCGAAAGACGGGTGTCGAATAAACCGAATTTTAAGGGATATTCGTTATTTACTTCCGATTTTAATAAACGATTTTTTTTTTTCGTCCATATCGATTTTTGTCCATTAAATTTCAATTATTACGATATAATTGTACACCAATTAAAAAATAATAAAATTAATTAAAAAATTAATATTATATAGAATATTATATTATATATAATATTAATAAAATAAAAAATTAAAAAATAAAATTTTTTTTTATTGTCGAATAAATCGAATTTTAAGCGATATTCGTTATTTACTTCCGATTTTATTAAACGATTTTTTTTTTTCGTCCATATTGATTTTAGTCCAATGAATTTCAATTATTACGATATAATTTTATAGAAATAAAAAAAAATTTAATTAATTTGTTTGATAAAAAAAAAAATTATATCAAATATATTTCGATAAATTTTATTGTGAATTCTGAATTTTAACGACCGTCGAAATATCCACTTTATCGGAATCATAATAAAAACTAAATAACCATCTCGCGCTACCGGTCTCTCCGGTAGAACTTTAAATCACCACGATGACGTCATCAAACGACACCATTTCGTAAATTTACATTTTTTTCAGCTAAACGTAGTTAACTATACCGAAGGTATTAGCTGTTTAGATTGATTTGCTTCTCACTATTGAATACTAATGAGAGAAATGAGTAATACGTCTCAAAGGATAAGTAACTCGGAAACTAAAGTTCGAGTCAAAAAAATGGCACACGTATAACTTTAGACAACGGGATAACTAACTCTCTCGATAGTTTAGTCGACACATATAAATGGAAGTGCCATTAGAAGCAACGAAATATCATCGTGAGTTCACGAATGATTGATCGAAAACGATTCTAATTCCGAATCGATTGCGCGCGAGTCGTTGGCCGGGAGGACATTTTTTAATGGAAGCCGCGATCCGGTCCTCCGACTCGGGTCGATCCGCGAATGACCGCAGCCGCGACCAGGATAGTCGTTCGTCGGCATGGAATGGAAAGGCTAACGAAAAAAAAAAAAAAAAAAAATCACCTCCATTAGTGTCTACTATCGAAGACCGTTGTACAAGGGATCCCGCGCGCGTTTGCTCCCCGGCGCCTTCTCTCATCCCCGGCCTCTCGACGCGACGTATCAATAAACCGTCTAATGTCTTTTCAAACCGGCATAACCGACTGCGGCACACTTATAAATGTCGGTTTAGCGACACTATTGCTTCGTCATCGATCTCCTCTTCGTTAATTCTCTATATTTCGATCGTTGCTACGATTTTTATACCAAAGAACCGAAGTGGCAAAGCGATTCGGAATCCTTGTCTCGCGGAACTAAAAACCAAATACTCCGAAGGATTCCATTCGAAATTAACGATTTTTGTATTGAATTTCTAACTTCGATCGATATTTTATTTAAATTTAATTAGAATTAAATTTTTTTTTTTTTTTCGGATTTTAACTCAAAATTTTTTTTTTTTTTTTCGAGTTTAATTTTTTTTCTAATATTTATTTGACCTCTAATTTAAAATTAATAATGGGCCCATATGCTCATTTCGCCCGATCTCCCCAATCCACGAATCTAAAATCCAATTTTTCGGATTTTCGATTACCAACCCTTAATTTTGCATGTATCAAAATTCCTCTTTGTGTTTTTTTTGCATTCACCGAATGACTACTTAATTTCTTATTTTCGGTTTTTTTTTTATTTCCCATTTGGTTTTTGCCGCCTCTTTCATCCCTTAGTTCTTCTTTTTTCCGAATTTCCCTTCGCGCCACTTTTTTGTAACACGATGCGACGTTTCTTTACCTGAATCATTTGCGTCTCTATTCCCTGCAGTCCAACACCTGACAATACGATATAGTATCGCGGCGCTGGTAGCGTATACCTGTCCTTTTTGGCTCTTTGGCTCTTTCCATCCCCCGTCTCCGGACTGCCGGACTCCGAAAAACGAAGCGACTCACTTCGTTCGCTTGTTTCTCTACTATAGGATCTGAGAGCCGCAACTGAGGTGACACTCTCTCTTCGGCATCGGGTTGGGGATTCCAAAGCTTCTTCCCATAAGACCCACTAATGTAAGAGGGTCCCGGGGGCCATGAAATGGGGGGACCAGTCGGCGCCAGGGGCACTCCTGACACGGCGCCACTCGTCCCTCGTTTTTCCCCCATTCGCTCGAACTGTTCCTGCGGCGCTGCTGTTCACCCCCCCGAATCACTTTTTTCAGTTCCGACATTATTACCCGAGCGCACCTTCCCCTTCACCACCGTTGTCACGATATACCGACAATCCTTTTTATACCTCTCTTTAGGTATTTCGATAAATTTTAATGCATTTTACTTTACAAGCGACGAAACAACCCATTACTTCGTGGGCGTTATGTTAAAACTATTTGGTAACCTCGTTGCGTATTTCGTTTGTCGTAGAGACTTCGAAATTGGAGGGGTCGCGCAGACGCAGGCGAATGAAGTACTCATTATCAATACTTGAATTTTCTGAGATTTTCTGAGAGGCAATCGTGGAAATATATCTCTAGAAAATAGGTTCTGAAATATACCGAATTTCATTTATTTTATTCGAAAAAAATTGTAAAAAATTTAACAATTTTTTTTTAATTTGGGATTTTTTTTTTTTAATTTTACGAATGTGAGGATTAAAAAAAAAATTTATTTAAATTAAGTTTTTTTTTTTTACGTATTATATACATCGAAAAAATATGAATTCGAAAAATTTGCACTCGGGGCTGTGGCACAACTTTGCGAAATACGAGTTTTTAAAAAAAAATCAAAATCACTCGTAACAAATATCGATTAACGGACACAGTGGCAGGAAAAATGGTGCCTCGGCTATGCCGCACCCCGGTGTGTCATTGTATCACGCGGAAAAGGGGTGTGTCGTCACAGGGTTGATAATGTTATTAAAAAAAAAAAATGTTTCTAACCTCAAAAAAAATGATAAAATACTTCGATCAAAATTTTTTATTGCTTAAAAAAAAAAATGATATTCCGTTTGTCTACTTTACAACTCAATATCCGCGATATCCATAGCAATGGTATTTTCCCCGGAAAAGGGGTGTGTCGTCACAAGGTTGATAATGTTATTAAAAAAAAATGTTTCTGACCTCAAAAAAAATGACAAAATACTTCGATCAAAAATTTTTATTAAGAAAAAAAAAATTATATTCCGTTTGCCGACTTTACAACTCAATATCCGCGATATCCGTAGCAATGGTAATTCACCTACTCGCGACGTCACAACATCGCGTGCATTTGTGTCCACAGACATTATCGACGGGTATACAATCGTTTTGCTTATTAGCTGCTGTGTGATACCGACTTTCGCAACTGTTCATGTCTCCGTGTCCGGTGAACCGCGTCAAACAAAACGTACGTACTTACGACAAGCGATATATCGCTGTACGGCTTACGCTTGTGTCGAGTTTCGTATTGTAAAAAAAAAAAAAAAAAAAAAAAAAAAAAATAAGCGGTTGGTGGGGTTGAAAAGCGACGGACATTGAAAACCCTTGTAGCGAACAACTTCGATTAAATATCCGATAATATACGCGACGTCGGTAGGTGCATTATATGCTATAACGCGGTCAATAAACCCGATGCGTTTGAACAGAGAATTTAAGAGACAAGTATATGCAACGGGGGACTCTATGCATTACGAGAAGGCGTATTACCAGCTGTTACACCTGTGAGTACGAAACACGTGCAAAAATCGTTAATCGTATTATCGACTGATATATATATCATAAGCAAACAATTTTTTTTCATATATTTTATTATATTTTTTATAATATAACATAATAATAATAATAATAATAAATAAATTATAAATAAAAAATAAAAAAATAATATATTATTCATTAAATATATTATATTATAATTATAATATAATAATATAATATATTTAATACATTTTTATTTTTTTTTTTTAATTTTTTTTATAATATATTTATTACTATTATTATTATTTTTATATTGTGTGTTAAAGGCAATGCGAGAAATGATTTTTTCATGAATTATAATTTCTTGACCAGCAGCGTAACGACGCCTCGTGCTGTTCCGTTGCTGCGGGTGATATATGCAACGCGTGTCTCGCGGGAGTATATTACACTCGTGTGCAACTCAACGGCTCGTTGCACTCATCGTAATAATGCGTGCGCACCGTGTTCGCGAGGTTTGCTACGCCGTGACGCGTTGCATTCCTCGAGCATTGATTCCTTCGCGAAAGTTTTCCTTACATTGTATTTTTACGTGCGGCCATTAACGATACGGATAATCCGACGACTCGGGTGAATCTCTCGCTTACCGCGACTTTACAATGTTTTTATACCGAATCGTCGAGTCTATCTTAATTTTATCTCATACGCGAACGAACGCGCAACGTTCAGTAATAACACGCATTATGCTATCGGTATATTACGGTGAAATACTTCGCGAACGCATGGGGTATGCAAATTCCTGAAGATGGCTGCACGTGCGTCCCGAATGCGCATTTATTTTAAAAAGTTTGCGTGGAAACATTTATCTATCCTTTCGTAGATTTTTTTATTAAAAAAAGATATTCTTTCGAAAAAAAAAAAAAAAAATTCCAACATTTTTTTTTTTTTTTCCGGCAAGGATTTCGCCGGAAATATAATTTTCCGCCGAGGATTTCGTACGACGAAACTCCGATAACTTCGTCGATTTGAAAAAAAAAAAAATGTAGTCGATTCAGTGCAGAAAAATATTCGATCGAAAAAAAAAAAAATGTGGAAATTTTTTTTTTTTTTTTCAAAAAAGATATTCTTTTGAAAGAAAAAAAAATGACGAAAATGCTTTTGCTTGTATTCCTAAGTATTTGTATAATGAAATTCTTAGATTTTTATAGGAATTCCATTAAATGTGATGTTCGATCGAATATTTTTCTGCACTGAATCGACTACATTTTTTTTTTCAAATCGACGAAGTTATCGGAGTTTCGTCGTACGAAATCCTCGGCGAAAAATTATATTTACACATAAAACACATTTGAAAAAATTTATTGATTATTTGTAATTAATTTTTTGAATAAATTTTCGATCGAAAATTTTTCACTGCGATATTTACGAAAATAATCGATCCCTTTCCCTGATGTGAGATAACACGCGGTGCATTTTCGATGAAATTAATTATCCGTTTTGGAGATTTAATTTTCCGAATTGTTTTAATTTTTCGGCGATGTATCAAATTTATTTTTACGTCGCTATGCGCATTATGATGTTTATTAGTGTTTTTTTATTGGCTATAAAATTCAATATCTATTAATGTGCGGACGGTGGAGGTGTAGATAACGATGATACTAAAGGGTTGCGACTATTATTAGTATTATAGTATAATCCATGTATTCGGTACATACCATTCGTCGTTCGAAGTGTATTCGTCTATAGTACGAAATACAAACAGTACGCGAACCATCAGCGGGATATCGACGGCCATTTATCTAATCGCTTTGCCGCCGACGATATTATAGACGAGTCTATAATCGACCACAACGGGTAACCGAAGAAACAGTAACGTTGTATCGGAATTTATAAGCGTTTCTCTCGCTGAACGATATTTAATTTATGATCGCAATTAAATTACGTGCGCGCGCACCCGCTGCCTTCGATATACAAATACAGCTATATATAGTGTATGTGACTGTAATCGTTGGTAACGCATACCGATGTAACTGATTTATCGATCTACTGTACCAATGGCGTAAAGCAATTCGATCGTTCCGTTTAAAAAAGAAAATTCCGTTCTCCGAAATTTAAAAAAAAAAAAATTTCGTGGAACGAAATTTTTTTTTGTACTCCGATTTTTTTTTCGTATTTTTTTAACAATTTTTAAGATTTTTGATCTCAAAAACGAATATATATATCACTACGCGTTGTTACGAAAAAAAATATCCGGACTATCTTTTTTTTTATGACTCCCGAAAAATTTGCAATTTTTTTTTTCATGGGAAAAGATCGAATCAGAAAAAAGAGGTTAGGGATACGAAAAAAAGAAGAGACTCGCGGGCGTGCGCACTGTCCCTGGAGACCGCGCAGCTTGATTCCTTGGTCCCGCCTACACGACGGTGTATTCGTGGACGCGATGGCCGCTATCGGTATCTCCGATTCACGAACCCGCGGCGAAGAACCTCGGAGGTGGAGACGCGACTGCGCTCTTTTCTCTTCTTCTTCTTCTTCTTCTATGGCTTATGCCGTCTTTTTCTTGCGTTTTTCTCGCTCACTCCTTGCCAACCCGCCGCGATAGCGACTGCCCGCGGCTTTTTCCACATACCTCCACTCTCCGCCGTTCGCCGCGACTTTACTTCGCTTCTTCTTCTTCTTCGTTCTCTTGGGATTCCACAAGAGACTCTCATCTCTCTCATTGTCCCTTTATACCATTCTGCGCTCTCTTTCTCGCCCCCAGTCTCTCGATATCTTTCGATACATAGAAGTCCTCTCGCTTTCTCCTTCTGCGGCTTTATAATGCCTTTGAGCCATAAATTACGAAGCCGCAGCGGTCCACTGTAGTTGGCGGATCCCCCCTTTATTCTCGTGGGCCCTACCAGATCGCGGGGAATAAGACGAGGATGTGGAAAAGGGATATGGCGGATTTTTATTTACCTTCAAATCAATATTTTCAACGGATTTATCCGAAAAAAAAAAAAAAAATCGAACAATTCGTAGTAAAAAAAAAAAAAAACAAAAAAATTGTTTTAAAGACGAAAATATTTATTTATCGTTTCATTTTTTTTTTTTTTTCGAAATTAGAATATTTTTCATGCAAAACCAAACCCCCAAAAACAAAAAAAAAATTTACCGGCGAAACAATATTTTCAACGGATTTATTCGAAGAAAAAAAAAACGAACAATTCGTAGTAAAAAAAAAATTGTTTTAAAGACGAAATTATTTATTTATTGTTTGAATTTTTTTTAGAATTTAGAATATTTTTCATCCGAAACCAAAGGCCCAAAAACAAAAAAAAATCGCTATGAAAAATTACTGAAGACGGGATATTGAAGCCGAAGTTACGATAGCCTATCGGTTTGTTTTCTATCGCGTATTTTTCTCACCAGAGACTTCGCGTTATTTGTCGAAACGATAAGAATTAATAATAAATTTATCTTCCAGTCGTCGATATTCATTACCTTTCGACATTACGGAACGGATTTTTACGATTTTTTTTATTTCGATCGCATTATCCATGTAAACGGATAACCGTGACTCCGCTTCGAAGCGCTGCGCATGCGTACTTCGCCTTTCGTTTTCGCCGTTCGCGCATTTGCAAATATCATCGTCGACGAACAAAGAAATCGTTTATATGACTTCAGATCGATTTCTCCGTCGATAAAGTCAACGCGCGAATGGTAAGCAATAATCGCGAAGTGCGACCGGCGATTCTCCGCGTAGGCAGAGAATCAATTGAAATCGCGAATGCAGAAAGTAAATAATACGAAAAAAGAAGGAATTCAATAGAGGAATCTCCTAGATATAGGATGATCGGCCCGGTGGGGGAATCGAAGGTTTGCGAGGACTTCGAGATCGTTATGTACTTCAGGCGTCCCGCGTCTCCCGGACGGCGTAGAAAATCGTACTATGACTTCAACGAGTAAAAATCGGTGTTCAAGACGTTCGTAACAGCGAGTGGGCGACCCTTGCAGAAGTCTTCTCGCGTTCTTCTGCAATATGTTCTTTGCTCGTGATACGCTATTCCCCACACGAGATTCTCCTCGGTAAACGCTCATTGCTGGAACCCCCTATAGCCGATACGGACGCCAATACTCCCGATCTTATCCTACGAATACTCGCACTTTGCCCGCAGCGGCTACAATGCGAAAGCATCGCGACAAAATACGCGTATCGTTCAACGTTTCCCTTACAATCAATACGCGATATTTTCAATAAAATGGAATTTCTGAACTTCGAAATCGTCGAAAATACATCGCGGCTTTTTTCTACAAAATTTTCTACAAAAAAAAAATAGAAATAAAAAACAAATAAAAAAAAAAGAAATGGAAAAAAAAAATTATTAATATTATTCATTTATATTTTTATTATTTTTAATAATGTATATATATATATCGATAATCGTATTATTCATTTTATTTTCGTTTTTGCAATTTATTTCAGCAAATGACGCGGTGTTGGTGGTATAATTAGGGGCTCTCGGTGGCGGGGGAGGGAGAGAATGTTCCACGGTAGCGGTAGCGGTGGGTACGGCGCGGGTTCCGAATACCAACAACAATCGCAGCAACAGCAGCAACAACACGCTGGACAACAAGGACTACAGGCGCCGGTTTACGTGCCTTCGTCTAGGCCTGCAATACCGTCAGCAGCCACGGCGGCTCAGTATCACTCGTTTCCTGGTTCCGCTTCGCCCGCATGGTGAGTCGTAAATACGCGCTCTATACTTACGCATTTCTCGTTTTCACTGATTACATCGCGCCAACGCGAGCACATGGCGCAACAGAAAAAAAATAATTTCTGCCGATTTTTTTTTTTTTTTTAAATCGAAATACAATTTACGAAATCGAAGAAAAAACGAATTCTTGTGAAGGAAGACAACGTGGACAACGTGGTTGTCAAGATGTTGTTGATAAATAAAAGAGAAGAACAGAGTTTGACAGAATCGGAGAAAGCTAAGACGTAATCCGTGCAAACATTTTTGAAATATATATTTATTGTTTCTCGAAGTGTCTCGAATTTATTTAAGCCGAACGGATAAAAAGTTGCGACACTTGCCTTTTTTTTTTTTTTTTTCTAAAAATCGAAATATAATTCACGAAATCAAAAAAAAAAATAGATTGCTACCGATTTTTTTTTTTTCCCAAAAATCGAAATACGATTTCCGAAATGGAAAAAAAATTGAAATTGCCGTTCAAAATTTTTTAAAAATTTTATTGCAATTTTTAGAAATTATTATTATTTATTATTTTTTTAATCAGTGTTTTTACCATTGTTCCTGAACTGCTCTTTCAAAGTTAACGAAACTTCGAACCCTTAAATTTTAATCAAATGATTTATTGCTTTCTAAAAGATCGATTTTTTTTTTTTCAGGGAAAAGACGGCATCATGGCAACACGGAGTCGACAGTTACGCGGCTCATCACGCTCTCGCGAGCCATACGGGGGCTTCCGGAGGTGGAATGGGACCGCATACTGGTCACACGCACCCCCATGCCGGCCACCCGCACACCGGTCATCCTCATTCGACTCTCGCTGCGGCGGCGCCGTTTTATGCGCAGAACGTCGCAATGATGTCCTCGTGGCGAGCGTACGACGGCGCGGGATTTCAAAGAGCGTCGCCTTACGGTAAGTAAAATTTCTCCCGGGACAACAACAATTCCATTTTTGGTAAAAGTCCTTTCCGTTACGAATTTTTCCCGATTTTTTTTTTTTTTTTTTTTTTTTTCGTATAATTATGTAATACTTCGCGAAATATTTTGGGTAAATTGATGCGCCATCTGTAAGCGACAAAAGCTCGAGATATACCTAACAATGTTACATAGACACGACAATGGCGGTGACCTAAACGCGATAAGATAAACAGTCGCAGGGCGTTCGCGACAAAACCCGTTGACAATTCTCCGACTTCGAGATTAGTTTATCGTGCGCTCCTTCGCGCGCGATAACTAATGTTGCGTATCTCGAGGCCGTTTCGGGTTGTTTCACGATGAATTTTCAATGATTTCGAAAGCCCCGCAGTTGCGTTCGATAAAATTTGAAAAAATTTCGAATCGCCAACGATTCGCCATATTTTCGATCTATCGACAATGGCGGCGATACTTCGCGACCCTATCGAAGTGCACTCTCGACGCGCGGTCAACGCACCGAATCGCAGGGAAAAACGCTTCTCGCGATCGCATCGAAATCGCTCGTTTATTTTTCCATCTATGGTTCGCCGATCGAAAAGTGCACTTTCCGAAGAATTCTTCTTCGCCTCTATACGGAATATCCGTCCGGAATCTTAGGTTATGTCGCGCATGCGTTATAGGACGTTAGGACGGTATTATACAACGACGAAACTATGGAAATACCAGCGGAAAGCTTGCGACGTGGGCGGAGGAGGAAGAGATACGATGGAAATGGGTACGAAAGAAGAGGGTATCCACAGATAACAGAAATATCATTCCACGCTCGCGCGCGTTTCACAACCGGAAACGCTTGCTTACAGTGTTGAAAACGTGTTAAATTCGCCGCGAAACACGCGTATCTATTATATGCGAAAACCTCACGTATTTTCACGAATTATCAATAAATGTTCCAAAGTTTCGTGATTTTTTTTTTTTTTTTTTTTTACGAAAAATGGAAAGTGTTGTATTTGATTTATCCGAATATCAGTCAATGTCGACGATTCGCGCGAAATTAAGATTCGATAGAGAAGATCGCGTGCAATGCGCGGAAATATGCGAAGGTATCGAATTAATGATTTCTTTACCCCAAAATAATTTTTTTTCGCGATTTTTATTCATCTTATCCATCAGTTTTGAATTTTACTCGGAAAATTGAGTATTGAATAAAAATTGAAAAATCCCATGCGATCGCTATTTTTTTTTAGAAGAATTTCTTCAAAATTCTTAAAAAAAGTGAATTTTTGAATATTTGATATTTGGTCTGAACATTTTGATTTTACGATCGGAACACTTATTTCCAACAAATAATCGCGTGCTATTAGTCATATGATTTTTTTTCATCAATAAAAAAGAAAAAAACACACGCGGTGTTAAAAAAAAAACAGATATCAAGGTTTGCAAAGCTCTTAACTCGTAAACACATTATTGTATCAACCATTAAAAAGTTAGTCGCACGTGTCGGCGCTAATTTGCATAAGTGACCTTGAAATAAATTGATAACAATTCCACTATGAATTTCAGAGTTAATTTTTTCGTATTTACAGAAAAACTATAATTTGCCATTTTCTAATTTATTTCGCAAGACTCCGGCACAGGATTTCCATTTTGTTACTCTAAAAAAAAAAAAAAACCTTAAAAAAAAAAAATTATTATTATCGTCTAACATCGAAATGTAGAAAAAAAATGGCGGAGGAAGACTTTCCGAGACGGTTTTCTCACGCATTTTTTATTATTATCATTTTTTTCCTATCTCCGTATTTCAAGACAAGCGGAGCGTATAACTTGTTTCATGCGCCCTCTGACCCCGGCTTTTAAAGTGCGCTTCCATTACCGCAGAGGCGTCTGTGATCCTCTCTCGCTATCTCGCGTACAGTTTCCTCGACCCCCACGAGGCAGAGGCAGAACCGCGCCTTCGTTGGGGAGAGGGGGGGGGGGGGGGGGTTACCTGTAAAACGTCTGGCGCGCCAAGTCACCGCAAGACTTGAACATAGTGCACCGAACGTGAAATATGTTCCAAATAGAGAGCGAGAGTAATGCGCGCGGCTGCGAAGAGTCGATAGCGTAGCAGGTTACCCGTGTCGACGGGGATGGAAAAAGGACGACTATCAAAAACGCGGAGGCAAGTGCACACCGAGCGTTCTCGGCGTTCTGAAACGATCCCAGTGCTTTTGCTACACTCGCGCACTCGGAAGAGGGGAAAAGAAAAATTCGTTTTTTCGAGTAGCGTCGGAACGGCACGGAGGCAGAATGCCGAATGGCGCTTAGCGTGCCATGTGGCCATGTGCGCCGCGCACTGTGGATAAGTGATAGCGGGCGCTCTTTGAAGAGCGCGGAGCCCGGCGGCTGAAACTTCCCTTTCCTCGAGTGTTCGGACTGTCGGCGTTCCCGCGAAGCATGCATGTGTTTCACGTATGTACTATACTAGGTATACTTACGCGTCCCCGTCGTAACTGCGGTTTCGTCTACTTGGATTAACTCTCTTACGCGCGCGCGATACAGCAGCAGAAGCTACGGATTGCTTTAGAGTGCTTTGAGGCTTGTGGTTCACTCGCGTTAGTCACTTAGGAGAAACTATAACGAAACTCATCTATTTAATACACTTAACGCACGAACTGTCAAATGGCGAAACTACATAACCTTAGATTATTGTCACTAACGTAACAGTCGATCGCAATTATTTACGAAAATTCACTGTCGTTAACTCACGAACTGTCCAAGCGCTTTCGATATCGATCGATATTGCGCTTCGATGTTTTTTAGAAAAGATCCGAAACTCGAGAGAACTTTTTATTCGCGAAAACAAAACGCGAATGAACGTTTCCCGGCGACAACGCGCGAACAACGGGGGCCCCCTTGGCGTTCACGGGGTTCACTGACAAACGACAGCCTGCGCGAAATTGTTGCGTACAGCGTATTGTTTTCGGGCCCCGAAAGGTCGAATCGTAACATTGCGTTCTTTCTTTTCCCGTCGGTTTCGGCTTCGCCTACTGAGTTTTTCCAGCACAGAAATCGTCCCGCAAACCGCGATTGCACAAAATCATTGACATATGCGTATCGATGTGCAGAAAACCGTACATTCAAAGTCAAATTACTGTATCACGCTGCACTCGAATCACGTGAGATCTACGCGCACGCGCAGTTGTGCTAAAACTATTTGTAACAAAATGAACGTTAAAAACGATGACGAAGTAAAGAAATATCCCAAAACATCGAACGAATTCAATTAAAAATGTGTTTGCATGTGTCAAATCGAATTATCATCCTTAAAAAACAAAGTAAAAATCGGTAAAAAATAAAAATTGTCGGAAATCGATGAAACAACGTCTAATGGCGGTTTAGGGATACTCGTATCTTTTATATCGAGATTGGAAGAAGCAATAATCGTCCGTTAGTACAAATGCGTGCGACCATTCCCGTTCGCCAACCCACCTGGAATTATTGATCCGTGGTCGTTGTCGTTCGTGCTAAA
Source organism: Cryptus viduatorius (assembly GCA_964006125.1). Lineage (NCBI taxonomy): Eukaryota > Metazoa > Arthropoda > Insecta > Hymenoptera > Ichneumonidae > Cryptus > Cryptus viduatorius. Next base: position 5,857,119 of record OZ023226.1, read on the forward strand.
GAGTCCTCGGCGGGGCATACAGATGGCAGAAGCCGGTGGTCAGCAAGCAGCGGACCGATGCCAGCGGCGAGCGGTCTACAAACTCGAAAGAAATATTCATCCCAAGGCCAATCCCCTTTCTATATATATATGTATTTTATTTTCTCAATAAATAAAAAATGGAAAAAAATAAATAAACGGTAGTAGACTATAAGTACGTACGCCATTAGAAGAAATATACGAAATTATTACTAAATTCACGTGTCGCCACATCGTCGACATAATGAAATAAATATTGAATTTAAATGATACACTATAGCGTGTTAATATACGGTACACCTGTATCGTATAATTAGAAAGTCGAGTCCAGTATAGTGTTTGCGGCCGAACGAATTATTATATAAATATAATATTCAATTCGATAAAAATTATCTTAAATTATTGACACAAACGGTCGCGCGCACAAGTCGAATTAACGATCACCAATCGACGTATTTCTCGATTTAATTGGACGAAATATATCAGAATGAGGATTGCCGGTTCTATTAGAATTTTCGATTAAAGTTTTGACATCATCGATGTAACGTTATTTCTGTACGCGAATGGCTTCTTTAGCTTCGGCGCTTTTTTTTTTATTCGTTCGTACGCGGTAGCGACTGTTTGCCTTGCAAATCGATGGATTTGATCTGCAAACGCCTACTACTTCGCTATCTATTTTTAGACGTGACGCTTGAAATTATTTAGACGAATTTTGCGTCACGTCTTTCGAATATTATATTATTTGATACAATTGAATTATTGCAAAAAAAGCAAAAAAAAAAAAAGAAAAATATATTTCATCGAAAGAAAAAAAAAATGAAATTATTTCGTAAATAAAAAAATTTCGCGTACCGGAAATGCTAAAGATAAATTTGATCAAAATTCATCCAATGAAAATTTTTATTGCCCGATAAAATGAAAAAAAAAAAAATTAATAATCGTATTTAACGATTTTGTTTCTTTAGACACGGCGATGGATTTCCAATTCGCCGAGGGTCGCGAGTGCGTTAATTGCGGCGCAATTTCAACCCCGTTGTGGCGAAGGGACGGCACTGGACACTATCTGTGCAACGCGTGCGGTCTCTATCACAAGATGAACGGAATGAATCGACCTCTCATCAAGCCCTCCAAACGCCTCGTAAGTATTGCTAATTATTTGTTCGTCTCGCGCGTCTTGTTTCGTAAAAAAAAAAAATCGAAACATTACGCAACCATCTTAACTTCGATCAATTGCATCGAAATAAAAAAAGTAAAAAAAAAAAAACAAAAAAAAACGTAATTAGCAAACGGGACAGATCTCCGAATTCCAGACGGCGACGAGGCGACTGGGCCTCTGCTGCACGAATTGCGGCACCCGGACGACAACCCTCTGGAGGCGCAACAACGAGGGTGAACCTGTCTGCAACGCTTGCGGCTTGTATTTCAAGCTCCACGGCGTTAACAGACCATTAGCAATGCGAAAGGATGGTATACAGACAAGAAAAAGAAAGCCGAAGAAAACTCCCGAACCGAACGCAAGATCCTCGTCTGGGGAACACGAGACCTCGGCATCCACGACCTCTTCGCCATCCAATGGTAAGAATCGATTATTTAACTCGACAAATCATTGAAATTGAATGAAAAATCGCAATTTTTTTTTTCCAAAATTTTTTTAATTTTTTTTTTTAAATTGAAATTAATTTTTTTTTTTCAAAATTTTTTTTATTAATTTTTTTTTAATTGAAATTAATTTTTTTTTAATAGACTTAAAAAGCAATCAGCATCAACAGCAACAGCATCACCATCACCAGATCGAGGCGTCGAAAATTTCCGTCTCCTCGGCGTCGACGGAAAGGCCGGTATATCTCGGCCATACCTCGCTTCTCGCAACCGGAAGTGTTCCAGCGGTAAAAACGGAGCCGCGAAGTTGTGACGGTCTCGTTGCGCAGCCGTACACCTCCTACTATCAGCATCCTCATCAGCTTGGCACTCCTACGAGTGAACATCAGCAGCAGAGTTACTACGGTACCCAGGAAGCGCCTTATCATCATCAGCACCACGTAACTACGGCGGCAAAGCTACTCGCGTCCTCTTAAACATTTTTCTCCTCAATTTTCTCATATAACTTGTGTCATTTTCGCACAGTGCCACGAAAAAACAACAAAAATCACATTAAAAAGATCGCTAACCAAAAAATTTTGAAACTATCGATAGAAAAATTGCGAAATTAAAAAATAGAGATGAACGAAAAAAATTTCGAAAAAAAAAAAATACTTAAGTTTCAAGTTTCTTGGATTTCACTTTTTCCCGATAAGCCTCAATCCACTCTCGACTCGGACTCTAAAGTCGCAGCCACTAGTCGGACGATAATGAAGGAAAAAAAATTAATTATAACGCTCTAATAATTATTATAACTATAGTAATAATGATGAACGCAAAGTTAACGATAAAGGACACGCGAAAAGCACGAATTTCAGCGATTTGTTCGTTTTTTCAGTTTTTTTTTTAGAACAAAGAAATAAGAAAAGCCGTTTTAGCCGATGTGTGATATTTAAGTTATTTATGGCACACGCGCATATATAGATGAATATATAAATATGTCACGTGACGATATACTATTAATGTAGAAAAAAAAAAAAAAAAAATTTGCTAAAATTGTGCGAAGACTCGTCGTTGTTAAAATAAAATTGCCTTTTGTAAATAACGAAACTCAGAGCAATTAAGCGAAGGAGTATGCGAGGGAAAAAAAAAAGAAATGAAAAAAGCGTCGACGAATGAGACGTTCGATTATTCGAACGTTTGTCAAATTTTTGGCGTTTCGAAAACGGAGAAATGTACGCTTCCGCGTTATCCTAGCGAAAACGTTACCGCAAATCTAACATAAGTTACGCGACGCACACATCGTGTAGATTACATTTATTAAGTCTTCAATAATAATTTATACCGCGCCGACCGCCGAAGAGCGCGAGAATATCCGATGCGCGTTAATCCCGATTCTTCGGTAAATTTTCGACTTCAATATTTAATCCTTCGATGGAAAATGCTCTCCTCCCCTCGAAAGGAGTGTTGCATTCACCAAATAGCGTTTAAGAATTAAAAAGCCATAAATTATATTTGAAAAAAAAAAAAATGCGTCGTTCAAAAACCGAATCAATTTTCGAAGACTAATTTTTTTTATTGCTGCTGCGGAAGGCTAGAAAAGTATTTACAAAATTGAAAAAAAAAAAAAAAAATGATTCGTTCAAAAAGCGAATCAATTTTCGAAGACTAATTTTTTTATTGCTGCTGCGGAAGGCTAGAAAAATATTTACAAAATTGAAAAAAAAAAAAAAGATACGTTCAAAAACCGAATCAATTTTCGAAGACTAATTTTTTTATTGCTATTTCGGAATGCTAGAAAAACATATTTAAAAAATTTGAAAAAACAACAAAAATTAATTTTCGTCTGCAAAAAAAAAAAAAAAAAGAAATTGAAAAAAAATTAAATTTTGAAGTTGAACATTTATCGATGAATTTTTTTTTTTTTTGACTTCCATAAAGCATTTACGATGATCATTAATCGAAATAGATCGCATAAATAATGCATTGGGATACGTACTTGCGCTCTGCGCGCGTCGATCGAATAAAAAAAAAAAAGCCACGACGCCCCCCTCTCCCTGTAAATACTTGTCGTTAGAATATATATGTTATTTCCAACGCTTATTTCCTGTCGCCGTCTCCTAAAAATTACGAAACATTACAACTTAAACTATAATAATCATAATGGAGTTACTATAAAAATTATCAATAACGAAAAAAAAAAAAAAAAAGTAACCAAGAAGTGTACTTATGCAATAAAAGAAAAAGAAAAAACGTTACGAACGTGAATCCCCGAGTTTGCAATGCCCGTTCGTCGGCGATTTATTTATTTTATTTCATTTCATCGGTAATTGGCGATGAAACAACTACCCGACCGACCGGAAACCACGAAGAAAACGGCGACCGACGAGCAACTCTCGATCGGCCGCTTTCCGTCGTTCAACCCCCGCGAACGTCGACAAATATTTTTCTATCGAACTTCGACATCGTGCGGAACGGAAACCTTCGGCAAATCCCGCCTCCTTTCACCCACAGAATACACTGATCGTACCCCGTGTCCGCTCTCTCGAGGCGTACAATGTTTTCCCCTTGTCGGCGGAGAAATCGAGGTGTCAACCTGCGCCAACCCCTGGAACAATCCATTCTCACCTTCGCCTCGTTATCGCTGTCGAGGGCCCGTGAACAGTTCACTCGAGCAGCGATCATCCAACTATCGGGTAGTCAGTCAGTCAGATTTCATCGTTCCGGTTGTGTGTCTCACGGCGAAGAATTCGACGAAATAGTAAAAAAGTTATAAAAAAAAATGGGTAAGTGAACTTAATTCATACTTTTTTCTTTTTTTTTCATCTTTTTTCAAAAATTTTTTAATTGTATACCATTTTTTCGAAAACATTTCATCAACCAACGAAATCGCATGATTACGAAATTTTTCAAATATTTTATACCAATTTTTTTTTTATTAAAAAAAAATAATAATAAAAATACATTTTCGTTAATTAATATCGACTTTATGGATAAAATCGCATGATTACGAAATTTTTTAAATATTTTATACCAATTTTTTTTTATTAAAAAAATAATAATAAAAATAAATTTTCGTCAATTAATAATCTACTTTATGGATGAAAAAAACGTAAAATGGTATTTTTTTCGAATGGATAGGCACACTTTATTATTGTTATTGTTGGTATTATTATCATTATTTTTATTTTTTCTTTTTTTTTCGGAGTTTTCCGAAGCATACAAAGCAACAAATTTGTGACACTACCGATTTTTGCACAATTTGTGAAAAAAATGTCTATAAATCGGAGAATTTCTATCGTATCAGGAAGAACGTTGCCGACACCGGTAGCCTGCAAAGTGTGCGGCGATCGTTCGTATGGGAAACATTACGGTGTCTATTGTTGCGATGGTTGTTCCTGTTTCTTCAAGAGATCGGTTCGTCGGGGTGTTCTTTACACGTGCATAGGTAGCTTTCGATCGCCGAAAATTTCAAAAATTAAAGTCGTTTGGTGAAAAAAAAAAAAGACTGAACTCTTTTTTTTTTTTTTAATTGCCATTTCAGCCGGAAGCGGCGCGTGCTCCGTGGACAAAGCTCGAAGAAATTGGTGTCCGCACTGTCGGCTGAAAAAATGTTTTGCCGTTCGCATGAACACAGCAGGTAAATTTTAATTGTCTATCTTTTGCGGTTTCGCGGTTTGACGATACGAATCTCGTCCCCCGGATGCGGTCGATGAGAGTTCGTGTTATTTTTATACTTATATAATATAATACCGGCGCGCCGAAGAGGCAAAGGGCAGAATCGAAAGAGTCTCTCAGAGGCGCTCGAGGGTGAAAATTTACTGCAACTATAATAGCCCCGTCGAGTATCTCGACGAGATGCAAACACTGGCCGCGTGTCGGACACGCGCCTACACTATTCGTTGATTTAATTGACAGCCGACCCCCTCGACGCACCACTATACCGCGCGACGGCTTCATCCGGTTGAGCTGCTCGAGTCGAACGGATTGCGCGATCAAATATTGCATTCGAATCAAACTGAGCAATGATCCAACTAACGTTACATTTCATACCGATTATTATTATTATGATTCTTTTCCCACGGTACGACCATCGATCTTTAACGATTTTTTTTTTTATAAAAAGCGGAATCGCTGTTAACTCATAATTTTTTTTTTTTTTCGTTCCGATTTGAAATTTTTTTCATTTTTTCGATAACATTGCCAAATTATCGCTATACGTCACGATGGCTCCGTTGCGACTCCCAAACGGTTATTTGTGATTTTTTTCTAATAAATATCGGAAACGCTGTTAGTTTGTGATTTTTTTTTTTTTTCGCTCCGATTTGAAATTTTTTTCAATTTTTCGATAAAATTGCCGAATTATCGCTATACGTCACGATGGCTCCGTTGCGACTCGCAAATGGTTATTTGTGATTTTTTTCTAATAAATAGCGGAAACGCTGTTAGTTTGTGAATTTGTTTTTTTTCGCTCCGATTTGAAATTTTTTCCAATTTTTCGATAAAATTGCCGAATCATCGCCATACGTCACGATGGCTCCGTTGCGACTCGGAAACCGTTATTTGTGTTCGCGGTATTTATTTTAATATACTATCGCAAGCACAAGGGTCGTGGCATTTTATTATTCGATACTATAGCATTGTGTGCCGAGAAAATAATATTTAACGTCAGTTGTTTGCTCAACCTGGATTTACACTGCGACACGGCTATAGCTATTACCTACGTTTCGATCGGGTCGACGATCGAGTCGATTCTATCCAAAGTGAAGCTCTCAATAGTACACTCGCCGATTATCTTGAATTCGTAACTATTCCTTCCCCTTTCACGTTTCTTCATCTCGCAACAGACTTTTTAATTGCAACGATTCTACTCGAAACGCGAACTTTACTGATAAAAATCGGCAAGAATGAGATTAACGACGATTTTCGTAAAAATCGCAAATTTCAGTAAAAAAAAAAAAAAAAAGATCGAAAAATCTAATAATTTCGATAATCATTGCAATAATTTCGGTGAATAAGTCGACGCAAAAATGTTTTTATTTGCCGATTTTTCTTGAGATGATCGCGTATAATTTGAAAAAAAAAAAAAAAATGAGGAAAGCAATACGAAAGAAAATGTCACGTTTTATACGATTATGCTGTTTTTGTAAAAATATAGCGGTTCAGGAAGAAAGAGGTCCTCGCACATCGAGAAATTCATCGAGAACCTCGATTTCACCATCGTCTAACCTCACCTGGAGCCGATCGAACACCGACACTGCCGGAAGTGCCTTCGGAAGATTCGGTAACGGAATTTCGATTACCGAAACTTCTTTAGCGCCGAAATCGGCAATACACTCGATCGGCGTCAACGAATTTACGAAATCTTGTCAGGAAATTCGACCAACTTCCGGTATCATTCATCCCACGTTATTGCGACCCCCTTTATTGCCCCAAATCGTTACTCCAGGTAATCAATCGTCGACTTTTAAATCAATTTTAAAAAATCGAAAAAAAAAAAAAAAAAATTTACGCAAAATGTCAACAGAAAACAAATGTTACGATGCATTTTTCAATTTCTGCAGACGAAGCTTTGCAGTACGAAGTATCGGCGCAAATATTCTTATCGACCATACGCGGTGCTCGGCGGCATCGGGACTTTTCGAGACTCGAGATACTCGAACAGAATTCGATACTCCGACTCGGATGGACGGCGATCTTTCTTCTGCGTGCCTCGACTTGGCCGATCGATCTTGCGGAGTTGCAGATGAGAAATTCCGCATCCGGCAACAAAAGTGCTTTCAAGTGTCTGGCAACTGCACGATCGATCGTTACGAAACTCCGATTGGATTCCGTCGAAATGTCGGTTCTCGAAACATTCGCACTTTGCCGTCCGGGTAATTTTTTTTTTGTCAACGTTTCCGGTATTTTCATTCGTTAAAGAGAAATTAATTTTTTTACTATGAAAAAAAAAATGTAAACTAATAATTAATTAATTAATTTTTAATTTGAATTAAATTGAAAAACGTTCGATTTTCAGAATTATCCGAAAGCATTTCCGGTCTTCGATTGATGACCGACACACGAGATTCCGCTGTGGAGACACTGGTGCGGCATCTTCGAGATCGCGGCGATCAGGGTCACCGTTTAACTCAGATAATGTTCATTCTGCCGGTTCTCGTCACGTGTTGTCCGCGCGAATTGGCTAACGCACTCTTCACGCCGATAATCGATGACGCGGCGCTCGATCGAGTGATTGCATCAATACAATAAAATTATATATACGATATCGTAAATTTCTCTATTCTGAAATAACTCTTACCGATTTATTTAATTCCGATGATCGTAGATAAAAAAAAAAATAAAAAAAAAATAAAAATAAAAAGCTTTCGTCAAATTTTCTGTTACCAAAAGTGAAAAAAAAAATGTATTGAGTTGTTAATGAAATAATCCCCGACGAAAATATCCTTCGATCTTTTCCTTGCGATCGTCTCGAAAACTTTGGAACAATGCTACCGATCGTCATGACAAAAGAATTCAAAATTTCCGCACGTTATTTGTCACGAAATGTATATTTTGCCAGTCGGCGTTTGTAGGATACCGATTTTAATCGCGATGGCAATGAAAACTCGTGACCGATTAATGAATCACGGGATATTAGTAAACGATTATAACGCGCACCGCGCGAGGCGTATTGAAATACTTTTTTTTTTTTTGCGCGCTAAATCGAGTTCCCGATAACGTCGTTCGGCATCGAGTACCTATTTCAGTTTCCGATAGTTCTCGTTCTCCGTTAGGTGCCGGAGTTCCAACGAGTCCTGTTCTCGTTCGAGAAACGCAGCTCGACGTGTGTAGAAAAAAAAAAAAAAAAAAAAAAGTTCCGCGACTCTAATGTGATATCGTAGATTTAGCTAACGGAATGTCGGTGGCCTCGATAGTAATCCTGTTTTGTGCGATAACGAGTTTGCGTTATGTAGGCGTGGGTAAGTTCATTTCTCAGATCGATGATAAAATAAAATGATATTTAGATGAGAGAAGCATATTAATCGAATTATGATCGATTCTCGAATCGCGTAATCGCCGTGGAATCGAATCGCGAACTACTGGTCCGCGCACCCGACAAAGATAATTAATACAATGTCGGATACTCGAACAAATCGGTTTGATAATTACTTTGGTGGTCAATAATGTTGACCATTTAATGGCTAATGAGTGAAACGGCAAAGTATTACTCGTAATTAACTTGTCGCAGCGAAAAAAAAAAGCAATTTTTATCGCAATGTCGAGCAGAAGTCCGTACAATCGGAGTATTGAAATTTTTTTTTTCGGAGTTTGTAATATTGAAATTGATAACATTTTTTTTTTCGGTCAAATTCGAAAAATTGAAATTTATAGTATTCATTTTTTTCCGTAAATACCGAAATATCGAAAATCGACGAAATGATAGTCGCCGATTAACTTTTAACCTTTTATCCAAAAATGGGAAAAAATTCGCGAAAAAATGTTGCAAACTGCATAGAAAAAAAAATAAAAAATGGCTGTATGGCGATGATTTATCCATTGGTCATTTTTAGGAGCAATCGGTTGGCCGAAGGATGTTTTTTTGAGACGCGAGTGTAAGTGTCGAAAAAATCGTTTTTTTTTTTTTCATTATCATAAAATTAAAAAAAATCGTGTATAACAATGAAAAACATGCAGGCAAAGAGGAGCGTCAGCCGGTGGTTGAGTTTTGGCATCTGAGTGGATCGCAGTACCTGTTTTTCTCTCAGCGAGTTACCTGGGAAGAGGCGCGAATGTTGTGCCGAAATTACAACGCGAGATTGGCGATTCTCGACGACATGGAAAAGGCTGTCGGCGTTGCGCGATCGATCGCAGACTCCAATATAGGTTCGTTTTTTTGGATATCCGCAACTAAATTTTTTTTTTTTCGAATCGCAACGAGCCGACAAAAAAAAATCATTAATTCTCAAAAACCCCCAAATACTTCGCGCAGAAATGCGAGACTCGTGGATCGGCGGGCGAAGAATCGACGCGATCTGGACGTGGATCGACGCCGATACTGGACTCGGAAAAAAAATTGAAATTCCGATGGAACCGAACGTCGAAGATTTTCCTCCGTGGACCAGAGAACCGACTCGACCGACTAAAGAGTGTCTCGCCGTTGATAGGCGCAGTCACGATCACCCGAACTTCATTGATCTCGATTGCCGACTCCAAAGACCTTTCATTTGCGAAAAAAGTATCCGTTTCGCTTTTACTCTTTATTTTACCTCCGTATTGTCGAGAAAAAAATGTATTTATCGTAATTTTTTTTTTTTTTTTTTTTTTTTTTTTAGAATCCGAAGAAACGATCGGTAGTCCAGTACCATCGAAATGGATCCAAATTCACAAAAACACGTATACTCTCTATCACGCCAAAGTTACTTGGTACGAAGCAGCGACTTTTTGTCGAACTCAAGGAATGCGTCTCGCGATATTAAAAACATCGACTATCATAAATATATTGACGAACAGTATGACAAAAACGAGACCAGGTATTTACATATCTTTAATCTCCTCAGATCAATTATCGTTTCGTATTTATTCGCCGGAAACTCGAAATAAAAAAAATTACGATAATTTTCAAAAAACATAAAATTCGAAAAACAACTAATAAAAAAAATATATATACATATATATATACATAAAAATAATAACTATATTATGATTATTATTTAAAAAATTTTTTTTTACGTATATATACAATTTTTTTTTATTAGTTGTTTTCTGAATTTTATGCTTTCGAAAATTATCGTAATTTCGTATTGTCCGAAAGATTTCGAGACCGTTTGGATCGGCGCTCATTATTCTTACGGTCAATGGATCTGGATGGCGACCGGATCGATATTAAATCCATTGACCGACGACAATGGTTACCCACCCTGGCGTTTCGGTCGTCCCGAGAAAAACGACGGATGTCTATTGCTCGATCGTCACATCGAGGACACCACGAATTTCATCGAGGCGACCTGTGATCGCAAACGTGACTTTGTTTGTGAAGAGTGTACGTAAATATAAAATTTAAGTGCAGCGAAAAAAAAAAAAATGAAAAATATAAATCTCTCGTAAGGTTTACCGTTATGATAAATCTTGTGAACTACGGCCGACAGATCCAGAGGACGAGGACGAGGACTGGCTGAACGAACCGGCTAAGTTCACGCACGGCAACAGCACATACATAATTTATCCTCTCGACAAGAGCTGGTCGAGTAGCCGGTCTTTCTGTACCGAACGAGGAAGCGTTCTCGCACACGTGGGTAGCATTGAGACGCTCAACCTGATTATCGAGGCGATGGGAGATCATGCGCGGGGTACGATATACCCTCACATACGTTAATATCAATATTAATAATTAATTAAGCTAATAGATCAATTTAACGAGAGTGCGTATATCGTTACATTCCCAACGAAAAGTACCATCGGTCGATAATTTCGAAGACTTCGCGATGGAATAAAAATCCGAAAAAAATCGACGATACGGAAGGTACTAAAAATATTAATTTTTCATAATCGTAATTCTGAAAAATTGGTAATAAATTTGTTAAAAAAAAATTGTTTCACGAATCATCCGATAGACTAACGTAATTTTTTTAGCGAAAAATGATTCAATCATTTTTCCAAATATATATGAATATTTTTGAAATTTTCTCCGATATTCAAAAATCGCGTTGTTGAGAAAATTTTTGATCGATAGTTGCGAATATTTATCGATTGATTGCACGGAATATTTTTGAGCGTAATAAGCAGTGTTTCTCCGAACACGTCTTCAAAATTATAGACTCTTCAACCGAAAAAAAAAATTTGAAAATTCGTAAAAAATTTGTATGGATGTAGAAAAATTGAGGGATTCATTTCTGCGAAAAATTTGTTAGTTTACCGAATGATTCGTCAATTTTTTTTTTTTTTACAAATTTGTTAATACTTTTTTGGGATTATTAACATGCAAAATTTTTTTTTTTAGGACTTTCTATTTCGTTGATTTTTAAGAAAAATTTTATCCCATTGCGAAGCATTCGAAATTCGATCGAAACCTCACCTTTAGCTGAAACTGTAAAAATACACCCTCCGTAATTGTTCGATTAATTACCGTATCGATTATCGTCATCGTCGCGATAATTCATTAAAGAAATTCATCACGTCTGGTTGGGCGGACAATTTCGTACCAAAACCGACGAATGGCATTGGATCGATAACGACGATGTGATACCAAAACGAAAGAACGAATCGGGTTCTCCGCCGTGGGCCCACATCGACGCCGGTCTCGATTACGATCCCGCGAGTTCCTCGTGTCTCAATTTGGATCGTACCGATCACGTGAAGCCGCATTTCTATGGTCTCGATTGCGCGAGCAAACAGCCTTTCGTTTGTAAAATAAGTAAGTCGCGAAATATCAGCAACGGAAACGGAAAAACGGTGATATTCATTCCGCGATGTTGGCGCGAATTTAAAAAAAAATTTCAGCCTGCGAAATCCCACCGGTCGTTAAGCACGGATTCTGGCAGTGTTACGATACGCCGGAAGGTCGCGAATGCTCGTTGCAGTGCGACATGGGTCTGCTAATCATGGGGGTGAGAAACGTAACGTGTACGTACACTGGCGGATGGGTAACGGGTCGTCATTGGATGGAATTTCCTATTTGCTTAGGTACAATCATGAAAAATCGTTTCGAAAATCGTTATTTTTTTTTTTTTTCGAAATAAAAAATTTCGTAGTTATATCTGAAAAATATATGAAAAAACGTAAAAAAAATGCTTCAGAACCGAAGGAATACACAAAACGGTTGATCCGTTCGTTGAGTCACGATATGCGAAAGAGCGCAGGATATTACTTTATTCTCGACCATCGTATCGATAGCAACGCACCGACGATGCCCCGATTATCGTGGAAATTAGCTGAACGTCTCGTCAAGGCATTTCCGTGAGTCATTTTTTTTTTTTCATCGCAGTAAGTCATTCCTAATTATTCATTGTATTAAAACTTTTTTTTGCTAATATATTATTTTAAAATGTAATACAATTCTTTAAAAAATGTTCTATGGATAAAATACGCAACCATTGTGTAAAGTACTACATTTTCGCACGAGTAACACATACTATTTTTTGTAATAGCGGTGCGTGAAACGAGTCTTCTTTGAGGAGGTTGAGCGAAGTTAAAGCGCGAGTTTTCCGAAAGAAGTGTGTAAAGTAAACGGAGTGCGTAAAGTGGTACTTTACGCACGATGTTCGGTAAACGAGCACTTTACGCACGCGAAACCTCTCCGAAAAGACGAGCTTTACAGACGCCATTACAAAATAGTATATTATACAACAAGTGCGTAAAGTACTACTTTTTCGCACGAGTTACACATACTATTTTTTGTAATAGCGGTGCGTGAAGCGTCTTCTTCGGGGAGGTTGAGCGAAGTTAAAGCGCGAGTTTTCCGAAAGGAGTATAAAGTAACCGGCGTGCGTAAGGTGGTCCTTTACGCACGACGTTCGGTAAAGGAGCACTTTACGCACGACGTTCGGTAAACGAGCACTTTACGTACGCGAAACCTCCCCGAAAAGACGAGCTTTACGCACGCTATTTCAAAAAACATTTTTGAATGATGTTACTCCCGAACGATCCCTTTATTTATATTAATTTTTAAATATGAAATAAATTTTATGCAGGATATCTCGTAATTTGCAAATGGGTTTGTCGTGCTACTTGACCACTCCACCGACCCATTTTGCCTTCAATCAGACCGACAATTGCGCGGTCCTCGATGCAATGAGCTCCACGGAGCACTCGTTACCGGGCGTCGGCGAGGATATAAACGACGATATGATAACAACCAATGACACAAGTCTCTTCTACAATGACGTTTCAAAGTTCAACGGCCGAAGAATTTTAATAAGTAAAAAAAAAATTTTTTGGTACGTAAAAAAAATTACTTTCGCATCTACCAAAATGTTTATTTTATAGTCGCAATTATTGATTCGACAAGAGCCGCGCATTACGCCGACGCTATCGATCAATTTAAATCGTCGGGACATCACGTAACGGTTATGGGTCTCGAAAAAGACTGGAAAACACTTTTACCACTGACCACCGTGGGCTTCGATCGTCGAAGCAATCTGTTTCTTTACGACGATACAGAACTGCAAAAAATTTTAGATCATCTGGAAAGTACGACGATTTTTTCTTTTCTGATCATTAATTTTTAGAAAATTCTTATAAATTGTCACTCATTATTATTATTAATCGGTAATTTTAGAAATGAAGCAAAAACCATCGAAATGCAAGATGCCGACAACGACACCGAAATCAGAGTCGCGTACCCCAATTATTGTCGAAATTCCCAATACTCCCGAAACGACGGAAGAAGAAGAAGTGACGACGACGACGATGAGTTCGGATGATTTGCTTTATCGAGGTTTAGGCGCTCAATCCGGAAGCGTTACATTCAACAATCGTAGTAATAATGGTTAGCAATCGACAGTAATCGATTCATTGGAAACTATTAGCGTCGCGATTTTCAAATAAAGAAAATTGTTTTCTTAATTAAAAAAACACGATTCGATCATCGAATTCCGAAAAAAATGCAATAGAGAAATTTGAAAGGAACGCAACTTCCTGATAATTGTATCATAAATTGTACAGCAGATTCGATTGTCTCACCGGAAGCGACGAACTATAAAATCCACGCGGCGAAAGAAGCCTCCGAAGTTCCGGAACAAAGTCCCATAACATCGGAGGAACAATTATCCTCATCTCCACCGACTGTTACCGACAACGGAGAAACATTCCCGAAGATTTATTCGGAACAATCGGCGAAGAGAGATCTCAACGCGGCCAATCGAGAATCCGAGGAAAGCAAAGTATCGGTTCAAACAGTTGCGAAGGATTCGAGTCGCGAAGCTACCGGAAGTATTCCGGAATAAGAGAAAATCGTCGCTTCTTTGTCGTCAAGTGAGTTTAAGGTTTTATCACAGTCTGCATATTAATGTTGGTAAACGAATTAATCCAAAAAATTTCGAAGCATTGATTCGCCAACGTAATCCATGAAATTTCCTGCGGCGATCGTTACTACATTTTTCGAAATTAACGCCGCAAGGAATTGCGTTACTTTTCAAAAAATGTCTGCTATTATAGACTTTTCGATATTAAAAAAAAATGTATATGAATTAAAAAAAAAAAGATTTGTCAGTCTTAAAAAATCAAATATTAAAAAAAAAAATGATTTCAGTCGGTTGGTAATACAGGTCACCCGCCATAGGAAGCAGTGGCCTCACCGGACGGAAATGCAAGTGCCACGCGAAGACATCGCTTCCCTCTTGACAATCGTCGTAATAAGCGTCGATCGATTCTAACATTAAAATTTTTTTTTCTTTGGCACTTTATTAGCGTAACATAAAGAAATTACGAAACGGGTATTTACAAGTCCTTAGAGTAATATGGCGTTATCGGGCTGTAAGAATGACACACTATTAAAAAAAAATGTAATGCCTATGCGGAAATATTTCGTTGTGAAAAACGCGTCCGTTGTGAAACGGTAACACTTTTTTTTCGTTTTTGTGTTAATTAAAATGCTACAATAATCAGAGCCGTTTCTCGATAACTCGACAAGAGTCATCGAGACGAACGGAGGGACGTTGCTGATTTTTATTTACCTTTTAAACAATAAATAATTGAGAGAATTATAATTATGTACGATTACCGATACTCGTCGAAACGGCGAAGTATCGGCATTAAAATGCCACTTGATGCGCACTTTGCGTCGATTACAATCGTCGAGACGTTTGTGATAAACGAAAATATTGCGAAAAAAAGAATCTCAAGTCTAAATTAATCGATATTACATGAGTTAGCGGATTAATCACCGCTACTTATCGACTTGCGACAGAAAATAAATATTAATTATACGAAAACTTAACGAACGTACGCGGTACATTAATGTATTTTTTTTTTTTTTTTTCGAGAATTCATTATCTATTTTGTTCTTTTTCACTGTGAAAACAGTATTTACTGTGACGTATCCGCATCACTGAGTGGAAAATTAAAGAACAACGTGAGATACGATCGATGAGGTTCGGCTCGTCGATATGTTTTTTTTTTAAGATGTAAATTAATTTTAAGCGTCGGAAAAAAACAAATACTTTCCTCGAAATATTCGAGGCGACAATCTGACGATTTGACGGCCAAAAAACCTTTTCAAATCGGCGATCATTGTACAGTCGACGAAACAAGAAGCACCTTGACAAACGATAATTATGCAAACGATATTGCACCCAAAAGCGTTGCTTAGAAATAAAAACGTAACGTATTTAGACTACAAACACGATAGTCACTTCTTAAAGCAATGTAAACTATTTTTGTAAACTATTTTTTCTATTTTTTTTTTTTTTTATTAAAGCGCTTCGTCTCTGCGAGTATCTCGAAGAATGCGCCGCGAATCTTACGAGAGGCAGATAATAGGCACCAAAGGTATTTTCTTATTTTTTCGTTATCATAAGAATTTTTAAATTCGAAACTCCTCCATTTTTTAACGCTATCGGCTGATCCTGTCAGATTTTTTCGTGTTTTTTTTTCTCCGGTATAAAAAAAAACACGAAAATTTTAGTAATACTTTTTCTTGTACTTACGATAACGTTCCTCTTCGGACTGTCGGCGCAACTGACCGATCAAGTTGCTCGGCACGTCCCAAAGTTTCTCTACGCTATTGAGCAACGCTTCCGTAACTTGACAACACACCGCTGCCATGTTAACCTGAGCACCGAGATCCGCACGATCCCGAGGATATATGTAACGCGGCGGGAACAACGACGGCGCTACGATCATCGCGACGTTGTGAATCGACATCTTATTCGAGCTCTGATTTTCGATAACGACACGAAAGAAATTCAACAGAGCGCGAAGAGTCGAACGATGCTCGACCGGCAGGAGAAGAACCAGCAGATTCAAGGAGTACGAGAGATCATTGGGGTTCTTGACGCCTGCAAACGACGAGAAAAAATACTAAAGTCGATTGACTTAAATAATAAAAAAAAAAAATCTTGCGGCATTTTTGGAAAATATAAGACGCCCGGATATGTCTTTTAGCAATTTTCTACCACCAAAAATATGTAAAATCAAAATTAATTTCCAAAATAAATAATAATCATTTTTTTTTTCGTTGAAAATTTTATCGATTTTTGTACGTCTCAAATTCTCTGGAGAAAAAACTTTTCTCTGGAGAAAAAAACATATTTTCACTTTTTTTGTTAGTACCGACGTGAAACGTGTATTTCGGGATATTTCGATAACTTAGGAATTTTTTTTTTTCATCAGATAATTGATGTTAAGCACTCACCGTGACTCTGATAATAAGCATCAATGAGTTCGATTGTTAGTAGCGGTTGCGGTAAATCGCGGAGTAATTTTTTCAACACCGCCGACAAGTCGTGACACGGTGTACGTTCGAGTAGCCTATCGATTTCCTTTGGTTTCGAATAAAAATCCATTTCCAATTCGGCGCAAAGACTTTCAACTTTTTGTTTGTGTCCGCCGACCCGTAGAATGCCCTCTTCCTTGACGCCGCGTTCCGTCAATTCGTGAAGAATTTTTTGAAATACAAGCGGTATATTACTCTCGTCGCTGGTCAACTGACTGTCCCGCAGCAGTAACGTCGACAATGAGACGCCGAACAAGTTACCCGCTACAGAGAAATTATTTTTTTTTTAATCATAAAAACTTTGAAAAAAATGTTTTTCGTAAAATTATTCCGTATAAAATACAAAAAAAAAATATTTATTGCTGAGTTACCTTTCCTTCTGCGTTTGTTGGGTTTTCGTTTGACGAGCGGCACGTTATATTTGTCGAATACCGCGCTGAGCTCAAGCCACAGCAACGGCTGAAGTCTCGTGAGATCCCGTTGCGACAACAGTTCCACACCCTCCCGCGGATACCCCTCGTCCTTTGTGAGATCGTCGTCGTTCCAGGTTTCAGATTTCGTTTCGTTCGCGCGACACATCTCCTCGAAACTTAGATGACCGTGCGACGAGGTGCGATTCAGCGGATGCGTTATCAGCGCGTCGGGACTCGGCCTCGTCATTCCGTATAAACTACTGTGGCTTCGAGTGACCGTCGCGTGACTTCCGCAACTCCGGCTGTCGTATAAAGAAAATAAAAAATAAATAAATTGGGAAATTTTTCTTATCAACCATTTAATTTCCGAGGCAACGTCTCATTACTCAATTTCTCAAAATTCCTTATCTACGTATCGGAATCGAAATTTTTTTGGAAATCTCAAAATATTTGGTAAGAAATTGCGAAATTTTTTTAACGATAGTTAATTTGTTTTTCGTTAACCGTAAAGGAAAAAGCGTAACGATGAACTTACCGTAGCGTTGAGTCTTTTGAAACGACAAGTTTGTTCGCAGATTCGACATCGAGATCTGTGGTACTGGCGACTTCGCTAGGATCGCTTCCGCTTCGCCTCTGAATTACTGGCCTCGATAGGTGAATAGTTCCGAGTCGTTGATACGCCGTTAGCTTTATTCCCTCTGTAACGAGAAAAAATATTCAGAAAAATTGAAGGTAAAAATTAATCATCCGAAAACGCAGAAGGATGAGTTGCAGTCGTGATACCAGAATCGCTGGCAACGTCCCCTCGCTGAGCCCAGTGACCGGTCCTTCGAAAGATTTCCTGAATCGGCGGTGGTGCGACAGTCGCAACGGGGACCGGCACCGGTGCCGAGACTGTCGTCGGCGCACTCGGCAATCGGCGAACCGCCTCCTTACCGTCTATCGGTGGTCTATGAAAAATCGACACGAAACTCGGAACGTTGACGCTGTCGAACCAAAATAAATCGCATCGGAGTTAAATTTTACGATTTATCGCCAATGTAAAACATAAAGAATTTTTTTTTAATAATTCGAAAATTGAGATAAATATAATTGAAAACGCCTACTAACTTCTGATGTGGATCGATTGCCCCGCTGACGGTCGGCGGCGAAGGCGGTGAGGCACTTCCCGGCGTTTCACCCGCAGCAGAGTCCAGAGAATCGGGCGTCGCACTCCGAGATCTTGTTCCCGTACTGCAGACCTGAAAAATAACGACGAATTAAAACTTTAAAGATAACAGAATGATTTTCGAAATATTATTAAATGAAATTTCCTTTAAAACCAATCAGAAAATAAGAAAAACGTACATTTTTTTTTTATACGATACAATTTGTTGTCAATCATTTTCGTGTTACATTAATTATTACATTACAAAAGTTGGGAAAAAAGAATTGAAAAAAATATATATATATACAAAAAATTAAATAAATTGGCAAATTGTTCCGAAGCTATACACACTTCTACATCTTTGAAAACTTCGCGAATGTCCGGTTTGCGGGCTCGCGTACGCTGATTGAAACGCTGCTTGACTGTATGATTGAGCGATCTGACGCGACGTTTAACAGCCTCAGCCTGCGCTTTGGAGAGCGGCCTCAGCGCAGCGCCCAATTCGTCGGGCTGCACTTCTCGTCCAGCTTTCCATGGTTCCGTCAATTGTCCCAAACCCGCCGATCGTAACCACTCCGCCTCTTCCTCTCCCTCTGCGAATGAGATTTGATTGATTTTTTTTTTAACAAAACCAACGATTTGATGGATTTTTTATCAAACTAACGATTCGATCGATTTCGTACCAAAATAACGATTTCATCGTTTTTTTTTTTACATAATTAACAATTTCGTAAGTTTTTTAAAAAATTAATGGTTTTATCGCTTTTTCGCAAAAATCATTTTTTTTTTGCGTCTTTTACCAAAATTGACGATCTCATAGCCTTTTTCAACAAAAATAACGATTGCATTGCGTTTTTTAATAATTTTAGTGATTAGGTACCGTCGTAACTGCGGGGACTACATTCCTCGTCCAAATAATCGTCCAACATCTTCGTTTCCTCCATCATTTTTTGATAGGCCTCCCAATACTCGTGGAGATTGGCCTCTCCGCCCGAGTAAGTCATCCCGTGAGCTCTATCCATATTGCTGTATGTATTGTTTGTCGACTTGCCGTGAATAGGCATGATTTTGATGACCAAGTGAAATATGAGATCAGTCGCGGCGACCTTCCTGGTTAAACATGACGCAAAAGTGGCAATTTCTTCCTCTCATATCCCCACTTGCAAGCGGCACACGTTTACTTGTTTTTCAAGTTCCTGAAAGCGTAAGGCCATAATAATCGCTTATTCATGAAACAAAAATAATGTAGAAAAGTGATTTCTTTTTTTTTTTAATTCAAAATAATCGATTTTTCAAAGGATATATACTTTTATTCGGTTTATGAAAATTGGCAACAAATGGCATCAAATTTTCCACTGCTTTCGGTTGCAAAACTAATTTACTAAAACGGCAGAAAATTGATGACTAATTAAGATATCGTCATACTGTGAGTCGCCATTGAAATTCTAAAAGACTTTTTGACACTGAAAAATAATGAATAAAAACATACATGCGGTTAATAAACAACAAAAAATTTCGAAAAATAAACAATTGGATATTGAAAAATCGGCGACTCGAATTTTTTGAAAACTCTGTACGGCGATTAAGAAAATCGATGAAACGATCATTGATACGAACGAAATGTAATTTAAATCACCGATCGATTATTGCGGCGTAATTATACAAACACGAAAAATCACCTCTCATGAAAAAACCGACCGTTATCACCGACTATCGTATCTCTAATGTACCCAATCGAAAATAAAAAGATAGAAGAGCGTCGTCCGATAAGAATACGAGTCGCCAATACACTGTATTTGTGTTGTTACGACGAGGCCCACGCGTTGTTTTTATTTATTTTTTATTCGTTAAAAAAGGAACGCTGTCTGATTCGCGTCAAGTGTGTATGAATTACGAAACATAACCTAACGCAGCCTGACAGTTACACTGGTGGGGTAATTGTTGGTGGTAGTAGTATAGAACAGTATATGGTACGCCAAAACCGATTGACACTACTGCGACGCTTCCATGAATGAAGGACGAATGTTTATAGTCGGTGATTCCGTCCTCGAACGCTCAATGACGTGTACGCGATCCTCCCGTAAGCCAATCAGGAATTTTACGACGATAGCGATCTCGCGTTAGTTGCGAGGGATAAGTAATGAAATTCCAAAAAAGAAACGTGTGATTCAACAGAGAGAAGATACGTTTAAAATTCATGAATTAATCATCGTTTAACTCCCTGTCGCGCCGTTATATTAGGGTTTGTAGCGATTATTTGACGAAAATATTAATATCATTAACGTATTCCGAGGATTGCACACCCAAAAGTCACGAGTACGAGTCTATCACTGTATATAATCGAGCCGACAACAACGAGCGATTCGCTCGGTAAACTTTCGCAACGAGATAGACACGAGCTGAGTGAAAAATTGTAATGTAATCCCCACCAATGACGTTGGGCCAGCTAATTGTTCGATGTTTCCCAACTTACAATTGCAAAGTGCGTTACCAAGTTCCTCCTCGACGCCTGACACGGCCCCAACCACCTGTTGCAGCGCTCTCCGGGCGGCTTCACAACACACAAGTTCACGATATTTTTTTTTTCTCAAAGGAAGTCGCACCTGCGCCTCAATGAGGCTCCTCCGCCATGTTACTTGTATCGTAATCCGGCATAGGTAATATATGCGCGGTAGCACATCACGTACATGGTCTGCAATCTCGCGAAACAAAGGTGTGGGAGTTTGGAAAGAGAAAAAAAAATAATAAGACGCGTGCTTAAAGAATCGATAACGAAGAATCGAACATTTCCTTCAATAGATTCACTGCAATACCGACTAATGATAATACAGTGAACTAGAATACCATAATACAAAATACAGAGTACTTTGATAAAAAAAAAAAATTATCGTAATACTTCAATATTTTTCAATACAATACAACAAGTTCAGATTATTTCAAAAGATACTTATTTGAATTTTTTTCTATTTAATAATTATTTTTTATTATTTTATTACTTGCAGGTCGTACATAGTTGATCGCGCGTTCACATTCCTTTCCGTTTCAAACCCTCTATTGTGAAAAGTCGCCGTCGACAAATTAAGAAAAATATTTATAAATTTGCATCTGATATTCGTTGAATTGATATTTTTATTTCCAAACCTCTATATAGCAGATACACGGCATGTTTTTGTCGTCCGATTATTCTGACACTTGAATCTTAAATTCACGTTGTACATATAAACATTTTAATGCATTACGATAAGTTGGATGTAAGACTGCAATTTTCATTAAATCGAACGCAAGTTGGCCCCAGTAGGCCCCATAAGCTTTGCAATTCGTGAATTAATTTAATAATCATATATACCATTCGCGCACAACTATCGGCGCCGGTGTGTAGTGAACAAACAGTTTTTCAAAACATATATAAGGTAAAGGACCCAGTTACTGACACTGTCCCAGATCTTGACCCCGGTACCTCTAGCATAGTCGGCTTCCCCCACCATTCAATATGCAGCCAATGGGTAGCGAGCGTTCGGGGTGTCATCATCTGGGACACTCGGTTCTCGTTGTTTATCCTTAGAATGTTGCACTCGTAAAGTGAGAGGGTTGCCTAGAAGTGTCACTAACTTGGTCTTTTACCTTAACATTTCAATTTCGAATTTTTTTTCAAATTGTTGTTATTGTTTTTGTATAACACTACGATATATTTGGTTTTTTCAATTGTGTTTTGTAAACTACGAGTTATTGTGAATCGTTTCGTTGATAAAAATTATATAGAAATGTGTTAAATGATTCTTTCGAATCTTGCGATAGCAGATTTTTTTGTAGATTTTTGAGTTTTCCAGCGTATCCCTTTCGGGTTTTACGGCCCTTCCCGATACCCCCTATCACTTCCTACCCGCACTTCGCTAAGCTACCTAACTTCCAGTCCGTCCGCAGCCGATTTAGCTACACTGTACCGCATTTGCCATGGACACGGGGAAACTGCGGAAAACCCGTGCCGGTACAGTCGGTCATGTTCTCCTGATTCCGCGGTGTATACATGAAAGTATTTACTTAAGTGTGGACAACGAGGTCTCAGAAAAACTGACCTTCCGCTCAACGATTGATGCGCCAGCCAGTGCGTGGCTAAGCGGTCACCCATCCAAGTACTGCCCGCGGACAGTATTACTTGACTTGGGTGATCGCCGAAGCCACACACCGACCACGCATCCATCGCTGTCGGTTTATCTTGCGATAGCATTTTCAATACTTATTGATAAGACGATAAGATTTTCACAAAATTTCTTCACATTGTATAAATATTATATATGTAATACGATATTTTTTATCCTTCCGCCAGTGGTCATTTTAATTCCGATAAAGCAGGTTATTGGACCTATCGAATTCAATTTAAAATCTTTACCTTCACAGTCACGATTCTAGATCGAAATTTGTGACGAGCTAATTCACCAATAAATGTAATGATAGCGCACCATAATCCTATGCCGAGAATGACAAATGCAAATGCCACCTCGTGTAACTGTATGTTTTTGAAGTTCTTATTTTTCCTAACCTTCTCGTCGTATTCGAACTCCGCTAGTGTTGTTTCGTTGAATCTCTCGGGCCAGGGTTTGAGGACATCGGCCTCGACCATTCTTTGAACTATTATGTTAAATCGTTGTTCCAGGGGCCAATTCCGTCGGATATGAAAGGCAATGTAGAGCGGCATAAGGACTTTGTTACTCACGTGCAACTTGAGCTCTCGCGCTTGGTCAATTTGGTAATCGGTTGAAACTGCTATACAAACAGCCGAAGAATCATTCATGACGTGTTCAACACAGTGTTCCTGGTGATCAAGTTCTACGAAATTGTCTATGACGATTTGATTATCGATCAAAAGTTTAAAAGGTTTTGTACCGTAAATCTTGTATCCGAAATAAACAACGTCGTTTATTGTATTAACACTTCGAAAGGGGATATGTGTGGTCAACAACGATGCCAAATTGCCCTGATAAATTCCTTGCATCGTCACAGCAAAAAACAATAAGCATGCTAGATAAATTCTAATGGAAGTACTGCCCCGTAGATTCGTTAAGGACGTGTCGCATGTGATACGAATAAGATTCAAAATTGCAGGCATCGAAGCTTGACGTAAAAATAATCGAAGGAAAATGAAAGTGATCAAATAAACAAGTCCTATACCAAACCGCGATGGGAGATCAATGACCGTGAGGATTTTGTTAAGTTGTGATTTGTGACCCCTGAACTGAGATATCAGGATTAATCCAGTCTGGTCATGCGGATACGCCATTAGAGAATTTCCTATGTCAATCAAGCAACCGGGATTTTCGTCTAATTCTTCAAATTTTTCTATGAGATATTCACCTGGGCGTCTATTGCGTGTTAGTGTTGCGTTCAGAATACTAAAAATAATGTGGAAAATTCGATCTAATGCTTTCCACTGATAAGTTGACGTTTCCGCGCTTCCTTCATGAGCAATTCTGCCTTTCTGCGTAACGAAGGTTCTGATCTTATAGCCTGCAAGATCGTTTGTCTTCTCAAAATGAAGGTTCATACAGATGTCTTCATTCTTTCCATAAATCCGATAGAACACAGTGAAAGGATGATTGTCAATTCCAGCCACAATGAAAAATATTTTCCAGGTAGCTGGCGCTTGACTTGTATACGGATTAAAATTGTAAATCACTCTTAATCGGTTACGACCAACGCACATTAGGTTCACATCAAGGATACCGAACTGCCAGGCTATCCCCAGCGAACCTACGGGATTTCTGCATTCAGGCGAGAGGTCGAGTATAACAAACGAACCTTCATGATTCCACCAAACAGAACGACGAACTTCCTTTTGCAGTAGGTTTCCAAGTGCTTCCAGGGATTCGACGCCAAGTATAAAGACCTGCTGCTTGTGTCGAAATTTTCGGTACTGATCCCAAGTACGATACAGATTATTCGTGGTCCTTGTAGTGTGATTAATCACGACTACAGGAACCAAGAATCGGTCTGCTAGTTTTCTGTTGAGTGCATCAGGTAAATCTCCAGCAAGGACAACGGAATTTATCCGGTCCCCATAGCATGATGTCAAGATATTGATCTGAAACCCATTGAATCGGTATTACGTTTCGCTATTTTTTAAAATTCAAATCTTCTTACTTTTCTTTAATAAATCTTGTAAACTGCGAAACCTTACGAATTACGTAATTTCCAACAATATTTTCTACAAATTGTTTTTAATTAAAAATATTCAACAACTTTGCGTAGAGAATTTTTTGCAACTTTAGATAATTAAAGAATTTCTACAAATAATTGATTATATAATTCCTGTGAAATTGGATATCGTGTGAGCTATTATTCGATAGAATTGAACATTTCCAAAAACAATTTCCACTTTTAACATGTGAAATTACCGAAAAATTGTAATTAGAAAAAAATTGTTCACTATTTTCGATTTTTTTTTTATTTGAATTTATCATCAGACTATGCATATTTAAGTGCAAGTGCCCGAGTTAACTGAAAGTGTGAGTAACACTAGTATCCCGTGCATTCTCTGAATCTATACTTATCTCGATTAGGAGTAAACAAGTCTTACCGCCCCTTCGACGAAACTTGAGGTTCTTTCGTCCAAACGTGGGTTGGCGATAGTAATTTTCGCTCGGCACGTGCTCGTCGTTATGAATACCAATAAAATCACCGAAAACTTAGTTAACTGCTGCATCACTTTGGTGTATTGACTACCGAAAAAAAGGAAAACGGAAACCTCGATAATTGTAAATACGTCGGTTGATTGAAGACTGAATGCAAACTTCGCGGCAGCCACGTATGAAAATTTCTCTACACGCACGATCGGCACATCATGCTATTCGTGACAAAATTGTTGTCAAAGGTAATCGATAAATATTCTTCTTCAGCGTACGATTATTGATTAATCATATTACGAACACAAAACGGCCGCACTGTGAAAAGGTAAAAGTTGCACATGCAGCTATGCACGTGCGTGCTATCCATGAGAGGACGAACGTGTTGTTTCTACGGGGAATTCGATGCACGCGCGTCCCAATAGGGCATTGGAGAAAAAATTACAATATAACGTGATGATGAATGTACACTCGAAGTACAGACATATTGCCCAAAAGTCATCTGTTAAATTGTAGGCCCTTCTTACATATTTAAAAACGTGTTGTATTTAGGTATCGTCACCATGTGGAAAAATATTTGTATTTTTGGTTTAAAAGTGACTGTAATGTTTTTTGAATGTATTTCCCAACAGTTCAAGTCGAGAGGATAGAACATGGTCACAATTTTATTTTGCACATATTTTTGTAGTGCACAAAGTTATTAAACGCAACGTAATTGGACCAATTTTTTTTTCTGCACGGCCATGTTATACTCAAAAGCACGTGTTTTTCGCTGCTGATCAACCATTTCGAATTTTTCGCATAAACGATTACGATGTAAAATTTCGAGAGGATTTTTTCTTCGACGATCGAGAGTTGTTGAGGAATACGTTAAGAGACATGGATTTTGAATTTACGATGCGTACTTTCGCGTTTTCACGTTCTCAAAGGCATCCGAACTTTGTCTATGAGAAAGAGTGTAGCATGTGCTTTATCTCGAAAAAGGTCATCCGTCTCAATGCGCTTGCGCCAGCTATACTCTTTTCCCCCACGCAAACCGCACCGAGAGAAAAGAACAAATTATGAGTTATTTAGTTATTAACTAAACAAACATATTTCGATGCACCAATAATTATTGTTGTACGAACCTTATGATAACTAAGGTTTCTTTATTACCGTTGAAATTAAATTTTCAAAGTTCGCGCGTTTTTTCTTCTGGACCTCAGCGACATCTATCACGCAAGAAAAATAATCTATCCCGATGCACGAAATTTCACAGCTTCGCAGCATTTGGGTTAGTGCCGAAGTGTTCGCTCGAGGGATAAATGGCGGACTGTTTTTACAGAAGGGATATCATGATAATCTGATAGTTTATTTCACGGGGAGACATGCGGGTTTTGTGACAGTATCACGTATTGTTCGGACTGAAAAAAATTAAATCACAAGCTCCGAGTTCGTTATGTGCGAACACTTTTGGGAACCTCTCGCCGAAGTTTACATCGCGGAACAGGCTGAGAGTCCTGAACCCGACAGTTATATTTACTGTCTGTGCAGCAGGGTCTTCATTCGGTAAATACATACGATACTTTAACACACACGAAGATCGTTGCACTCGCGGGGTTAAAGGAGCACGGAGGCGGGGGTGGGAGGTCCTTGACCTTCGATAATTTTATTCTTGAAAACACTTTTTAATTCTCCACTGTTTCGATTATCCTTGTCGAATTATCGTTGTGCCCGCATGCTTATCGATCAGTGGCGTGACACATGACCTAACCATGACACCCACTCGATCGACGATGCTGTCCTTCGTTATTATTTTTTTCTTTTTTATCGTTATTCCCTTCACGATATTACTTATTGCGGTCAATGTTTCACAATAACAACAATAGTTCACAACAATACTTCGATCTCGAGTTTTGTTTTTTATCAAAATGAATTTGTTTTTACTCCGTTTTTCCATTATACTTTTTCGGTTATTTCATGTGTTTCGTTCAATCGAATAATAATTTATTATTTTTATAAACTAAAAGACGAAATAAAGAGTGCAATTGACAAAAAAAAAATTGTTTTTATTTTTACGAGTTAGTTTCGCGAACTAATGCAACGTGTTACGATTTTGAAGTCAACATTTTTAGATTTGTAAATAATGAAAACGAAATTGAAACAAATAGGACATCATTGCGAGGAGATGGGGGGGGGGGGGGGGGGGGGGGGGGGGCGAGTTAGCAAAATTATCGCGAGTTAGCGAAATTATCGCGATGATCGCCGAAATATGCTTTTTTTCTTCAGCCGACACAAATATTTTATTAAGCCGAAAAAAAAATTTTATTAAGAATTTTGTTGGCAGTTGAAAAAAAAAAATGTGCCATTGCCTTCATTTTAAACAGAGTAACTCCATTTTCTTTATCCCGCACTTTACTCTCGAATCGACATTGTGCTCCAAATATCATCAGAATTTACTCCAAAAATAAATAATTTTTGGAATTAATTGAAACTGAAAGCAATATGCACTCTAAAACCAATTGATGAAATTTCAGTTGTGGAATTTACGATTTCGGATTAAATTCAATATGGAAACAAAAAAATATGTTAAAATAAATATAATGAGCGGAATCTGTGGTCAGTCATCATTCCAACTTTAGTTCTTTGGAAAAATATTGCTATTTTTTTTAAATTTCATTTCACGTTTTACGAGTAAATTATCAACGAAGACTTTGGCAACAAAATCGATTAAAAGTATATGAAATTCGGTTTGTTTTTTTTTTATTAAATAATAATTTTTTTGAATTGATATTTTATCATTATTTATTTTATAATTAAAGATAATTTTTACAATAAATCAATACATCGATTATATAATTTGTTATATATTTCTAAAAGCAAATTCTACTCTGAAATATATCCGTAATTTTGAACGAAAATATTTTATCACGCATACATTTTCGATTATATTTTTTTCTATATCGATTATTAACTCGAAATCGTTGAATTACTTTTTAGTAATACATATAGCAATGACGCACGCGAATCCATTAAAATTATGACAATTTTTCCGACTCGCAGACTAATAGTTACTATTCTATTGATTCAAAGGAATCCCGAGATTTACACGGTTACGCAGGAAGATGCAAGCGAAGGCGAAGATGTTGAAAGCGATTACGTCGGCGAGATGTTAGATTTACACAAGAGAACGTCGGTGGAGGCACAGTTTGTCGAGAAGCACGATGTAAGCTCTCTTACAAGAATTACGAAGAAAAAAAAGAAAAAATACGAAAAAAAAAAAAAAAAAAAAACAGAAAATTCCTCGAAAAAGTAAGTGAATTTTTTAACAATATTTTATAATAAGTATATTGTCTCTGCTCCGATTCAGGAAGAACCGGTTAGCTGTTACTGCAGCGCATCGCACACCGATAACAATTATTCCACCGACGAACACGATTCGGTTCGCGATTCGGCTCATCGGCCGACGAATCAGTCGCTCACGCAAAAGCTCGGTTTGCATCAATCGGATTCGGGTGCCGATCTATCGGAGTATCATGATCAGCACGAGGCGAAGGGTATTCAAGGACTTATGGCAACATACGAAAAGGCTTTCGACACGACCGACGAAAAGTTGACGAACGGCATCTCCGTTAACGCGAAGAATTTCACGGAATATCGTGAAAACGAGAATTGCGATCTGAGTTCCGAGGCGGTTGAGTGCGAAAGCATCGATAAGAGATTCAGCGAGGAAGCGTCGGATAGCGCGCGCAGTCCGAGCGCTGAGCAGTCAAAACGTCCGTCATTTACCTTAGGCAACGGCGAGGGTCAATGTTTACCAACGAGAAAATGTAAAAAGATAATACTGACGAATGGCGGAACGACGGAGAAAAGCGTCGTTGATATCGGTATAATAACGGTGCACGTCGATACGGCGAGTCAGCGTGAAGTATTTTATCCTCTATTGCGAAAAACAGTGGAGGAAGTTGCTTGGGAGAAATTTTGGTCGGAAAACGGTGAGCAATTGATATGGGCGTCTTGGATAGAAAAATACGTGGATTACATAAATCCCGGATACCTACAAGAGTCCCAAACGATCGAAGATGAGAAAAGTAACAATGAGACGCGCGAGCGTATGATTGAAAAATTTCCGGAGCAGAATACTTGTTTTCCGAATCAAGCGCACAAAAATTGCGAACTCGGAAGATCGAGTTTTGAGGGTATATTCGGTAAAACGGACGGTACAAACAATTGCGAAACGCGTACCAAGGATAATTCGTCAAATTTGAATTTTTCCTTCGAGAATACGCATCGCGCGAGTGTTAACGATCGGGAAGCGGAGGAGAACAGAACGAGAATGTTGAGCAACGAATTATCGCCGGAGGCGGGCGATGGATGGAATCCATTGAGTCCGTTCAGCGCTGAGGAGAGTTACAATCAGCAATCGAATGGGGAGGACGAGAGGCTTATAGCGATGTCGAGATGCGACTCGATGAATGGTTCGATAGCGAAAACGAACGCAACGTCTGATTCGATGACTAACGTAACGAAAATGACGCTGACGAGTTCGAGTTTCGATTCGAATTCGGCGCAATCTTTCAGTCTCGTTAGTTCGGTTACGAGTTCAATAGAAAGCAACGTAACGAGCAGCAGTTCCGATCAGGAGAACGAATTGAATTCCGAGGACAACGACAAGTATTGGCAACATCTGTGGAAGGAAAATTTTCAATTGCAATATCAGATACAGTATGAAAAATTTTTCTCCAAGTATCACAAGGATCAAAACGCTTCCAAAAGCAACAAACTCGACGAAACTCACGGCAACGAGAACGCACCGAAAAACATCGAAGAGAACGTTGAGAAAACGATTGACAACAATGGTAGCGCGTCTAGCAAAGTCGGAGGAAGTCGCAAGAACGGTTCAACGAAACGCGACAGTACTACGAACAAAAAGAAAATGATCATCGAATCCGTCGGAGCGCTGATGAAAAATTTAACAATGAAATCCGAGGAAACGATGGAAAACGATGATGGGGATTCAACAAAGGAACAACATACTCAGGGAGTCAATGGAAACAATGAATTTGTAACGCCGCATAATAGCAACAATACAAAAACAAATATTAGTGGTAATAGTAGTAGCGGTAATACTAATCGAAGATCTTCTAGCGGGGGAGATGGAGATAAGCCCAACGAAGATAAGCCGACTACTCTCAAACGCAGGTAAACTATTTTTTTCTTTTTTTTTTACTATTACTAAAAACTAAATTATGAAGAATAAGCGCCATTTTCCTGCAGTGTCTCACATATATATTACATATTATGTATTATATATATAAACGAGAATCCCTGAAAAAATATCTCTGTCTTCGACGCTCACAGACACTCACCGACACTCACACACTCGACAGATCGAAACACTCCGTTCGACAGACTCAGATTACTCAGATCATTGCCTCTGTATCCCGAAAATAATTCCTGTCCAGGAATATTTATAGTAATTAACCGTTAACCATTCGTTCAACTGATTGAAAACGCAATCGCGCGAAGCGCGTGAGCCACAATAACCTGCTAGTATATTCTATATTAGTTTAAAATGAAATTTTAAACAGAATCTCGAATAGAATTTCAACGAATTCGCGTTTGCGTTCTTTTTTTTAGCCACGAAGCAGATTGCGACGAAGCCGAGGAGGGTCTGGAAACGGTTAAGAAAGCATTTTCCTTGATGGGCTATACGTTCAACGAGAATCAAAAACAGATGAAATTGCAAGGGGAAGTGGTGTACAGAAAGCGAAACATAAGATTGCAGAATAGACAATTAAAAATGAAAATCAGTCGGCCAAAACCGTCGAACAAACATACGTACTTCGACGACAATGGCGTCGAGATAACTGATACAATAGACAAGGTAATTATTATTTATTTTATGTTTTATACTTTATTAGCAATAATAAATTAAGAGAACGCGAAATAATTACTTTTTTTTTATTTTTCATTTGGGGATAACTTTAGGTAAAACATTATCTCACCTACTGTCCTATCGCACTTCCCACCGAAACGGAACTGCAACCAAACGACAAGGGTTCCTATACGAAAGCACAATTTACATCGAGTTCCGACGAGGAATGCGATCCCAGTATGAACAATAAGCTTCATGCGAAAAGACTTGTGTTCAGCAAGCCGAGCACCAGCTCTTTGGAGTCGAAACCCGAGATGATTTGTATCAACGATTCGTCGATCATCGATCCCGACGACAACGACGATGTGTTCGAACCACCGATCGAGATAAATGAGCAAAAAATTCCGAATGGCATCGAGGAAATATCGCATGACGGAGAAACGAGAAATCAAGCGGAGATGGACGTCGACGGGAAGTACAACCAGAACGAAATATCGGCTATCAAAGTATCCGACGAGGATAGCGTGAAAAAGACGCAAAAGAAACGTCGAAGAAAGCAAAACAAGAGAAACGTTAGTCTTCCGGCTGAGGTTGACAATGACAAAGAATTGATGAAATATTGGGTAAAAAGGTATCGTTTGTTCAGTAAATTCGATCAGGGAATCAAACTCGACAGAGGTGAGATTAAACGAATATAATTGAGAAATGCGGAAATTTCGAGATATTGATTCAACGCGAAGTCCATTAGCAATTTGGAAATTTTGTACAATTTTTTGAGAGGCTTTTCTCATATTTTAGGGTATATATTTCAGTTAGCGTAGCAAAGCATTTGAAAGATTCTAATATCTGAGACGATGAAACAATATCTGGAAGATTCAACTTGGAAACGACGAGCTTTTAGTTCGCGGTGTTTCACGGTGTTTTGATTTATTTTCACAGAGAGTTGGTTTTCCGTAACACCGGAGAAAATCGCGGCGCACATCGCTGAGAGATGTCGATGCGACACGATAGTCGATGGTTTCTGCGGTGCCGGTGGTAACGCTATACAATTCGCCTTCACCTGTGAAAGGGGTAAGTTTCCTTTTATTATTATTTTTTTTTTAATTCTCGTCAGAAAAATGCATGAATTATGGAAATCTAATGATACGCACTCCGTTCAACAGTGTTCGCCATAGACATCGATCCAAAAAAGATAGAACTTGCGCGTCACAACGCGCGGGTCTACGGAGTCGAGGATCGTATCGAATTTATCGTCGGTGACTTTTTCGAAATGGCAGAAATGCTCGTCGCCGACGTTGTTTTTCTTAGTCCACCGTGGGGCGGTCCGGGCTACGCGAAGGATGAAACTTTTGATCTCAACAACATTATGCATCCGATCGGCGGTACGCGATTGTTCAAAACAGCGAAGCGCATCTCCGATCATGTGGCGTACTTTCTTCCGAGAAACGTCGACACCATACAGGTAACATTTCGATGGAATATCGTACCGAACTTTTAACTTTTTAAAATCAAATTTTTTTTTTTTCAAAAAGCGTTTCAATATCGTAAAAATCTGAAAAAAATCAAACGTATTCAAAATATCAAGAACATTGATTTTGCATAATAATAATACCAAAAGTTATTAAAAAATAAGTAAATAAATAAATTGTTCGAGAAATATAAAATTTTTCTTGCATTTTTAAAATTTTTTTTTCGATATTTTGAAAAATGAATATAAAGGCACGAATTTTAAATATGTTTTCGCAGCCACGTTCGAAAGTATAGTACAAAAGATAAATTAGAAATAATTTTAAAAAATTCCCTAGCTATTTAAAATTCTTTTTAATTATTCATTTATTTGTTAATAACATTTTTGCATTGTTGTAATGCTAAATCAAAATTATTGATGCCTTCGCTACGGTTGATTTTTTTCAAATTTTTATGCTATTGGTAAGTGTTTAAAATTCTTGCGAAACGTAATTTTTTGCTGGAAACGTACGCGAGAAATATTGTTAAAGATGCAATTTTTTCGAGTCGAATCTAAATTTGAATTGAATTTCGTACAATTTTTTTAAGACAATTTTTTGGTTTTTTCTTTCAGCTCGCCATGCTGGCGGGACCCGGTTGCGGCGTTGAAGTCGAGCAAAATTTTCTCGATCGTAAGCTCATAGCTCTGACAGCGTACTACGGAGAGCTCCCGCGAGACTGTTAGTTGTGATAAAACGCAGATCCGGCGAAATTAATCGTCAATGTTTAATCCGACGAAAAAAAAAAGAAAAAAAAAACGGAGTTTTTATGAACCAATGGACAGTGTTGTACATAAGACGAAAACAGAGAACCGTATCAATTTGCTTAACACCTTGAAAGCCGCTCGTCGAGCCTCGTCTTGTTTGCGGCGTCTTTTTGCTGACTAAAATAGTTTTAAAAAATTCCAACCATCGAGCGCATTGGGAGATGTATCGTCGAGTCTTCGCAAACACATTATCTTCTCTTATCTTGTTGTACGATTATTTCGCGCGCAACTGGACGTCGCTTTTGTCATCGAGCGAATCGATACGACTCATTTAAGTCCGTAAAAAAAAAAAAAAATGAAAAAACCCTTTAAACACTTTTATCGTCGGATAAAACAACCAACGTTCGCGAATGATTTTTAATTCGTATCTTCCACAGTGTTGTAAGCAAATACCACGTAACGTTGAAAAGTTTGTGAATCGCAAAGAAAAAAAAAAAGAAAAGAAAACAGTAATGTCGGCAGTTCGGCGTTCAAACACTTCCCTCCGGACAGCTATGTAAAATATTCCTTCTCATTCCACCGCAACTCACTTTCAAATTTCTGAGGAAAAGGTAATTTTTTTTTCTTTTTTTTTTTATAAAAAAAAAAAAAAAATTACTACCGAACTATTATTTTACAGTTTTTATGTACAATTGTGTTACTTTACTATTAATTCTTAATAAATATCCGGAACACCAAATGCATCGACCTGTTTCGTTATTTATTTTTTTTCACGATTTATTCTTTACGTTTATAAAAAAAAAGCTTTCTTTATGAGAATTCAAATATAATACATTCCATCGATCTAATATCTTATGTCGCCATTAAAAAAATAGCATAAACGAAGTTTCATTCTTTCACTAAATAAGTGACCGCACAATCCTCGATACAAAAATAGTTCTTCTATTTACATTACGCGAATGACTAGAAATTATTTGTTAAAAATTATTTTAATTTTTCTTCGCATAGCTCGGCGTCTGTGAGACGATGAACTTCAAGAATCGACGACGATTTGCGTCGAACTTTCTTCTTCGCGTTCAGCGGGTATCGTTATCCCACCGGTGTCTATGTTTTCCTCCTCTTCTCGCGGTATCTTCAGAAAGCAATGCATCGTCTCGTCGTCTTCCTGATCGACAGACAAATTATTATTCTTTGTCGTAGTCTCGCTTATCGGCAGCGAGCCTTCCAGGTGCTTCGACGGTATTTGTATGGTTATTGTTTGCGAAGTTCCGTCCGCCGATGTCGAAGACGACATTAAATTGGCTTCGATGGTTTTGCCGACTTTGGAATAGGCGCCGAGGCAACTGTAGATCAACTGCGCCGCGGCTATGTTACCCGGAAACACTTCGACGTCGTCGACGTCTAAGAAATAAGAGACAAAAAAAAGAAAAAAATTAAATCACAAATCAATCATCAGCGCCAATTTTTTATTTCTGACAGTCGCAGAAACCCCAAAATGATCAGCAAATTTTGTTTATTAACATTATTGAAATGATCAGCTTAACTATAAAATGTTAAAAGATTTGGAAAAAAAATAGTAAAGTATTTTTGAAATTTCTTTTTTTTTTGTGGTAAAAAGAAAAAAAATGTCCGTATGTAAAAAATTGAGACGATCGAAAATAAATTAATAATCAGTCGATTACCTTTTTTCGGCGCAATAGTTTTGATGAGTCCTTTCTGATGATCTCCAATATGCTGCAAGTAACTCTCGTTCTTCACCGTCTTGAAAGGGCATAAGTCGCAAGTAAAAAGACCCGACAGAAGGGGATGTTTCGATCTTAAATGATTTTTGTAGCTGCTGCTCTGTATTGCCGAATATGGACAGTGCGGACATTTGTAGGGTCTGACGCCTGTTAATTACAAAACATTAATTAAAAAAATGCACATAAAAAATGGTCCTTTTTATCGTTGCATTTGTCGCCTTAAAAGAGGGAAGTTTCATCGATTTTAGACGGAAAAGGGGATTTCCATTTAATGCAAAAAAATTCAGAATTATTGATCCAACGCGATTGTTTGTTCAGAATAACGTTACATTTTCTCCATACAGATATATTTTCTTTTTCATTTATAGAAAAAGATTAAATTTCTCCGACAATTTTTTATGTTTGAATCGAACATTTTTTTACATACGATTTTTTTTTCTTTTTTTTGTCGTTAAAAAGACCATTTTGTTGAAACAATTGCATTGAATTAGCGATCTGATGTTTTTTTGTGTATAAAAAAATTAAAATCCACTGTTGTGCCTAAAATTGATTTAGAAAAAGTTGCACATTTCCCGAAATGAGTAAATAAATAAATAATTCAATCAATCAATAGATTCAACGGTACCGGTGTGTCTCATCATGTGACGACGAAGAGAATTGTGATCGCCAGTCTTGTAGTCGCAGAATTCACAATTAAACGGTTTATCGCCGGTGTGTTGCCGGAGATGCATCTGCAGCATTGCCTTTCGTGCGCTCGAATGGCCGCAAACGTTGCAAACGTAAGGCCTGAGCTTCGAGTGAACGGCTTGTATATGATTCTTGAGACACTTAGAA
Source organism: Cryptus viduatorius (assembly GCA_964006125.1). NCBI lineage: Eukaryota > Metazoa > Arthropoda > Insecta > Hymenoptera > Ichneumonidae > Cryptus > Cryptus viduatorius. The sequence continues at coordinate 5,892,949 of OZ023226.1, forward strand.
TCGGCGTAAATTTTTCCGCAAAGATCGCACGTTTTCGACGTATACCAACGCGGTACCTCCGACGTTTTACGATCGAGATGCATGACGCGATGATTTCGCAATTGCGACGATTGCTTGAAACTCTTGCCGCACTCGGGACATTCGAATTCGCGATTGTCACTGTGCACCCGCATGTGCGACAAAACCTTCAGCAGCGTCGTGCTTTTGTAGACTTTGCAAACTTTACAAGAGAAAAGATCGACATCTGGAACCATAAAACACGAAAAATTATTTTTTACTAAGAAAAATGGAAGAACATCGAATAAATTCTGTAATTCTGTAAAAATTAGGATTCTTTTTTTTTTTTATTGCGCATACGTTACTCACCGATCTGATGTTTTTTCCACAGATGCAAACTGCAGACTTTCCACTTTGCGAATTTAACGTCGCGGCATATGTTGCATTTGAAAATATTCGCGTGATACGGAACGTCCAAATGGCAAACTGCGTGCTGCTGCATCGTTACGTCTGTACTGAATTTGTGAAAACATCCGCGATAGGTGCATCTGTGAATTTTTTTTTACCGTTAGATAAATAACAATGAAAATAATTATAAATTAATAAAATATTTATTTAAATAAAAATTAAAATAAAATTTTATATATACGAGAAATCCTCGTGCCATTCGGAAAAATAAAAAATGCTTTTGCTTACGTTGTGTTATATAAAAAAATTTTAAGAATTCGTAAAAAAAAAATGTAACAATAATAATAATAATAATGATAGCAAAATTACGTACTTAACATTGCGGTCGTTCGAGTCCGGAGTTTTTTTGTTTCTATTGTAAGACGCGCTCCGCGGCTTCGGGATTACGATCTTCTCTTCTATCGTCGGTGATTTCGGGCGTCTCGCACCCAAGATGTTCGGCTTGAAATTCGTCTGAGCGAAATTTTTCGCATCGTCCGTAGGTTTGTTGTCCGCGATATCGCCTCCTCGATCCATTAATTGGTGATCCTTAGTAAAACAGAACGTTTTCATTGAATACCGGGCGGCAATATTTCGTCAAACGATTAAAGGAAATATCGAAAAGCGAAAGTTTTCTTTTTTTTATAATAATAAATATTCACGATACTTGTTTTTCAATTATTTTGAATCGCAAATTTCAAATTTTTAATTTTAATTTAAAAATTAAAATAAAAAGAAAAGGAATTCATTTAAATTAATTTAATGTAAAAAAAAATTTTATTTTTATTGATTCAATGAAATAATTACCTTTATCATGTGTTCGCGACAATCTTCCATAGACGGAAAACAATTTGAACATTCGCCGCACATGTACATTAGCTTCACGTCATCGGTATTTTCGGTCTCTTCCGCGTCCACCTGCGAAGTAAAATTCTCGTTTTAGATCAAAGTAAAAAAAAATAAAAAAGTTGCCAGTTGAAAATGATAGTAAATCAATTATTCCGACTTGCCTTTGTCGCGGGATTAGCGTGAACATTTTCAAAATGTTTCACCAGCTCTTCTCTATCCTGCGTAGTGTAGGGACATATCTTGCATTTGAAAGCCGTTACTACTTCGACAAAATCATCGGCATTTATGTTATCTTTCGCGACGACAAAAAGCTGTTCATTATCATCCGGAGGAATCTCCAATTCTTCGCTCTCTTCATCTTGAATTATCGAAGCTTCGCTATCCGAGATGTAGCGAGTTATTTCTACGCAATCCGTCTCGTCCTCCTCATTATTGTCAAAAGGCTTTGCTTCAGCGGAATCAATCGCCGTCTCGTACTCAAGTTGACCAATGTCCAGAGCCTGCAGCGCACCATCGTGAATCGCGTAGACTTGACCATCGAGACACACCAATGGTATCGATTCTGCGTCTTCCTTATCTTCGTCTATCGTTTCCTCCACAAATCTTATGGAATTATCTTCGTCGTCCATCGGCTCTCCGAGACTCACGATTGTCTCAGGAGTGCTTCCCAATGGCTGTACGATAAATTGCGCTCCGTTAATCTCATAACTCATGAAAGAAGGATTAATAACGTTCGGATCGACGCTCATAGCTGCTTTTTTTGCCGTTCTAACGTTGGATCGACGTCAAATATTCCAACGGTGCATTATCCTTTCTGAAAATGATTATTTTTTTTTTACGTTATTTACATTATCGTTCGATAAAATAACAAAAATTTTTGATAAAAATTATTTTAATTTTCTAAAAAAAAACATAAAAAATTATTACGTAACTTGGGATTATTGTTTTTATGCAATAATTCTGTATTAGATGAACGGATATTGTTGAAATAATGCTGTAGGTTGGTATTTAATTTTTCCACAAAAAAAACAATTGCAATTTTTGGATGCAGTTCCCCGTATAGGTTAGTTGCCGGTAATTCGATAATTTTGTAGACGGAAAAAAATAATCATTCGAATATCATTGATCACTTTTTCGATTAAATTATCGTTTTTAAAAATAACGAGCAGCTCGGAAAAAAAAATTAAGTTGATTCAGTGAAAAAAAAAATTTGCACGGAAAATTATTGTGAAATTAGAATTATCATATTTATGTGATAATTTGACATTTCACCTGGGAATATTGTTGAAATGATTAATGCTGCTCTACACTAGTAGTAAATTTCGTAACAAAAAAAAAGAAAAACAAAAGTGCACTTTTTGGATGCAGTTCGGCAAAAGCGATGTGGATGCATTCCGTGAGAGGTTAGCTGTCGATAGTTCGATAATTTTGGATTCATGAACTTGCAATCGATGTTTAATCCGATGGGCACTGAATGCCTGTAATCTGTGAGATTATTTTTTCGTGTCGCGACAACCATCATTGACGAAAATTAGCATTTGTGCTTTCAAATTCGAAAATCATATTTTGCTTTACAAATCGCGCGTGTAGGCGTCTGGTTCGAGAGTTTCCGAAAATTTTTTTTCGATATTGTTATCTTTCGCGATAGTTACATGTTGTTCGGAGAATAAGAGATTTTAAATGAATTGTTAAATATTTTTAGAAATACCTTGAGACATTGAGATCACGCCGGGATGCGATTGTTTCGTTGAGAAATCGATGGTAATGGACTGTTATCGGTGAATAACTGATCCTCATGGAACAGCCATCTTGTATCACGTGTTAAAGGACTAAAGTAGTCGTAGATGACCCGATTATTGACCGTTTTTTCGTACCAGTAATTGATGAGATTAAATGTTTTCATTTTTTCACTGAAAGTTCATATTGGAAATAATATTACGAATTAAAATAAACTACCGAAATAATACGTTAACCAATTTTGATTAAATTTTTTTTTTAAATATAAAAGTAAAGAGTAATAAATTACATTCGTATTATTACATATTTATTTATTAATTTATTCATTTGTCTTTTTAACAATGTTAGAACCGGAAAAAGTCCATGGAAAGCTCTCATAAGCCAATTTCATTTACAACAGAACTATTTACAGTTCATCGCCGATATATTCCGATTCTCGATAGTATCATCCATCAAAGGATCCGTTCCAACGGTGGCTTTCAGCCAAAAATTAAATTCCAAAAACATAAAACGCTTTCGGCTCAACGCGAAACTCGACTGCCTCTTCTCGGCGTTCTTTCCGCATTTTGTCTCGCGATTTCCGGACAGAATTGCGAATTGTATTTCTGCTTTATCAGGGGTCTCGGCGATTGTTTCGTCACCGTAATCGGCGGGGGATCGCCGCGTATTTTAGCGAGCAGAGCCTCAGTACGCAACTTTTCGTTCTGCTCTCTTAATAATCGTTCTGCTCGTAATTTCGCGACGTCGGTTGTTGGCTTCTCGAACGATTTCGATCCCGAAGCTTTGTCGCGTTTTTTCGATTTTTTCTTATCCTTTTTGTGCTTTTTACTCGGTCGCGATATCTCGTTTCCCGAATCCTCGGAGTCGCGCTTTCTTTTTTCCAATTTTTCGATCTTTAATTTGCTCGATTTTGTTTTATCGTCACGCGAAATTGCGGACGACGACGACGAGGAGCCTAAGAGACTCAAATATCTTCTTATATCTTTCATAGGATCGTCAGATAATTTTTTGGAAATTTGCACCTCAACTTTAGGCTCTTCGTCTCTCAGGCGCATTGGCAACTCGTCGTACCAATTTGTTTTTCCAGTCGCCTCGTTAGTATCCTGTCCTAAGTACGTGAGATAACCGATTTGCTTCTCATACTTTTCCTGCTCCGCCTTCTTCTCCGCCTCATGCTCTGCATTTGGTTTGCTGTAGTCCAGTTTTCCATCTTCCAAATCTGAAAAAAAATTTATGTGTTCCAATTTCTTTGGTTTCTCTGATTCGTCAACACTGGCGTCCGCCTCCCTGCCGTCGTATTTTTTTCTCGATTTTTCTCGCAAATAATTTATCCGTGATTCGGTTTCCTACAAAACATAAAAAAAAAAATTTTAAAACTTTATATTGGAATTTTTTTTATCAATGGATTTTATCATTATTGCGATTTGAGGCATAAATACTTACGGCTTTTTGTATTCTGGCGTTTTTAGCTTTCTCTTCCTCTGCAGCTTTGGCTTCGTCTCTTCTGACTCTCGCTATGTTCTCTTTTGTTCTTACATGCCATCTGTTATTGGTAATGAAATCATTAGGTAAAATCTTTGATTAGTCATCGAGAAGCAATTGAAAATTCGTGTCAATAAAAACAAAATGGAAGAAAGGGAAAGGGTTTTGTTTTATCGCAATGTTTATTGAAATTATATAAAAAATGATACTTTCGCGTAATATTATTTCGTTTGGAGGTTATGCATTGTGGTTGTTGTTTTCGTCACCAAATTTTACAATGATTCTGCAAAACAGTGCAGAACATCAAGCATCGAAATACATACCTTTTCTTTGGCAAAATATTCATTTTTATTAACTGTCGAAGTTTTTTTTCTTCGCGTCTTCTTTAGTTTGGTTCTTTTTCTTTTTAATCGGACACTGTCGATACGACAGCAGCGACAGGCGACACAATAGACGACGACAGAATGAACAGTTGCGCTCTTTTTCTCACATGTATCGCCTGTCGCATAACTCTCCCGTCTTTTGCCCGGCGGGCAGTCGGGAGTTAAAAACATGACGTCTTCTCTCCCTTAGAATAATTCAAACGCAATGAATTTTGCATTATGCGGTGTTAAAAAGAATGTTTTCTTCGATGTTTTTAGCCAAAAAAAAACATTGAGGAATTCGAGGTTTAGTGTTCTCACACTCGTAACTTCCCCCGTAAAATCTCCCTAAACTGTGATTTTTTTTTATGCAAGTAGATGTACCATTATTTCACCTTGGAAGTGTACAAGGTAAGCGATAAAAGCGCGATATCATATAGGACCTGTATCTAAATACGTTTTTCTCGTTTACGAAGCATCGATGAAGAGGCCGGAAGTGCCGCGCGAGTTCAATTTCCGCTTTTTCTGCATATATATTGAATAAAACGATTTTCGATTGCGTAAAACCTGTATAAATTGAGTACTACGAACATCAGTATTATTTCGTTCTCAATTTTGTTTCGGTGCTGAAGCTCTCGTTGGTCAGAAAAAAAAATAAAAAATCAATCATCGAGTATCTACGAAAAAACGAAGGTTCGGATTCTCGGCTCGCGAGTTTCGTAAGAAATGCGTCAATATTGACGCACCGGCGTCCGGTAAGACGAGAAACGATTTCCTGATGGTTCGAGCAATTCGAGACCTCTCGCATCGTTTCGACGTCGTGTAACTCTTTTTCCATCCAAGAGTCGACGGTTGCCTCCGGTCAAGGTACATACAAACGGCGCGAGACAAGCCGCGGAATCGATTCTCGCTCATCGTACTTACAGTTTTCGTGTGTCAACCCAGTGAAATATTTCAACGCGCGTGCTATGAACGAACATTACGCGTATTTATCCATTGTGCAAAAATCACGTTCGAAAGACAAGACGGATTTGATTGGTGCTATGGTTTCGTACGCGTGGCGCTCGCGCAAGGTAATTCTATATGATCTAAAATACACGACGATATAAGTACATCGTAAAAGTTTTCGAAAATATTTTTTTTTTTTCGTTAAGTTCCCTCAAATCGTGGCTTCACAGAATCGAAGTTTTTTTTTTTTTCATTTGCTTAAAAAAATTCGAAGTCATCTCATCATGATTGATTCTCTTTTTATTAACATAACCCACAATAATCGATCTATTTGTTCATTTTCTTTTTGCAATACATGTAAAAAAAACTGTTGTCAGGAAGAAATAAATGGAAAACGCACAAAAAAATGAGCATCGCGCGTTCGTTTTTAGAAATGACTCCATGAATTTCGCTTGATAACATTTTTTTAAATTTCATCGCAAATAGCACAGCACCCTCCATCGCAGGTGAAGCTCGTTACCACATGAGTTTTAACTGGAGTTAATTTTTGCCCGACGAATTATTAACAGATTAGCGAATAGATGCGAGCGATGGAATTTGCAGCGAAAAAAATGTTGCTGTGGCGCAGTTATCGGCTTTGAGATGAAAAATTATAACCGGTTCATCGAAGTGTCAAATATGATTAGACAATGATCACTAATCGTTGCAATAGAAACTCGACAATTAGTCGAGCGTCTGGGGTCTTCAGATTTTTTTCTCGCGATCTTTTGCAATGGGAACGAAATATTACTAAGAATTATTGAAAAAAAAAGTTTTGAAATAATTTCTGCGATATATCGATTCGATATTATCGATCGATAATTATAAAAAATCAGTAACCAAATTGTCATATTATCGATTTTTGAGGTTCGAGATACAATCGACGAAAAAATAATTGGAAGAATCTGACAATTTTATTTTTACGATATTTACGCTGCGGAACCTAACGCTTCGTGCAATATGAATAATGCTTTAAGTAACGTTATTTTTCCGCGCTGAAAGGGAATCGCGTTCACAGATGAGAATGGGTACATATATCGGACTGTAGATGTTTGTTCTGCGATTAGCACTTGCAAGACTCTGCACACCGAGCTTCGGTAGCGAACTTACTGACTCATTTGCACGGCCTACTTATATATATATACTATATATTCGGAATTCTTTCACCGGTCACATCCCTTCGGTCGGCCATTTTAACTATATTATAACTATTATATTCCATTCATAACGAAGAAAACGCATGGAAATCGCTTATATCCACAGGAAAATTCAATTGTTTTTCAAAATTATTTTTATGCGTTATGTAAATTACGAATCCGAATATCCAATTTTTCCCGAAGGTGAAGAGAAATAAAAAAAATTTAATACATATTAATATTCATAAAAAAAAAATTTGAATACATAATAATTGAATTTTTTTTTTCATCAATAATCGTAATCTTTTTTGCGAAATCATTTTTTTTATAGTTGATATCGACTTAAAAAAAATTATTTTGTCATAAAAATAAAATTAAAAAAAAATTTATTGGAGAGCTTACAACGTAAAAAAAATAAGTTTAGGTGTGTTATAGTTATTTGAACGGTACTGATCATGAAGGATCAAAAACCTCATTGTTTACGCGAATATCACCGGCGGTCCAACCGTTTTACAGCGGAATTTCGTACGAAGTTTCGTATGAATCTCGAATGGCGATGTCTCTCGTAATTCATGAATATATATTCTCGAAAAAAAAATGTTTCATGACTATTATATCTTCGTCGGCCGCTCATTCGTCTTCCTCTTACACCTTTCCTTTCTTCGTTGGCTCTTTCTCTCGTGCGTTACTGCTACTCGTTCTTTTGAACGATTATTAACGGTGCGCGCGACGTTCACGCGGTGTTCGGTATTATTAAAAACGACCTCGCTGTGTTTTTTTTATACATACTTCGCGTTCGGAAACTCAAAGTCACCGACTCAAAAAAGTGTTTGAAAAAAAAAAAAAAAAAAAAAAAAAAATCAGATCGTAAAAAATTAGAAAAGTAACATTTTTTATTTCGAATACGAAATTTTTTTTTTTTAATTTCGCGTTGCGCACAATTTTTTTTTTCGATCATTCGAAGCCGAAAATTTTCGTAAAAAAATTAAATGAAAATACAATATAATGTCCCCCGATGCCGAAGAGTTTTTGGAAGGAACGCAGCACGGGGCCGGATGAAACTCTACGCGGGTTCCTCCGAAGTCGCCACTCTTTATGGTCTTATGCGCGGTTTCCTACGTGTTTCGCTTACCGATTAATTATTCTTCCATCGGTTCTCGGGCCGACCGTAAGTATGTAACGTCGAGTCCGTCTCCGTCGCGTTCGGACTTTGAGTACATAGTATGCGTTACTGGCAACCGACGACGAATAAACTTCGTCTTCTTCTTTCCTTATTCCTTTATCTGTCTCTTTCCATTGTGTTTTAAACAGTCGCCAAACCCCTCGGTTCTCCCTCGTGTGTCCGGAGACTTTCTCCACAACGGAACACGACCAGCCCTCGGGTTGCCTACTAATCGACTACTTTTATTTCGTGAGTCCTCCGCGCGAGGATCCACGATTGTTTGCTTATCCTGACGAACTATACGTGAAAAAAAAAAAATAACAAAAAAATAATTTGCATATATATTTGAATTAAAAAATTATTTTTATATTTTAAATATTTTTTTATTTCGAAATAAAATATAAATAAAACACGAAAAACGATTGTTTGCTTATCCTGATTTGCTATACGAAAAAAAAAAAAAAAAAAAAAAAAAAAAAAAAAAAATCGTAATCTTTTGCATATATAGAATGAATATAAATAAAAATTCCGATATTTTCGGTAATTTTTAAATTTTAGAATAAAATATAATATAAGTACCGCAACACTAAACTCGAAACGATATACAATACGCGTGACGCCAGCAACAACGGTGGCATCAATGATGCGCGATCAATGATCGATTCGCCACATTCCTCGTTGAGTATCGTGAGCGGAATTGACAATGGGACAACGGCAACGGTCAGTGTCGAATCCGACTCGAGCCATAAACTCAGATCGCCGACACCAAAGTTCTCCGATGTCTCAATTCGTTTCTATGCCAAAAAAAAATCCAATATCGAAACTCGATAGATCGAGAATCGCTCGACAATTTGAGAAATTCGTGCGAATTCATTTTTTTTCAATGAATTAATCGTTTCATTTACAAAAAAAAATTGAACAAACTTTCAAAATTTCATTTTACGCACAATTCGCGCGTAAAACTGCCGTAAAAAGCGCCATTTTTCACGCACGAGTTACGAAAATTATGAAAGGCACTTAACGATTTCGAAAAAAAAAAAAAAAAATCAAACAAGCGAATTCATTTTTTTTCAATGAGTTTATTGTGTTATTTACCGAAAAAATTAAACGAACTCTGAAAATTTTAAATTACGCACGCTTCGTGCGTAAAACTCCCATAAAAAGCGCCACTTTTCACGCGCGAGTTACGAAAATTATTAAAGCCGATTATCGATTTCGAAAAAAAAAAATCAAAAAAATCGAACATTTGACACGATTTTCGAAACACCAAGTAGATGTTTCCCTTAATTATACGCGTTATTTGTCCCCCGGAAATAAAAAATTTTAATTACAAAGCTTCTTTTGTTGTTCGGACTTACGCCATTTTGCGATCGCGTATACAACCGTTTCACGGGATTGACTCTCTTGTTTGTCTCTCACGCTTAGAAGAGTGCAAAAAAAAAAAAAAGAAAAAAAAATCGTGCACACGTATCTACCATGTAAATAAAATACATCGATGAGCGAAGCTCTCTATTGTACAACGAGACTATGATGTCACCGGGCGGTAAACGTTCGCCGGTATTTAGTACACGTTACGCGTGATTCGCATAATTGCGAGAGATCCGATTGGTACGATGTCGATTGCCTACTGCAAAGCCGAACGAAAACCTACGGCTAGCCGATCGAGTTTGTCAGTTCTTTGCCATATCCGGTCAATGCTGGACGGCATTTGTACGGCGATATACCGCGCCGGAACGCGCGCGCGAGCGGGAGCACCGCGAGTGACCGGAAGTCACGAAGACATCGGGAGGCTCTTCGACGCGTCAGCGCGCGTGCCTTATTCTTGCACACGCGCTCGTCTCTCCCTCGTAGAAATATCAGCCAATATCGTGATCGCGATTTTATCGAACTTTTTTTTTTTTTTTTTCCGTGAAATTCTTTTTCATTCGCCGCGCGCACTGATACGATCGAAAATTCAGGTATTTCGAAAAATTGAAGATATGAGTTTCGTGCGGATAGACTATTAACGATAGTGGCGCCATGATTTTTCCTTCGCCATTGTTTGGCGTTTATTGATCATTGATATTTGGTAGTAAATCAATAAATGAGATGACTGATATGGGCTTTGCATATGGGGCCTTCCCTCGTATTTCTGAAGACACAGTTCGACCCACAAATTCAAAAAAAAAAATTGCATAATAATTATTTTTTTGCGCTTTAATAAAAATTTAAGAATTTTTTCTATATTAAAGTCTTTGTATTTTTATAAGACAACGAGCTATAAAATTCCATATCGTTATTTTATTATCTCGAAGGCGCGCGTTTGTATTCATTATCTCGTTAGTTCTGATGACCGAATGTATTAAACTTAAAAAAAAAAAATTTGATTACATTAAATTCACTGCGCAAAATCGAATTTCTCAATTACGAAAAAAAAAACACACAGAAATTTATTAAAAATAAAAATATCGCATAACAGGTGGATGGTCCACATTCCGAAACGAGCGAAATTCCCGAAAACTCTCAGTTTCTTCATTAATTTTTTTCGATTTTTCTGTTTTTCAAACGGAGTAACACTCCTCGAAAATGCGGGGTGGGGACGTGTCGGTAGTGCGTGGTGGCATTTTCATTAGCATCCCGAGTCGGCGCGAGGTGACAACGGTACCGTATACTTGCTACCGATACACCGGTATATCTACATAGGTATACAAGATACAGATACGTTCGAGAAAAAAAAAAAAAAAGAGGAGTAGGACGACCTGTGGGATCTCAGGATCGAACCTCACAGGTCGAAGAAGAGGCAGTCCAACCGTTTTTCATGACCAATGGAAAAAACGTACGAGACAAGGAACCGGAGGAGCCACAGGGCCCCGAGAACTGTCCATCCCCTCTTAAAAGACGAGACACCCGGCTATCTTTCGCGTCCATGCGTTTCACGCACGTCTTCGACGGACGAACACCCACGCTATCAGTTCTTCGGCGAGTCTCGCCTCCTCCGGTTTCTACTTTACAAACGCCATTAAACGCATAGATCGTATTCGAAACGCGGCAACGATCTCGATATATCGACAACTCGCTGTTCGGTGTTCGGAAATTTATTACATTTTTTTTATTTTTATTTTTTCTCACTTTGGATTAAATATCACAGTGAAGATAAGTATAGTATAATTTTTGAGAATTTTTTTAGTAATTGAGAAGATCGAATTTTAAAATCATGAAAAAAATAAATAAATAAACGGATGTTCACGCGACCGAGTAGAAAATCAGCCGAGTTGGTCTCAGTGTAACTTCCGGTTGTGAAAAATTCTTCCGAAGTTTCGAGAAAAAAAAAGAGCGGATTTTTAAGAGTTTTGGAAAATAGTTCGATTCATGATAGACATCGAAAAAAGGTTTCGTAAAAATGTAAAGTTGCACACATTTTTTTTGTGAAACAGATATCGATTTGTTTGTGAAATTAATTCTTTTGAAAAGTGTTTTTTTCGGGACAAAAAGTTTTTGATGAATTTACGATAATTTATTACAGTGTATTTTCGTTCGTTGACGTGTTATTGCCGGAAAAAATCGTTGAAATCTATCGAATTGGCGATTACAAGGATTTGGGGCATTCGATGTTTTGTTTATTCATTGATATCAATAATTTTCACGGAATTTTTTTTTTAAATAATGCAATGGTTAATTTACATAAATTTCATTTTTACATCGAGAAAATAATTTATTTTTAGTCAACGAATGTGTAGTTATATATGGTGAAATAAATATTTAATTATCATTACGAAATCGCAGTTCAGCCGATAAGATTTTTCGACTATTAATTGATATTTGTTAATATTTATTTCGCCATATTAAACTATACATTTTTTAGCTACGATTGAAGTATTTTCTCACTGTATAACTATCATTTCAATGAAACGAAAGTTTCTTTTTTTATTTTTTCTAAAAAAAAATGAAATACATCGCGTAAGTCATACGAACGAAAGATTTTGTTTGATCAAAAAAAATAACACTGTTCGCTACTCGTAATCGCTGATTCGATAGATTTAAACGTTTTTTCATTTCTCATGAGTTTCATGTATAAGTAGAATAAATGGCCGAATCAGAAATCGAAGAAAAGATATTTTAAGTTGTTACCGATTGAGCGGTCGATTGTTTCGCGAAACACAACAACGTAATTCATATCTTTTACTTAAAAAAAATGTCCGAAGATGAATTTGTTGCCGACGTCTGCAGCCAGAAAACGATTGAATCGAACAAATTGTACAGTAATTTGAGTCCTTAACGCCTGCAAAGTTAAAATTCCGCTAAAACAGTGATCCGCTTAAAATGATTTGAATGAAAAATATCGATTTTAAAAAAATGGCACCAAATACCCAAAAGGTATTTGCAGGATACTATTTTTTAGTCGTTCTTCGAGGATCAAAAATAGATAAAAATTGAATATAAAAAAAAAGGCATTTGTCGGTAAGTAAATTTTTTGGTAATTTATAATTAATGATCCCGAAAAAAAATGTCTTATTATTACATAATTAATGTTATTTTCAGATCTACCGATCCGTTCCGTAGAAATTCAGCCAATGTTCGGAGTATCTTTTTTACTCGTGAAATTATAGCGCGGAATTATTAATCACCGAGCTGATGAACAATACTACGGCTTTCGATCGATATGCGTCGATCTATCGTCGCGTTGTTGCAATTTGCCTCGAAGTCGACTCTTACGTGAGAATACACTCGAGCTGCGCGTGTGTAATAATTGTAATTCGATCAACGATAAGGACAACAAAAATTGATGATTTTAACCGGAAACTGAGTGTCTAGAAGGCAAGATGTCGGCATAGCTGATGTTTTTTAAATATCTCGGCTGTGTCACATCCAGCCAGCCGAACATTCGGATCTCATCGTTCGTTAATTATATCCAAACTGCACAACGAAACGATAAAAAAATTGAAAAAAAAACTAAAACAATAAGATTTTTTTTAATAAATATTTTTAACATACATTACGCTAAGCGATAGCCGTTTTTTCGATCGAAAAAAAACTGAACGAGTAATTTCAGGTCGTCTAAAAAATAGGGAAAGACGTTCACCTCGAAAGAAAAAAATTCGGCGTTTCAAAAATTTGAAAAACTTCCGGCATATTGTTTTTTGGATCAGAAAACATTTGTGTGCCTCAATCAACCGATGACAATCTGACTAATAGAATTTTTTAAAAATCGTAAAAATCATTGAAAATACCAAATGTTTGTTGGGGAAAAAATGGATGTCTCGTCTCGATGAAAAAGTTGGATTTTTCTATTTATTTACAGATTTCCACCAAATCAGTTATTCTTAGAAGTTAAGACGAATATCATTATAATAATGGATAATATTAATATTACATATTGATGTATTGATGTATTTATTATATTTATCAACATAATGATACATTTTTTTTGTAATTATTCACGAATCGTATTATGGAATTAATTCGAATTCTTTACACTAAAAACTGCATTTTTGCAAACATTGTGTATCAAATTTTCACCGTATTGTTTATCCAATTCTGGGAGCATAGATTTAGAAAATGATTTAATATCTTCAATATTAAAAATAATGTATATATTTTATAAACCTACGATAATCGATCGATCGATAAATATGCTAATAAATAATAAATAAATTACCAATTATGAAAACAGAGGATTTTTTATTATTTTTATTTTGATTTTTTTTAAATCCATAGGATAATCTTTATGCAAAATGTGACCGTAAGCAATAACATAATTTTGAAAAATTTTGTACTAAACGGTTATTTGAGTCCCTCGCTGGATAAGAGCAAAATTTACTTTTGCGGCAGCTGTTTATCGTGAATTATGAAATACATTTTCGATAGCAAACCGTTCAATCATTCGAAACTTTTTGAACCCTTCGCCGAGTCCGTAGATTCGAATAAATAGCGGAAATCGAAATGACGGGTTGTTTAACCACGTAATCTGAATTTAATAATTTTTTAAAGAAAAAAAAAACCAAATACGTAACACCTCTCGAGAGAAAAGATTTACTCTAGTGATCGGTTAACTCTCCTATCCGCAACAATTAATGTACAATCGATTTGGCTAATGCAGAAATAAATAGCCACTTTCTCTCTGAAATTACAATCCCCGTCTCTTCGCTGCGATTATTATGCCCCATAAGTGTGAAGAGCGTTTTGTAAAGCGAATGGAAACATTTGATGTGTGAAGCGGCCGCTGGAACACATTGCGCGCGTGGCACATGCATCAGTGCGCATGCGTGTCCACGTACTCCAACGACGACAGTTTTCGTAGAGGTGGGTACAGTGTGCTCGGGCTGTGACATCGACGCTCCACCACACAAGTAATCAAGTGCCTTCGAAACGGAGTTCATTGAGAGTCGCTTTAGACGTGTTTAGTGTTGTTTAGTAAAATTACTTCATTATTTATTTTGACCAAATAATAACTACGATGTCATCCGGCGGTTGGGAAATAGTCGGTAAAAAAAATAAAGACAAGAGCAACGGTAAACCAGCGAAGTTGACGAAGGCTGAGAAGAAGAATTTCCTCGTGAACGCGCCGAAACTCGAGGACTTTCGTAAGTAATTTTTATGTTGTACATCGTAACCTCATTATAAATCGCATTTCGTACACAACACATATGTTTATCTTCTCGTATTAATAAAACACTTCTATCGAAGTTTCTCAATCGTAAAAACGTAAAAACATCGCGACCGTTTAATTGGCGATGACGCGACATCGCGATTTCGGCGAAACGAAACAATGTTTGGTTTTTTATAATGACAGTGCCACTGAACGAAGTTAAGTCGCTTTACGATAGTCTCGATGGCAATAAGGAGAACAAAAAGCCCTCCAAGGAAAAAGATAGCAAAACGAAGGAAAATGAGGAAAAAAAGAAGCAACAAAAATTGAAACAGCAACAGCAACAGCAGGCGGACAAAAACAAAAAGCAACAACAACAAAAGGCGAAGGAGAAAGCGCCAAAGTCCGGTGACAAAGCTCTCACCGCGGTAAATACAATTTCTTTCTTACTAACAGAAATATGCCAAAATCGTGAAAATAACGATACGCAAAGTCCGTCAGACGTTTCATAGCACTTTGAAGAAATGTTTCGTGACGCTTCTTGTCGATTTCCATTGACGACAAATATTTGAAAATTCTAAAAAAAAAAAATTCTTTTGAAGAATTTACGAGTCGAGCAAAAAAATGATTTGCTCCATTTAAAAATTGGATCCAAAGAAATTTTTTTTTTATTTTGAAAAATTAACACGAGCGAATATCACGTTTTTTCGTTATTTCAGCGATTTCAGACACTTAAAAAAACAAATTAAAAAAAAAAATTTACAAATTATTATCGGATATTTTGTTTTTTTTTCTGGCGTTTTTATTTTTATTGGCACTTGCGTTGCCTCAAGAATTGATAACTGCTAATTATTATGTATTGTATAAATGTTTGTATCGAAATCGTAATAATCACGCCATTTTTTAAATTTCAAACTAAAGATATCGGTGTTTCGGATTCTTTGCAGTTGAATATTGAGGAGTTAAACGAACTGTTGGAAAGCGACAAAAACAAATTTCCGGATGCGCCGCTGATATGGCTGAAGGATCTCGTATCCTATTTGGACGCCAAAGTACCTGCGGAAAAGGACGATCCGGGATTTCAATCGAAACCCGACACGTATCCCCTCAGCTTAGTCTCGAAAGCGATACGTTCGACTCTCGAAAAAACGATTAAACTCGCCGGACCCCAAAACGCACAATTATGTTGGGAAGGCACTCTCACCACAATGGTTCGAAATATATCGAACGGAACACCGGACATAGGATGTAAAATATTTTTGCAGCTATTGGCGCAAACGAATCCCGAGATGACGATATCGAACATTCCGAAACTCGCGAGTCTGCGAAATTCTTATCAAAATAAAAAGCCAATCGGACTTTCGTTGCTTTGGGCTTTTGCTCAGAGCGGCAAGAAGAATCTTGCGACGGGTCTGACGATTTGGCACGAAATAATGGCGCCGTTGATGGAATCGCGAAGCTACGCGTCTTACGTTATCAAAGTACTGAATGATCTCCTCACCGTACCGAAAAATGTAAATAACTTAACGACGGAACTCTACTTGAGTATTGTGGACGACATGTATTCGGGAAAGATAAACGTTCCTAGCGCCCTCGGTAACGAGATCAGTACCTGTATGCAAAATCTAAGGGTAAGAAATTTGAATTTCCCAAAAACTCAGTCCAATTTTTTTTTTGACAATTACTGGATTACTTATTTATTACTTATTAATTACTAATTTACTGAAGTTTACATCGATCTATCGGGTTTTTTGATAAAAGAAAAATACCGACTCCATCAAACTACAATTTTATTCAAAAATAACAATTTTTATTTATTATATTTTCATCTTATTTTTTTACTTTTTATTTTTGACTTAAGAAAAAAAAATATTTTTTTTTTTTACTTTTTTTTTTCTTTCAGTTAAAAATGATCAAAAGCGATCTGATAAATCGCCAGAAGATGTTTGAGACTCTGATGTCGAAAATAACTCCGAAGACAAACGCCGCCTACAGAGAAGAAGCGATCAGAGCTCTTGTTGCGTGTATAGCGGCCGATGCTCGCTGCTTGTCCGTGTGGACGACTTTGTATCCGAAGCATCTGTATCAATCGGATTTACTTCTGAAACAACTTCGTGAGTATCCCAATCGCATTCTCCACGCGAGATATTCATCGAACTCTCTTCTCCTATTCGATGGACAACGTTCACCGTTATTTTTTTTTTTCTTCTCACAGTCGCCGATTGGGACACGTTACGGTCGACCGTACAAACGAAAACGTTGAGCGATACTCTCGAAACTTTCCGTGCGTCGAATGTCGGCACGAAGAAAGGAAAGGAGGAGAGTCTATTCATTTCATGCGAAAAAATCGGCGCGGTAAGTTTTTAACATCTAAAATTCATTAATCAGTTTTTTTTTAATAAACGAAATTTTTTTTATTTAAATTAAAAAGTAAAGTAACAATTTAAAGAATTAATTCATTTTGATTAATTTTAAAATTAAATTCAAATAAAGAATGATTAAATATTAATAATTAATAATTATTATTTTTTAATTAATCTTTTAATTATTTATAATAGTAATAATAATAATAACATTGATGTTGTTACTATTATTATTGTTATTTATGATATTCATATTATTATCACTGTTAATGCATAAATTAAAAATAAATTACATTTTTTTTTTATTATTCGTTTACTGTAAACGACTATTTTGCGAAAATAATCCGCGAATCGTGTCTACGGAAAAATTCATAAACTTTGATATTTATATCGGTATATTTTTGCTCTTGAAAAAAATTGTTCTTTTTTTTTCCTCGACTTCGTACCTTTCGACTTTATATCGCCATTTCAAAGGTCAAAGATGTCTATCATTATAGATGTGTATAAAAATAGAGAAAAAAAGTTCGTTCCTTTAGAAATGCAAATCATCGACAATTACGTTGTTTCGATGAAAGTTTAATTAAGCAATTACGGGACAGATAAAGAATAGAAGAATAAATATTTCAAAGATTACATCGGATCGATATGTATCGCGGGTCCCGCGATATACTCAATCCGAGTTGATGCTTTTTTTTTTCTCGGAGAAGAAACGTAATACTGCAGTCAACAGTGCGTTCAAATTTAAAATTTCCCGCCGCGCAATTTCTCTCTCGCGAACGCGCGTCGTCCCGACTTTGAAAAGTAATATCGCGCGCGCGAGTGTACCGGCGCACCGACGAGGTTCAGACATTCGTTCCGCGGTCGCGCAACTTTATAACGCGATTACAATTCATTCGTCGATTCCTCTCCTTCGTTCTCTTGAACTTTGACACCGAGACGCGCAATACCAATGGACACCGAACTCGTCGACCAATCGTTCGGCATCATTACTCGTGGCATTAAATAATTACTCACCTGACGAAGACAAGTACGTGATATCGAGACTCTCGGAAAACATCGAAACACTTATCCGTATAATTTCGTACCGTCGTCGTCGGTAACCGTTAGTGTTTTTCTCGCGTTGCCGTTTTTCTTTCGTCGAGAAAAATCTTTCGGCGGGTGTGAGTATCGATATTAACGATTGTGTGGTCGAGTGAAAGCGACGTTTAGCGATTTCTTCATCATCGCGATTCGGAATACATCGAAACTCTCACTTTTAACTATTTCGATTTAATTCGCAAGTAAAAAAGTTTAACTCTACCAATATCGCGATAAAAACGATGAATTATTATTCCGAAAATTTTGCATACGGAATATTTAATGTTAAATCGCGCGGAAAAAAAAATATCTCGAAATTTCATTTCGATAGTTTTTCCGTTATCGGCGAATAAATTTTAAACAATAGGAAAGAATATTGGCAATTTACAATTTTCTCGAGTGTAAATTATGCCATTACGATGTTTCGGAATGGTTATCGTTAATTTGCGATATCACTGATATGACATTTAAATCATGAAGAAAATCTGATATCGTGGAGTATAATCCGTGGGAGGGGCGTTTTTCCTGCAACATTCGCGTACTTGTCCCCACCCTCCCCGCGATATTGTAGGTTAGGTACGAAAAGGCGAACGTGAACGAAGACCAAAGAGGGAGGGACTTTAGTATCGATCGCGAATTCTCCCCCCGTCGCCTATATATATATATATATGAATCTGTGTATAGATTCGCGGTGTATACGTACATCTGGTCCTCTATTATCTATGTGTGCGTCGCGGTTTAGTGTCGCGCGACGACGACATAGCATCGTCACAAGCGTTTTTTTTTCCATCGCTCGATCCGTCGAACGCTCGATTTGTATTATTAACTTTCTATTCGTATGGTACTTACAAAACAGAAAAATAAATCAAATAAATCACCGTATTCCTCGGGAGTCAAATAACAGCGAGTTGTACGGATAGGCAAAGAAAATTCCATCGACTAGTACGCCGCGAGTGAGATAGCCCCCGACGAGTTATATTGTTCCGCGCTCCGGCTTAACGACCAATTGCGTTGGCAGCTGCGCTTATATTCCTCTCTCGACGTTTCGGTACCCCGAGAAAATCACCGGCATTACAAATTCTTTCGGTTTTACGAGGCCGAACAACCGTTTGTCTACCGGTCGTTGCGCGCGAAGTGAGAGTCGCGCGATCTCGACGTCAATTTTTTTTTTTTTATACCAAAAAACGGCTTTACGTTTCGCAGGCTCTTGTCGAGAAAATGTCGGCGGCATCGAAAAAAGACAGTTCCTTCCCGTGGAAAAAAGGAAGTCTCGTACTTCTTATCCTTATCGGAGCTGTCGTTGCTTTCGATTGTCAAAAACACGGATCTTTCGAAGGTTAGTGCACATTTTTTTTTTTTCCTTTTTTTTTTTCGTGTTTTTCATCGTTCGCTTTGTCGATCGCGGAGATCGAAGGAAAAAATGAAATTGGATTTTTTTTTTCGTTTTCGCAGCTTCCAATACTGGAAAATTCTTTAAGACTAGCGGCGTTGCTCAGTATGGACAAAATGCTTTGTCAACTGTTAACGTCTTCAAGGACAAGGGTCTCGCCTACCTGGAAGCCAGTTCACCGGAGTACTACAAAGCTGCCGTCGGACTGTCCGAAAAATATCGTAAACTCGCCGGAGAATTGTATCTCATAACGAGAAATCTCTCCGTCAAGTTGTACTTGAATGCCGCACGCTTCGTCTCGGAAAAGAAGCCCATGGTTACCGATAGTGTAAGTATTTTTTTATCATTTTTTTCAACTGTGGTATATTTTTTTTTTTTTTTTTCGTAAATCACGTATTTTCAGATTTTTTTTTTTGCCGCAAAATTGTATGATTTTGACGCGAGAACTGATCTTGAGCCGTGTAATGTAACTTCATATTTGCGAATCTATTTTATGTCCAGTGGACCTGAAAATTCGGGATATAGTTGAATTTTTTTTTTTCAAATTTTTTTTTTTTATTTGTAAATTTTTTTTGTCATGAAATAATTGTCGAAATATCCGTGAATTTTTTTTACTCTGAAAATTTTCTTAAAAACATCCGGAAATTTTGTCCTAAAAAGTTCCGAAACGATTTGAATTTCCTCGTTAATCCTTTTTGATCCCACAAATTCTTTGTTTATTTTTCCTTTGAATTTCGTCTTTTGTAGACTTTTTCCAAACGTTCTCCGTTTTTTCTTTTGCTCCATTTTCGGTAATCCAGCCGATAGTCCTGTAATGTGCATCGAGTCAATTATATGCTTCATATTAATATACACAAAGGAATATGTACATTTTTCATTCACAGTTTCGTTTATTTTACCTTTTCTTAAATATCTCCGAAAATCCCAAAAATGGGATCTTCTTATCGCCATATAAATAATTTTAAATACACAGAGTACAAAAATTAATTCACGCAACGCGTAAATACGCGTAAAAAAAAATCGCTGATTTTCGGAATGAAACTTATCTCAATGCTGAAAAGAGTCGAAAAAATCCCTTGACGCGCTGCAATTCCTTAATATTCCGAAACAATACATTTTTTATCCAATCGACAATGAAATTTAAAAAAAAATGTATATCACCACAATTTTGCGCGTTTTGTAAAGTATTTTCAAGTTTTATTTTCAAAAACTGTAGATTCGTATATATAGTATACAATTCCGAAGTATATGAAAACAAAAACAAAAAAAAAAGTTTAAATGGCTAAAAAAAAAATAACCTCGGCGAATGTCCGAGAATTGAAAAATAGTCGGTAAAATGAACTTAACAAACAGTTTTTCCCTCTATACATTTTTTTTTTTTCTATTGAAAAATTCGGAAAATATTAAACTCGAAAAAAAATTGAAAAAACGTGTTTTTTGTGTTGTATAGTTGGAACACTATTTCCCCGGATTGCTGGACAGTCTGCACAAAAGAGGGCTTATCGAGATCGAACGAGTGAAGACATATTCCGCGATAGCCGGAGAGCATATAGTAACACAATCGGCCGCATTTGTGCGATGGTTGGAGACGAGTGTTTTTGTGTAAGTAAAATCGTAAAGATTTCCATTCGCGTTGTCCTATGCGTGACGATAATTCCGCTATAATTACACGTTGCCTTTTCCCTTTATTTTTTTTCATTATTGTGTTGTTTCACTGATTTAAATATTTCTTGTCATTCAGCGGTAAGCTGAGTCCGGAGAATTTGCGGGGCTACGCGACGCAAGCGATAGAAACGACGCAAACATTCGCAAGTCAAACGTACGACTGGGTTTACGAGAAGGTGCAGACGTTGTCGAAGGTCCAGTGATGAGACATCGATGAAAAAAAAAAACCAAACAAAAAGTAAAAAAAAAAAAAGATCGGCGTTACGACGCGAGATACCCGCACGCGCACCGACGTGTCTCGGGGTTCGTCGGTCAACGTAACAAAAAAAAACAAAACAAAAAACATCTTCAATATCTCGGCATTTATTTGATAGACTACCGGAGTCGGGTGGCTGCATTGCCGTTTAACGCGGCGAAACTTACATCACCAATCGCGACGGCCATTTAACCTGTGATATTTCGAAAAAAAAAACAAAAAAAAGGAAATGTATCGCGTCTCTACGAACACTTGATATTTCACTCAGATACACCACAATTCCTTTCTCTTCCTACATTAGCCTCCGCCCTTTTACGCCCCATTACTCCGATCTTTATTAATCATGTAAAAAAAAAAAAATGCGCTCCATGGAAAAACTCGTATTTTTTTTCGGCGTGTAACATAATTATTCAACGTCTCGAAGAAAAAAAAAATTACTAATTTATCGTATACGAGATTCCGTACTCCGGAGAGCAGCAGCAGCAGCCTCGACGCCCCGAACATAGTATTTTATATATTCATCAATATATTTTGTTTCGAGGGTTTTAAAAATATTGATCGAGTAAAAAAAAAAAAAAGATTAAAATAAATGACACATTTTTCATATAAATCAATTATGATTTCCGACAAAATCTGTGGTGAAAATTTGTTCGAATCTAATTTCCTAATTATTCTTCGAAAATTAATGTAATTTTTTTTTTAACCGTTTTCGATGTTTTTTTTTTTTTAATTAAGTACATCAATTCCAAGTTTATTTGCGCTCCGGCGTAAAATTATAATAAAATGATGTCGCGATTTAGATTGTGGAAAATTAATTAGGAAAGTAGATTACGTTTTTCTTTTTTTTTTTTCGTTTCTTTCACAGATTCGATGCACGAGGTGAGATGGATGATTGTGCGATGCGAGATTTTTTTTTTTTTTTTTAATAAAAAAAATCTCGTTAACGCGTCAAAACACAGCGAAGCAGCGATTTATCGAAGCAATATGAGAATAATATTGATAAATACAGTTTGTTATCGCTACAATGATTGTGATTGATGATTACATATGGTATGACAGTGACTTTCTTTTTTTTTTTAACAAGAATATATTAATTATTTTTTTCCATTTTATCTCGGGAGCGGAGAGATAGAGAGATCGATGGGACGGCGAGATACGATGATCATTCCAAAAACTTCGTTTTTTTTTTTTTTTCGTTCGTTTGCCTTCTTCTCGTCGCCGTTAACGTCGGTTAACTAATTTTATCTTCTTTGCCGGAAATATTCGATGGAACCGACGAAGCAAAACTTCCGTTAATCTCGGAGAACAAATAAAAAAAAAAAAAAAAACGAGAGCAAAGTAACAGAAGAAAGGATAGTAATAATAAGCATTGGTTTTTTCTTTTACCACCGGATTCGTCCGGTTGAGCCTCAAATCCACCGCGTGCGATCAACGAACGTCAGCGATCAGATCACTTTAACGCGACGAAATTTTTACAGTTCGTACGGAAAGAACACCTTCATGGAGTTCTTGTATATTTGGTTGCACAGATATTCCTCCTCCTCGTCCCTGACACGCGCGAGGACCTCCAATATTTGGCTGCAATTTGTAGAAAAAAAATTGCGATAAAATTGGTTACGATGAAATTACGAAAAAAACAATTACAATAAAATGATAAAAAAGAGTTAGGAAAAATTACGAAAAAAAGGAAAAATTACAACGACATTGTGAAAAAGACAAATACAATAATCTTACAAAAAAAAAATTCATACAATTACGAAAAAAAAAAAATCGTAAAATAACAAAAAAAAAATCGCGAAATTACAAAAAAAAAATTGACGATAAAATTTGTTGAATTAATTGACTATAATTTACACTATGGTGCAGGGCTCGTTGCGTCCTTTGACCATTTTGTCGGGTTGCCATTTTTCCTTTTTCACGGCGGGAAAGTGCGTTATAACATCTTTGGCTGATGCGTGAGTCGGTCGTATTTCGCACCACGGGCAATCGGTCTCAATCATCAATCTGTCCGAAGGAACGGATGTTACGGCAAATAAATTGTCTTCCGTTCTCAATGAGCTGTAAAAAAAAAAATTTAATTCAAAGAAAAAATGCGCATTAAGAAACTAATAACTTCGTCCCCAGAATTTTCGACGAACCGATCCAATGAAATGATTCTAAAAACGGAACGATTGTTTCTCCACTCGTTTTTAGGTCACTTTTCACGATCGCGTGATTTTCTAAGGGAAGAAATAACGGAATCTCCGATTGGGAACCGACCAGCCGTTAATACCGATGTATAATCCAAGTTGCAGTATACTGTTCGCTTCCTCGGCATTGCCGTCGAACGAGTGCACTACACCGTCCGTAAGTTTATCCTTATGCTTTCTCAGTATACATACGAAATCCTCCGCGGCGTTGCGACAGTGAAGAAACATCGGCAGTTTTAGACTCGAGCATAACGACAATTGCATCTCGAAGTATTTCTTCTGCGTGTCCTTTGAGCAGAAGTTCAAACGATCGTAATCGAGACCCATTTCTCCTATTGCTATTATTTTGTCCCTATTGTCGGTAGCCAAATCAGTCATAGATTTTAAATAAGCGTCGGGATCGCCCGACTCTTCGAAGGCATTGCAGCGGGTCGGATGGCAACCCACAGTGGTGAATAATCTATCTGCAATGATTTTTTTTTTTTAATAAACTGTTAATTTTCTCAACATTACGATTACAAAAAAAAAATTCTTAATTTAATATACTGATAATGGAAATTTTTATGCATAATTTTTTAATGTTTTTATGCATAACAAAAAAATGAATGCACTTTTACAGTGAAATTAAAATAAATTATTTCTATGGTTTCTGATATATAATACATCGATTTTTCGTCAGATTTGCATTTAATGCAAAAACTTGAAATTTTTTTTTACGATATATCGCAAAACGGTAATTACAAGACGAACTGATAAAATAAATATTCGATAAAAAAGTGTTAATCAGAATTTGAAATCTTTTTGAAAACAGTTGAAAAACCAAATGCATCTCTGATACATAAATGATTGCGAAACTATCAAAATGATTTTACAATTCAACGTTATGCATTTAAAAAAAAAAAATTATTTTTTATTTTTTAGATTTCGTAATTATTGGAGATAACTTGATGTCAAATGGTGTAAAAAAAATAAACAAATAAATGTATGAAATGGGAAAAAAAAATTTACTCCAAAACCACACCCCTTCTCCACGATCTTATTGAGTTTTTTTTTTCTATTTATAAATTGGAATTAACGTACCGTCCGTTCTCGCTAATTCCAGAGCCTTTCTGCTCTCCTCGACGCTGCCAGCTGTGATAATAATTCTAGACAAATTATTACTCCAACTTCTCTCCAAAACCATATCCAAATCCGGTTGATGCTTTTGCGTTCCATGATAAATACCCTGATACATTGGGTCCAGCAGATTAGCCCCGATGTCTGCACCAATTCGATCGTTCGAAAGAAAAAAAAATTAAAAAAAAAACGAAAATAAATGACAGTTTACGTATTATTGCTTGGCGTTCGATCGGCGAACATAACCTAACTTCGTATTCTTTTTTTTCAGTAGATAACTCGAGAAATGTTATAACTGTAACGAGTGCAACGAAACAGAACACGGCGCCCGTGAAACGCCGTTTTCTTTTCGTTTTTATTTATCTTTCTTACCTATGAATTTTCGTAAATTGGTCATCCTCGTTCCAAGCATGAAACCGCCGAACGAGGAACCGCCGTCGCAGACACCGCGATACAGTAGGTTAGCAGGTGTCCGTTGTTTGACCGGTGATTATTCTGACACATGGATTATAATACAGTTGCGGGGAAATGAAAAGTTGGTCCGGGGCCAGTGACGGCCATACAACTAACGTTAACGTTGTAACACGGGTGGGGAGATCGAGGATATCTTTTGAGCACTGAAGTTCTAGAGACGCGTGGGCGTATTGGTGAGATTGATTCAGTGTAACTTCTATAGGTACGTATATATACAGCAGTTATACAGTATACAGTATGCAGCGCAAAGTGCTATAGTATTGAAAACCCTATTGCCGACACGTTACGACGCGTTCAGAACGTATGGCAGAGCGCATCTTCCAAGTTAATGGAGAAACAAGTTGTTCGCGAGTGTCATTTATTCATGAATAAACTACAAACAAATTAAATAAATTTGACGTGCATCATTCAGCGGTGCATTTCGATATCTATACGTACAATATCTGTTTTGTCATAGTTTTTACATTGTTGCGTAGTAAACAAAAAATCACCGCTTCCGGTTAACATCGTCAAGATTGACAATTATCGCGATTTGTATTGTTTTTTATTGCATGATTTCGTGAGTATTCATGATAAACGAGAGTGATAGCTTTCTCGCGCAAAGTGTAACGGCGTAAATTCGCAAATTTGGTTATAAAATTGCAACACTTTTATTTATGTTTCGTGACACATTCGATGCTCCGAGCAATTAATTCAACCGATTGCAATAAAAACGTCAGTTTCGGCGCTGAAGAGTTTTATTTTTTGTTTTTACATTAAATTGAACAGAACTATTAGTATTCCCTTTAATAATATATTTCCGATGTTTTCTAAAAACCACGCGGACCGACTGCCGAAAATCGGACAATAAAAATAAACAAAGTTATTAATTTTCATTGGAAAATCAGTGCAAAAAAAACAAAATGGAGTCCAGAGTACCATTTGACGAAGACGGAGACAACGGATTGGTATTAAGCGGCAAATATCTGCCGGAAGAATTAATCGCAGAGATACTGTTTAACGTCGACTGCGATAATCTTTTGAATTGTCAATTGGTCTGCGCACGATGGAAGACACTGATGGAAACATACGTGTGGAGAAAAAAGGCTGAAAGTATTTTTTCTCAGTCTCTGCATTCGCTTGACGATGTCGATTGGTCCGTCTATTACGCGATCTGCAAAAAGCGTCCATTTGAGAGGAATCTCCTGAAAAATTGCTCCGGACAAAATGGTGTTAATAAACATTGGAAAATTTCTAAATCCGGCGGAGAAGGATGGAAAGTCGAATCTCCGCCAGCTGGAATTCCACCTTTGCCACCGGGAATTTGGCCCTTTGAAGGAAACGAAAGTTGTTTCGTAACGTCTTTCAACGAATCCTCCAAAAGGCAAATTATTGATTTGGCTTCGGAAGGATTGTCTCCGCATATACTGGATACTTTTCAGCCACCTATTGAGGTATAAAAAAATGTTGGTATCTGTAAAAAAAAAAATACAAAAAAAAAAAAAAACCGGATTTTTACAGATTTTAGAAAGACAATTTAGAAAGACATCGATTTTTCTCGTTTTTTCCCATTCAAATGCGATTTACACATTTTTTTCGAGAGTTTTTATTTATTAGATAACATTTTTGCAAATTAATTTTACTATTTAGAAAAAATTAGTTTTTTTTAATTGTTATATGACATCAGTAAGTAGAATAGCATTTTTCGATATATTATAATGTTTTTGTTTTATTCTTCGGTTTGAAATTACGGAAAAAATTTGAATAAAAAAAAAACTTTTTTCGGTGATAAACAATATACCTAACGACTTTAATCCGAAGCTATTGTTTTTCTTGTTAAACTGGAAAAAAAACATCAAATTATTTTCAAAAAATTTTCTTTTCACCCCTTTGATATTGTCTTTGCAGTTTTTGCAGTTTTTTGATATTAAAGATGTTTGAAAATACAAAAAAAAACGTTACTTCTTTCAAAATCGACGAGACAAATTATATGTTATTGTTAGTCGTCGATTAAAAGACCGAATCCCATATATTTTTCTCACCAATTACGAATCTCTTGTTTATATAATTCTTAACCCAAAGTTTGATCCGAAAATTCACGACAAAGTGGGAAAAATTATGTTATTTTAATTATTAATCTACCAATATCTTAATTTTTCAGATAAGCGAGTGGTACGGTTGCAGATTCGATTGCGGAGGAATATACGAATGTTGCGTGAAACTGATGAATGCCGACGGCAAATGTCTTGATAAATTTCAATTCCGAGCATTTATTCGCGGAGAAGCACGTAGCAAATGGCATCACGTGCGTTTTTTTTTTTCAATAGTTTATTCAATAATCCAATTATTATGAAAAACAAATGATTTTTATTAATATATGTTTTAAATTTTTAGATTTCCCACGTTTTCAAAAATTACGGACAGGGTCTTCGAAAAATTGTCTTTCTTCACGCGGGAGTCGATGCGAAATTTTGGGCCGGTCATTTCGGTACTAAAATGACCTGTGCAACGGTTCGGGTGAAAATTTTTAAGGACCAAGAAGAGACATCGAACACACAACATACCTCATGGCCTTCCCTATTGGTTCGTTCGATAGAGGAACCCGAAATATTGCCACTGGAGCCGCGGCAATCGTTGGACACTTATCGCGACAGACAACAAAGGATTTTTCCGTTACTCCGAGATTTACATTAAATAATTGCAGAACTCAAAAATTTTCACCGTTTTTACAAAAACTTCGATGAGAAAATCGAACGGACGATGGAGTTAATATTATTTACAAAGGATTCACTATAACAATCGCGCTATTCATAAATTTGTATATATACTTAATTTGATTTTTTGCCTAAAGTTTCAAAGTTTCGTTTTGTTTCGATGTTTATGGTGATTGATTAGCACAAAAATTCACGCATTAACATTGTTCGATGCCGAATCGCTGTGGCTATATATATATAATTATCGAAAAAGTGAGGCGGGTCTTCATTATTTTACTTATTATACAAATTTTTACGATACTCTTATAAAATGTACATATATAAAATTTTGTTCCTTTCCATACTTAATGTCAGTATTTTTGTAATACTATAATAAATCGCTTGAATTTTCATTTTTTTTGTCTTATATTTTAAATATTCATCCAAATCCGATCGAAGTTCAGGAGGGGTTTTTCAATGACATTTGGAACTTTATTTTTCGTTCCGTAGTTATGTTCCGATTGTCGAGTAAATAATGTGTTTCGATTAAATAATTTCATAATACGAACACGAAATTGAAGACAAATAATTGTTTTACGAATCATTCTGTAGCTGAACGTTTTCTATTTTTTCGAATCTGAAATTTTTTTTTTTTTATAATAGGTGAAAAATTTCGGAATTTGGATAGATTTTCGGGTTTTTCGATTTGATTACGTGCGACCGGCGATAATAGTGGTCACGACAGAAGTGACGCTGTCAGCCACCTACTTGTCATCCCTGTAATCATATTTTGCTTTCGGACATCGCGCACAGCCTGTCTCTACATTCGTCGGGGATGTCCGTGACCTTCACATAGTTGCCTCTTTAAATAGAGGTCAAAATTTGAAAGATTCGGTCGGTAGTACTACCGCGGAGTGTGTGAGTGAAGTGAACCCGAGTGCTCGTCGTAAGTTAATTTCTCTCGGTATTTATCTGTCACGTTGCGTGTGTCTCGTCCAACGAACAACTCAATCACGTGTGTACGTCTCACCGACTTTTAATTGAGTGTATACGCGGAATTAATTGCTTCGCGATGTTTTGACGCGACACCGAAGCACCTTTCGGGGGCACACGGTGTTTCGAAACGATACCCGCATTCTATATGACCGAAGAAAAAAAAAATACTCCCCCGCTGCGCCATCGTGTTTTTCGATTGTTATGATTTTTGATTGCGTGTTTGTGTCATCAAATACACGAATTAATTGTTACCGTACTTCAAATGTATCGGATACACGTTTGTTGTTATCGATGCGCACGAAATTATTCTCAATGTTTTTTACGCATTGTTATCAATTAAAAGTCGCGTCGATCTAAACTTGTGAATTAAATAACTTTTCTAATTGTAATAATTGTGGTGCATGAAGTTATAACGTGTGTTTTATTCAACATTAATTACAGATTTTTCACGTTGACAAATGATATCGTAATTATTGATGTGTTGTCAACATGTTTTTTTTTGGTTATCGACAATAAATTCGTTATATTTCATTTTCCCAATATGCAAAAAGGGTCCGCGTAGATTTTTTTAAATCAAATTTTTTTTTAGAAAGAGCGCATGAATTGGATGTAACGACGATGAGAGCTTTAAAAATTAATAGAATTTTGATAATCGACTGTTCGGCTGAATGAATTTCTTCCGATACTAAAAATGTTTGTCCCGCCGCATCGTTTCTTGGATTCCTCCATAACTTAATTTTATTTTCAAAATTAAATGATTCTGCTGTAATGAAATTTATTGGCTCCATCTGCTGATTTTAATTTATTTTCTAAATTTAATTTATTTACGATTTTTTTAAAAACATTTTTTCATTTATTTATTTTATAAAAAAAAAAATCGATTTATGGAGATATTCTGACGTACGACGGTTCAAGTGGCACAATGGATTATCTCAATTAAATACCCTATCAGTCTATAGTTTAAAGTCCAAACAGCTTATCTAAAGCGTAAGAGCAAAATAGAGACCTTTATTGCCCTTTTAACGATAGACAATTGATAGCCTCATTTTAATATTGTGACAATTATGTAAAAGTTGCAACTGAATTTTGCATTATGTATTTCGTAATTTATTTGTATTTTGCTTGTATTTAAATTAAAAGAAAACATTACTATGGATTTAATTTTATTAAGTTAGTAAAAATATTTCGAGTCCAACATCTCTTTGGAGACTATGAATTTTAATTTTTAACTCCATAAATATCGCGATAAATTAAATACACGAAAAAAAATAAAATTTACGAATATCGTAATCGAAAATTGAGAGTGTAAATTTACGAAATATTTTTAAAAAATTTTAAAAATGGAATTTCGACACACATTTAGTAAAATTTACTACACGGTTTTTTTTTTTTTTTCCAAACGGTTTAGGATATTTTTCAGAACTATTGGTGTTAAACTTTGAAGCTCTTGGGGTACTATATTAACTTAAATTATATATCGATGTTTAGTTCGCACGAAAAAACTGCACGATTTTTCGAAAACATGAATCCCCAATAATCGTTCGATCGTAATTAACAATAAATGTAATTAACCATTAAACCTCATCGGCAAATCGTATTAACATTAGGCAATTAGCAAAATCCAATATATATGCAAAAAATAGATGAAGAAATATCTGAAGCTTCAGATGTGTTTGTTATAGGTAACGCCAAAGCTTAAACCGAACAAAAAAAAAGAAAAAAAAAAAAAACGAAAAAAAGATCTATAAATGAAAAAAGCAGAGCACATTAGAGTTCACGGTGGGCTATCCGCAGGCCGGTTAGACGCACAGAAATCGCATAGCTGCTTCGCTTAACGCGCAACTTAAAAAAAAGGGCTCTATGGATACGGTGATTGGCTTAAAGCGATCTGTTGGGAAGGCGATGAAGTGCATCGTCGAAAAACTTAGGAATTTCTTTCGAAGATTGGCTAATCGGCGCTACCTGAGATTTTTCTGGTCCTACGTAAGTTACGAGCGAAATTATACCGACCTTTCTTGGTCGCTGACTAAACGGTACAAACAACGACGCCGGGGACCCTATACTATTTCCGAGGGCAGTTCATTTTGCTTACCTGTAATCCAAACGTGCGGAGTAAGAAAATAGCTTCTTGTTCTGTATGCGATCAACAAAGCGTTAACTAAAGTAACGCAATACGCTTTTGCATGCTCTGTAAACCGCATTGTGACGAAAACTTATATTAAGCACTTGCATCCGATGCTTTTGTTCACTTACGACTTTTGTCGCGTAAGTATCAAGAACTGAGACTCACACTCCGAACTTGGGTTCGCGATAATTAAAATGAAAAAAAAAAAAACCGACGAGAAATTAAGATTTTTTTTTTATGGTGTTTCGATCGATAATTTTGAATTTTTTTTTTTTTTAGAAACCGATTGACGAAATGGCCGAGAAAACTTCGAATATCGATGATGAAAGTGTTGATCACGTGAGAGTACTTACTTTAAATAATGGCGAGCATCAGGATGGGATTCAGTACCGACTGAAGAAAGGTGAGTATCGTTTATAATATCCACTAATTTATTTGTATTTTTTTCAAATTTAATTTGTATTAAATAAACTATTGAAATTTTAAACTAAACCATTAAATTATTTAATTGTTTTATATATTATTTAATTTATTATTTTTATTACTTATATTTCATTCGTACATTTTTTTTTTAAATGTTCCCAGGATGGCTGATCGAATTTCGATTGGGTCCTTCGCTTTTTGGAAAAGTCGTAGACATTTTTACGAATCATCCACCGACGAGCGATCATCAATTCGAGAGACACACGTATTATCAGCTTCAATGGAACAACGACGTTGCATCGATGCGCGTCAAGTCCGCGGGATCTTTTCATTACTACATAACGGATGCGAAGTTAGTCGAGATTTTTTTTTTTTAATTGCCGATATTTTTGATATTTGATATTAAAGGCAAATTAAAGATTTTTTTTTATTGGCGATATTTTTGATATCTAATATTAGAGACAAATTAGAGATTTTTTTTTTTTTTATATTCAGGGTGAACATAGACGTAATTTTGGTAAATTACGGGTTTATTACGATTATTTCAGAGGCGACAGCGCTGTGAAAGCAATCGCATCCGGCTACTTGCTGGTGGAACCCGAACTTCAATTGCCCGCGAGCGGCGGAACTCTTCCGTTGGATTGCATTCAGTGTCAAACCGTTTTATCGAAGTGCTTGGGACCTTTTTCTTCTTGGGAAGATAAACTTATCGTTGCACGAAATTCTGGATACAATATGATTCACTTCACACCTATACAGGTAAATTACGAATAAATGTTTAGCCGAAAATCTTTCGTTTGTATTTACGATGCGAGTGATGCAATTTTTCAGGAACTTGGAGATTCACAATCGGCATACAGTTTGAGCGATCAACTGAAGTTGAATTCTTCGTTCATCGATGATAAAGAGAAACCAACAACTTTCGATGATATCGAACGTCTTACCAACAAAATGCGCAACGAGTGGAACGTAAGAATTTCCGTTTCATTCGGCAAATCAAATCTTTGACGCCGTCATGCATTTTTTCAATTTTTTTTTCAATGTTTCACAGATGCTGAGTATCTGCGACATCGTCTTGAATCATACGGCCAACGAGAGCCCATTTTTGGTAACCCATCCGGAGTGTACGTACAATTGTCTCAACAGTCCACACTTGCGACCCGCATATCTTTTGGATGCAACGCTTTTCGAGTTGACGGTGCAGGTCGCCGCGGGGGATTGGGAATTGAAGGGAATTCCTACGGTCGTCGAGACAGAGGATCACTTGAACGTGAGCTGTGGTTTCATATTTTTATCGTAATTAAATAGGATTTTTATTCAGCGGCGTATTACAGTCGGACAACTAAATAATCGGACGAATAAGTTGGTAAATTCAATTTTTTTTCTCGAAAACCAATGATGTGAGAGCTTCCGGATTTTTTTACTAAAAAGTATTTACAAATAAGTTTCTAAATTATTTTTAATAGGAAAATTGTTCAACCGGAAGCTCTGTTTTTTTTTTACAAAATGCCGATAGTTGACATTTTTTAGTTCGATTTTTACCATTTCGATTTAATTAAAAAAAAGGGACTCTAGTAAAAAAAATCCTACATGACGAAATAGAAAAAATATTCAACAATAATGTGGTAAAATTAAACGGCAATCGATCGATTAGTTTTCGAGATATTTTGACCGACGATATCGAAAACGTTGTTTATCGAAATATCGGCGTTCGAAGACCACTTTAAAGCAGTGTAACTTTGTTAATTTTACGAGTTTGAAAATTCAATTTTTACACAATGTTCTCAACACATTAAAGATTGAGAATATGAAGAAAAAGAAATTCACTCAGTTACTTGGTGTCAAATTATCTTTACTTTCGTTTTTTGTACTTTCATATCGAATTGCATACAGTATTAGGAGATTAATCTTTTTTTTTTGTTACATTTTGCAGGCAATACGTCACGCGTTGCACACGTATTTCTTGCCTCTCGCTAAGATCCACGAGTTGTATACCGTCGACGTTAACGAGATCGTCGCCGATTTTCTGAATCTCGCGAGGACTCGAATGCCTGAAGATCCGTCGGCCAACACGCCGACGCCGGACATTGCAATTTCTATTATACAAGATCGACAGTATCGCCGATTGAAATCAACGATAGATATGCAACTCGCTCTTCGCACTTACAACGCCTACAGGTGATTGAGATTAAAATAAAAAATAAATAATAATACATTAAATAAAAAAGCGAATTTCGTATTTTCGATTTTTCGTTGCAACACGTATTTTAATAATTTTGGTGCCTTTGATCGGCAGAGCGGACTGCTTCGACGAGGAAACCCGATTGAAACGCTGCTCCGAAGAGCTCCGAGCAAAAGTTCAGGACTTGAATAACGTTATTATCAACGAAATACAAAATCACTTGAATGCCGCTGTTGAAAATACCATCGCCGGCATTCGTTACTTCAGAGTACAAGCGGACGGTCCGAGAGTGAAGGAAATTAGCGAACGTAATCCACTTGTACCGAGGTAATTTTTTTCTGACAATGCGATAATTTATTTTATTATTAAAATTTTTTTTTCACGAAGCGAATACTGTAAATAATTTTTTTTAAGGTATAAGTGTCTGTATATTTTATTCATAAACTTCGATAAATTTTAAAAAGAACGTCGAAAAAGTTTCGAGAATTTGATGAAAAAAAAAAGTACTATAATTCATAGACACGCAATCAGAATCCACTGGTTATTTCCACTAAAAAAGTTTTGAGGTTTTTTTTTAATTAAATTTTTTGGACGCTGACAATTTAACGTTTTTGAGGTTTTTTCCGTTTTTCAAGAACACTGCATTTTTGTACTTAATTTTCAGAACAGCAGTAACGATTTTTTCGCATTTTCCGCATTTTCGAGATAATCAAAGATTTTCCTTAATAATCAAAGATTTTCCGCAGGTATTTCACCGATTACGGAGCATCGCGCTCGCTGATGGAGAGAGAAATAACTATGTACTCCGAAACGGGATGTTATCTAATGGCCCACAATGGTTGGGTAATGAACAGCGATCCTTTGAAGAACTTTGCCGATTCTGATTCCAATATCTACATTAGACGAGAATTGATCGCATGGGGAGACAGCGTGAAGCTGAGGTTCGGCGACAAACCGGAGGACAGTCCTTTTCTCTGGCAACATATGTCCGCTTACGTCGAACAAACTGCTCGAATATTCGACGGAATACGTTTGGACAATTGTCATTCGACTCCGATACCTGTTGCGGAGGTATTTTCTCTTTTATCCAAAAAATCTCAATACCAAAATCACAACTTCGCATAACTCATTGACCCATACATTCGTCTCATCATAAAACGCATTTACGTAATTTTTTTTAACTTGAAACAATTGTCCCGATATCGCGAGAGTCTCAGAAATACGATTCGCCGATTTTTCCAGAAATATTTTTACTTATCGCGACAAGTGAAAGTAAATTCAAGAAAAATTAAAAATTAGTGAACAACACGATTTTTTATTTCAGTTAAATTTTTTTCATTCAATTTTGCAATACATTAAAAAAATCCGCGTATTTTTTTTTTTTCGGGACTGCAGTCATCTTAGTTGCGTTCTTTAAAATAAATTCCTTCGTCATACACTTAATTTATAAAATATAAAATTAATAAAATTGTTCCTCAGCAACTGAGAAGGTATCGCGTTGTTTCTTAAATTCTGTATGTTAGTAAACTATTTCTAAAAAGCATATTTTTCGATTTTTTAGTATATGCTGGACGTTGCGAGGAGAGTGCGTCCCGATCTATACGTTGTGGCGGAACTCTTTACAAATTCCGATCAGAAGGACAATATCTTTGTCAACCGTTTGGGAATAACTTCTCTGATCAGAGGTAGGTAATCGTTCGAAAAAATTTGTGAAACGTATTGTTGGGATTTTCAGCGTTATTTTACTTCTCGCAGAGGCTTTGTCCGCGTGGGACAGTCACGAAGAGGGACGACTGATTTATCGCTACGGCGGTGAACCAGTCGGCGCCTTCTTTCAGTCTCGTCAGCGGCCTTTGGTACCGTGCATCGCTCACGCACTCTTCATGGATCAGACTCACGATAATCCGAGTCCCGTCGAGAAACGCAGCATCTTCGATTTACTTCCCAGTGCGGCTCTCGTATCAATGGCTTGTTGCGCTAGCGGCAGCAATCGAGGATACGACGAATTGGTTCCCCATCACGTGAGTTCTTTTTTTTTTTTACCGATTAACAGCGATTCGCTACTTTAACAAGATTCCGTCGACAGTTTTACTGCGTTTCTTAAAATAATTCAAAAATAAAAAATTGAAATAATCATAAGAATCGAAAAATTAATTTACGGGAAAAATATTTCAAAATAACGAAAAAATTTCGAATCGAAAAATAACTAAGTAAAAATATTGAAATTTTTTTTTAATCAGTAAATAAGAAAAAAAGAAAAAAAATAAGTAAATGAAAAAAAATTGATTTAATTCGAAATGTTAACTTTTCTTGCAGATCCACGTTGTGGACGAGAATAGGCAATATCCAGCGTGGACCGACGATGACGATCTCGCGAAGGACGATACCGGTTTAGTGAGCACTAAGTCCGGAATCGTTACCGCGAAACGCGCATTGAACGATCTCCATTACAGTCTCGGAAGACAGAAGTTTTCGCAAGTTTTCGTCGATCAGATGGATCCCGATATCGTCGCGGTGACGAGACACTCGCCTTTGACTCACGAAAGTGTTGTTCTCGTAGCGTTTACGGCTTTCAAACATCCCGATTCGAATGCCAAAGATCTTCGAAGACACGTTAGACCTTTGCGCGTCGAGGGTGTCGTCGAGGAAATTATCTTAGAGGCGTCTCTGGCTTTCCAAGGAATAGAGTAAGTCGTTCAGGACGTTCCGCTAATTTATTCTTCTCGCTAATATAAAAACAATAGGAAAGTTCAATATAAAGTTATTGCTTTTCTCTTCTTTTTCCAAAAATAGTTAAACATTTTCGTAAAAAACTATTTCTTTGTAATCAGAAAAGGCGCATCACCTTTCCACTTCCCCGACAAGCATATGAAAGACGATAACTTCATAAATGGCCTCTCGGACTACGAATTAACTTTGAAAGAACACATCCAAATTTGCGATTCCACGATACTGGAAAAGGTCGACTCGGGAGATGCGAAGATAACCCAATTGAATTTCGTAAACTTTCAGCCGGGCAGCGTAGTGGCGATTCGGTGAGTTCCCCAGCGTGGTTCGCGCTGAATAACCATTTTTTATTTTCGTAATTTTTTTTTACCAAGAAAATTCGCAATCGTTTTCAGAGTTTCTCTGCACGCAAACATAATACCAGCGCTCGCGAAGCTGCACTCGACAATCGAAACGATCACGTCGTCGAAGAGTTCGGAACTACGAGCGATCGTCTCACGTATGGATCTCGCAGCGATGAACAAAGTATTATATCGCTGCGATCAGGAGGAACGTGACGAGACGAGAAATCGTTTCGGTGTTTATAATATACCGTCGTACGGTCCTCTCGTCTACGCGGGATTTCAGGGTAAAGTTGACCCGGCAAACCTACGAAAAAAAATTTTTTTAAAATAAACAGGACGATGAAATTCTACCGGAATTTTCGATGGTTAACACAATTTTCTTTTTTTTGTTCTTTTTTTACGAAGGAGTGATATCTCTGTTGGCTGACATTCGTCCAAACAACGATTTGGGACATCCGCTTTGCGTGAATCTTCGCGAAGGTAATTGGCTCATCGACTACGTTTGGCAGCGTCTCAAGGAAGACGAAGGTACATCAGCTCTGGGCGTTTGGTTCGAAGAAGCTGCGGAGCCGTTTAAACTTATTCCGCGTTATCTCGTGCCGAGTTACTTCGACGTTATCGCTGTTAACGTCTACATGATACTCTTGGAACAATGTTACTCGCTGATGTCGAGGTATATGCTGAAAAGTACAACGAAAAAAGAAATTCATCGATTTCCGATTTACTCGACGGGAGTTACGAGACTTCGATTTTTTCAGCTTCGTGAAGAACGGCTCCACTTTCGTAAAGTTACTGTCGCTGGTCTCCGTTCAAGTCGGTGGCATCGTTCGTTCATCGCAGCTTCCGGATCTTTCGCCGAATTTAGAACCGCCGAAACCGAAAACGAAAGCAACGAACGACGGCGTCGAACAAATGTGTCTCACGATGTCCGCCGGACTGCCGCACTTTACAACGGGTTATATGAGAAATTGGGGAAGAGACACCTTCATCGCATTGCGCGGAATGTTTTTGTTGACCGGTCGTCACGACGAGGCGCGATTCATCATTCTTGGATACGCGGCTACGCTGCGACACGGATTGATACCGAATCTCCTCGATCGCGGAACCAATGCCCGGTAATCTACAGCACTTGATTTTGTTTTCATAGATTGTTCTTTATAATAATTCAAATTGGTAGAGAATCGATTGATTTTCAGAAAATCAGCAATATTTCTCAATTTTTCCAAAATATTTAACATTTAAAAAATATTATAAAAAAAAAAGAATTATTTTACTTTTTTACGAATTTTTATTTATTTATTTTTTTTAATGCACTCACAAGTTTTTATCAAACAAAAATGTTTGCTCTGTGTCACCAATTTTTTATTATTACTATTGTTTAAGAAAAATCGTTGAAAAATATTTAAAAAATAGAAACAGATCGTTTATACGATTATTTCTTACATACGTTCGATTTGCGAAATGTATCTATAGATTCAACTGTCGCGATGCCGTGTGGTGGTGGCTGTACACTATACAGAATTACGTCGAAGAAGTTCCGGACGGTTTGAAGATTCTATCGGACAAAGTTTCGCGACTCTTTCCCACCGACGATTCTCCGCCGCTGCCTGCTGGACAAGTGGTAAAATTTCTGCTGCTTAAAATTTCTTCTACTGTTCTGTAAATTTGTAGAAAAATCATCGATTTGAATTGTTTGTTTTAATCTCAGGAACAACCACTCCACGATGTGATACAAGAGGCACTGACCGTTCATTTCCAAGGGCTCTGCTTCCGCGAGAGAAACGCCGGCAAGCAGATCGACGAACAAATGACCGATCGCGGATTCAACAATCAGATCGGCGTACATCCGGAAACGGGCTTCGTTTTCGGTGGCAACGACGCGAATTGTGGCACGTGGATGGATAAGATGGGATCTTCCGAAAAAGCCGGAAACAAGGGAAAGCCTGCGACACCGCGCGATGGTTCGGCGATTGAAATCGTCGGTTTGAGCAAAAGTACCCTTCGATTTCTCGCAGAACTTTACAAACAGAATCTCTTCCCGTACGGCAGCGTCTCCCGAAGGAATCGCGACGGTAACTTTTCCGTCTACAATCAGACTTTCGCTAAATTCGCATTATCTTCACTTTACCATAAAATAATGGTACTAAAAACGAAAAAAAAAGAAGAAAAAAAAATGCCGCATTCATTAAAAAAAAACTGGATAATTTTGAATTTCATCGATTCGAAACGATTTTTCAGGAACACTCGTAACTTGGAGTTACAAACAATGGTCGGAGAAAATAGTTGCGAATTTCGAGAAATACTTCTACGTGAATGAGGAGCCAACGCCGGGCGAAATGGATCCGGAATTGATTCATCGACGCGGAATAATCAAGGATAGCCATGGAGCTACGCAACAGTGGGCCAATTATCAATTGCGACCCAACTTTCCCGTGGCTATGGTGGCAGTGAGTAATCACCTGAATTACGATGTATTTAGGGGATGGTGCAGAAATGACGGTCACTGAGTAATACCGATCACAGAATATGGAAATACCAACGAAATATTTTTAAAAAATGAAAAAAAAAAAAAGATCAATTAGTAAGAAAAAAAAATATTGAAATTAATTTTTACATAAATTATTTGAAATTGTAATCAATGATTCATAAATTTCTTACCGAATATGAATTCGTCGACAAAAAGCAACTGAAATGTCCAGTGATCGGTATTCCTAACAATTTTCATCGCTTCAACGAAAATGTATTATTCCCTTAACATATGTTTGTTTTTTTTCTCTACAATCCGAAGGCACCAGAGCTCTTCGATCCTCATCACGCTTGGACAGCGCTGAAAAAAGCTGAAGAAATATTGTTGGGTCCGTTGGGTATGAAGACATTGGATCCGGCCGATTGGGCTTACAACGGCTATTACGACAACTCGAACGACACAAGTGACACAAAGTTGGCTCAAGGATGGAATTATCATCAAGGACCGGTAAGTAATCCCTCCGCCAACACAACTCCTACTAACAAAAAAAAATCGATCAATTCTCGATTTTTCGCTAAAACGAAAGAAAAAAAATTGTGTGTAACAGTTGTCTTAAACATCTTGAGAATATTTTGCTTTTGGAAAATTCAAAAATTGATTTTTATCCCAAAATCCAAAAATTGGATTTTATCCCAAAATCCAAAAAATGATTTTTATCGCGAAATCCAAAAAATGATTTTTATCGCGAAATCCAAAAAATGATTTTTATCGCGAAATCCAAAAAATGATTTTTATCGCGAAATCCAAAAATTGGATTTTATCTCAAAATCCAAAAATTGGATTTTATCTCAAAATCCAAAAATTGGATTTTATCTCAAAATCCAAAAATTGATTTTTATCGCGAAATCCAAAAATTGGATTTTATCCCTAAATCCAAAACTTGATTTTATCTTAAAATCCAATAATAAAATTGTAAATCCTTCCGGAAGAACCTTAGCGTCCCTTATAAGGCCTTACGGGCCCTATATATTTTTTTCCTTAAATTCCAGAAGCCCCTTAAGGCTTATCGCTAAAACTTAACATCCGGAAGGTTCGCTAAAGATAATTAAACATTTAAATGGAATCTCAAACTTTCGCAATTACAGGAGTGGCTTTGGCCGTTGGGATACTTCCTCCGCGCGCGTCTGCACTTCGCCCCTTTGGTCGGTGGTATCGAAGAACTTCGTCGTACAGTCGAGTCAACGGAGGCGATAATATCTCGTCACTTAATCGAAGCCTCGACGAATCATTGGCGAGGTCTTCCAGAATTAACGAACAAAGACGGCGATTATTGTCGGGACAGTTGCCGCACACAGGCGTGGAGCGCTTCAGCGATCATCGAGGTTCTCTACGATCTCGAGACGATAAAGCGACAACAGCTGCGCACCGTGTCGAACGAGAACGCGAACTGATACAATTTTGCGTGTGTTCACAATCGCCAATTGCAAGTAGATAATTACAATACATTAGGAGATAAATGGCACAGCGATAGAATCGACGATATCCGCCGATCTAATGCAACGCGTACTATTATTGAGCGAAAAGCAAAGACTACACAAACTTCCGCACCATGGTGTGAGACACACGCATATCTCGATGCCGCACGCGAAGCGCCGATATGCACCAACAGCACCATTACGATAGACGTAGTTACAGCCGACGTAAACGATCCCATTACCGATTTTTCGCAATCCTACGCGACGTCAAAAATTCCCGTTGGGCATCATAATCCTCCCGTTACAGCTATCAATGCTCCGAATACCATTGAGACATTGAACTCAAACAGCGAACCGCAAGAATCGCCGATCGATCACTTTTACGAAGAAGTCGGCTTGTCGAACGAAACCGATACGATTTACGAAATTCTCGATTATCGCGAAAATAAGATAAATGATAATTCAACGCGATTTTCAACAAGTTACAAGATATGCGCGCAATGCGCGAGTCTTAAAGGAAATCCCGTTGTTTACAGCGATCGATTGATTCGCCGGAAAGAAATG
The DNA here is from genome assembly GCA_964006125.1 of Cryptus viduatorius. Taxonomy (NCBI): domain Eukaryota; kingdom Metazoa; phylum Arthropoda; class Insecta; order Hymenoptera; family Ichneumonidae; genus Cryptus; species Cryptus viduatorius. The sequence goes on from OZ023226.1 coordinate 5,934,178, forward strand.
ATTTACGCGAGAGAAGCGATTTTATTTCATTCCGGAACGTCGAGGGAACTTTTCTTTAGATATCATCCAATGATTAACGATCTCGGAGTTCTACGGGGATCGGCATCGGTTTCAGGGGATTATATGCCGATTTGTAACTTATCGAAGACCAACGCTTCCGGAATTTTTTATTTCACTTCTCTACCGCGGGACTCCTTCGATCTTCGCAATGACTTGGCGCCTTGCATATCGCTTCTCGATGGATCGACGAATTTCGACGTATCTAATACACAGATTTATCATCGTTTCGTTGATAATTGTTATTCGAGGATTTCGGAGACCGGAAATAACGTGCCGATGAATTTTCGAAGAAATAAATCGAATCGCATGTTCTCGACGATAAAAAGCACCTGTTACGATGAAAATATGATTCGCTGGATGAATTACGACGATCCGCGAAGAAACAGTGACGATACGAAACATCAAAGAGACGCCGAAAAACGAAGATCGTCGGTATCCCGACAAAACAATCGATCGAGTCTATTGCTCCTTGAGCCGCTGCTACTTATACCGGAACTCAATAACACGAGAAAAAGTGTCGCGAAAAATCGTATAACTCATTCAGAACACGTAAAAATCGTCAGAATGGTTATTGCCTACACGCTCTCCTTCTTTCTTTTGGCAATAATAACTTTTTACATAGTTTACTTCACGTAGAATACTTTGAGGCGAACGCTATTTTTGCTGCGCTGCGCTGGGAATGAAATTTTTTTGGTTTTCTAACTCTTGAAACAGTAATTTTCTGGCGTCCGACGATCATTCGCGAGATAATCATTTTTCGCAGAATTTCTTCGATGTTTTGTCGATTTTCTTGAGATTTTTGAAATGTTTATTATGTATTTTTTGAAGAGATGGAAAATTTTTGAAATTTTTTTTTTCGCGATTTTGGTTGTCGGACTTTCGGAGTTTTGTGATTTACGGCCGTCCCGATCGTACGGATCTTTGTTATTTTATCATCGCACAATTAACTTTATAAGGCTTTTGATTGAACCGATCGTTCGTTAGCGGTTCACGAATTATTACCGATAATACTCAACTTTTCGCCGAACCGGCGAAACTTTTACGTACAATTATGATACCGAAAAGCGCTGTAGGATTACATCGAAAATTATCATAATTTTTTTTCTTCTTACGCGCGTAAATGAAATTTAAAAAAAAATTATTTTCTGCGAAATGAAAATTCTATTGGGAGCCGCGAAAGCGCTTTATCGAGTTGGCAACGAAATTTTAGCGCTCGAAATAATTTTTGGTTTTTCTTTCGCAAGAGATATACTGAAAAATTAATTTTTTTAACACTTTGTCGGATCCAAAGGAAAATGTTACTGTATTTTTATACGTCTTCCATTGTCACGGATGGATTTATAAAAAAAAAAAAGAAAGTGTATTGAATGTTATATGAATTTCGAGTGATACTGACCCCGTTATCGACTTACCTTCCGCTTTTGGTTCGTCGAATGACAAAAAGCTTTTTTTTCGTTTTTTTTTCTCGGCTAAGATCAATATTTTATCGTTAACAATATATTAGATATTTCGGTGTCGGTGATGTTATGTTTCGTAGAAAATTTCAAAGATTTATAAGAAATGTTACTGCGAAAGCGGTTTTTTTTTTTCGTTATTCAAGTTGGAAAAATCTGAAACGCTTAATTAATAACTTAATTCAAATGTCGTACAGCAGATTTGCTTTGTCTTTTTTTTTTTACATAATAAGAAAAGAATTTGCTTAGCGTCGCGATTTGAATCTTTTTTTTTTGTTGTTGCGACAATTTGTCGATAAATCTTTAGCGAGTAATATACGAAAAAAAAAACCGAGAGCTCCTCGAATATTTAAACTGCCATTGCTATTGCGATCAAACGAAAAGTCATATTAATGTTTTAATTCTAATGCTATCCATAGGCCAAGCTATCCGCGTCTTCGAAAAAAAAAAAATTGAAGTTATTTTCTTAAAATTGTGAAAATATCAATTGTTCAATTGTAAAAATGGGGAAATGGGGATTCATCGTGCCAAAGGTCTGAAGAATGTGAACCAACTTTTTTCATCTTTTTTTTTTTCCCTAAAAAAACGACTCGAATTTATTTTTATTTTCAACGGCACTTGAAACGCACGAAAAAGTTCGATAATTTTTTTCACGGAGTTTTTAAAAGAATTAACGCATAGTGAAATATTGTCTTCAGACTTTTGGCAGTAATTTTTTTTCTGCCTCCAAAATTCGATGAAAAAAATTATTTAAAATGATTTCAAGAACTCTTTAAATTACGTGCATCACGTTTCCCTGTTTATTTCTTATCAATTACAAGTTTATAAGCATTCATCGAGGCAACAGCTTCTAAGCGTGTGGTTGCCGTCGATTTCGCTCGAAATGATCGATTCCTGCGACCAAACGAAAAAAAAAAAAAAAAAGAAAGAAAAATTGAAGAAACAAAATAACTACCAAAGTTAAAGATAAAATTTCTATTTTATGGAATAAAAATTGTAAAATTTAGTAAAAATAAATAATGAAGCAACCGCAATTGGTTAATCAACATTGTTCGATATATTATTACGATACGACATTCGAAATTACGATATTTCGCGACTGTATCAAACGCGTATCCACTGCCGTTTTCGGGGGACATACATTTCCGATGCGGACTATGCATCGATGCATTCGTTTCTATAAGGCATCGAAAAATCTGCGTATCGCACCGATCGTTACACACAACCTATAGAGCTATCGTTTCGTTAGACGATTAAATTTTTACATTGCACTGACGTGGAATGGAGAATTCGGTGAAAATACATTTAATAATCGATGAAAAATCTACTAATCCGATCCATTTTTGGATCGACTACGATGCCGACGGCCGAAACTTCTTTAACGGGAATCCCTCGAGTTTTTCCCGAGAAACGAAATGGTAAAATTGCTTCGACAATTTATAATACAAAAAATTATTACTATTTATAAGTTTGTAGTTTTCCCATACGCGATGTTTTTTTCGATAAATTTACGAAAAATTACGCAAATTTTTCGATTAATTTTTCCACCATTTTCGACGATTAATGGCTTTATAAAAATTGAGTGCATTAATTAACGGTAGTAGAGATCGATTTGTATTACAACAATTATTCACAATTCAGGGAAATGTTAAAATCTATAGCGCGGCGAGAACTTACGAGAATCGCTGCAATAATTATTGAAATGCCTATTTTTTCAATCATATCGTTCCACGCAATTTACATTTTAAAAATTCCCGAAATTTCGCGCAGGAAAACGCCTGCTGTTCGAAAAAAAGGGACTTTTTTTTGCTCGGAGTATGAAGAAAAAAAAATTGAATTATAAATTGAAAAATACAACAATAAAATATTTTTTTGGTTAGTAAACGATTGACTTCCCGCAAAACTGATAAGACAATGAAAAAAAAACTATTTATCTCGAGAATAAATCGTCGAATCAATTTCGTCCGTCTCTCGGTTTCCCGTTGGGAAGATTGCGTGACGTATAATACGTTTTTAATTGTTTTAATGAATTTTTTTCAAAGACTACGTCGTTGGATCCTTACGAATAAAACTATCGTCGCGATTCTTTTCAGCGATGAAGTATAAAATAAATTGTCCACTTATCGGCTCCTCAATTAAGTTTCAATCCCTTCTAAATATCGTCGAAGATGCGTCGAGGCGGATGCCCAACGCGACTAGTATTCATTCCCGTTGTCGAGACTCTCGTGTCGTCCGTATTCGCGTCGTAGAATTCGGTCGCTTGATAGCCGCTTCGTTCGTACGGATCATTGGCTCCGTATGAAATTCCGGTGCCGAAAGTCGCCCCGACGTGATAATCCGATGGATCGAAGTCCCGCAAGAGACCCGCTCTCGCCGATTCTATTGACTCGTCCCGCTTGAGAGTTCGCACTTCGAAGAAGATGATTTCATCGTCGTCAGGATCAGTCTATCATTAACGATCTCACCTCAGTTAATTCGTTCTCTCAAACACTATGAAACTCACCAGTATCAGTGCTCTGTCTCGTCGTTCTGTAACGAGATGCAACTCCACCGGGATTACTGAATCTTTCCTGAAATTCGCGACGCCGCATCATCGAGTCTTCGACGCGCTGACGCTTACGGCGTTCTGAAAATTGTAGGCGAAAATTTACAATAAAGTTCAATAAAGTATTTCTTTTCCTGACGAATAAGGTACTTTTTTCCCCGACTACGTTAAAATACCCGCGTAATAATCGGGAAAAAGTAGAGGATGCTACTCGGGAGGGAGCGGTAAGCTCTCCTTTCGTGTGATTGTTGCCCTCATTTCGATGAGATAGCAATCTTCACACTCGGCCAAAGTTAAGCAATTCCCGCCCTTGTAGCATAGTATACTATTTCATCAAATTCGGGTTTTCGATACTCGTACAACGAGTTTGAATACCTTACATCAACGAGACACTTAAATTTCACGATTTCGCTAAAATACGACTTTGATTTCGACGCAACGAAGTTTTTTTTCGTTACGATAAGGTATTTTCCACAAAATACGGTTTCCGACTCTTATACATCGTTTTGAAACTCGTAAATGTTTACCTCGTTGTATCAATTCTTTGCCCTCGTCGACGAGGTCAGTGGTGAGCTCGTCGTCGCCGAGAAATTGTTGAAATCCGAGCATAGAGAGCAGCCGACTTCCGAGACTGAAGTACGTCGCTAAGCAGAAGGCGAGTATCGCCATCGGAAAGTAAACGTTAAAACCGTCGGATATAATTGATATAACGTCCATGTGTCCCATCACTTGCGTGTAATGGGTCTCGAGAATGTGCGTTTTTATGATGTGCGAATCCATGTGGATGAGACCCAAGAAATTCAGACACATCGGTGGCGTCAAACGGCACAGCATCATACCGCTGAATATCAAACTGTATTCGTTCGTCTGATGATGCGGCGCAAGATAATACAAATTCAACAGACGAATCTTCAGCACCGTGGAGTAAGCGCAGTAACACAGATACGCTATAATCATCGTCGAGAGTATCTGACGACAGAAAGAAAAACAGTTTTTTAAGGGATTATTTTAGTGTAAAATTTTCAAGAAATATTTTTACGTTCCGTGTTCACGATTTACACTCGCAAAGGAAGAGTTTTCAAGTTATCCGTCTGAAATTTTGACAGAATTTTCTGTACACCATTCTTTATCTGGGTACGGAAGCTTTTTTTTTTTATCTTTTTTTCTATTAATGAAAAAACTAAAAAAAAGGTGAAATTCGATTTTTTTTTCAAATCGCTGCCATTTTGGCAGTTTTATTCGGAAATGAAAAATTTCCATCAGAATACAATTTTTTTTAATGTCTTTTCAACCGCTCAGAAAAATGTAAAAAAATAAATATAAACAATTTTTCAGAACTTCAGGTTCAATTCAAAACTCTACAAATAAAAAAAAAAATGTTCACGATTTTCCGTAGTTAAATGGACAATTCGAAGGCACTGACTGGTCAAACAGAAAAGAAAACATTTCAGAAGCCGGAGGAAGGAGAGGCGATAAATTATGTGGTATCGATTGGCAAGAAAACGTCGCGATCCGTTGTTGCCGAAGCCAACAGCCATTGCTGATTGATTAAACCTTTTTCATTGCCCCATATTTTCCGTCAACAATGGAATAATTGATAACGGTATATACCTCGATCGTCAAATAATCGTATTTGGCTTTCGCGAGATTGAGAAACTGCGCGAATAATGAGAGCACCGGTTCCTTGTTGAAGAAAGTCACTTCCGACCAGACGACCGCTACTGAGAGACAACCCGCCGTAACAGCGGCGATCTTCTGCACGTATCCTTTGAAAATGCATTCCCAGTACCACTCTGAAATCATCGAATCCATGAGTATATGAGATTTTATGGACACAATGATCGCGTATTCGAGAAAAAAAATCCGGCAATTTTTTACTGTTTTTAGAGTTATTTCGAGTGAAAGAAAAAATAGTTCGATGTCTCCGTTAACTTTTTTTTTTCACTTTGCCGCAGAGATTCTTATTCCCTGAAAGCAAATTGCTCATCGCCACGCGCTTACCAATCGTAGGAGTATAAATAAGACGCAGCGTTATCGGTCGATTGTACGGAAACGACGGCTTGAATCGCTTGTCGTGACTGCATTGATTTTTCGCGACGTCCTCGAGATAAAAGATCTTTTCGACGAGAATCGCCCATTGGGTTTCCGTTCGCTGGAGCGTCTGTAGCGCTTTGATTGTCTGAAATATGATGAGTTTTATATCGTTAAAAGGATTAACTTCACCGTTTCTTTTAAGAGAGCGAAAGAAATTTTTCTACTTGTCTATGCAAACGAATCAGAGATTTTTCGGTCCGCGTATCGCTCGGCGTGTCCTCCGGCAATTGTCGGCGGTTCATTCGGTCCTTCAATTCCGCCGGAACTTTTTGAAATATCGTTTCCAAATTTCGATGAAACGGATGACCGCTGTTGATGCCCGACGACGCCGCTTGGAGAGACTGAAAAAAATACATCGATATTAGTTATTTTACGTACGAAAAATATCGCCGAAACGCTCCCGATGATCGGTACCTCCAGAATATCGTCGACGGTCTCTTCCGCTTCGCACTTTGCTAAGCTAAGCTTTGCCGCTTTGAAATAACTGTAATGCAAAGTGTATCCCGGCTTACTGGCGTTCCAAAGACCCCGCGGAACCTCGACGAGCGCGTAACCCAATAGTAAAACAAGAAGAAACAATCCCCAGGTATTGGAGGCGGACGATGCGATAGCTTTGATTTTTTGCCTGTGAAACAATTTTTTTTAATTAATTTTTATACAAAAAATCTAATTTTCGCGTCAATATCCTCTTCTGGTAATTTTTTACGGAAAAAAGATATCAAGTGATATTATTATTATTGATAATTGTCTCAATCGATATTTGCTGAAAATTACTCCATTTTTTTTTATTAATTTATCAATTATTATAATTTTTTTTAATAATTGTATATTTCTTTCGAAATATATTGTAAAAAAAAAGATTTTGCTTTCGTTACGAAAACTCACCCGTCCAGATCTATGCCCGGTTTCAGAGCGATATATATCAATAAAATTCCACATATGAAGAGATAACTGCCGTAATAAATTGCGTTATCGATCAGAGCGGATTTTAATTTTCCGCGTACTGTAAAATCGCCGGCCTTTATGTACGACTGCATCAGCGGTAGTATTAGCCACGTGAGGCATTGCGATGTCCAATAAACAACCCTCCAGAGATTTGGAAACACATTTTCCGGAACGCTGGACCAAGGCTCGCGGCATATTGGCAAAGGTCCGACCGTTGTATTGGGTATCCCGCTTTGCGTACTTAAGTTGTGGATGTTTTGTTCTATGCATTGTCGAAATACCGTCTGCCGGCGAAAAACAATTTTTTTTTTTTTTTACGAAAGCAAAAAAGATCGAAAGATCTCAAACTATGTATCGAAAGTTTGTGCGATATCGCGTGTTTTTCGGGAAACTCAACATTTTTGCAACCGTGTAAAAATTTTACGCTGTAACTTCGAAAAAAAAAAAAAATGAACCGCGGCTTCCATATAAATATCGGACTTCGTAATTGAAATGAAACGAAAAAAAAATTAAATTTCGCCGACCTGAAGAAAATAAATGAAAAATCGCCGATAATTTTTCTCGAAAGACGAACGCAATTATTTTCTTCCGCGTGCCTTCTGCTAAATTGCAATCCTCAAAGCGATTTTAAAAATTACGAAACAAAACGAAGAAATTATTAAAAAAAAAATGACTATAGCTATTGAATTTATAGGAATTTACAGATATTTCATCTCCACGAAAAATGACCGAAAATCTTTTGAAATTTTGAACAGAGTACAAAAAAAAGGGATATTAATAATTAAATATAATTTATAATCATAAAATAATAATAATTTTTTTTTTACTGATCAAAAAATAATAAATGATATATATATCCTATTATACTATATATAATATTGTATTTTATTATTACTATTATTATTTTTTTAATAAATAATTTTTTTTTTTTTTTTCTATGGATTAACTTACCGACGAAACATCCAACGGCAATACAAATATAATCAACAGCGAAAAATACCAGGCAATCAGCACCGATATAGTAACAATGATGTGATGACGAAAAACATTGCCATATTTGTACAGAAGAGTGGCGGCGAGACAAAAAGCCAACACAACTTCCGTTAATAAAGGTCCGAGACTCATTTTTGTTTGGTTGTTTTTTTTTTTTTCATTCACAGCAAAAAAATAATGGCACGACGAATCAATTCATCGTTAAAAAAAAAAAAAAATCGTTGCAAAGCCGTATTATTTATCGACGTTTTCGTCTTTTTCGTTTTCTTGACTCGCTTTCATTTTGGCATCCGCATCTTTTTGCATTTTTTCCAATTTCTCCAGACTGACGGATTTCAAAGGCAGGAGCTTTGGCTTGCAGAGGATGTAATCCAACGTTTCTTTCTCATAGAGTAAACCCTCGTTGGGCAAAATTATGTCAATTTCGGCGTCGGATCTGCCGCTCGCTTCAGACATTTTATTCTATCACCAACGAAACTTCGTGGATTAACACGGAGTATTAACGAAACTCGAACTTTACGGAACTGTTACACTCGAAAAAAATAACATCGCGGCATTGGTGTGACGTTGCGTTTAAAGAACTCTCGAGGCGGCGCGTTTTAACGATGTGTCAGTCGAACGAATAGCTGTCACGCGAGATAATTCGAACGCGATGAAAATCACAATACTACACGCCCCAGCTGGTACGAAGTCTCGCGTATAAAATTGTCTTCTCGAAGAATTTTTCACTGTAAGACACGTATCGTTGTCGTGCTTCGTCGAAACTTTACTATTGCTTTACATTCTTTACGCGTGACGATTATACCCGATAGTTTTGTCATCAATCTTTCATCACCGCGTCTCTCGTGTTCAATTAATTTATTATTCACGCACTCTTCCGTGAAATTGCCACTGTGATGGTCTCGCGAGTAACGCACGACTTATCGACGTCAGTTTTACGCGATATGTACTGTGCACCTAAACCAACCTGAAACACTCGCTTTGATCCAAATTTTATCTCTATACGCGAATTGTGTCAGCCACAGGGGGCGCACAATAACTGAATAACTGTCCACTGTGCACATACATTTTCTTGCCAAAAGTTACATCTCTCAGTGTTTGTAACCCCATTAGCCAATGCGCGATCGGGGAATCTGGTTATTTTTTTCACTGTTAATCATCCACTGAAATTTCGCATTGAAAAATTCTGAAGAATATTATTATTTTTCACACTTGTATATCTCGTACATAATTTTGTTTCAATTGTGCATCGATTTTCTTTTTATGTGGTTAACGCGAAATCATTGTCGTTTGGTTAACAAAAAAGTTTGTTGCAGTACAATAGAACTTTCTTATCCCCACCTCGACTCCCACTCTTCGGGGTCCTCCCCGCGCCATCTTTATGTTTTTTGTCAACTGACAACGGCAACCCTGTCATCATTCTAGTGAAATTTATTTTCAAAATGGCAGCTACGAGAAGGTTGCAAAAGGTAAATTGAACTTTGTGTCATTATTCTTGACGATAGGCACGTTTTCTCGTTAACAACGACGCGCGAATTAAATAACACGCGACACGGTGAACGCGATGATACCGAAAATTCGTAATAAGCTTCGCATCGATCACGGCCAACGCGATACCCCGTCTAACCGTCAAGTTTTCGTTTTTCGTGTGCTCGGCTGCGTTAAAAAAAAATCGTCGATTTGTATTTTTTTTCTATTTTTATTCGTAACACACGGCCGCATTCTGTTCGCAACGCGAGTGACTTATCGTCGATGATAATTCACGATTCATCCATTATCACGAGTGTATTCCGTTATTACGAATGATTTTCCATTTCCTTTTTTTTTTTTCCAGGAATTGGGCGACCTTCGGTCATCAGCCATGAAAAATTTCACAAATATTCAAGTAGACGAATCTAATATTCTCAATTGGCAGGGTCTCATATTACCGGTAAGTGGTTTTTTTTTAAATGCGAAAAAAAATCGTCTTTTTTTTGTTATTGACGATAAAAAATTTTGTTCGCACAGTGGTATTGTCGAGACAAACAACTATCGCTGATGAATCGATGGTAAAATTATGTTTCAGGACAGTCCTCCGTACAACAAAGGCGCATTTCGGATCGAAATTAATTTTCCCGCAGAATACCCCTTCAAACCGCCAAGAATAACATTCAAGACAAAGATATATCATCCCAACGTCGATGAGAAGGGACAAATCTGTTTGCCTATTATCAGCGCTGAAAACTGGAAACCAGCCACAAAAACTGATCAAGGTCCGTTTTTTTTAGTCTTTAAGTCAAAAAAATTACAAAGAGAACTAAAAGAAATGAATTGAAAAAAAAAAAAATTTATTACTCGTTTTTCAAATACGCAAATCCAAGAAAAATATGAAGATGATAAAAACATAATGATACATTTTTTTTTTCGAAAATATAAAGATTTTTCTGCGATTTCCATACAGATCAACCCTTTTTTATAGTTTACAGAGTACGGTAGAAAATTTCGAAACAGAATTCTTCATTTTTCGCAAAAATTGTAGCGGTCCCGGAAATCCTCGAAGTTTTATACGTAATATCTTTGATTTTTTTTTCGTCTTTTTGATTTTAATTTCCCTTAAATTTTTGCAGAGATTTTGATTTACGATTCCTGAAAACAAGTATTCTGCAATCGGTGATATCTTTTCATTTCTTTTTCCATCCCATAAACTATGTAAAATTATTATCCAAAATTGATGGAATATCGTATTGCATAAAATATTTACATTTTTTTTTTTCAGTGATCCAAGCATTGATCGCATTGGTCAACGATCCAGAGCCGGAACATCCATTGAGAGCGGATCTGGCGGAGGAATTTCTCAAAGACAGAAAAAAGTATCTCAAGAATGCCGAGGAGTTTACGAAAAAACACGCGGAGAAGAGGCGAGAGTCATCGTCAGCGGAATAACGTTGATAAGCTGTGTACTCACCGAGATGCCTACCGCCCGCCTCCTGATTTATATCGAAAAAAAAAAAAAACAAAAACGATACCCTACTGATTTAAAAGTGGAATCAGGCAGAGAAGAGATCCCCGTGTACAGTATTGGTTGATCGACGATGAGAACATGCAAATTATAATATTTATAAGGTGACAAAGGAGGAAAGAAAAAAAAAAGGAATAACAAAAGATGAAGAAGAAAAAAAAAAAGAAAAATAAACTTTTAAGATTATCATAAATTAAAATAAATAAATGTATAATATTGTCCTTTGGAGATAAGTCGCGGACTCTTTTTCCATAATCATTGAATACCGACAACTCTCCAATATTATACTATTATTAATTAATAACATAAAGACCAATCCTTGGCGATGTTCGTGATTTATCGTAATTACGTGAAAAAAAAAGGTATTCAGTTTATTTCATGTAGAAATGTACGTAATAACGTCGCGTTTGCGGCCGGTCAGTGTCAGAAAGCCTCCGTCTGCGTTCGAGAAAGGAACTTTAAAAACAAAAGAACGCTTATCTCGCAAATTGTTTTGAAAAACACGTGTAACTCAAACATTTCCCGATGCCATCGACGAATCTTTGCCTTCTGATCGGCTTAGTTATCAATTTTGCGTATCCTCGTTGCCAGTATATTATTATAGCTTTCGTTTTTTATCCAATGCTGTTATGATCGCCGGGCGAAAAATAACGCGTGTGCCAAAAAAAAAAAAAAAATAAGGGAGGTGAATTCTCAGTCAAAAGTGAGATCTCTGAGATAATTTGAAAATACTTCCGAATGCGATAAAAATTGTAATAAAAAACTATATAGAAGACGTTGAGACCATTAATTTTGCATAATAATAATAATATCAAAAAGTTATCAAGAAATTCGGAAAAAAAAATTAGTTTAATGAATCATTCGGCAACCGAAGGTCTTTTTTACAGAAACGTTATTTAGACGATTGGATTAATTTTTTTTTACTTTCGTCGAACTTTTTTTTTAATTACATTGAACAATAATTTATTCTTTGCAAAAGAACGATTCGATAATCGATAACCACCATAATAATTAATTACCGAAAATGGAGGCTCATTCATTAAACTTTTTTTTTTCAAACTCATTTATTAACAACTTTTTGGAATTATTATTGCGCTAAATTAATATTTTTAACATTTTCTGTTCTTTTTTTTTTATTTTGGAGATTTTTATCTCATTGGAAAGTATTTGAAATTCTCTCTAAATCTCATTTCTCGTGATGACTATAACGATGGAATCTCCTTAAAGTTTTTTTCTCGATTATAGATCTTCGTGAGAAAAGCAAATAACTTAAAAATCGCAATGTTGAAAATTCAATGATCTCAGTATATAGTTTTTCAACACATTAAACATGTCTATATCCCACTCGGGCGCCTCCCAGAAAACCCAAATTTATGTTCTCAAAACTACACATTAGTTAGTGCCAAAAAAAAATTACGAATACTGATTTTTGGCAAATTGAATTCCTCGAAAAAAAAAAAAAAATTCACAAAGTTATAATTGAGAAAAAGAAAAAATGGAAGTAGACTATATAATTAATTGTAGCTTTGCTTTCTCAGTGAAACCTCAGCGTATCTCGTGAAATAACGAAATAAAAATGAAGTTGCATTTTCAACTGTGAGCTTTTCCCCCATTTATTTCATCAGATTTCTATGATTTATATCGAAGAGAGCGTAGAAACGCGTATAAAAAAGTGTATATCAATCAACAGCATATTTTTTATAGTCGCGTATTACTTAAATTTAAAGAAAAATCGGTCAATGTACATCTTATTTAAGTAAAAGAAAAAAAATACATAACGATGCGGATATGGTACGTGCAAAAAAAATTATCGATATATACTTATGTAAAAAAATCTCTGGCAATCTTAGAACAAAATACTGATGCAATATATCCGATCGTTTGTTTTAACAGTACAAATCAGACGTCGCGAATTGACGGGATTTCCACACTAAAAAAAAAAAAAAAGTTCAGCAGGATAAATATAAACGATAGTTATTGCATAATGTATCGCTAAGCGATTTACAAACGAAATACTGGCTGGCAGTGACTGGAGAAACGAACGATTTTATCGCCTCAATTTTTTTTTTGTTTTTTTTTCCTATTCCATCAATTTGAGAAGATTTTCCCACGAAAAATCGTCTCTTCCGGGTTCCAAGTCGACTATGTCGTCCTTCACAACGTCGAAAAGCTTCTTAAACGGTGCATAATATTCCAAACTTCTTTTGTCGCCGACAATGATGAGTTTGTGCTTTGCGCGGGTCACAGCGACATTGAGGCGATGACGATCTTGTAGAATTTCGTGGGTCTGCGAGAAATTGTTGCGAATTATAGGCAAATTTATAGGCTTAAAATTTGTGGATAAGACGAACGGATAAGAGTTGGTTTTTTTTTTGTGAACATACACTCGGTTCGTGAGAGTTACGAGACCAGCTTCTGGTGCAAGAATACAGGATAATCTCTTTATCCCGACCTTGATACTGATCAACAGTATTTACTTCGATTTCCGGACAGATACTTCGCATCAGTTCGACTTGCAATACGAACGGACAGATAACTCCTATGGAGTTCTTGTCGACGCCTCCCTGAAGAGTAAAAAAAAGCAATTTTAGTTCCATCGAAGCTTCTTGTACATTACTCAAAGCAAAAAAAAAATTTTATAACAAAAAAAAATTATTTTAACTTCTTTAATATGTTTTTTATATATTTTTATTATTTATTATTATTATGTTTATATATATATTTTTTTGTCTTATTTTACAGTTATTTTAATTTTTTTCGACTTCGATGAGAATTTTAATTTTTTTACGTTAACGATATTTATGTTTACCTTCAACAGCGCAGTGATCAAGCGAAGAATAATCGCCGCTTCGAATATGTTGCGGACGCGCCAATCTTCCTTTCTGCACTTATTTTCGACGTCGTATTGAGAATACAAAGTATACGTTTCGCCGGTATCCAAGACGACGACCGAGTCTTCGAGATTCAAAGACAAGGCTTTCGAGACCCAACGCTCACAAGATTCTAAAACCTAAATTCCAATTCGTATGCCAACAAAAGCGTTAGAAATGTTAATATAAAAATAAATTAAAAAGTAGTGAGTTAATTTCCGTGTTTTCAGAAAAATTGTATGCAAAAACATCTTCAGGAGTTTTAGATTTCGGATGAGAATTTCATTACAGTTCACGTATTTCGAGTCCCTCCAGAAATCCGCTTTTGGAGAACAGTTTGCATTTTTCGACTTTTAGACGAAAACAAAAAAAAAATGCTTATTAAAATCGTTTTTTTTTCTCTTCGGACGTCCGTACGATGGGGAAATTCGGAGCGCGGGAACCGAAAAAATCAAATCTTATTTTTCGTCAATTTCTAGAAGAGCCGTAGCGCTTTTTGTGGACATTTTCCGCCCTTTACTAAATTTTTAAAAAGATTAAAAAATTTTCCATTTTTTAAATTCAATTTCCATAAATTACTCAGCCATTTTTGAGGACTTTTTGCGTCCCGAAAACGGGTTGAAGATATGTACAAATAAAAAAATGTGTTCGTCTGCGACGGAATATGATTTCATATACCATTGGATCCTTTAAGCGCAGTGTGGCGGATGCGACATCCTCGTTCGCGGCTTTCATCTTTCCTTCGTAAGTTATTTCGTTAGAAACCGACATAATCTTCCGATTCATTCGATATTGCAGCTTCAATGTGACGGTATTATTTTCACTGTCGAGGCTGTGAAACAGGGTTTCCTTCATCCCCATTTTCCTGCAGAAACGAACGAAATATTATCTTCTATTGGATAGAGAAATCAGAAAATCATTTAGTGTAAAATTTGCAATTTTTTTGTAAGTCGATGTACCCGTTTTACGCTCTCAAAGGAAGAATTTTCAAGTTATCCGTTTGAAATTTTCACACAGAATTTTTCACGGAAATTCGATACAGAAATTTTATTTCTCAAATCGCCGCTATTTTGTCAATTTTTATCGAAAAAAAACCTCCATAGCGCGATAGCGATTTTCATACCGATTAATAATCTTTTTTTAAATTTTGTTACAAGTGATTTTCAACCGTCCAAAAAAAAAGTAAACATTTTTTTTCTATTTTTCACTGATCAGCGTATTTTATCCATCGAAAAAAAAAAACGTGAAAATGAGCTTTTTATTGGGTCCGTCACATCGGAATGATTTCTTAAACAATTAAAAAATCATACTTCGCTTCGCTACTTTTGACGATCGGTGGCAATTGTTCGGGATCACCAACGAGAACGAACTTCTTTGTGCCGTACAGCGGCCTCAACACTACCGGTTGTGTTACCTGCGTCGCTTCGTCTACCAAGCAAACGTCGAAGATCCTCTTCGTCAAGAGTCCATGACTCGCGGATAAACACGTCACCCCAACGACTTTCTATAAATTATTTAAAAGTTTAATTTTTTTAACATTCGTTGGATAGCATTTGGATTAATTCGCTATGAAATCGAAACATTCGGCAAATTCTCCTTCTTTGTCAGTAGAAAAATGACATTCGCAGTCCATCAATTGAATTAATTTGTTTAAAGCAATTAAACAATTTCAATAATTTCGATTTTTTTCAATTTTTATTTTTCAATTTATTCACCTTATTTTTGTAGACCGCGTCAAGGCTCTCCGGGGTTTGGCAATCGGCGGTGAGAACGTCTTCCGACTTATGCATTATCGCGGGATTGATGCGTCCCGTCGATCCTAAACGTATGAAATCGATGCCTTTTTCGTCCAACTTGAGTAAAATATTGTCGACAGCGCTGTGCGTATGTGCGGTAACCAAAACCGTTCGGCCGGTTTTCACAAGTAAATCGATCAAAGCGACGAGAGTCTGTGTCTTGCCGGTCCCCGGCATCCCTTTGATAAGCATATAATCGTCAGCCGCCAAAACTTTCAGCACCGCTTGTCGCTGATATTTGTTCAAACGAAATAATATATTCGCGCCGATCTCAGCAACGGACTTCGGTAACTTTTGCGCAAACGTTGCCGGTTTCTTTTCGATAACAATCGTTCGGACTTTATTTACGATTTCGTTGTCATACAGAAGACTCGCGATGTTCGCGAGAGACAGAGTCGGATTCGACATAAACGGATATTTGTCCAAATGGAACACCGCATTGGGATTCTGTCTCACGACGTTCCTGAAAAATTCAATTATTTAATACGATATACACAAAAAATTAGTTCCAATACTGATTTCAAAAACTTTTATTGACGAATCGTCTAATAAATTTCGAAAAAAAAAAGTTTTGTAGAAATTTAAAATAACTTTTTGCAAATCACTTTTTTTTTTATTTTAATAATATTTTGCAAATTTACTGATTAGATTTTTTTTATTTGCGATTGATATGTGATGAATTTTCATTATTAAGTTCCGAATGCATTAAAAATCATTTTTACATGTTATTCCATTGAATTTACGATTTTTTTTCTTTTTTTTTTTTCATTAAAATTTGTATTTTTTTTTACACATCCATATTAATTTATTTTGACCATTAATTTGATATTTTTACGATCAGAGTTGCATTTTCAACTCGAATTAATGGCATAAAATTAAAGTAGAGTATTAATTTATTATAAAAAATTTTTTCATAGTTTAGCATCGAGAAAATACCTTTCCAACAGCAATTCTATTTTGTTTTTGCTTTTCCTATTGACATAGCCTGCTGATACATTGACTCTCGTGTCCGTGCTGATGAGGATATATTCGCCATCGCAAAAATTCGACTGAGATAAATCCGACAATGAATACTCTTTCTTGTTGTCCCGTCGTGCGAAAGTGTGCAAATATCTGTTGCCTTTTTCCTCGACTTCGTCGCATACTTTAAGATTGCATATGCATAAACCTCTGTCTTCCCTGATAAAGAATTAAAGATTAATAATTATCCGAAATATCAAGACGCGCGGTAGCGTCTCGACGGTAAGTAGTTTAAAAAGATAAAAGTCCGCGTGGCGAGACACCGGAACGAAATTTTAAAGACACTTTCACCATATAAATCGAATGTAAGCTTCAAACTCTTCAAACATTTCGTTTGTAATTTTTCGATTATCGTAAAGCACTAAATGTCTTTCACAGATTCTTCGAAACAAAAAAAAAATTAATTTACAGCTAAAACGACTATAAAAATGGCGTAAACCGCAGTGAAACGACAGCAGTAGCCAATGCACCGTATGGACTTTTTTTTCCATAAGTCAGCGAACAACGAGATTTAGCAATAATTCGCTCAATCGTTCGACTAATTAACGAAACAACGATGACAAACACTTGTTCTTTGTAATTTCATTCGTCTGATAAAGTTAATCCTCTCGGAAGGAATCTTCTAATACCTTACGCGCGGCTCGGTGGTCCACAGTTCGCCCATCGATGTGTTCTCGACTTTGGAGTTATCTTCAAGTTGCACCATAGTTATCCACTTCAGAATATAATCAACGTGTTCCGCAGTCACGTAACTCATTACTGCGGCATGAATGGTTTTTAATGCATGCGATTTTGAAAGCTCCAAATTCGGGTCCTTATCCGCGTAAACGGAGCACAGAGTATTGTAAGGACATTTGGAACAGCCGAAGGGATGATCGATCGGCTGGGGAAGTTCCATGGGTTTCCACACTTTGTCGATTTTACCGTCTTCCCCTGTGATCTCTTCGAATTTTGGTCCTTTCGTGATGTAATTCGCCAGAGAGTTTCTCAGCAAAATCAAATCTCTCTCGTCGTTGTGTCTCGTCGGAATCTCGTGCATCACATTTTCCCTGAAATCCAAAAATAGTTATTAAATGAAAAATGTTTTTAAAAAATTTTCTTCGATGAAAAAACACGATATTTACGAGAAAAATCGATAGTATCGAAGGTTTTATAACTTCGATGTAGAAATATTAATTTTCAGAGAAACGCGATGTGCTTTACCTGATGTAAAGCAGAAGACCAGAATTTACTTTATGTCCCGTGTACCGTAACATCATATTATAAAGTATAACTTGTCCTCGGTGCTCCGATGAGAACGAAGCTTTGCCGGTTTTCACCTCGAGCGGCATAATCTTACGTTCCAAATCGTGAGTTACGTCGACGGTAACGTCCATCTTTCCTCTTATACCCAACGAGGGCAGCCAAACGTTTTCTTCGATTTCTCGTATACGTTCGATCTTTCCTTTGAAATTTTTGTCTTCCGCTGAGTTTTGTACATTTCCTTTAACACAAGTCACGAAAAATGTATTATTAATCGAAAGAAAAAAATTATAAACGAAAATAAAAACAAAATGAAGAAACGATTGACAATAAATGCTATAAATGTTTCTGACGCGTTTCTAATTGCTATAAATGTTTCTGACGCGTTAATAATTTATGTTATTTGTTATTTTTAAATCTTAACGACTGTAAGAATTTTGATGGGCAAACAATTGAATCGAATAATGAAAATTCAAATTTTGAAAGGTCTATTTTTCTTGCGATTTTCAGCTCGATAAAATTTTTCCCGACGTTTTGAAAAATTCTGAACACATTTTCACTAAAATCTCGACGATTTCGTGTACTCGGCGAAGGGAAGAAATTCATTAATTACCGTTCATAAATTGCGTTAAGACTTTTATACAATTTACCTAAAATATAACGATTCACAAAATTGAATATCTTCGGTACAAATGTTGTTAATTGATGTCGGCAATCCCGCAGGGATACGTCGCTTTCGTAGAGCGATTGTATCGCTTTTGGTGAGCTGATGATTTCATCTACGATTTCGCTTATTTTAGGTATCGTATAAGCTTTTGTTTTCAGAGTCTGCAAAATTCGAAATAATTAATTCATCGAAATATTTTTCAAAAAGGTCTTTTGATTTTTTTTCTATTGCCAACAATGTAAAACGATTAGAAAAAAATATAGAATTACAGTATACCTTCTGCAAAACTTCGTGTATCAAAGTACCGATGATCATTGATCCATCGCGCGGTTCTCCACTCGGTAGGGAGTCGAGACCTCTGAAAGAACTCTCGAGGACACCGCGTCGTAGACACCAGTTAGCCCCCACGATCGCCGTTCCGGTCATCAAATTGTGCGGTTTCGTCACAACAAATCCATTGTTGTTGTCGATCACCCAGTAGTCCGATTCTTTTTTCGCTTGAATCGACACGACGTCACCTTCTTCAACTTCAATATCTCTCCTGCAGTGCAAATTCAATAGTTAACTTATGTATATCGATAATCGAAACATATTTCGATTTATATCAATTAATGGAGTGTCCAGTAAAAGGACTGTAAAAAAATTAAAATAATTTCAAAGATTTCTCTGGAATAAGTTGTTTCCATTTTCAAGTTAATTGCTAAACAATAAAAAAAAAAACCATCGTACCAAAAATCGTAACAGAGAATTGCGATGTCGTCGCTATCTTCGGAATCTTTGACTCGTATTTTCGTGAATTTTCTTTGCCTCTCCACATCGACGATTTTGCAATAACGAAATTCTCCGAAATCAACGGAATTAGCGTCGTTAATTTCGTGAAAAGGCTCGTCGAAGAAATCGACGAATTCACCGTCGAATTCGGCCTCCAGTTGCGCTGCGGCGCTTGTCGCGATCTTCTCATTGTTCTCTGCTAATTCTTCACTGTTTTTCGTGTTTTGAGAACTGTTTCCAGAATCTTTGGATAATTTCTCAGGCGTAAGTTTACCAATGGCGCGATTTTCTTTATGCAAAGAAACGCCTGAGGATGGAACCTCTTCATGAAAATCTGTGAATAAATCATCAAGTAAAACGCTATCGTTGCCAAAATCTTCGTGGTCATTGATATCGGTTTTGTCTGCGCAGGTAATGCTGTTCTCATTTGACGAATTCTCAGGCGAACGAACTTTCAAATTTTTTCCATTTGTAACGTATGGTTTTAGCAATTTTTTCATAATTTTTTTAGGCGATTCTGTATCTACAGATTCATCATTGATGCCGCGTCTTCGTTTGGCAAATATTTTCTCGTCTTTGGCGTCCGGTGCCTCTACGTTGTGATTCTTAGAAAAAAAAAAAAAGTTATCGTCAGTACATAATGCAGAATATTTTTCGTAGAGGTATCATGGAATTTGTTTGCGATTCTATATTTTTGTGTGGCAACATGCATGCGACATCGTCGGATATGTTTTATTTATTTATCGAAAAATCGCATTTAGCTGCCGCGTGTCCCATCGACTCGCTTACGAGAGTTTATTTCATAAAATTCTTCGTAAGACACAAAGTACAAAGGTAAACAATGATTTGTTGGTTACTACTCGTGCGATTTGGACGAATGAATTTCACGCAATTTCCGAAAAATGTCAACGATCGTGTCACATCGTAATCAACGATACGCACCTTTTTCTTCGAGTTGCCGATTCTTTCATTCATATTGATTGTCACAGAAGATTTTATCCGACTATAAATCAATACAATAATCAACACCGGTTTTCGTTCATTGTTCCTTTTGGCGCAATTTGGCGCGCTAAATCGAAGTGATACCTCACTTTTTTACATTCTTCGCTGAAATTTTGTGTTCGGAATTTACGTGTAGCGCCATCGAACGGCAATATGTTTTTTCCTCGTTTGAAGTTTACGAATAAATTGATAAGAAAAAGCATTTGAATATATCGATATTGTTAATATTAAATAATATACAGTTCTATTCTTAAAGAGGTAAACTTCATTCACTGACGAGATTTTTTCCCTTTGACGATAAATTATTAGCGCATTAACTTGTACTTGAACTCGTTTTTTTTTTGCGCGAAACATGGAATTTTGCATTGATGTCGCCAAAAGCGTAGAATTATCACGCAGCGCCATCTTAGATAATTTTTTGGCGAATTCCTTTGGAATGACATGCGCACCGACGATCCAATTTTTAGGTTATCTTATCTACACTTCATTTACGTCCAATGGACAGTTAGTTTTTCGTCTACTTGGTGCAAGTTTACGTAAGGAGGTAATAAAGAAATACGGAAATAATTTATTGTATTATTTATTGAATATCATATCTGTAACAATTTAATACATTTTCGCGGATAGACACAATGGGTTTCCAGACAACGATTTACAACGCGCTTTTCAAGCGAACGTCTACCTTCATGCTGACCATCATGGCTGGTACTTTCACCTTCGAGCGGACTTTTGATATTATTGCGGATGGCATTTTCGAAAGTATTAACAAAGGCGTAAGTACTCTTCTTTATCGAGTAAAGTAGTAATCGAATATATCTGCAATTACGAAAAATCAAAACACTAATCGACGATGAAATTATTGATTTTTTGATTAGTTGCCGACATTGATAGAGTCGCCTTTCGATTATTATTATTATTATTCAAGGTTCGAAATTTTGGGTAGAATATCGCAAATGTAAGATCTAAAAAAATCTTTATCGCTGATATATCGTTATATCGAAATTAATACGTAAATAATGAAACGATATTACTGATAATTAACAGTCAAGTGAAAGACATCTAATTAAATAAAAAAAAAAATAAATACGAGATTCTCTACAAAATCAATTTAAAACTATTAAAAATTGATTACGACGTTTTTGTCGAGATAACTAATAATTATCAGCTTAACTTTTTATATGGATTATTCTATGTATAACAATTTTGGAAAAATGTATAAAAATAATATATGATTATCATAATAATAATAACGAAATTGAAAAAATTATTATTACTATAAAACGTTAAAATTCATACTTTCTCTCCATAAAATTAGTATTTGAAATTTTTTTTTATTTTTAATTTTTTTTTTTTTACAGCGACTCTGGAAGGACATCAAGCATAAGTATGAGACTGATGAATAGATGAACATCGCGCTATGTCGCCTCTAGCAAACTCTTATTCATGGCAAAACAGAAATGTTGTTTGTCGATTAACTTATGTGAATTAAAATGTAAATAAAGCGCCACCAAAATTACAAGTCGTTCCAATTTTTTGATGAAAATATTCCAATCACGAACAATGATTTTCCCACGAAATTACAGGAATAACAAATACAATAAATAATCAATTTTTTTTTAAACGTATAGTCAATAATTTCTTTTTTTAATAAATAATCAATTTTTTTTTTTTTTTAACAAATAATAACCATAAACTCTTAAGACAAGCGATTGTCATGACGATAAGTTAAATCGAAACTCCGCGATAATCGGTTCTCGTCACGTATGCATACGTATATACAACGTGATCCGCCATTATTCATACGTTCCAATATGTTGCAGTAGTACTTACTAAGTATAATTTACATCGATGTAAAATCACCGCGAGAGAGACCTACTTTTTAAAGGGGCAACGACACGAAAACATAACGTAAATAAGTACGTACGTGTACCGCCGAAGGCAAGTCGACCATGTTGCGCGTCGCGCCTGCGCGAAGATCTTATTGGCTCGTGAGTCAAGTCGGCCAGGTGATATGCTTTGAATGCTTCAACATTGCGGCGAGAGCGCACGAGATAGCGACCGAACTGGCACACCGGAGACTCGAGAGTCTGTTATTGTTTTCTTTTTTTACAGCTTTTTTTCATTCGATATCACACTGACTTCGAGATGTTACGAAAAAAAAAAAAAAAACCGATTATTATCGATCTATGTATTCACTACGGATATTACGAGTGATATAACGCTGTTTTATCAATGAAAACCGTCTGTATTTGGGTGTGTTGTTTACCCACTATCGAATCACGTGGCATCCTCCGAGATGCGAGCGTGAATCGCGTCCCAATATGGTAACCAATGACTCATCGTCGAATCTTGAATGTTTTTATTCGACTCGTTCGTCGCCGAATGATTTCCGGCGCGTCAAAGATAAATGCGTCTGTACGTATAGGTTATGAAATCGAAAAGAAAAAAAAAAAACCTGTGAAAAACGAGAACACGCTGCAACAGTTCTAAAGTTGCAACATCATAACTTCGAAATAAGGAACAAATATTATTCGCAATTTTGTCGACAGAGTTTCAACGTCGTTGAAAAAAAAAATTGATTATTCGATGAATAAACGTTAATAGTATGTTGTGCAACGAGAGTCGAAAGTTGGTGATTGCGGCGAGTGTGAGTTTCACGCCCGAGCGAAGCTAGTCACACGCGTCGCAATTGACAATTTCGTCCCGAGTTGCGCATAATATGTTTCGCCCCCTTTTTCACTCGAATCGACCGTTTTGTTTATTTTTTTCGTTTTTGATTTCGAAAAAACCAACAAAGTGTTGGTTGGCACACAACAAAGTGTGACTCTCAGTTTCGAGAGAATTTTGACAAAGTTGTTTGCGACAGTTCGCCGATGCGCCGTCGTCGTTCTTATCGAGAAGCGATAAAAACGAGTTAATCGTTTCGTATAATCCAATGTTCGTACCTATTCGATAGAGAATAAGTAGCGAGACGTTTTTTTTTTGTCAACAACGAACAAATTGTTTGTGATGACAAGTCGCGCGGCTGACGTAAAAAGATCGACAGTGACGAGGCGCACAGTCAGCGATCCGAAAGAACGGGGTCTATGTCGATTGGCGCACAAGGCTACCGGTTCCCTTTGAGGCGCAACTCGTATCTCAGTAACGCCCTCTCGTCGGTTGGCTTTATTTTGATATTTATTCCATATACATCGCAAGAACGCGACACGGTCGATTCTCCGAAGCCCTCCGGCATAATAATGCAGTTGCTTCGCAATCGCGCGTCAATAGAGTATACATACGTATATATAGATATAACACGTGCTACAATAAAGATACATAACATTGTAAAGTAGGTATATCCCGGACGATTCGTACGTAAACAAGTTTCAGGCGCGTAGCCGAGAAACTCGAAAGCAAATATTCTGCAACGCGGCGAGAGCCTCGTGGCTCGATAGTAAAAACATCTGTCTGCTCGCCTGATGCCTGCATTACTTGTACACAATACGTCTATATATAATATCAAGTATCGGCATCCTGTTTCTCTGTGAGAAATACGCGAAATCGAAAACATGAAAAAACAACGCGGCGAATGAATTTCCACAACGGTTTCGCACTATTATTACGATAATTCGAAATCTATGAGAAATGTTTGTAATGATAAGCAAAGTAAAATAAGTAATAAAATTATTATTGTTTTGTTTCGATTTTTTATTTCCGCAAATAATTTCTTCTTCCTACGCTTGCATAACGACTTTTTAAATTTTTTTATTCGAGTATTGAGTTATCGTTAAAGCTTCGTACGCTACGGATTGTTTCGGTTTACAACGAAACGATTACAAAGACGAAATCTAAGCGCCCATTCGACAAAAAGCCGCTTCGACCGAAAGCAATGTTTTTCACGTAGAAATACGCGTGTCAAGAGTACGGGGACGTTGAGTATATTTATAGCCGGACGAGAGAGCTTCCGGACAACGAGTGGATGGATGTTATTCTCTTGTAGCGTCAACGGTTTACGACGAATTCACGACGGCCCATCCGCCGCGAACGCAAATTATTCATCTATTATCCGTACACTTGTTGTACGTACAACACGAAAGGATGTTCGTACTTATTTCTCGGTTAAAAAAAGAATAAAAAATCGACACGAAAATACGGTATCGTGAAAATGGATTTTTTCATTAGACATTTGTATATTCGATCGATATGAGTATCAATTACGAAACACAGAAATTTTTCAATTCCTCGAATACGCGTAAGTGTACAGTAATCGAATCGGAGTTCCCGTAGATACCCAAGAAAAAAAAAAACAAGTTCGCGCAACATTTCCCCGGCGGATTGCTGTCGCCACGGCAAACTATCGGTCTGAATATCGTACGTCGTGCACGGCGCTCGAGTCAACAGATCGAACAATATGCGTCGTATACGAATATAGCTATAGCACGTGTGTACAATAGCGGAAAGTGGAAATAAAGAATCGCGTGACCGAGGCGAATGAGAGGACTACTCGAGAATCGATATGCATCTGTAGTATACGGAGAAAAACCAGTAACTCCGAACAGCAAGGTGGATCGAAGCGCGTCATGTTCCTCGGTGCAAAAATGTTGCAATAATTTAAAATTTTCCGAAAGGAAAAAAGTACGACAAAAAATTGTTATTTGCGGAATAAAAACATCGATGAAAAAATGTCGGAGATTTTGGTTGTTGCTGTCGTGAATATTTTGATATCTATGTATATAAGGTTTTTTATTTCGTTTGACGTGACGACAATGGTTGCTTTCGATCGGTCAACTTTAACAATCCCGCGAGAACCGACGATACTTTCTCTCGCGAGCGTGACTGCCCGACGGCTTGACCGCGGTATATCGGTGTAGCGGCGTAAACCGATGTAACATACATACGGTACAAAGTACCGGCGCGAGTTCGACAATCGAGTCGGACTTTGCGGGGATTCTCGGCGGGGAGTTGAGGTTATGTGCGGCTTTTAAAAAACGCAACAACGAGCCGAGAAAACGCGGAATGAACGAAAGGATTCTGAATAAATGAATGCGATGCCGTTTTCGAGTTGCCCCCCCCCCCCCCTTCCCGCTGTTCTGTTCGTCGTACTTGATGCTCCCGCGTGAGGCTCGGTGAGCGCCAAGGGCGTAGGACAGGGGAATTATCGTCCCACGGCACCGCGGCACCGCGGAACGACAAACCCAAAGCGAGAAAACCGGTATTGGGGGCTTCGCTTGTTGTCAAGTATAGAGTAGGCTATATGTATACGTTGTGTATCTATAGCTCCGTAAGAACTGCTGAAAATCTGACGCGTAATCTCAATCCGAGAATGGAAAAGAAATAAATAACTCGACGGGAATAACCGGGCGCTCGTCTACCGACTCCGTCTCCGGCGAATTCGAGTTGCGAGAATTTTCTCGCCGACCCGAACGACCGCGCGAACGAAAGACTATTCCGTAATGTTACAGACGACGGAAGAATCCAAATTTACGATCCTTTTCATCGCGACGGCGGCCAACAACGGCGAGACGCGAATGACGCGCGCGGTCAATGGCACGATAATTAAAACGGATTATTTACAAATCCAGAAAACTCCGACGACTCGGAGAAACTTGAGATATGAATGAGAGAAAAAAATTCTGAATTTCTCACATTTTCGTATTATTATAATTATTAGAGGTTCCCCATTTTATCGACATTACCAAAATTCCTCACCGCCGCCGCAACTAATAATGATTGGTAACGTCAATACCCCCCCCCCCCCCCCCCCCCCCCAAATTCTTGCACACGGCCGCGCGATCTTTTGATAATATAGAGATTATTTAAATATCTAAAAAAAACATATACATCGATAGATATTGTTTACTTACCTTTAATTTCGTTCGTCACAAGATTCTTGAGATAAAAAGAAATAATAATATTTTTTCAATCCGTTTGTTGATAAATGAAATTTATTAATCGTAAATATATTTTCGTAATTTATTTCGCGGAGCTTTTTTTCGCCGTTGCTACTGTGCCGCGAAGCTTTGGATTCTTGCTAGACGATCGATAACTGGAACATCGGTGTATCCTCGTAGCAAAGCGGCAGGCGTCATCGGGTAACCGTGTCTCCGTACACGCGATCGAGGCCCTCGATAACAAGCTTATTCAATATTAACGGCCGCCTGGTGGCATATTGGCGCGTTTTGCGAGATGCAACGCGAGAGCGATGACGAATCGCCCAATTCGCGAAATCGTTCGATCTTTTCGGCGAATTGACAAAACGGTGCAAAAGATGTTTCAAATGAACAATTACCGTCAGAGGTGTTCCGGAAGGTGTGAAAAGATGTTTTTTGTTTTTATTTACAGGATAGGGATGAAATAAATAACACACGAGGCACAGCGTAATTTGAACTTTGAATATGTCGTTTAATCTATAATTAGACATGTCGAACGAGCTTTTGCACGAACAAGTTCGACGATCACAACGAGATATAGTTTTCCTTAACTCTTATATAACGATCGACTAATTAAAAAAAAAAATTGAAAAATAATAATAATAATAATTAAACGCTATACGTTTCATAGAAAAAAAAAAAAAAAATTCGACCCAATAGTCGCATTCATTCCGATTCGATTGCGAATAAAAAATAGAAGATCGTTAAACCATTTTCGCGAAGTCATTCACTCGTTTGGGTACACAATGATAAATTCGAATGAACGAAGAGAAAAAAAAAAAAAAGAGTCGCAACATTTGTAAAGTGCAGACCGGAGCTTCCGGCACCACGCGGAAAAAATGCAAATATCAAACGTTATAATATGGACGAGAAGCGCTCGAATTGCGCTATAAATCTGTTTTTTTTTTTTGTTTTTTTTTTCTCGACAATTAAATGTTTCTGCGCATATGGATTATTGCGTCAGCAGCGCTAACGCCCGAATGTCGTCTGCCCTCGATCATCCGCACTTATTATTATTTTTTTTCTCCGTTCCATCGTCGGGGTTTACCGATGAATCGCGCATCACCCGCACATCGAGACGAAACTTTGAGATTGTCGCGTCTCGGGGTTATACGCGAGCGCCCCCTACTCTCACGGAGATACTCGTAGAAATAAACAAGAGTATTCCCATCGCACAATCGTTTCTCTCAATTTTTTTTTCGTCACAAACGACGACGCATCGCATTTCGAACCTATCGATACAATAATGGTAAACTATGCACTAAAACATGCACAGCGTATTACAAAGCTATTGGCGATTCAACGGCTCGCGAAAACCCGTAATTCTCTTTCGTAATTTTTTTTTCTCCATCAATATTTCTCGATGATTCTCTTTCTCATCGATTTTCTTTCGAAATCTTCAGTTTCGAGTGGAAGAATACATTTCCCACCTTCGTAAGTTAAATTTTACAATTTTATCCACCGATCGATGTACGCATAACTAATCGAACGCGTCGAGTGAAAAAAAAAAAAAAATTAATAAATAAAAACGCCGAACGGAGTTCAATCTTCATAACCGGAAGTAACGACCAGTTTCGATACAAAAAAAAGATTCGCGAAAGATATTTACAGGATCGGGCATTCGTCGAACTCCGCCGTAGCTTCGTAATTTTCACAATCAACGAAGCAAATGACGCAACGTAATGTTGTAAAAGTTAAATTATAGGATCGTAATTTAATAATAATAATAGCGCCCCTATGATAAGCGGCTCGGGATGGATACTCCTGAAGAAAATCTAAATGAGATCACCGTCTTTCTCACGCTTATACCATTTTTTATACACATAGTATATATATGTTGTAACTCGTGCCAAAAGGATAGGTGCGCGATAAACGCTATTTAAACATCGATACCGTGGCGCGCGGACAAATTTTCATCGAGAAAACAAAATGGCGGCGTTCGACCGAAAAAAGATCGGAAAAGCTTTGATAAAATTAATTAGATCGGAACGATGTTTCGGCACGAGTTACGCGATATATCGAACGCCGGGCGCGCAACGTTCCGTCGATCGATCAATGATCGTTTTTAGCGGGAAAGTTTTGAGCGTTAAAATGGCTCCGAGGCGACGTGTCTGGCTGACTACATTGATCCAATGTTTATATTATGGATTACGGTACACGGAGGATGGCGCTGTTGTCGCGCCTCGCCGACATGGCCGTTGCTCTCGATAGTCAAAATAACGCTTAGGTACTATTTATCGATACTCGTGCTTCTTCTATTTATTTAAATTAAACATTTTTTCAATCTTTTATTCGTCACAAACGAAAAAACGCTTCATTTCCGCGGAAAACTTTTCGAATCTAAAAGTGGTGTTTACATTTTTTCGTCAAAACTTTCAACGTCCAAAAAACATGTATCCGAAACGAAGAAAAAAGTTTTCGACGCGGATATGACGCAAAAAAAAAATTAAAGTCTATTCGTTATTACGGGAAACCGGAGCGTTGCGCGACTACCATTCGCTTCGCTACGCTTAAACGAGTTTCGGCCCGTCGTTTCTCATACACGATGTTCTCATCGAAAAACCCGAATTCACGTTCCCGCAACCGTCACTCCGCGCGTACGTACGTCGCGTCCTACTGGCCCTCGAAAAAACTTGTTTTTTTTTCTTTTTCAAATATACAATTTTGAATTTTTTTTTTTTATAGTTGGAAGAAATGGTTGTTTCGCCAAATAAAAGGGTATTTTTTTACCAGTAATTCGTAATAATAAATTGCAGATTTTTATTATTGGTAAAAAAAACAAGTTGATCGAAAGGGGTAGGAAATATATTATTATTATTATGATTTTCGTCGTTTCTCTCGATTGTGGGGGTTACGATTTAATATACGAGTTTTAAAACGCGTGGGAGATTTTCTCGGTGAGACGGAGCATAAAGTCGCTCGATAGCGAATTCGTCATTGACGATCGGTGTATGTGTGTAAAAGCCACAGTTGCGAATGGTGTCGCGTAAAATCGGGTTGGGCCGATGAGAGAGTCTCGGGCGTCTCGAGTTTTCGCTCGGGGGGTCTCTCTTCCGTGTAGACTCCGCCGACTGCTTGCTTCGTTTGTCGTAATCGTTCGCTACAACGACGACGACGAACTATGGCGATCGTTGCCGAAGTTTGACGAAGTCGGCTGGAAGTGAATATACCGCTCGTTCGAATTGCGCTTCGAATAACAACGCTCCATATTTACAAACATCGCCGTGTACGGCGAGTTCCCGCCTAATTACTATGCGAATGCATACACATTGACGGTTCGTTCGCTCGTCCACCATTATTATCTCATTCGAGAGGTCTTCGGAAAGCTTCGCGCGTGGCACAACGCCGGGGCGAGGACCGCGAGGCTCCCGTAGACTTCTCACGGCGACTCGTTCGCGTACAATGTTACCCCGCAATTTGTCGCTTCCCCGGGCGCCTCTCTCCGCGTTTCTCGTACGCGGCATACGCGGATAGATAGTCACGAGAACGAGAATTCATTCCGGTGACTCGTTTTGATGACTAACTTGATTATTTACCGCTAAAAACGCCCGACCGCGTCGTAAATACGAGGAAAGAAAAGATCGAGAAAACATAACCTCAAAACTCGTTTGACCGATAAACCCGATGAAAACGATAAATATTGATAAAAAGAGAGGAAAAATGTAGAAAAATAGAAAACCGAGAGACTCTCGAATAGCGGAAGGAAGTCGAAAAGAAAAAGAAAAATCGTGTTTAGCTTTGATAAACGCGCCAAAGCCAAGAATCGCGGAGGCATCGTTATTCGGACGGCGCTTTCATTCGCCCATTTAATTCGGCCAATTTAATTCGTATACGAAAATTCGCCACTCTCGTTCCTTGATACGTACACGTCGGCGCGCATACACGTCGAAAAAAAAAAAAAAAAAAAAAGCACCGTTGCCACGTCAAAGGAACGCGCCGGATATTCGTCGGCATTATTTTTCTAGCGTACCGATGTCCGGCCAAATAATTTCGCATCCGGGGTGCCGAACGCGCGGGGAATTGGAACTTTCGAGTGTTTTTTTTTTATTACAAAGTAACGATACACATCGACATTGCGCTTACAGAGATTTCGTTACACGAGAAAAAAAAGTCTTTCGCGGCAATTGCTCGTTTCCCCGATAAATTTAGAGTCGGCGAGAAAAATACGCGTCGATTATCGAGAAAAGACCGTTTCTCACCGTTTTGCTTTCGAAAACTACGAAAAATCACTTGCCGGCTTTTTGCGCGCGGCGATTTCTTACCATTCTATACATATTTACCTAAATATATATATATATATGTGTATATATAGTATGTCTACCAATATACACGCGGGTCGTACGCTTATAATAACGAATTCCAGTTCTTTGGGGAAATGGGGAAGAAGGCGAAAGAGGCGAAAGAGGGAAAAGAGGGCGAAGTTACGAGGAACGTTAGCCGTAAATGGTAACCCACCTCACAGCTCGAGAGGTTCGTAAGACGGTGGCAACGGCTCGTCTTCGGAATCGTAGAAATACGTTTTTCTTCGGTATCCCATCGATTCTCGATGTCGTTGCCGTTCGCGTCTTCGTTGTCGTTCCTCGGTGCACTCCTCGGGGTCTTCGTCGACGTCGTCCTCGTCGTCGTCATCTTCCTCGTCGTCCTCGTCGTCCGTATTGTCCTCGAAATCTTCGAGATTCGTTTGCAGTCTTTTCACCGCTTCTTTTATCAATCCTCCTTCGCGCAGCAATTCTTGCAATAATTCGTACGGATCGTCGTCTCTCGTCGCGGCGTTTCTTTTATGGTGGAGGTGGTGGTGGTGGTGGTGGTGGAGGTGGTGATGGTGGTGGAGATTATGTTGATTATGATTATTGCTTCTCGCGCTGCAGATTTCGCAGTTACCGGGATCGGCCCACGAACGCGATGGCACACGATAGGGCGAAGGTCGATTTTTTTGGCTAACCGACGATTTCGCCTTGAAACCGGATAATCGGAGATTCTCTTTTATCCGCGAGACCAACAAATCGACATCGCGGCTTATGAATTCTTGCGTCGTTTCCGGCATAACTTTGAACAAATACGTTGTTTCCTCGGCGCTTGGCATT
The DNA here is from genome assembly GCA_964006125.1 of Cryptus viduatorius. Lineage (NCBI taxonomy): Eukaryota > Metazoa > Arthropoda > Insecta > Hymenoptera > Ichneumonidae > Cryptus > Cryptus viduatorius. The sequence goes on from OZ023226.1 coordinate 5,965,631, forward strand.
TTTTTTTTTCTTCTTCAAGTGTATTTGCGGCGTTTCGAAAGAAAAAAAAAAAAAATTTCGATCTATTGGTCGATCTTTGAAATTTCGAAACTACGGTTTCGCCCGCTTCGGGATAACGGGGGAGGGGCGCGAGGAAGCGGCAGGTGTCGTCGCTGTCGTCTCGCGTACAACGAAAAAAGCAGCGGCTCGATTTCTCTCGCGTTTCTTTACGCTCCTTTGTCGTATGCGCCTTCTCACTCTCGGTTTTTATTCACTTCGAAGCGGCGGGGAAAAAAATGTAAAAAAAAGAGAACGGGAAAAAAACACGAGAATCTCGACGAACGGAGCTTCGGAAGCGATGGAAATACCGGCGTTCGATTTCTGGGGATACCACTGTTTTCGAACGTTGCGTATAAAACTTTGTATATGTTTCTCTCTTTACGGATCTTCACGGATGGCGCACCAACACAAGGAAGCGCGAGTGTTCGCCTTGCCGTGTGTCGCAGAGTCACTCGCGGAATATACACTCGTGGATTACGCGCGACCTCGGCAATGCGTAATCAACCGGACGCGTGATTCACCCAGCGAAAATTTTATGATATTGTTCGATTATCGATTTGTCTGTGTTTGTTTATTTTTTTTTTTCGACGAGTTCACGGTACGCGAATATCAACGGACGTTACCGGTGCTGCTGGCGCTGCCGCTGCGATGACTAGCGAGGAATTACCGGAGAGAAAAAAAACAGACACACACACGCGCGCACACAGGTCGGCGTTGAGTTTCGCGAACGCCCCGCGCGAATGAAGGCTTTTCACAGCGCCGCAACTCGAACGCAAACTATTCATTCGATTGGCACGCACTCCGGCATTGTTATTGTTTTGATGTCTACACTCAGAGGCACGCGCGCGCGCGCACACATACAGCTCCCCCCTCCACTTTCGTTTTGTCGATGTTTATTTTTTTCCTCCCGATTGCACAATCGATCGCTGCATTTCCCAAAAGTCACCGTCGTCTGGCCGCCGCGTTTCGAGAAGGGGATCGTCGACGATAAATCGAACGATCGAGCGTATATCGAAAAATATTCCTTTGTTTTGGCGAAATTTCGAAGTATGGAAAATTTACGATTTTATCGCAGCTCGGTCGGTGACGAGCGGAAGAATCGCGAACTTTGTTTTGCGTTTATTTTTGTTTGTCGTGGAAATCGCCGATGGACCGGAAATTTTGGATTGTCGCTGAATACATACGCGCGCGGAGCGATGTACGAACGACGCGATGAAAATAGCGTTAGACTCACGTGTGTCGTTGCGAGGTCTCTTGCTTGTGGAATGTCGGATCGACGACGATCACTAGAGGAGCTACGGATACGAAACACTGTTACCAGCGCGACTCGCGTTGTTTCTCTCTCTGAGGCCTCTCCGTACGACTCTCGAATGCCGAGACGATTATCCGGTGGCTCGAACTCGCGTATTTCTCACGATGACGCGAACTCTTTGTTTGCGGGGAAATATAACGCGGTCTTTGCTCTCGCGTTTATTCGCGACACGATATATCGAGGAGCGTTCGCTGCCTCGGCGCACAGCGCGAAGTATTACAACAATCGAACGCGTAGAAACACTCGGCCGCTGGTGCTCGTTGGTGGTACTGCTGGCAGCCATGAACCTTCTTTCTCTTCTTGCCTCTCTGTTATTATTGTTTTGGCTGTGGCCGCGCATGCGCGCGGTACCCGTCATATCTCTTTCTCCCTCTCTCGCGCGGCTCGTGTAAACAAACCGTTAACTTAAAACCCCCGGACGAATCGATAATAGCCACCGCGACCCCGAGACCAGGCGGCGCATTGCGAGAGCTCATTTTTTTACATCGAAACCCTCGCGTTAATTCGCGAATCGATACTTTTTATTTTTCGCGGAATCGAAAAATATAGTTTCGAACTTTTCTTTTTCATCGCCGATGCGCAATTGCATCGAAGAATTTACGATTTCCTTCGTTTGTATGGAAAAATAAATAAGCTTTTGTTTTTTGTCAAATGGGTTTGTAAATAAAAACACCTGCCGTCGAAGGCAAATTGGAAGTGTGGAAGGGATTGATTCGCGCGCGGCCGCGCGCGTGATCTCTTCGGAAGACAAAGGGGCGGGGGGCCGGGGGTGACTCTCCAATGTACGGATCAAGGTTACACTCGAGCGTAGGCCGTACCCAGCGGCGGCTCTCTCCGCGTCATCGTACCTTCGCGGAAAGAGTGTTGTCATGCGCGCCGAAGATGCGCACCGCGCTTTACCGCTATTTTATTATTGCTTAATTAATCGTTACTGATATGCATCCTCGATTTACCATATTGCGCTGAGGTATCGATCGTAAATACTATTTTTGTACGCCTCTCGTGGAATTGTTATGAATGAACTTACCGGCAACGTCTGTGCGACGATCAAAATACGATTGATGTCAGAGACTTTCGACTCGGAGCATCGAATTAAATTTCGATTGAGAGATCTATCGTAAGACGCACGCGGCAAAGAAATTACACACCTCGACAGAGCGTTGAAGTTTCAATATATTTTTCAATCTATAAATAATTACACTTTTCCAGAAGCAATTTCAACGATCGCAAAGACTTTTCTTCGATTTTTTTGAAAAAATAAACAACGTAAAATAAGACTCTGCATTACCGTCTTATGTTAAATCGTGAAGTGAAAAAGAAAAGAATTAAAAAAATTCTCGCAATGCCGTTTACTCCTTCGAGTACACGATGTTCGAAGTTCGAAGTTCGAAACAAATATATATATATGTACATTTTTTTTCAACTTGTTCGAAACGCGGGTCACGCGGAAATAACATCGTAATTGTACGATACATTAGATTTTATTTCTTGTTTTCACAATTTAATTGTCCGCAAATATGAATTCTTTTCTTACCGCAGCCATGACGGCGAATATTTCAACGAATCGATCGATAAATTTTTTTTAAAAATTAAACGCCACTTGGCATGAAAAAAAAATTATCCAATTTCGCAATCGTTCGCAAGTTTCTAGCGGATATTTATTGTTACTTATTCTAGTTATGGCGATAGCGTACAAAAATATCGGAAATATCGAAAAAATTGCAATTTACTCGTCGGCGCCGTCGTTGATATGCGTACTTTCGAGTTTTTTCACAGCGTCGTCGTACCTTCTCTGCAACTCGTCGGGATCGGCGAGAAATCGTTGCCACAAAGTCGTCAAGTCGCGTTCGACGGAATTATCGGTAATTTTTCGCTGTTGACGAAAATGAAAACGTTAGCGAATGAGCGAATTTGCGTTTTTGTTGGTAATAAAGTTTTTTTTTCTTACACTCGCGTCTTTGATCCTCGAGCGAATTTCAACGACGCTTTGGCGCATTTCGGAAACGCTTTCCGCGCTCTCCTCGAGTCTCGTAACCAGTTGGCTGGGCGTCGGCTTGAAACTATCGGTCAAACCGTCGCGAGTTTCGGTCGTATATTTGGACAAAATTGCGTTTCGTCTGTAAATAGAAAATCAAACGAAAAATGTAAAATGGAAGCGAAAAAAAATTTCACCATTTTTCTTCACGACGATCGCAAAAATCGGATGCGGAAAGAAAACGAATACCGACCGAGCAAAAGATGGAACGACGAAGCATAAAAAAAAAAAAATAACGTTACGAATCGGAAATCGGTGAGAAGACATTTTTTCTTGAAGACGGAAAAAGAATTCAGTTTTCATTTTTCGAAAGAATTATTTTTCTTAGTTAATCGATAATTACCGCGTCGGTACAACGATTAATTTGCAACGAACGAAAACGTGTTTCTGTTTTTTCTTTTTTATCAAAAAGTAATATTAATCGTTCGAAACAACGAATTAAACGGATTATTTTGAGAAGAAAAAAAATTGATGTTAATGAATTTTTTGGGTTTCCAAAGGCAAATGGATACTAACAGCGGTGATAAATTGTCGATCCTTTCGTCGAGATGAACGCCGAGAAGACGTTTCCTTCGATTCTCACAATCCTCGAGTAGTTTGTCGTATCGTTCGGTCAACTCGTCTATCGTTTCCGAATGATTACTTGGATTTTCCACCTCGCGAAGCAGAGAAGTTAAACTTTTGAAGAAAACGTTTTGCTCGCTGATCGCTGATTTTGTTGTATCGTCGAATTTCTTTTGCTGCTGCTGCATAACGTCCTGTAAAGCAACGACGAGTTGAAAAAATATATGAATAGCTATTGATTAACGGTGTCGCAAATGACTTACGGATCTGACGGACGATAAGCTGTACTCCGTCGCGAGATAGTATCGCGCGTCGGCTACGAATTCGACCATTTCTTCGAGACGACACAACTGCAACTGCATGAGAACGCAGAGGAGGTCAGAGTACGCGTGTCCCTTCTCGCGGGCAAACGTCCGAAGATTTTCCAATTTTTCCAAACGCAATCGTTTTTTTGCTAATCTCGCGCGGCCGTCGTTAACGAGAATCTTCGTCACCGCGAGTCTCGCGTACTTTCGCACAACATCGTCCAATCGCGTGTCTCTCACGAACGCTACGTTTTGCAGAAGAAAATCTCTTTTCAACATTAACGCTGCGACCTCCACTCTGCAAATAAAAAAAAATAAATAAATAACATCGCGATGAAATGGCGTTATTATCGATCGTTTTTTCTCAACGATATTTCCGATATCATTAGCGAAATTCTTCTGCATTATTTTTTCGCTGAAATAAAAAAATAGAATGAAAATTGAAATTTAAGAAAAATCGATCGTTGAATTTCCAGCGAAAAGTCCGATTTACATAAAATTACGAATAACATGCCAATGGGATAAAAATTTTCCAAAAATAATTTCAAAAAATCGTCGAAGAAAATTTCAAAAACAATTCGACTATTCGTTCAATTTAATGTTTCCGAAAGCTTTTTCGATGGTAATGTGATGAAAAAATTTCGAAAAATTTTTCGAATTAATGATAATCGATTATTCGTTTGGAATAAATTTTAACGATAAATCGGTTTAATTTGACGCAAAATACCGCATGACGCGTGAGAATCTGACCGAAGTTGGGTTTCGGATCGCGGTATCCTTCCGCCGTCGTTGCGAATGTCGAGCGCTCGCGCGGACAACGCCGAGCCTACGGATTTTTCGACTTTCGCATTGATTTCGTCGATAGTTATCTTCATTTTCCTGAAAACGAATGAAATCATTTTTTTTTAATCTAATAGTCTAACGATATTTTTATGATGGAAGGAAAATCGATCGCACTTTTGTTGACAATACATCAATTCGCAAACTTTCTTATCTTCGGATCTCGCATTTCCATCGTCGCCGCGAGTCTCGCAATCGGAATCATTCGTCCGCTCGACGCGATCGTTTAAATATCTTTTCACGGAAACGGCGAGGCAGTCGTTGTGCAATTCCAATTGTTTTACGAGTAGATGGAGAGGCAGTTGCGTCCAGACGACGGCTGTTCCTTTCTATGAAAAAAAAATTACGCGTTATCGTCAAAATGACGGTTCGTTACGGTATAATTGAAGATTTACCTCTTCCGCAGCTTCCGCGTACGCGTCAACGAGGCACTCGAGATCTTTGAAAAATTCGCGATTCAACAAGTCGAATTCTTCCAGAAGACCGACGCAATCTGTGTATCTTTTGCGCAGTTGTATGCTGTCCTTTTCCAACAGCGCCTCCTCTCTCTCTCTATCGTCCGAAACGTTTCTCTCCAAATCTCTGCAAATTTCCAAAAAAATGAGTCTCTCCTTAATAATCCTAACTTTAAATTTTACGTGTTTTTTCACACATTTTTTCCATGTAAGAACAAAAAAAAAATTCAAGCAAATTGAAAAATCGGAAAAAATTCATTCGAATGCGGAAAAAATTAACGAATTATTTTCATAAAAAAAAAAATTTGCTTTTATGGGAAATTTTTTGACCAATCTATTTTTTCATCAATTTGTTAATAACGTTTCGAAATTATTATTATGCAAAATGAATCTTTTCTGTACCTTTAATACACATGAATTTTTAATGATTTTCATAACATCAAATTTTTTCTCATTTTTCTCAAATTTATGTGAAATTAACAAGAAGCAATGGAACTATCTTAACACTTTGGAAATACTACTTTTAAGAACGCCAAATAGCGATAAATATCGCATTTACTTTTTTCAGATAAATAAAAAATTGCAGTTGCAGCGTAAATTATATGAAAAAAAAAAAAAAAAAAAAAAAATGATAACCAACAATGTGATAAAAGAAATTCATGGAAAAAATGTGTATATGCCTGAGACTATTATTATTATAGATTTTTTATTTTTTTTGGATTTTCCGGAATTACCGGAGAAAATTAATAAATAAATAAAAAATGAAAATCCATTAGTACCTTAGAGTTCCGGAGGAGGTCTCCAGCTCCCGGAGATAATTGACGCTTTGTTCGTAATCATCCTTGCAGTCTTCCAATTTCTTTGACGATTGCACGCGGTTTGTGACGAGTGTCATGAGCTCCGGACAATCTTTTGTCGCTTCCGCCAATGCGCAATCCAATTTTTCGCCCTCCAACCATTCTCCCTTTTTTTTTATATGCTCCGCACTGCGACGAAACATTTTTTTCTGTTATTTACGAAGAAATATTCCGTGACAATATTGAAAAAACGGGTAATATTAAAAATACGAGAAAAAAAAAAAAGAGGGAAATCGAAAAACAACTCACAGTTTGATCTCATCGGGGCGCAAAATATTTTCGGGTCCGACGTTCGAATGGAACCATTCCAGAAACGGTCGAACGCCTGGATCGTCCCAAGTTTTGTTGAATATCTCCGGCGAGATACCGGGCATTAATTCGCGAATTTTTTCGGACAGACTTTCACGAGTAAAAGGCATTTTTCTTTTGCCCTTTTCTTATTCTGAATTAACAATAATTGATAATAGTCAGAACGAGAGAAAGATCGAACGATGATCGGTCACCTTTTTTGACATTCTTCTTCTTCACTTCAATTCTTCTGAGTGTGTATTCCGATATTTGTTTTTAATAACCGGCAGTCGTCGCGCTTTTCGGCTTTACGATTTGGCTGTCGCCGATCACGCCATAACGCGCGCGCTCATTCACTCATCGTCATACATTCGTCGTTATAACCCTTTTTTTGAAAATATAAATTTAACAGTAATAACGGGACGTTAGTTATCGTAAGGTTCGTACAACAATAATTATCGGTGTTTTGAAATTTGTTTGTTTAATTAACCAAATAACTCAAAACTTGTTCTTTTTTTCTCTCCGCGCGGCTTGCGTGGGGAAAAGAGTATAGCTGGCGCAAGCGCATTGAGACACACGACCGTTTTCGAGATATAAACCGCACGCGACACTCTCTCTCATAGACGAAGTTCGGATGCCTTTGAGTACGCGCAAGTACGCGTCGTAAATTCAAAATCCGTAACGTCTTAACGTATTCGTCAACAACTCTCGATCGACGAAGCAAAAATCCTCACTAAATTTTACATCGTAATTGTCCATCCGAAAAATTCGATGGTTGATCAGGTCAGTGAAAATGCATCATTCATTTTTCTGTCGAAAGACGTCGCGGCATCACGGAAAAACGAAAAAAAAATTCATAAATTCCGAAAAATTTAAATATTTTGTACCACATGTTTCTACTACATGGCGTCTCGATTTTACCGAACAAAAAAAAGAAAACAACCCGTAAAATCAATTCAATGAATCACGAAAAATCGTAAGCTATTTTTCCTCCGCAGGATTCGAACGAGAGCAAAGGATCTCAAACAACAGAGTCATCTCTGGCCGTTCAAAAATTGACGAATCTCCGAAAAACTCACGACGAGCTTCAAAATTATTACACGCTTCTCAGACTCGTGAGATTGGATCTCGAAAAAATAACCGAAAATTTTGCATCCTTGGCTGGTAAATAGAAAAAAAATTAAGGTTAGTTTTTTCCCTCCAAAAACATAGAAACGCAAAAGAAAAAAAAAAAAAAACCAACAAAAATGGCGCATAGAAAAAGTCTAATGCATCCGAGACTCGAAGAATTGAGCGCCTTGTCGCCAACGGCTTCTCCAATCCGTCGCCGTTCAAGTGTAATTCACGAAATCCCCAATGTCGAGGTTGCGACTGAAAACGACGATGAGACGGAGCGTCTGCAGCGTCGTAAGGAAAACAATCGCCCAAACGTCGAGGGGGACAGGCGTAGATCTATGGGTCTAAGTTTCGTATCAAAAATGTCCAATCCTCAAATTGCCGAAGGCGTAACTGAGTGCATAAAGCTCAACGCCGAGAACAAGATAAATGTAAAAAATGCTTTCAGTCTCAAGATGATAGATTTCATGACTTACATGGTAAAGAAGAGTAACGCCAGTATGGATGATCTTCAAATGGCGAGTACTTCGTTGGATGTATCTACAAAGATTTATGGTTATCGAGTGGACAGCGTTCACCACGATATACTAAAAATGAGCGGAGGTTTGCAACAGGACGAAAAACGGGAAAGGAGACAAAATTCAGGGGTTGCAGACGAAAATGGTGAAGTGCCGGAAGACACTGAAGGCACAGCGGCGCATCAGCCAAAGAAAAAGAAAAAATCGCGAGCGAAAATTCTCGTGAATAACGAATCGCTGAAAGGAAAAATCGAAACTGTAGATCCGATATCGCTGATGATGGGAGTTTCGGATTGTCACACGACCGATATGCTGTATCAGGCGGTACTTCCGGTTCACGCGGACAACGATCTTTACCTTCATCCTTATCAGGACGTTATTCTCGACACGGTGAATCCCGAGAACGAGGCGAGAGTTAACAACGCCCCGGTAAATTGTCCGAAACTCGAGGGATTCGATGATCTCGATATTTGTCCGTCTTTCGCGAATTTCGAATTTCTCGGTTGGTCGCCGGAGCAGGAAATAGATTCGCCGCCGAAGGAAAAAACTCCGCCGCCGATTGACAATGATGATTTTAGATTTGATCTCGACGCGAGTTTACCACCCGACGATGACGACCATTATGGAAGATCGAACGTTATGGATTATTACGACGCCGACGAGGACGAGAACGCCGAGCGTTGCCAACGAATCGGAACGGCACCGACGAATATCGTTGATTTTCGCGAAGCCATTATGAACGCTAACGAACATCAGAATTTTGAATATTCCTATATTAACGAACGTATTAATCTTCAGAACGCCGGACCTTCGCATTGGAAGATCAGATTTCCAGCGAAGAATCTCGGGGGCAGCAGAGTCGTCGAGGGTTGCGGTCAGCAGCCGGTAAAACGTCGCAAGGACATTCCTCTGGTGTTCGACGAGGAGACGTCTAAGATTTACATGGCGAAGTTCGATGTTTCCACGAAAAACAAAACGCAGTTATCGGAGAAAACAACGAGAACGCGTTGGTCCGAAAAGAGAATAACCCTATCGGAGGACGAAGAATACGATACTATTAAGTATTGCAAGTACTACATTCGTCCCGATGTATTAAAGAACTTTCCTCCGCGGGGGCAGAGCACCGCTGTTGAACTGCCGGACGAACTCGGCGATTACAATTACAACAACGCGAACGATACTCTCGAATATTGTCCCGACGTCGACAACGATGATGATCATCATGTCGACAATGACGACAATATTAACAATGAAATCTGCTCTGAGGAGGACGTTGGACACGCCGCGCAAGGATTCATCGGTGAAAATCTTGTCGAAGCACCAAAAATGACCAATAAAATTTGTATTAATTTTTCTCAACGTTCCAAAAAAGTCGATATGAGAGCCTTGAAAGGCGCGATGTGGAAAATGTTGAGTGCAAAAACGAACGATAAGGAAAACAATGATAATAACAAAGCTACGGAAGCAGATAAGACTGAGAAAGTTAACGGCACGAAGAAATTTAGCGATATTTACGAAAATTTGCCAAAAATGCTTACGAAGTCTAACGCTGAATCGGTTAGCGTTCCGATCGCTTTTATGTCGTTGCTGCATCTTGCTAACGAAAAAACTTTGGAAATCACTTCGCCGGAAGATTGCAGCGATGTTTTCGTACGTCAGGCGTAATAAAATTTGGTAAATTTTCTTCTTTTTTCCTAATGAAACGACGATATTTATTGTTTTAAATGGGATTCGGAGGCGATTATGTTATACGGTAGTACATTATATTTTTATTTTTAATATTTATTGTTTCAATTTCGATTCTGAGGCGATTATGTTATACGACAGTACATTTTTAAAAAAATTCTTTTTCGTCATTTTTTTTTTTTTTTTTTTTTTTTCGATATTTTCGACATAACGATCATCGTTGCTATCGACGCCGGGATAATATTTCAGAGTATCGTTCGACAAATAATGTTCTATCGTATAACATAATCGCTTCCGAATCCCAATTGATAACTACTTAAATAAATAGTTATTCATTTTATTTACCTTATTTTCATTTTCTTTTTTATTTAGAATTAATTAGGATTCGAAGGCGATCGGTATTACGCATTAATTTAAGAACAAAAAAAAAGTTAATAATTTTTATATTTATTATTTTCTTTCGTGATATTTATTTATTCATTATACAGTTTTCCTTAATTTGCGTTTCCAGACTGTCGACGATGAATTTACTTATATGACTATATATATATGTATATAATTTTTTTTCCTTATTGCGGCTTCCGGATGACCTTTTTGTGTCGAACCTCAATCGACGGTCTCCTCGGAGTTTCTTTAGAATTTTTCGCTAATAACGACTTTTCGTTAAAAAATCTCATCTTTAACTAATTTCCTTGATGTTGGAATTTTTTTTTTTTTTAACATTGCGATCGCGAAATTTTCTGCTTTGCGCGATTTCCCAGACGTTTTTTTGTTTTTTTTTTTTTTTTCAAACAGAATTCGGTAACCTATCAAATTATCGTTAAAATCGCCGCGAAGTTAGAAAAATAAATAAATGTTTTCGGTAACAAGATGGAGTTTCAGAAGAATAGCGAAAAAATCGCGCGATCGTGTGGCGAGTATTCGTCGAATAGTCGCTATTTCGGAGTCGAAATTTGATATTAAAAAGGCGACAAAAGTTTTACGAAGCTTTTCGTCGTGTCGTCGCAAAGACTACGACGATACCGACGGTAGCTGTTTGGTGAAATCCGGCGATGTTAAAGTCGCAATAATTGGCGGTGGTATGTCTCCGATTTACGCGGCTCTCCTTCTGAAGCAATCGAAGATTATAAAGACGATTAAGATTGCCGATCCAAAAGATACGCTCGCCGGTGCGGTTTTCGATGCCAATCACATCGATACATCGACGCGGATAAAGTTTTACGGAAAAAAATGTATGCCGGAAGCTCTCATCGATGTATGTTGAAAAAATTATGTTTTTTATTTTTCGATTTATGCAAATTTAAAATGTTATTCGAGACGAAATAATCTCTCAGTGAGTAAAAATGTATATTAAAAAAATGTTTTTTATATTTTTGTAAATGAAGATATCCGTAAATAAAACTATGATATCGTACAACAAAACATCGATTTTCCGATTTTTTTTTTTTTTTTTTTACGAAATCAACAGGTAGACATCGTCGCGTTGATGGATGAGACCGATTTCGATATGGGAAAAGTAGGGCCATCGTCTCAATTTATCGTGACTTCGAATTACGTTCGTCGAATGTCGGAATTTATGGTCCAAATTTGTCCGTCGGCTCTTGTGGCGATTTTCGCGAGACCTGTAACGGCAACGTTGCCGATGGTATCGGAAGTTTACAAGTGCGCCGATTGGTTGGATCCGAACAGAATCGTAGGATCGACCGCTTTGGACACTATGCGAATCGAGTCAATGACCGCTAATCTCTTCGACTTGAATCCCGAATTTGTATCGGTACCGATAGTCGGTGGTGCAGATCCCTGCACCGTCGTGCCGCTCTTAAGTAAAGCGAAACCGGTCAATCAATTTAGTACGGTGAGATCGCGGTGTCGTTGAATTTTCTTTATCAAGAGAAGTACATTCGTCCGTACAGTCTAATTGACAGATTATCGAAACTAATTTTTTACATCACCTTTATTTTTTAATGAAAATAAATTAAAGAAATTAATGAGATTAATGAATGGATAAATAATTCATCGAATTAATTAGGTATTTTCATGCAAAATTATTGTCAGTGAGAGTACTTTATGAAATCGATATTTCATAAAAATCTTAAGCCACACATTCGTATTTAATAACACTAATTATCGATTGCAATTCCGTTGATTAAAATTCATTGGTTTTTGGAAAAAATCGTTTTCGAAAAAAAAAAAATTATTTCGAATTATCGCGTTGTTGTGAAAAGCGATTTTTAAAATGTATTAATAACTACAGAAACACGAAGAAACGCTTATTCGGCAGTTAAGATCGGCGGACAAAGAATTGGCATCGTCCGTAAATCGTTTCGAAGGTCCCTCCCTAACGACTGGAGTTGCGGCCGCAAAATTTATTCTTTCACTCGCCGAAGCCATCAGCGGACATCCCAACGTTATTCGTAGCGCCTACGTGCGTTCCGATGTTTTATCGATTTGCCGATTTTTCGCAAATGAAATTCAATTCGGTCCGCGAGGAGTTCACCGAAATCTTGGATTGCCGAAAGTCTCGCCGAAGGCTGTCGATCTCATCGAACAAGCGATACCTTATATCAATGAATTTACCGATATGGCTGTAAATATTGTACGCAATGAAAATACTGACGATATAAAAATTTGAGAATTTTTTATTCTCTCGATCTCTCATTATCGAATTATCGCGTAATCGATCTGTTTATATATATAATTAAGGAAAGGAAATAGCGACCAAAGCTGCAGCTGTGGAAAAACGCGGCGCCTGGAAACGCACGGTAATTGCTCTTCACGAGAGTTAAGAGATCGATATACGAGTTTACTTTTGGTTGAAATTGTCGAGGGAGTAGTATTTCCAGTATACGACGCGATAAAGTTTCATTTTTTCTGCCCATAAATATCGCGCTATTTTCTCGCGCGCGTGGATGGCGCGAAAAAAAAACCTGCGAAAGCCGCGCATGCGCAAACGATTTCAAAAAGATCGATGCGTGAGAATCCGACTTTATCGACGGATGTTATATTCACGCGGCATTCACACACGCGTTCTTCTCGCGAAGAACACTGTGCGTATCGAATACCCTCGCAACAAGTTCGAGGGTCGCGAGGATCTTTAAAACATATATTACGATATTTTGATCTTTGGCTGCGGGAACGAAATGCGAAAAAATAATAAATAATATGTTACGAAAATATCCATAAATTTTCGAGTATCGTATTGACGTTATTTCGTTCGTTAACATTTCGTTTATTTTCGATGCGATTGTAATATTTACGAGGTTATCGACTAAACGGTTACAAATATTAATGATATACAGCGCGTTCGTCGCCGATGCAATTACAATATTTATGAGCTTATAAAACAAAACAAAAAAAAAAACAAAAAAGTCCGAATAGATTGCAAGAACAATTGGAGATTGCAAATTAGGAAACAGATTGTATCGGGGGATTGGCAATCTGCGATCGCACGAAAGGGGCATCCGATGCGTACGCGGGTGAGGTATAGTTTGGCCGAAGTCAATCACTCGCTCGTTCTCGGCAATTTCGTTGTAATTGTAAAACCGTACATAGCCGACTATATAGTTTCCACGGGTCGGAGAATCGTGTATTTCTCGATCGCGAAATTTATCGATGATTTACATACAATTTTTTTTATTTTATTTTGTTCTTTACGGAGATTATTAAATATTACGGATAAAAATACATAAAGAATCTCATCGAGGCGCATGAGTAATGAGAATGAAAAAAACGTATATAAACGGGACATTTCCAATAAAAGATTGTCGGGAGAGGGACGATATGGGTTAGTCGATGATTGTACTTTAGCAAGTAAATCGGTTCACTGAGCACAGGCAGCTGCGCCATGAGATAAGAAACGTCAACCCGTTGGGCGAGAGCACCGGCTCAACCCGGTGCGTACTCGTGTCCTCGAAAACGTTCGGCGGGAAAAACTATTTTTTTTTTTGCCGTATCCGATTTTGCGTCGATTTTTGTTTATTTTCATTTTTTACAATGACTGAATTTTCAATTATTTTTTTGGCGACTCGATCTATTTTTTTCAAAAGATTATTGGGATGACGCGATCGCAATTTTAAATACAATCGATACATGACTTGAACTTTTTGGTAAACATTTTTAGAACATTCGTAATACTTTGATATGAAAATCGCGAGAAAAAAAATTACGAAAACAAAACTTCTCGAGGACGCAAAATGATCGTAATAAAGAAAACTACAAAAAATCAATAAAAAAATGTTCTGAATGTATCGCGATGGAGATCACCCCTTCGAAATCGGGAAGGAGTGGAGTATCCGGAGCTTTCGTGTTTCACACCTCCGTGCATCTCCCTTAATCTCGGCGACCGGCACTCTCGTACATCGCGCAGCTTTAGCGTGAGCGCGAGTAGAGCTTTCGAAGCTGTCGAGGCGCGAACATTCGTCGAACTCCTTTCGGAACAGATCGCCCAGTCTTCGTTTCGGTTGCTAAAGTGTTCTCGTGAAGAAAAAAGTTTAACAAGCATAATAATGATCGATAAAACTGAGAAGAATCAACATGAATTACCATCGAAAAAACGCTTGGAAACGTCGAAACGCGAGTTACAATCGATTATCGTGAAGATCGAGGAATTCGGGCTGCGATCCCGTATTCTCGGACTTTGGCGCGTTAATTCGCGGCTTCGCAACAACGAATTTCAACCGAAGAAGAAACACTTTTGGGGTCTCACTGTGCTCGCAACAATACTTTACTATTTTGGAAAAAATTATATCTCACTTAACGCTAATCGGAAGGTAAGTGCTCTTTTTTTTATTTTTCAACCATCACGATATATAGTTATAAAATTAAACATCGAAAAAAAATCGAAAAATGTTTATAAACGTATCAAGAAATATTTAGATACAAACCAATAAAAAATATTATTGAATATTAAATATTGATCTTGATATTTTATTAAAAAAAAAAAGTTATAACATTTTTTTGATTTTTATTTCGATGAAATAATAATTGGAATCAAAAGTTTTCGGAGAATAAAACGATTTGCTATATATTACATTTTTCGAAAATGCGTAATTTCGAAAATCCAAATATAACCAAAATTGCAAATTGGACATTACGTTGTAAATAATATTTTCAGTGTTTATTGGAGACACCATCGGTGGTGCAAAAAGTTTTTCGTCCCCCGGAGGACTGTTCGATATGTCTCGACGTCCAACAGGTTGACAAACTCGCCAACGTCGATCCGAAATTATTCGAACAACGGTACGCGACTTTTTCCAGTTGAATTATTTCTCGTACGGGAAAAAAATCACCGCAAAGAAATTATCAAAAATTGTAGAAAAAAAAAAAATTACATTTTTTTTTAAATCCAAAGTTACGCATATTCGGGAAGACCCGTCGTTGTCACTGACGCAATGACCGATTGGAGCGCCACGAAGATTTTCTCTTATTCGTTCTTCAAGACGCTATACGAGGGACAAGACGCTAATTGCCAATTTTTTCCCTACAAAAGTGGTTTCACTAGTCTACAGGATGTTTTCAATATGAGCGAAGCGCGAGCTTTGCAAAAGCCTGGAACTCAGCCCTGGTACGTCGGATGGTGAGGATTTTTTTTAAATACTTTAATCGCTCGAAATGTATTATTTTTTTATTATTAAAAATATAATAAAAAGAAATATCTATTAAATTATTATTGAAAAATTAATGATAATAATAATAAATAATAATTAAATAGTATAATAAAATAATATATAATATTTATATAAACTTTTTTTATCGCGTTCGAAAAAAAAAAAATATTGAAGGATCGATTGCGACGGAGAAATTGCATTGGATTTATTGATATTTTTTATTTTGTTATTATTACAAATAAAAATTTATTTATATATATATTTTTATTGCGATTGAGAAAATCTAAAAAAAAAAAATGTTGAAGGAGCAATTGCGACGAAAGGATTGGAACGATATTGCGAGAGCACTATCGCCGGCCTTACTTTTTCCCTGCAACAGCTGAGACTGAGAAGACCGATTGGATTTTCATGGGTAGTCCCGGTTACGGTGCTCCGATGCATGTGAGTTTATTATATCGATAAAGTTTTCTCGAAATGATTTTCAGAGTATTTTTCTCTGCCCATCTATCCGCGTTGTAAACTCATGCGTAGCGCACATAATTCAGTTCGGCGATTTTCTTAAAAGGTCGACGATGTCGCTTATCCCTCGTGGCAGGCGCAGATAAGAGGCACAAAATTGTGGATTCTCGAACCCCCGAGGGAGTGCCATTATACGTGCAGTCGACTAGAAGTTACCGTTCATCCGGGAGAAATAAGTAAGTCGTGGCGCATCGATGTATTTGATAATGACCGTTGACCTTTTTTTTCATGATATTTCGATCGATTTTTTTTTTTAATAATTTTTTCACGATCATTCGATCGATTTTTTTTTGTTATTTTTTCACGATGATTTCGATTGATTTTTTTTTAGTAATTTTTTCACGATGATTCGATCGATTTTTTTTAAGTTATTTTTTTCGCGATGATTTCGATTGATTTTTTTTTAGTAATTTTTTTACGATGATTCGATCGATTTTTTTTTAGTCATTTTCGTCTGATAATTCGACTGATTTTTTTTAGTAATTCTTGACACGAATCGTTGGTATCATCAGACCGTAATAATCTCCGATGAGATGAGTATCACTATAGGCGCAGAGTATGACTAAAGAAATACATAAATACAAATATATATATATTTGAAATAAATATATAATGTAATTAACCTATAAAAAAATGAAGCTTCGTGTAAAATATTGTCTCTTCGGTATTTAAATAAATGTGTATCGTAAATATTTTGTGTGTTCGGCGCTCCCGCCGCAAGGAGAAGTGAAATTCGGCGTTTTAAATATCGCGTGTCCTGTCGCGTCGTCCTAACTGAACGGCGTATTTTAATTACCCGCATGTGAAACAAACGCCTCGAGTCGACTCCATTTTTTTTTTTTTCTAAAATTGGTGGTTCTAAATTTTTTAGGTAAATCGCAAAAAAAAAAAAAATTCGAACAATAAGTTGATGTTTGCGCGTTTTTCGCGTTGGTATATTGCTTATTCTCTAAAAACTCTCCGGAAACGGCTATTTATTTTGAAAATCTCAGTTTCTTTAAATTTTCAATATTTTCCCGTAAGTTGATTAATAATTCGCATTTTTCTTATCGAAAGAAATTGTAAAGAAAATTACGTGAAAAGTTTGACAAATTATAAAAAAAAAATGTGGGATATATAAAGTACGTTCCGATCGTAAAGGTTAACGGGGCATCAACCAGTGAGAAGAACATATGATCGAACACATGGGAAGGTGGGTAACCGAGGTATACGGCCGGTCGGGTGGGGAAAGGGCAACGACGACATCGTCATCGACGACGACGATACTACGTGGAGACCTCCGGTCCCTTTACGCACCCTTAAGTAACAGAAGGGGGGCCCCCTAGAGCAAGAGGAGGCCGCTCACCTGCCGCCAGGTGTGAGCAGCAGCAAGGCGAACCATCTGCGTTCGCGCGCTCGATGTAGAGGGGCCCGTGCCACGCGGAACCGTTTCCTTTTCACGTGTCCGCCGGATTCCCCGCCCGTATGTAGGTATACGCTTCTAGGACCTCCATACGGCCGAATTATGCATGTGCGAGCGAAAAAAAATCATCATAGACCGTTCCTTAAGCATCGGGCAATATCAGGGAAAGCCACGCGCTACCCAGGCTATAGTTCCCGTTTCGCCGGGGGCACGTGACATAATTACGGGACGGTCGGCGAACTCTGAGAAATCGTCAAACTTTTTTTTTTTTTTCAGCATTAAATAAACGCTCCTTTTATCGTCTGTTTTTGGTTGTGAATTTTGAAATATTTCGATTAGCAATTAGCAATTAGCGATTAGCAATTTAATTCGTAATTTCCACGAAAAACGGTATCATATATAAACAAAAATTAACGAAATGGAAAAACATATTAAATTATTATTTATCGAATTTATTAAATTAAAGAAAAATAAATTATTAAAATTACATTAAGTAATACGAAAAAAAAAATTAAATATATATATTTCCCGACAAATTAGTTTAGCAATTTCTTTACGAATAGCATCAGCGTAATCGAAAGTACTTTAATATTGGTGATAGCTGAAAATAATTTTTTTATTTTGAGGATTAAATAGCACAAAACATTAATCGTCTAATGATCGAAATACGAATTTTAATAAATAAAAAATTGTAAGAAAGTAATTTTTTTTAATATCGCAGGGGTTTCGCGAATAAAATTTTTTTCATTATTTTGAATTTCATTTTTATTATATTATCGTTAACAAAATAATTTAAAAAGTTATTATTAATTATTATTTGACATTTTTATTACTGTTAAAAAAAAAAAAATAAAAATACCCAAAGTGGTATCGAACATCGAAGGTCGATTTTAGACCCCTTAAAGCCCACTGCAGCGGGCCGAACGTGGAGCGTAGAACTTTTCCACGCCGATCGATTCCGCAATTGTCGGCACGCTTCGGGTACTCTCTATCCTATAGCATAGTGGGACACGAGGTGAGATCTATCTGTTGCTGCAGACGGGGTGCGGATTTCGTCGAGCGCGTGCTACCGACGATTATGTACCCGCGTGCCACAACATAATTATAGATATTGATTTCTTCGAGAAGCGAACTTACTGTATACACACGGCCGCTGCACTTCTGCTCTTTCTCTCTCGCGGGAGAGACCGGCAAAGGGGGTTCATTCAACACCGCATAACGCTGCGGAGGTGCGGGTCGCGTAATCTCAAAGGGGGTTGCAAACAGGTTGTACATTCATATGTTCGATTCAATGCCGAGAAAGAAACAAATCGATAAACGGTCTTTTATTCATTTTTATAGCCGCGAACAAGTGCATTCTTAAGGTGGTTGCGAATGCGATAAAACATCGATGAACGAAACGATTTTTTTTTTTTTTCATTATTAATTTTATAATTATGTTTTTCCCATTTTTTTCACCTATAATTACAATATTAGAGTAAAAACAATAGAATTTAATTTTTTTCGCCCATTTTAATTATTGATATAAATTGATAAAATATACAATTATAAAAATTAATAGTTGAAAAAAAAATCCGTTATAAAATTATAACTGTGTTTTTACTTGTTTTTGATTATAATTAAATTAGTATCGTAAAAATAGAAGTATTTAATTATCAATCGAACATTTGGGAACATTTATATTTATTGTTGCGTCAATAATTTTCTCACGGATAAAATTTAATTTTTTTTCGGGGCTTAAGGCTCGTTAACCTAATCGCTACGAGATTAAATATTAAATATTTATACGCGCGGCTTTCGTGAATTGTTTCGGCTTCTTTGCCGTACTGCAACGATTGCAAATGTATCGCACTTGCTGCCTCTCCAGTCTACGAAAGTTGAGACGTATTCTCGGCGGTATTGGGTTGCGTTTAATAATCGGTAAGACGATCCTCGTGCATTTTAAACTACCGTACCTACTGAGCATATCTACCGGAGTCGATCGTCACAATATCGTCAAACATCTTTTCCTTTTTTTTTTCCATATCTCGTTATGTAGGCTGTTAAGGGACTTAAGTCAGTTAATTTTTACCAATGTTCAGCATAGTATGGTTTATTTTGTAGCCAATAGAAAAATTAAAAAAAAATTCTGTCATATCGAAAAAATTTTTGAAAATTTTCTTACGAACAAATAATTGCGCAGTAGTAAAATCACTTAAACCCGATTTCCATGTAAACCGGATGGCACATTTTATTTTTTCAACCGGAAACAAATTTTTCAAACGTTTTCCGAAGTGATAGAATTTTTTTAGATTTTTTTTACCGACTGAGGAAAAAAAATTTTTTTTTAGCGAAAATCGCCGTAAATTAACTGACTTGATCCCCTTGACGATTCATTAAACGATGTGCTTCGTAAGTTCGAAAACGTAAATGTCCTAAGAACACCTAATGAAACTGCGGAAGAGTATCAATGGAAAAGCGCCATAACATTCATAGCCATCTTCGACTAAACGATCGACCGTAAAATCGCCAACGAGTCGTGAAAGTCATCGTTCCCCGTAGAAACGAGAGATTCTACACCAGTTTATCCGGCTATATGGACTTTGCTACGGTTGTGGAAGTTTCTGTATGCTACACGACGTACTACTATATATATATATATGTATTCTGGATATAAAAGCTGCCTGCGGACGACAAGCTTCGTCGCTGTACTTCCCATTTCTGCGCGTTACCTCACCCGTCCCTCATCGTCCCTTTTACCAGCTTCTACTCGGGAATGAATCTTCAACAGACGCAAAGCGGGGCAAAGGAGCGCGAGAGAGAAACAAAAACGAAGACAATGGGAAAGACACGGATAGAGACACTGAAGCAACGGAACAGAGAGAGAGAGCTTACGATGTACGTATAACGTACTTCATCCGTCAATACATAAGCGTCCGATGTATACCTACCGTTTGTACATATGTAAAACGTTACTTCGCACAACGCGAATAATCCAACGGCACTCTAAGCTCTTTGTTTCTGCGTTGTAACATTAGGAATATTTACGAAAAAATCGCGGTGCCGCGCGGGGAGGAAAAAAATACCAAATTATTTATCAAAAACATGTTATTACAAACAATTTTTTTTAAGTACATTTACTATAAAATTTATAAGATACATTTGTTTTATATTACATTTTAGCATTTTTTTTTATAGTAAATATCAGTAAATTTATGAAAAAAAAAAAATCATGAAACAGAAAAAAATTACGAAATATTTTTCGAATTTTTTTTTTTTTTTCGTAAAAATGCAATAACAGAAATGTTTACGGTTATTGTAATTTGATACATTATTAATTGCACTGATTTTCGCGGAAAATATTGCAACAAACGATTCTTTTTTATTGTAATATATAATATAATAAATTGTTCACTACAAAGTAATTATTTTTTTAACAAACTTAAAAAAGCAGAGAAAATCCTGTAGCAATTTGTATTTAGTGCATTGATTCAACAAATTCGAAATTTACGGCCAAAACTGTCGTAATCCAATTTTGCCAGAAAAAAAAAAACAATTTTTGAAAATTAATCTATTCAATTTAATTATTAATGAATTATTAAATTGGAGAAAAATCAATAAATACCGTAATTATTAATAACTTTTTTAAAATATATGAAATATGCGTATTTCATGCCAAATTTAAAATTATCGATGTATTATCTTTTTTTTTTTTATAAAAACGGATCTTACAGTCGATACTAACGAATTCCCTTTTCAACCGATCGAAAAAAAAAATCGAGTTTCTACTGTACTACGTCCCTATGATGGCTACTACTACGCGCGTACGTATGCCGTAACTACAGAGAGAAGACACACGGCTCACCCTCGAAGGTACAGACATGAACATACAACATAACGCACGCACGCGGTTCCCTGTATGCATGTCTTTGCTGTATTCTACAGATCGCGCCACAGTTCCATGCATGTAGATGCTTCATGCATTATATATAGATATATCGCGCGAACGTAGATAGTATGTACTGTAAACGCGGGCATATGTACAACGGCGAGGAGTATTGTACATACATATCGGTCGCCCTATCGATTATTTTACCCATGTGGAACTTTCCCCTATCCGGCTTTTGCCCCACTCTCGGCCCGTCGAAACGCCTCGGTATAGAGCGAGATATCGACGTTACATCGCCGCGCGCGCGCTTGTTCCTTGCAGCCCCCCCGCCGCAACCCGCGTACCCCCAGCGCCAGGCTGCTGCTGCCCCTTCGCTCCGGCGAAACCCTCGCGAGGGAACCAACCCCCTCATGCGCTCGCAGACGCTCAACTCTCCAGTGATGGATAATTCGGGTCACTCTACGTACAATCTTTGCTCCAAAAAAAAAAAAGTATCGCGTGCATTGAATTTCGAAAAAATCAAATTTAATTGTAATTTGTATTCAATTTGTTTCATTTGCAATGATTTTTTTTTATTTCCGTAAAATCGATAAAAAAATTAATAATAAATACGAGAAAAAAAATGATTAACATTAAATCAGTTTTCAGTGGGTTTGGAATTTTTTTTAACGAATAAAGTAACTAATTACAGTTTTTTTTTATTATTATATGATTCGAAGTATAATGAGTGATTTTCTTAGCTTTGGCTAACGATTTGTACTTCGAGAGCGTCTGCCAGCGAAACCTTTTAAGATATGTGGTATTTCTACATAACATATGGTTTCCGGAGCCGCACGGCTCGTCACACTCTCTCATCGCGATAAGTATACGTATAGCCAATTAATTTTTACTCTCGCAAATGAATATATTTTTTTTTCATTTTTTTTGTATGTCGTAGAAAACGATTTTTAAGTATAACGTTATCGCGGAGATATCTTCGCGGAGAGCTCGGGGTATGAATTTTCTCATTGCCGCGCCTGAATCAACGCCCCCCTCAACCCTCCCGAGGCTGTTCGTGAGCCGAGACTCCCCACCAAAGTTCCTTGCAACCCCTGCGTATCGAGTTCGTTACAGATCCCCGTGGCGCGAGATCGCCGACTCTCACCCCTTACGTCCCTTCGTATTAGAACGCCGCGCCTCGTCTCCACTACGTCGCTCGGCAAGTCACCGTGTCCTGCGCGCTCTCTTCTCTTCTGTACAATGGCCCGTTCACCAAGCACACCCCACGGAACACACAGAGACCACCGACTTGCGCAACTACGTCGCCAAAACGCGTGACTGTTTTACCCTATCTACGTAAAACGACCGAGACGCGCCGAAGAAATCCGAAACGCGCGACGCTTTATTTTTCTTTCGAAATATCGTCATTATTAATTTTTCATTATATTATGTGTAAAAAAAAAATAATTAACGCACAACTTTCAATAATTAACTTGTTCGATTTTCAAAGAACGATCGATATCAAAGGTTCTTTCGTAATAGAAAAAAAAAAAATTACAAAATCCTTTTTTTATTTAACAATCGTAATAATAAATTTAGTAAAAAAAATTGCTTTGTATATTTAAAAAAATTGTTTATCCGCCGATAAAAAGATTTTTTTACGATATTCTAAAACTATTTTCCGTATATTAAAAGTAAACAAAAATTCGACTTTTATCCTATAAATTGGTAATACGCAATAAAAAAAATTTAGCACTGGTCTCTGCTCTAAATAAAAATTTATTTATTTTTCATCAGGGTAGGTTAATGTTAATGAGAAAAAAAAATGTCCGATCAATTCGATTTGATTGCACGGTATCGTAGAATCGGAAAATTCTAGTCATTGATTTATCTATTGACGCTTCGAACCGTTGGTCTCTCGACGTCGGGGCGCTCTCTGCGACGAATCCTTCGCCATCCCCCCATTGGTGTTTCTCATACCCCGGGGGGTTGGAGTGTGAGTCGAGTGGTACGCGGGGGTGTGTATGTGTGTGTGTGTGTGTGATGTACGTGTTGGGAGGAGGGTAGTTGCGTGTGTTTCACAACGCGCCAGCGTAGTACCGTTCACAGGCAGCAATGGCGGCGTCGTAACGTCCCTCTACGGTCCTTCATTGATTCTACGATTGACGTTCGATTTAAGGCTCACAGGCCATACCGTGAGCGGGTATACGCGCCGGAGTGCGAGTCCGAGCTGTGCTGGTAACCGCGTGCTTCGCGGACCTTCGAACGGGTCTGCCCCCGAATCGATGAAGCCGATTCGTTTACGAAGATTTCGTCATCGAGCTTTCGATCGTAAATTATACAGTGCCAGCGGTTAGTGGAAACACAAACGCCACAGTGTCGCTTATCGAGGTGTAAAAAAAAAAAAACAAACAATGGAAACTCGAAGTTGACATTTTCGTGAAAAATTAAAAAATAAAAAAAAAAAAACAAAAATGCCGAAAGAAACGTAAATCGTAATTTTTTTTTTCCGAAATGTGAAAAAATAAATCCCGAGTGCTATAAATCTATACGGTAAAATTTGATTTTCGGAGTAAAATATTTGCAAAACATTTTTTTTTTAAATAAATATATTAATTATCGAATTTTTTTTCGAGTAATCGATTATATCGATTGGTTAAGATATCGTTTCGAGAATCGTTGCATCGACGCGGCGATGTGTATCTTATAGTTGTTGATTTTTTTTTTTTTCGATGCAAATCGACGCTAATGATAAGTAAGAAAGTCTTCAGCGAATGGTGATAAAAAGAATATATAAAAGAGAAGGATAATTGGAGCGTGAGGCGGGTGGCTCAGGTGTCGTCGTCGTCGTCGTCGTCGCCGCCGTCGTCGTCCGCACAGGGAGGCCGAACAGCGTGTGTTTATATTCTTCATCTTCGTTTATCTACTGACTCCTCGTCACTCTCGGCGGTAGTGTAGTTTTGCGTTATATATCGTTGGCATCGAGCGAGTACGGTCACGAGGTATCGGAAAATCGATAGAAACCTGACTGACGCCACAGACCGTAGGGGGATTTTCTATATCTACAACAAGGGGGGGGGAGGGGTGTCTTTATATACAACAGTGGAGTTTCGGTGGTGGTGGATTCGTCGGTACGACGAAGTAAAGGAGGGGAGAGAAAACGACGTCGAGTCGTCCAACTAGCTTGGTCCCCCTGCCGCGCTGTTAACGAAAGAGGGGAGGGGGGGAGGGGGAGGGGAAATCGCGATTTTCCCCTCATTCTTCTGATCGTCGTGTCGATTTAATTTTCAAACAAATTCCCTATAAAAAAAAACCCGCGAAAAAATCGAAAACCTCGCATCCATAAAAAAATATTCAAAGTAAACACCAAATATTGAAAAACTGAAAAAAAAAAAAAAAAGATTTGAATCTCGAGAGAAAAAAAATCGCGCGGGACAAAGCTAAGAGAGGAAAAGGGTTGCGCGCGCGCGCGCCCTCTCTTTCGCAATTGGGTTAATTTGGCTCCATGCCGTTCCTCTCTCTCTTTTTATTCGGTGTTAATAACGAATGACGAAAAATCCCATCGTACGCATAAAAAAAAATTACCAGTGAATCGAATCGTGGAAAAAAAAAAAATAAAAAAATAATTTCATTACGCGGAGTTTCAGATACAAAAGTTCGTAAAAACACTAAATAAAAGACTAGTAAACGGAGATTCGCCGCTCGGCGAAGAGTTACACACCTGGACCGTCGGGATCGCGCGGCACGCGTTGCGCGTCGGGTAGAAAGAAAAAAAAAAAGAGAGACGCCCGTGCCTCTCTCAGTGTGCTCGGTCCCGTGCACACACGTGCGCGCTTTCGCGTGCGTACGTTGAGTTGCCAGTGAAGACACGCGGTTGCAGGGGTCTCGCGTTCGAGGTGTATGTGTTCGGTGTCTGAGAACTTGGAAGGACGACAGTGTGTGTGCGCGTGTGTTACGTTTGTGTAGAAACAGTTGGGTGGGAAAGTTTTGCAGCGAGGGGTTGTTCGTACGTATATCGAGGGGCGAAGGAGGGCGGAGTTGGTTCTCACACAGTCTCCTCGCGCGGTTATAGTTCGAGTTTTAGCGAAGGGTATAAAGAGTAAGGCGGTGTGTAGTTGTATAGGTTATATACTGACGCGAGCATAAGCCGGGGGACTCTTCATATATACGTATAATATACATATATATGTATATATATATATACGCGGAGCTGTTTCACTCGCACGAGCCGAACAAATCGTTCTCTCTCGCTCCCTCGTATCCTTCCCGGATTCTCGAGTCCTCTATTCACTCTGGGCGGCAGTGTGCTCACTCGCTCCGCGTATGTCATGGGCGAACGGTGCTGGTGGACGAGAACGACGAATAACACGACAACCACGAAACGCGTACATTTATTACTCGCACATTGACGAACTATCGAAGGAATAACATTAATTAGTGTTGACGAAAAAAAAAAAACAAAAAAAAAAAAAAACAATAACAACATTAATCGATCGAGTATCGTCCAGTTCGACAGTGACCGAGAGACACGCGAGACCGGCGAGTGTGTTGTCAGTGTGTAGGGAAGAGTAAAAAAAACGATTCAGTGACATAGTGGTGACAATCTTTCGTTGCAGTGTTTTCTAAGTCTATCGAGATCGTCGATAGTCACGCGAGATTCATTGGGTCGTCGAAGATTTTTTTTTTTTTTTTCAATTCTCGCGATCGTCAAAACAGGTTAAGTTGCGTCATTGAACGACGAAGTCAAAAAGGTTACAAAGCTGTAGCAGCGGCTTGCGTAGGTTCGATCGCCGGTAACCGCAACGTCGCGAAGTGAAAAATTTCTCGAAGACATAACGAAGCGAGTAAAAAGTCTCGTAATAACGTCGTGTCGGGAGGTACTGTCCAAGAGGCTGCAAATCACGAAGAGAAGAAAGAAGAAGAGGAAGAAGGTGAGAGTGACGCCGGGATCCGATTGTTATTGTTGTCACAGCGATCGTTGCAGTGCGTGATGAGTGATTGATGAGAACAGTGATTGGACAAGTGATTTTAAAAATCTAATAAACCGGTGAAAAAAAAAAAAAAAAATCAAAATACAACGGAAAAAGATTGAAAAAAAAAAAATAAAAAATAACAAAAGACATATAAAACTTTAGTGATCGCACAGTATCTTCGTAGTTGAATTGTGAGATACACAAAAGTGACTAACCTTAAATTTTTTTTTTTTTTATAAAAAACTGTTGAAAACCAAATAACTCCCAACACAAAACACACAAATCCACTCACATAAAATTCTGCGCACTTTTCCGATCGAAAAAAAAAAAAAAAAAAAAAAAATCAACCCTCACGTACGGTAAGTGGAAGTCAACCCCGAACTAGATGTGCGTAAATGGAAGGTATAGGGGACATAACCGATCATCGGTCGCATAGCGAGCAATTGTTGGACTCGGTCGATTCTCCGGTTGCGGTCACTACGCATGGCCGGGGTGGCAGTGGGGGCGGGTCGAATGGGAACTGTCGTGGTATCGGGGGCGGCGGTAGCAGCAACAGCAGCAGCAGCAGCAGCAGTAGCGCAAGCAGTACGAGTAACATCAGTAGCACCGGTAGCAGTAAAGCCGGCTGCGGCGGCAGTGGCAGTGGCAGTGTTGCTGCTGGAAGCGGCAACGGCTGCGGTAGTAGGGGTGGTAGGGGTTGTAGTGGTATTATCGGTATCGGTAATCCAGTTGGGAGTGTTAGTGTCAGTGGTAACGTTAGCAGCGGCCTCGTCAGTGGTATCCGCACGAGTGGTGGCGTCGCGGGTGGTGGTAGTAGTGGTGGAGGTGGTGCTGGTGGTGGTGGTGGTGGTGGTGGTGGTAGTAGGTTGCATCGTCACAGAAGAGACCACGAGGTGCGCGGCATTATCACAAGTGGTGGGGGTATCGTGGAGCTCGACGAAGCAGAAACCGAAGTGGTGGGAGGAGAAGAAGAAGCGGGAGAAGGAGAAGGAAGTGGAGGAAGCCGTTGTGGAGGTGGCGACGGAGTTGAGGGTGCTTGCATCGCCGAGGGTATGTCATCGTCGGCATCGCAAAGTCCCGACATCGCGTGCGCGAGCCTCCCGCTGGAACTACTCGGGGCTGGCGGGCTCGGCGGCGTCAAGCAGGAGGTGGATCACTACCAACAGCAGCAGCAGCAGCAGCAGCAGCAACAGCAGCAGCAGCAGCAGCAGCAGCAGCAACAGCAGCAGCAGCAGCAGCAGCAGCAGCAGCAGCAACAGCAGCAGCAGCAGCAGCAGCAGCAGCAGCAGCAACGAGGCGGAGGCGGCAACAGTGGAGGTGAGCATCACCATCACCATCATCATCAGCAGCAACAGCAGCAACATCAGCAACAGCAGCACCTTGCCGCTGTCGTCGCTGCCGCCGCTGCCGAGGATTTGTCATCGTCCCAAGAAACATCGGGGACGATTAGGGCAACGAGCGGTAGAGAAACATTATCGGTTATCGTACCACCCCAAGACGTCGACGTTGATTCGAGGGACGACGCCGATTCCGAACTACTCAGTCCCGGCAAACTTACGCCAACTTCCGGTATCAGTGTCTCGGTTGCTAGTATGATCGACGCTACGGACTTCAGGGCTATGCAGCCCGAGCCTACTTATCAGACCCTGACCTCGGTAGCCGAGAGGATGTCACCGCCTGGTTTCTCACCCGGTTCGTCTTACGCGACTCTAACGCCGTTACAGCCCTTACCACCGATATCGACGATGAGCGACAAATTCGCATATGCCGGACATACCGGTGGCGGTGTATCGGGCAGTTTTGCCGTTATGCAGAACAACGGATTGGGAAATATTGGCCTCGGTATGGGCGGTTCGCCTTACGCTTACGACAAATTACCGTCTATGGGTATGTCGCCGCCGCACAATTATCCGTCGCCCGGTGGTGGATTACAGCCCAGTCCGTTGTCACCCCAAAGTGCATACAGTCAGAGCGGATTAAATTCGCCCCACAAATCTGCTAGTCCCCATTACGAACCGGCTTTTTTACCGCGGTTACAACAAAGTCCGGCCGCCCTCAGTCCACCGTCGCCACCGGTATCGGCGGCTACCAGTTTCGCGCCTTCGCATCATTCCCCACCTACGCTATCGGTACCCGCCGCATCTCCCCCACCGATACAAACCCAATTGCAACAGCAACAGCAACAACAACAGCAACAACAACAACAGCAACAACAGACCATTCAGCAACAAACGATATCGCACACGCAGCAACATGTTCAGCACACATCGGTCGTCATGAAAACGGTATCGTCTGCTGGAAACGGCGCCGGTGAAGTTGAGGAAATAAATACCAAGGAACTCGCGCAGAGAATAAGCGCCGAGCTGAAGAGATACAGCATACCGCAAGCGATATTCGCGCAGAGGGTATTGTGCCGCAGTCAAGGAACCCTAAGCGATCTTCTGCGCAATCCAAAACCGTGGTCCAAACTCAAGAGCGGCAGGGAAACCTTTCGAAGGATGTGGAAGTGGCTGCAGGAGCCGGAGTTTCAGAGAATGTCGGCGTTGAGAATAGCAGGTTAGTTGTTTTTTTTTTTTGTTGTTTCAGTTTATTTGACATTGTTTTGCCTTTGTTTTCGTTGGTTTTTCACTCTAATGCAATGAGAAACAAACGTGTCACGATGATTTTTACACTATTTCGACATTTTTTTTAAATCAACGATTCTTACGAAAAGATACACGTGATATCCGCAATAACCACTATCGCCGCAACATTAAATGTAAACGATCCTTAACATTTTTATTCTATCCACAATTACACACTATCCTCGCATTTATTTTGATTACCGAATCCAATGGAAACGTTGAAAAAACAACGATCGGCCACAATTTTTGTTCGTAAACTTACACGCTTCGCACTGATTATTCGTATCCTCTTCGCAGCGAAAGATTATTTTGTGAAAAAAAAAAAAAAAAATAATAATTTGTCAAAATTAGCCATTTGACGTATGAAAAAATTTTTGGAATTTAATTTTGAATAAACATTTGTGTGATCATTAAGAATGATCATAAATACGTTTTGAAAAAAAAAAGGTAGCGTTCCCGCCTCATGTACTCTCAGCGCGTTTCGCGATAACAACAAACTCGAGCGCGTGCTGCATCCCCCCAACAGTTAGTTCGCCGGAAGTGGAGTGTGAGTGTGTTATTGTGCGTAAACGCGTGTGCCGTGGCGCCTCGCGGTACGATTTTCGAATCTCGTCGCCGCGAGCGAGCGTCGAGGATTGGCGCCGGTGCATCCCCCTCGGAGGGGGGATGAAGGTGGTTGGGGAGGGGGTGGAAGGGGTGAGGGAGGGATATTTCGCCGAGAGAAACGTGAGAGAAGAGATGAAACGCTGCGAGAGAATGTTGGCGGGGGGGCGCCTGTGGGTGGCTTATAATACGCGCGCGTTGAGAAGATCCAACCGTAGATGGTAGGAGGAGAGCGTAAACGCGGACTGGTGCTGCTGCGGGTCGCACACGTGGTATCCACGTGGAGAGGCGTTCCCCGTGCTCGTTCCATATCATTCAGAGATAGACGCGCGGAATAACACTTTTCGAATTCAACATCCCGTCGCGCTAGGGCGGTTGAGCGTTGAACAGGAGAGAGGAGAGGGGAGGGGCGGGGTGTAGAACGGAATGGGTGGTTGACGCTGCTACTGCTGGTGGTACTTGCCGTTAGTGAAAACAGGAGAAAGCCAGCAGAGCGAGAGCGGGAATACAAGAGCTAAAGCGCCACGCGAGTATTGATCGTAATGGTCACGCGGTGTTCGATGCTTTGCGCAAGCGCGACCTCGGACCGACGCCATCGTAATGCCGCCGAAGCGGGCCGAAGCTTTTACCACCTCTACCATTCTCGTCATCCCCCTCCTGACTTATATCCTTGTCATCCTTTCTGCTATTTTCTATGTATATAGATATATATTATGTATGTATATATATTTTTTATTTATATATATGTCTATATATACATATATACAGTACTATGGCGCGCTACCAAGTCAGCTTCTCGCACGAACCGACAGCTCTTCCTCTCGATGTTCTCCGCTCTCGCGACTCTTTCGCCAACACGCCGACCCCTTATCTCTTGCCGCCAACAGGAACACGCGCTCACCTTCCGCGTGCGACGGCTCTCTTACAACCAAAGCTCCGCGACGGATCATATACATTACGCAAGCCATGCCTCTCTATGTTACAACCCACTTTACCGTATTTCTCTCGATATTTACGACGAGACGGACGGAGGCAGACGCTCCCGGATGGAGCGCATCAGCATTCGCGTCTCACGGCCCCGAGAAACTTTGCAGACGTGCCAGACGACTGGGGGATGGGATGACAATAAAAAAAAAGTGGAAAAAATGCAGGAACGAAATAAAAACAAACATTGTGTCGAAGGGAGTTGAGGATTCAGACTATGTTGCAGCTCGATATATGCGGGGGATGAAATGTAGGGCTTTCCCGCCATTTTTTTTTCCATTTTTTTTTTTTTTTTTTTTTTCGAGAAAAGTTTGTTTTACTGAGTTCTTTTTCGGATTTTGTAAAATACGATGACTTTGGTTCGGATTAATCTCAAGGAGTTCGGGAATTGTACTTGGGGATGTATCTGAGATTCTTGCAGAAAGGAACACTCGGGAAATGGGTAGTATATAGCCGGTATACAGCCAGAGGAGTGTTGCAAAGAGAAAAAAAAAAAAATAATAATAATAATAAAGGAGAAGAGGTGACGATGGGGCGCGATGCAGCAATGCACGATAGGTAACCTGGGCACAGAGAGGGACAATGCTCGTCGGTAGAAGGGTTCGATCCAGTGCCCTTCAGATTGGAGGCCCAGCTAGCGAGAGCTCCATTGTTTCTTCGTTCTCTCTATCTCTTCTATCTATTCGCGCTCTCTTGTTCATTCGCTACTCGCTGAAGCTTCGAAACTCTACGGTAGCCGATCCGCAAAACCTTCGAAAGCTCTTCCGACGTTTCTCTCGTTAAGGGAGTTTTCGAAACTCTGACGAAATGAAAAAAAAAAAAAGAAAAAAAAATGGAACAATTACAAAACGCGGTTCGAAAAAATGGTACGATGAATAGAAAAGTTTATAGAGCATCGAGTTTAGTCGGAGAGTTTCAAATTACAATTGTCCAAATTGTGAATCACGCTTTCAACACTGCAGAGCGAAATAATAGTTTCCATATTGTTGTAATTTGTCGCTTCTTTCTTTTTTTTAAGTTACGCGATCGTTTAACAAATTTTTTGTCATTTTTTAAAATCACCCCATTTTTTTTTTCAGTCGCGCAATATTTTCAAATAAATATTTTCTTTTTTTATTACGTTCGATAGTGCAAAAAAAAAAATTCCGTTACTTTTCGATGTCGAAATTTCACTTGCGTTTCGTCGTCGTTCATTGATTTTTTTTTTCTCACACTGAGTGGAATTTTGTCGAGAGATTCTCCATAATGAACTTCAATTAGCATTCTTGGCATTTCGTATTTCATTCTCTCATTAAGAATCCATGGAATAATTTTTCACACCCCCCCCCCCCCCCCCCCCCCCCCATCTCCCACCTCCCACCCCCCTCTCCCACCTCACGATTCCTATTATTCGTTTCTTCGAATGTCGGAAATTTTTAAACTTCACAGTCAGTTATATGGATTGACAAAGATTAAAATGATAATTATACATCCATCCGTTGAAAGTGACGAAAAAAAAAAAAAAAAAAAAACTAACAAACGTCGGAGTGAGGAGTTTTCACCGGTTAGTATAAGCGAAGGAAAGTTCATTTGCAGACAATTGAGTCGAGTGTTTCTCGTGCGGGACACGAGTGTTTGTCGCCGGTGCGGCTTCCACTCTCTCTCTCTCTCTCTCTTTCTCTCTTCGCCTCTCTTCGCGTCGCGGGTGCCTTTTCTCCTCTCCTTTCTCGGTTGTGCCGTCGTATTAGTAGGTAGCAGCCGCGCCGCGTATCGTTTCTCCGCGATCGCGTGCACCGGTGTGTTCCGCGACGACGGCAGTCGCTTCTCCTCTATTGATCGGCACAATGCCGGGTTGGATGCACCAGTTAGTAAAGTCAGGGGCTAGATAAACTTTTACTTTTGCCGGTGAGACAGCCCCCTCGTACTTCTATATAAAAGGATTATTGTGCGGCATATAACTCCCACGCCTACTATACGCTACGTAAAATAATGAAGAACTATAAGAAAAGAAAGAAAAAAAAAAAAAAAAAAAAATTACGAAACACCGTCCATTAAAATTGTCACATTTTTTTTCCCGACCGGAAATTAATTTCGACATTTTTTATCGTCTCGTTCGTCAAATTTCTTAATTTCGACCTAAATTTCTACCCTTATATTGAATATATATATGTTTCTTCGTAACGTGACGACTTTAACGTTATCGAATCGTCGTTGACCTTAAAGTTCGCGTGAAATTTATTGCCAATCAATATCTCGTGCCGCGTGGAGAGGTCAGTCTCTGCACATGTGAGATCTTTGTAGCCTTCTAGGGTCGTTAAACGAGACGTTCGACGTACGTGCAAATCGATGAGAGAACCGTTTATATGTATATATATGTATTCTTGTATACCCTCGTGGGTTTTCCCCCGGCGTATGGCTGAGCCGTCCATTCCTCTCTCTAAGCTAAATACTCTCTTTCGGCTTCGGTATATCTTCGCGAGAAACTAAGCCGGAACAACCCCCTTACGCCTTTCTCCTGGCTTTCTCTCTCTCACTGGCATTTCGAGTCATAATTTCCGCTTGAATCCGGTCCCGAGGTCTCGTATATACGCGACTAGACGATGATGTACTGGTAGGCTTTGCTCTATATATATATGAGGGTAGATGTACATATATATATATATTTCATAGGAGACACATACACCTGCCGCTGGTAGGGTTGTTACGCAAACGCCATGACTAGACCGTGCTACCCTGTGTCAGCGATGGACGTTACGTGCAGAGAAAGAGAACGAGGAGACGAAGAAAGAGAGAAACCGCGTAAAAATCAATACCCACTAAACCACCCCCCTGTTTCAACGTTATTTTGTCTCTTGGAAGTTGTCCGATATTTCTTAGAAGTTCGAAGTTCTGCTTGAATTTTTAATTATTATTTTTTTTTTTTTTTATGGGGTTGAAAAAATATGAGGGTTGAGATCGATGGGGAGGATTAAGGGCGAATGTGGAAATGCGGGGCGTTGAGTTAACGCATCTCGTATACATAGGTTTAGGGGTATATAGTTATGTATCATTTCTCGATACGATGTCGAGGAGAGGCTCTCCTTCTCTTTCTTTCTCTCTCTCTCTCTCTTTTGGTTTCTGCTCATCTTAGAGACTCGAACAGTCCTGCGGCTACACACGTCGATGCACATTCTTGTGTACAGTACCCGAGGTCACACTTAGACGCGCGGCGTCGATGACAATTTATATATAGGAGAGAATGAGGAAAAAAATTAAGCATTTCGAATTTTTTTTTTATACGTAATTTTTTTTTTTAATTTTTGGCGGAAAAAATGGCGGTGATTTTTGAGCGATTTTTCTTTAATTGAAAGTATTTGTGAGGAAATGGTGATAACAGAGTTTCGTGTGAATATTTCGTTGCGATAAAATCGAAGGGATTTTTTTATATTAAAAAAGTTTTTTTTTCTCGTGTTTTTTTTTTTCGAACTTTGGCATTGATTGTGTTGCTGAAAATTCATTTTTTTTATCACAGCTTGTAGTCGAAATAGGATCATCCTTTCGAAAAAAAAAAAAAAAAAATTCTCGATATCTTAAAAATCGGCAGTACCGTTTTTCAAATTTGTTTCCAAGTTAATTTCATATTGTGTCTCAACGACGATGAAATAAGTGATATCCCGTTACAATAATACCCAATGGGTTAAATTTTTTTCTACATTTAACGCTTTTTTTTACTTTGTCCTTTTTGCAAATCGATCCCTATGGTTATTTCGCGAAAATGCGAATTTATACGAATTTGCATCGTCATTTCAATCGATAACCGGTAAAAAAGAAAACTAAATATAAAAATTCAATAAACCGATGATAATTTTTTTTTTTTTTAATACCCATAACTTGATGAAAATTTATTTTTTTTTCTTTTCGTTTTACGAAAAAATTGAAAAACAATCGATGATTTAAAAATTGTGAAAATTGCGCGTTTTTTTTTTTTTCATTTTTTCTGCATTTATTTGTTATTTTCCCTCGACGGTCGACGGTAGGATTAATGTATAACTATAACATGGAATAATATTACACACGTGGACGGACAGACAGAGCGTGTACACATCGTTAAATATAGTACCTACAGCTCGAAGTGCCACGGGCTCTCGCGTACACACACCTTTGTCGTACGCGCGCTATACCCAACGGCGATACCCACACTTCTCAAACTATCTTCTACACATCCACACATGTGATATATCTATAGATATCTGTGAACCTATGTGCCTTGGCACCGAATGACGTAGGCAAAAGGCTCTGTGGCCTACCGTCGTGTGCCCCGGTCCCCTTTTATACACCACAGCAAGTATACTCGCGCATCATCTGCTCGGTGTCGGTTATAAACGGCGACCTCTGGGTCCTATTCACCATTTCACCTCGCGAACTATTTCGTGCTTACGGGTTGCTACCTCTGTCTTTCTCTGGTCGCGTGAAAAATTGCTGACTGTGAGAAAAATGAAAAAAAAAAAAAAAAAAAAAAAAAAAACAATGAAAAATACGAGGAAAATGCGAAAATATTCAAAGGTGCGATGCTTTTACGAATAATGATTTTTTTTTTCAAGCTTTTTATGCTTCACGCAGAACTT
Organism: Cryptus viduatorius; assembly: GCA_964006125.1. NCBI lineage: Eukaryota > Metazoa > Arthropoda > Insecta > Hymenoptera > Ichneumonidae > Cryptus > Cryptus viduatorius. The sequence goes on from OZ023226.1 coordinate 6,000,787, forward strand.
TCGATCTCACGAATATAATAAATGTTGGAAAAGTTTCGTAACTCCCAAAAATTCGGCAATTTCGTTTTTTTTTTATGTTTGACGTCGCATGACGTCAGAATGAAGGAATGCGTTTATGAATGAGAAAAAAGCTTCAAATTTTGTGTAAAAATTATGATTCGAATGTAAAGCTTCAAAAACATCGGAATTAACACAAATCCGTTGGATTCCGATAGTCCTTTCATTTCGTGTTTCGTTTGCAGACACATATCGGAAAAAAAAATTTTGCTTCGGTTTTTTTTTTTTTTGATGATTCAATTTTTATTTTCCGCGATACATGAGTCTAATTTGAATTTTTATCGCTTAACGGAGACAATAACGTGTTCACTGAAACGTGGAATAGCAAAACTTTCGATTTCAATGAAAAAAATTAAATCGATAAATAGTCAAAAGTAATTTCGTTTTCGTAATTCCTGATAATTAAAAATGCTTTCAATGATTCTTAAAGGGTTAATAATATTTAAAAAAAAAAATCGTGACTTCTTTTTCCTCGTATCATTCTCCGAACGCCCTGTCTGCCGCTCCAATTATTATCACAATTGGTTCGAGCGCCGAAAACGGCCCGAGTTTCAAACTGAAACGCATAGTGTCGTCTTGTCTATCGTTTGTCAGCCTTCAATCATTCGTTTTTATAAAAAAAAAAAAAATCACAATCAATTTTTTTTTTTTTTTGATAAAAAGGCGTTGAGGATCACGCGCCACGCGTCGTAAAAAAAGAAACGAAGTCATAACCAATTTTTTTTTTTTTTTTTTCACGTATTGCCGTTTTCCAAGCGTCGTATTTGCAATTGTTGACAAAATCAGCTTGATCGCAAATAAAAATCGCGTACGCTAGAAACCCGACGTCGTTTTGGCTCTCGTTTGGGTCGCGTTTGTCAGCCGGAACTTTGGCAAAGTAGAGGAAGCGCCGAGATAGGTGAAAGGGAAGAAGGGAGGAAGAAAAAAAAAGAGAAGCGTGTATACTGTATTATGCAGAGTACCCTTACATACATACGTAACATGCGCGTTGTATACAGGCAAAAGCGTTTCTGCGGTGGCGCAGTGAGTCTCGGTGTGGTTTTCAGGCCGTTGTCACAGCACGCGCCACCGAAACGCGACACCGCGGCTCTAACTTTCTCTCTCTCTCTCTTTTGCTAACCTCCGAGGTGAGGCCTTACGCGGGTTTCGAACTCGTGTACAAACAGTCACACACTCGAGAGGTCGACAATGCAGTCGATATATACATCTTATATACTGTCGATGTATATAAATCTATATACACATGTGCGGCGTCCATATTTCACACACATATAGGTAAAAGTGGGGCAAAATGGTCCAACGTGACAAATTGCGACAGTCGCGCACCTAAAATTTTGGGGCAAAATGGACCAATCCTAAAATTAAGTAAATTAGGTAAAAGTTCGATTTTCAAATTTCACGGCGTTTATTTGTGTTGTAGATCGTTGCGTGCCTCAAAAAAAAAAAAAAAAATCGGGAACAACATTTAATGAAATGAAATGTACCGATAAAAAAATAGGAATATAGATAACATGATAAAATGATAATTTTTTTTTAAAAGTCTTTCATTATTTTTTAGTAAAATGATTTAAAGTTCAAATTCTTCAATTTTTCAATGAATTTCAATGGTCCATTTTGCCCCATTTTTTTTTTCGTCTCAAGGGGTGCGAGAAATGTATTTGTTCTAATGAAATATGTATAATGCTGCAAGGGGTGCGAGAAATCTATTTGTTTATTTCAAAGTAGTGGTAAACTTTTTTTTTATATCGACGAAACTTCTTGAATTACAGAAGTGGTCCATTTTACCCCACTTTCCTGTCTATATATATTGAGGCGTCATACGTGTTGAACGGCTTATTCTTGCCGCACTGAAACACACACTCATCCTCCACACCTATATATATTTCAAATATGCTTCACAAACTTCGATGATCCGAGGTGGAGGGCCGCCGTGTATCGGTACACCTCACTTCCACGGGATATCCTGTCGCTCCATGGGGGATTCATTCGAAGTTGACACGCTCTCATGCGGCGTCCCATGCCGCATCCAGCACTTCCGCGACTTGCCCCCCGAAACATCCCCGATGTTTCCAAAGAGAGAACGAAGAGTGATACTACACGTTATCGAGCGCTGAGAAACAGAAGGGCGTAATCCTGGGGCATTTAATGTTTGAAAGGATGTGAGATACGCCCTTATCATTTTTAAGACTCGATACTCCTAACTATGGCATCGGCTATGTGAAATAATATAATATATATTTATATATAGACTTTTATATACGTATGTATGTCTATATATATGTTATTCGTCTGATTGTGGAGAGAGAACGGATCGGATTCGAAACGGCCCGCGGCGGGTCTCGCTGATAAACGAAATACGAGACAACGGTATGTCTTACCGATATACACGGTACGATAACGACAAAGCCCCGACGCAATGCGTATGAATTTTTTTTTTTTTATTTGTTTCGTACTTTTTTATAAGCACGCGATTTTCATTCGATCGATTTCATCTGATTTTCCATCGAATACCTTTCGAATCTTTTCGTAAATTTTTTTTTTTTTTTTCGTTCTACACTGAGAAAAAAAATTAAATACGAAAAATTGAATATTTATTGTGATTAAATTGATTGTATGGTACATATATGATAATATGGATAGTGTATCGCACACGCAAATACACATAAAAGTACACATTTCGTTGAGGGGATCGCGTCACGTAAATTATAGCGATTTTCGCCAAAATATAGTTTTTTTCGTCAGCCGACACAAAAATCTAAAATAATTTTATTGTGTCGGAAAAAATGTTAAGAATTTTTTCGACGGTTTTACTTTTGCGCGAAATTCCGAACAAACCGGTAAAAGAATTTCACTCTTCGAAGTCTAATTTTTTTCGTCAGAACTTATGCTTTCGTATGAATACGTGGATTTTTTTTTCGGACCGCAGTTCGATTAAAAAAATGTCTTATAATATCGATGTTTACTGACATGGATCTTTTTTTAAATTTAACCGGCAGAAAAATTTTTCAAAATGTTTTCGATGTGATCGAAATTTTTTTGTCGATTTTTGTGTCGATTGAAAAAAAAAAAAAATTTCGCGAATATCGCCATAATTTACCGAACTCGACACCCTTAAAAAAAAAAAAAAAAACACGTATACACACAAAATGTTGTCAACTTCGAAGATTAAAGAGCGAAACCAACAATAATCTACACGGAAGATCGTGAGACCACAGGGACGCATCGCAACCTGCAATAAGTGCATCGCATTGTAAACCGATGCTTTCTCTGTTCTTTTGTTTTTTTTCTGACATTGAAAAGAAAAGAAAAACCAAACGGATAGACAAATGCACCGAGAAACGTGACGGGGCTTAGGGGAGAAAAATAATTGGCATAGAGGAAACGATGAAAAAATAATAACGATGAAAAAAGTGAAAATAATAATAATAAAAATCATTGATATTTCGCTGCGATTGGGCAATGGGTTTTGTTGGTTTCCCTTGTTTTCATTTCAGTTGAGTAGAGGATTGAAACGTCCCGTTTTCTCGTATTGATACATTGCATCCGTTTTAACCCTTCCTATCCAGTTGACGATTTTTTCCCCCCCTATCGATACTTTCCGTTTTATTGTGCGAAGATCCGTTTTCGCTGTGTCTCCCGATTCTCATTTACCGGTTGTACATTCCGGTCGTACGATCGAAAGGTACTAATTGACGAATCGATCGTTGCAACGTCTTCGGCAAAACAAATCGTTCACAATAGTTCGATTTAATTGTAACGATAAATCGGCCAAATACGTTGGACAATATTTATTATCTTCAAAAAAATTGCAAAACAATTCATTTTTAACGTAAAGTCAATTGCGTAATGATTTTTTTCATATCTGTGTGTGTGTCCTGAGTTATTTATTTTATTATTATTATTTTTAAAAAAATTGTTTGTCTTATTTTATCGGGATGAAAGAATTTCCGTTCGGTGTACTCGTTACGAAATAATGGATAATTTCAGTAACGCGAATAAATGCGATCGCTCTAGCGCCGGAAACTCGCAAATGTACGACGATCAACCGCGCCCTTTGTCACTGTTTTTTTTTTCCTTTTTTTTTTCGCGGTCAGCACTGGCCGAGCGATCGAATAAATTGTAATTCGATGATACCAAAGGGCTTCCCTTTGTCCCTATTTTTTTTTGTTTATTATTTTGAAATATTTCGTCTGCTCGAAACCAATGCTTCAATGATGAAATGAAAAAAAAAAAAAAAAACTTGTGAAAAAGTTTGCGGTTTCGTCGTATACCAAGCGAGAGCGCATGCGCAGAGCGAAAGTACCGAAAATTGTTAACGCGTTATAGACGAGAAACCCGAGAGATACTAAAAACGGAAAGACTGAACGATAAAAAAAGAGAAGCAAAAAAAAAGCGAAATATATTCTGAATTTTAGTGAAAACGCAAGGTGTGTGTCTATCGGTTTGGTTTTAGCACTGAGCAACTGCTCTGAGAGTGGCGGCGACCCGGAAGCCATGCTGGATATTCATCACCAAGGAACCGGAATCGACACTCATCATCAACAGTTTCACAACTCATATGGTAATATCAAAATCAATTCATTTACACCTAAACCGACCGTGATCTATACCCAATCTATATTTCTATATATATACATATATATATATATATACGAATTTTGTACATTTAATTAGCGAAATATCACATTATATTATCCGCTGCCCTTCGATCACTGAAATTTCATCCCTTCGCTTGTAAAAAAATGTTTGATTTTTTTTTTTTTTTTAATAAAATCTTCCGATAGTTTAAAATTTGTACCGTCATCGACATATCGATCATTTCTGTATGTCCATGAAAAAAAAAAAAAAATGACAATAATAATTTGTCAACTTTAAGAACAGTTTTTACTTTAGAGCAGAGTACGAATCATGTATCCGAGCACCAAACCCTTTCGTCCCATAAAACCCACGTGTGCGGTTCGTATTTCAAAAAAATCGAATATATACTTAGTAATCGGGGTATTCGTTTCATTTGCATTTTCTTCCATTTTTTTTAAATAGATTTTTTAAATAAAATCGTCAGCTACGGATGGTCATTATCGGCAATCGAATTCATGCCAAAAAAAAAAAAATTGTAGCGGAAAGATTGATGGTTTTCAAATTAGTCATTTTTAGGATTTTTTTTCTAGTCGAAGAATATTTGTTAATTTTCAGAAACGTGTGTGATTTTTTTAAAAAATTCTCCTAATTTGTTTACAGTAATCTTCGATCTTTTCGAGAAAATGTATTTAAAAGTCGTGTTTTTTCAACAATAAAAAAAATCGCAAATTACAAACAATTGAATAGAAAAAATTTATATCTATTTAGAAAATTTAGCGAATTAATTTCTACTAAAAAAGTTGGTGGATTTCGTTAATAACTCCTTGGCATTATTATTATAATGAAGAATCAATATTTTTTGCATCTTTTATACGATTTTTACGATCAATACGATCATATTTTATACGATCAATTTTTCTCAGATTTTCACCCCATTAAAAAAAAATTTTAATTCAATATCAAAAAAAAAAATTTTGAATTTTTCTTCAAAACCCTCGCCGAACCTCACTTTCGGCTGAATATATAACGGCACACCCACCTTCAATTAATTAAATTATCGTCTTCGGTGATTATTTATTTCGCTAAAGACTTCCGAACTATTGTTACAACGTCTCCATCAAATTTCAAAATTTCCTTGAATTTCATCGTCTCAACGCGACGCAAGAGCTTCGAAAATTCCATCGAAAATATTGGCATAAATCTCTTCCAATATATTATTTCGCAGTACTCGAGCATCGTTGAAATTTTGCTCGGAAAACAGTCTTCAATATTCCGATTTGAATTTCACATAAAAAAAAAAAAACATTCATTCCAATCAGAATGACGATCGCGTCACCAAACTCTCGTACTCCACAAAACTTTAACAACGCAATACAGAAGTAACGCAGATCGATCTCAGTGACTGAAAACTCTCTCTTCCAAGCATTCCGACATACAGCCGTCAAACATCCAACGGAAAGATAGATAGATAGATAGATAGATTCGACGAGTATTAGGTTTTTGACCAAAGTTAGTCTCGTATTCTATTTTCCGCCCGTTTCCGTTCGTCCCATCAGCCAAGGACCTCCCTAGATTACCCTCAGCCTTCTTCATCTTCGTCCTCTCGATATATACACAACTCGTGTCTCTATAAATATATACATCGATATATATATACAAATACCTACATAGACATCTATATATGTACCGAAACGGTAAATTTCAATCCCAACGCGTACAAAAGTCGACGATGCTAACTCCGTCGTCTGCTAGTAGAATTTCTGCCGTTTCTCGAACGAACTAACAACAGGAATCGTTCCCTGTTATCCACAAGGATAGAAGAGTAGAGTAGAGAGACCCGGAGAAGGTAGAGGAGTCCAAGGTACAAGCTTCGCATACCAGCATAGGATCCTACATTTCTTCTCTGTCGGGTGTTCTTCTCCACCCTTATATACATAGGTACCTTTTATACCTATATATACAGTACGATCGACTCTCATGCTCGAGGCAACGGTCCATTTCTCCAAGTCTGCCGAAGGAGATGGAGAGCAAGTGAGAAAGGATTCTGCGTTGCAGCCGTTCCAGCTGTCGGTCCCTTCCTTATTCACCTACCCGTTACTACCGGCGATGAGGAAGAGAGGGGAGGAAACACCATCGTGGGCTCTTGCAGCGCACACCCCACACCCCTCACCCCACACCCCACACCCTCCTACACCTCTTCTGGTCCTTTTGCCTCGAGTCTTCTTCCTCCTTCGTGTGCATTCCCGGCTCCTCTCTTTCCCGTCTTCCTTCTATTCCCTTCCAACCTCTTCTGTACCCAATGTCGCCCTCGTCGTCCTCGTCCTCGTCGTCGACGTCGACGTCGTCCACCTCATCCTCCGATACCACGGCAATAGGTATCGGTTTGTATACAGCGCGGGTTACTCCTTCTTTGCTTCTGCCTTCTATAGCTACACTCTAGTGGTAGGACTAGGTGAAGTCTGCTATACTCGTGTACCAGCACTACGAAAGGCGCACCTAATTAAACTTGGGTAGAAACCAACCCCCAACCCCCAACTTCCAACCCCCAACCCCCCTCAACCAACCAAGTCGTCCCACTCGCTCTACTATCATTCGCGTGTGTCAGACTCACTCTTGTAGACTCTCTATGGCCATTTTCATTTGCCAGGGAATATGCTATACGTTATATATTACTGGGATACACTATGCATCAGCCATGCCGCAGCCCTTGACGTAGTTTTAGGAAAGGGTTACCTCCTACGCGCAAATATCGAGATACTGAAGGGTTCCAATACATCGCGGAGCTTTTCGAAAGAATGGAATTAAGAATGATCGCGTTTGATCCGTTTCGGACGGTTTGGGTCGGTTTATAAAATACGAAAAAGTGGCGTGCCGATCGGTAATGGAGGAGTTAAGGGGGTGAAGTTTTAGGAGGTAATTAACAAGTAGTAATGGCCAATTTACACGCTTCATGGTCACTGAGGATGCGAGTCGTTCCCTTACAGCGGTTCATGTTTTCTTTTTCATTACGAGGATTTTTATGAACTTCATGTTCTGGAAAATTTAACTGATTTTAGACGGGAGTTAGTAATGTATAATTGATATTTTGACATTGCGATATAATTTTGGGAATTTAGTAAATAAATTATATTACGCAGTTGCGGCCTTTCAGCGATTTTAGTTATACATCGAAAATGTGATTTCACCCTTCGTAGTTCAATGTAATATTTTGTCAATGGCTCCCGAATTGTTTTTTGCAACGTTATGACTTCAAAATTGATGAGACATTTTTTTTAGGATTTTATTTTGGATTTTTAGGATTTCAAAAATTATAGTTACGCATCAGAAAAGTGCATTTCAAGTCCTAAAAAAAATATTAATGCCCAGTAAATTTTTATTTACTTGATAATAATAATAATAATATCGGAAATGAGAATCGGAATCATTGTTCAGTTCGATGTAAAGGTTTCAACGTAAATATTTTTTATTTACCGCATATGATATCAAAATTAATGAGGAAAGGAATACGACCTTTTGGAAATAAGCTATCCGCTGGTATCTTCAGCATAATCGAGAATAGCATTTTAGCGAATCTTTATTTTCCGTTATCCCCGAGACGTCTGAATTGTCGCCCGGAGCGTTTTTCCTCACAGAAAAGCGAGAGAAGCGTATTCCGATCGCTACGGGAATAACGAGGCAAAATATCGAAGTTCTTCGACGTTTCGATGGAAGGGGAAGGCTTCCTCGCACGGGGAAAACTAATTATAGCTTCATACTAACACAATTAATGGGTATCGTGGGTTGTTCCTTTGGGGTCTTTGATGTCACGTTGCTTAAAATTCCGTTAGCGGCGATGCTGCCGCTCGTCGAATGCCGTAACAAACAACGAAACCGTTGCCGTAGATGCCGGTACGCCGGGTTCACGTCGAGGGGTTTGATGCACCCTCTCTGCTCGTGTCAGGTATCATCTTCGAAAAAATAAACTCGTAACGAAACCCTTTTTTTTCGTATTTAAGGGCATAGGGGCAGCCTGCGGCCCAAAAAATCGGTCAATATAAATTTTCAATTTTTTTTTTTCAAATTTTCGAAATTTCAAGCCGACATTTGTCATCGAGTCGAGCTTCGGCCACTTTATCGACCATTTTCCCCTCAAGCATTATAACAAGCATTTTTTTTTTTTCGTTTTTTTCGCCATTTAAAATTTTTTTTTTTTTGATAAAAAAAATAACTACAACGGTTTGAAGTTTGAAGTTGACAAATTTTGTTCCCTCTCTCGACTCTCCCGCCGGAAGCGTTAGAGTCGCGCAACACGCGTTCGGAAATTAATCAAAGTTCATCCGTCATTGACATCGGTTGTTCACCGAAACTTTGTCCGAAGATTTTATTTATTTATTTTTTTCAATTTTTTATCGCGTTTTGACAATATTCTGGAGTCAGAAGCCTCGCGAATGTTCCCGAGGGAACAGCGATAGGCGCTAGAAACTTTGGAGAAAGAAAACTTCACGCGTCTGATAGAAAAATCGACTTGTTTTTTGTTTTTTGGCAATCGTTTCGAGGGGCAAGAATCGCGAGGGTAGAAAGACCCGAAGAAAAACGTTCGAGATGACGATGAGGGGAATAGGGGTTGAAAAGAATGTTTGGCAAGCCGCCAATTGCGACCTATGCCCATTCCTAATAAGATCAATTTCTCGATAACGAAGTCTTGTACCCTTCGCTTGGTGTCCAGCGCGAAGGACTGTTTAGTCTCTCGAAGTCGAATGTGGAACGGTAAGGGATGAAAAAAAAAAAAAAAAAACAAGGGTGGGCGCCAAGGGTTTTTTGCTGGCGTGGGAATCTTGTTTCCATCGACTGACTGTTTTAAAATGTTTTAAAAGTCGTTAATGCCTTTCGAGTGTCTTCGACGAGTCCTGTATTCACTGAAAAACTTCCCCTCCCTCGATATTTTGCGGTCTCGGCCCTCCCTTAAGAAAGAATCCAAGAAAGTTGCCATTAGAAAAAAAAAAAAAAAAAAAAAAAACGTTATCGAGACTATCGATACTCGTTCGGATGCGAATAATTGTTCGGACTCGCGGTGAATCACGAAATTACGCGAGTAGCGAAAACGATAAACAAAAAAAAATGTTAATAAATAGAAAACGCGTAAATTTGAATTCCATGAAAAATATCAAAATATATTTCCGAAAATTCGTAAATTCAATTACCGAATCTCGAATTTCCGTAAATTCGATGTTTCGTCATTTTTTTTTAATTTCGTTTTTTAATCGTAATAAATCGAAATTTAAGAAACGAATACTTGAAACACGAAGAAAAAAATTTAATTACCAAAAAGTGCGTTATAAATTCGGAAAACGTGGAAAAATTTGAAAGTATATCCTCGAAATTCGATGGATTTTAATGGCGCGAATATTCATAATTCGAATTTCCGTTAATTCACCGTCTCGTCAGTTAAAAAAAAATGTTATTGTTCTTTCACCGTCGATGAAATTAAGTGAGTTACGTCGGTAAGAATAGATCGGAGCATTCGAGGGGTGGAGAATATGGTCGTTGAATTATTATTAGAATTCGTTATGCTGCAGTATATTCGATATCTCTTTGCAGAGATTGGTCGGCTATTCGGGCATTGTGCGCTTTACCCTTTATTATTCCTCTCTATGTCTTTGCTGGTTAACCGAATAAGTTCGTGAATTGGCCGATAGAGAAAACGAAGAATCAACGGGGGAGTTATAACGATTTGGTCGATTCGGTGCTTTAATTCGCGAAGGGAGTCCTTCCCCTTGAGTCTCGGATGCCTGGTACCGCGCCAATGCCAGAGTTACCCTGTGATAAGTGGCACTTCCGATTCTCATTATTTCGACGATCCCGACGACCAACTTTTTCTTTCACCTGGTAGGATGTTTCACGATTATATTTATATGTTATAAATATAAATCTTTAACTGACTTTTCTTTTCGTTCGTTTTCGGTAAGATACGATTTTCCGTTCACTCGTATCCGAGAGTTCACTTCACTGAGTTGATGCGAATTCGAATTGCCGAATGGTATGCAATGTATTCGGGTCATTACACGTCGGGTAGTGATAAAAATAAGAATTCTATCGTATTACCGCGATAACTTTTCTAACGACGATAGAGTTATCGATATTTCTTCAATCTTACAATTGCAATAATCGGTTCGAAAATAATTAAAAATTTTCTTAAACTATTAATCTTTTTAACGAAATACAGTGAACGACAATTACTACAGTTTTGTGAAAAATTTAATGGTCGATATAAAAAAGACGTTTTTTTTAAATTGCTTGTGATTTTTAACATTAATTGCCTTTATTTTCGATAAAAGAAATTTATTGAAATACGAAATCTCAACAAAGACAAAAACAAATAGAAAAACATCGAAAAAGTGAATTTGCAGCACGAGTTACGAACATTTTTTGATTTAGTATGCGTAAAATTCAATTTTACGTACTGTTCTTGATGCGTAAAATGAATTTTCACGCATGAATTTTACGCATACTATATCAAAATAGTGTATTATGTCACAAGTGCGTAAAATGCGATTTAAAAAATCGTATTTGTATTCGGTGCGTAAAATTGTATTTAACGCACGTTTCGCATACGATCTTTTTTTATGTAGTATGCGTAAAATTCGATTTCACGCACTGTTCTTGATGAGCGAAATGAATTTTCTCGCATGAATTTTACGCATACTACATAAAAAAATATCGCGTGCACCACGTGCGTTAAATACGATTTTACGCACCGGATACGAATACAATTTTTTAAATTGTATTTTACGCACTTGTGGCGTAATATACTATTTTCTCAACGAGTATCGTAAAAAATTTTACTTCACGAGGTGTCAAAATGGAGGTTTTACGCACTGAGTGTAATAAATTAATTTCCACAAAAATCCGATGCTAATTGCTTGAATAAAAAAAGTATTTTTCTATTCGTTCGTCAAAGCGTTCAAACGCAACGAGAAATTTTAAGCAGCTTCGATAGTCATTATCGCTAAAATAAACAGTACAAACGTTGACAAACGTTTTGTATACTTAAGCGTTCAAATACTATTAATCATAAATCGTACTATCAATCATCCTATCCTCGGCGCTAATTGAAAAGTAAACCGTTTATTTGAACGTAAATATCACTATAAATAATAGAAAAAAAAAAAAAAAACATCGCGCCAATTCGCGTCATTAAAAAATCTTAACAATAATTTACGATATTGATAACTTCTCTGAGATATGTGACATTGCATGGGAAGTATATCCGCAAAGCCTCATTTTTAACTAATTTTTGAACCAAAAAGCGATAATGAATCGTTTTAAAATTCACACGCGCGAATTATTACCCATTTGCTAAAATGATTTAAAAAAATACTATACTCGTAACTTGGATTCGACTTCATAATCAACGGGCCGCAATTAATTTCAATTTATTCAACTCAGACATCGACTCTCAACAGATTGAAAGAAAAATTCGGAAAAACGATGAAAATTAATTTTTTTCAAATTTTTACAAATAAAAAAAACATATATTACAACAACAACAACAACGAAAAATCAATCAAAGAGTTACGCGAGTCCCGCCGGAAAGTTGTCGGCATCGCGAAACGTCGACTCTTATCCCTGTCTGCCCAATCCCCGTCCTCTACTACTTGCTCCGCGCTCGACTAGTGGATACAGTTAGACATATACCGCCTCAGCGTTGTAACACACGCCGCGATCTCTCGCGTCTCACGAGTTTCTCGTCGTCGTTGCGCTTAGTTCGAGGTGTCTCGACGTTGCAGTCTCCTGCAGCAGCAGTGAGTTTTCCTGGAGAATAAGCCGAACCCAGAGGAGGGTATGGGGAGGAGAAGGAGAGATTCGCGCGGCTGGCATCGCGGGGTCGGCTCGTGCATGTAACGAGTTTCCGATAATGGCTCAGCTGCGTCACCGCACGGCTCGCTCGCCTCTCGCGTTCCTGGCAACGATTTCGCTGCGACGCTAAACCCACCGCGCTACCCCAACGGTGAGAGAGCGCGTCGGCCGCCGTCGTCGTGGCGGTCTATAGGCCACAAGAGTCGTGACGGAGTCTCGCGTTCTCTTCTCTTATTCTACTCTTACACGACTCTCTCTCTCTCTCTCTGCTAACCGCGAAGAGACACCGCGTACTTACACGTCAATGCAACCTCGTCACACATTCGCAAAAGAAACTACGAATCTTTTGCTCGATGTAAGAGGGGAATCCCCCCCTCCATCCCTCGGGAATTGTTGACGGAAAGTCGCTTTTCCCGCGACTCCTCGAACTTCCATCTCGCGCCCAGAGGGATATCCGTGAGACTATTAGATTTGACGATTCTCGCGTTAGATTTGCTCGATCTCTATGTACCCCGGATTTTAGCTTTCGCGTTATCGCTCGCGACGGTTATATATACGTCGTCACCGAAGAGAATATATCCGTTTCTCCTTCGGAGCCTCGCGCTTCTGATAAGCTCCCGCGGTTGCGCGTTACTATCGCGTGATTTGCGAATTCGTTCGAATTCTTTCGATGAAAATAAACGAACCCAACGCGATTGCAACGAATAAAAAGTTAAATGGTACATACGGAAAATCATTTTGCCATTTTAATATTAGTCACATGGGAAAAAAAATAGTATGGAAAAAGTATATCGAAAAAATATAAATTTTGATGTTTTTGTGTAATTAATATATAATAATAATAATAATATAAATATTAAATATTTTCGAAAATATATCTGAGATTTACCATTTTTCGACGAAAATATATTGGATATATCGTAAAAACGGAAAATAGATTCGATAATCGATAATTTCGTAATCGCGATATAATACGCAAATAATAAATATTTGAGGTTAAGTAATCGAATTTCCAACTATACGAAAATCGGTGACGTTCTGCCGATAAAATTATAAACGTAACGAGGTAATTAAACAAAACTGAAGCGTTTCACCCTCTTTGTAGTGACTTACGACCTTTAAATAATTAGCGGCTCCCGAACTATCGATGATAGAAACGCGTCAACAACTTTTCATCGCTATTTCATCACCGTGAAATAAAAAATCGATGAATCTTGTTATCGTTTTATTCGGTGAACCTTTTGGCTGCGGCGTGTGCGATGCGGAAGGCGGAAGTTATCCATGAGGAACTGCAGTCGCGTCGGAAATTTTTTTTTTTTCTGTCTTTTTTTTTTCGAGATTACTGATGCGCCGCTTGAGTTTATGGCGAAACAGCTGTTGTATTTCGTATTCAATGCGATAAAACCCGCCAAAAAATGGCTTAAACTTCTATTTTTTCCAATTCGACGAAAAAAATTGAATTTTTTTTACATTTCGTCGTATAACAATTATAAAAAAAAAATTCTTCGTAAAACATGATTTTTTTATAAATTTGTTGCAACACAATTTTTCAGAATTTTTTTTTCTTTTTTTTTTTTCGATCGATTATTTGAAAAAAAAAAACATCGTGAAAATCTCCATACGTTTTTTTACATTTTTTTTGCAAACATTTCGTACAAAAAACTCGGACCGGAAGTAAAAAAAAAGACACCTGTTTTTTTCGCCATTACTAGTCCTCAACGCGAAGGTGTCTAATTTTTATTGGCGAACAAAATTTAAGCAAAGAAATTCCAGTGCCCGTCTTTACGGTCTTTGCACTCGAACTCGTGTCATCTCCGCGTCTCGTTCCGGCTTTTCTCTATTCTCTCATTGCCGTTGTTTCGCTTGTACGGTTTCCGGTAGTGCGGATTTTACTCCCTCTTTCGTTGTATATATATATATATATATACTCACCCTTCCCGTTTCGTATCCTCGTCGCCGCAGAGGCAAAGCGAAGTAGAAGAAGAGTCTCTGCTTCAGCGGCACTTCACCGTATCGTCGGCGTTTCAACAGCGGGTACGGTACGGTACGTAGAGAAGAGAGACTCCTACCTCTTAGCTACGAACTCCCAGAGAGGAGTTTATAAAACCGCGTCTATAGTACTTCATACTCCTCTCGTTGGTCCCTCAGCGACTGTTCTTTATCCTAACCAACAGTGACTATCCCGTAGTACAACACAGTCTCGAAGTGTCTTATTTTCCCCTCCCCGTTGTGTCCACCAACGCGTTGACAACCCCCGAAGAATTATCGATTCCCTTCAATCCCATTCGACGGTATTTTAAAACTCTCTCTCCCCGCGCAAAAAAATTCTCATATTTTTGTAAACCCGATAAAACGACAAATTCCATCTCATTTCGCGCGACGAGCTTCGATGTATGAGTACTATTGTTAAAATTATCGATAATAAGGGTAGAAGTGGCTTAAGGCCACGTAACTTCGTAGATTGCCGAAAAAATGTGTAAAAATCTATTTTTTTGTTATCAAAAACTATTGATATGGGAGGATTCGGCATTTTATAAATTGAATCGGAAACACAAATAGCGTGGAAATTATTTTTATCACGAAAATTGGTCGATGTGAGATAACTTTTTTGAAGTATTGCGTCACCGTTGTTACGATTCCCGAGAATCGAATGATCGAAAATAAAAAAAAATTGAAGCAATTTTTGATTTTTTTTTTCACCAAATGGCAGCAGTGGGAACTTACAATTTGGTTTTTTACGTTAGATTTTTACCTATTTGATTTAATACCTCACGTACGGAGGACGTAAATATACGTCCGAATTTTTTGACCAATCGTTGCCTTCAATTGCCCCATTTAAACGATAAAAAATCGCGAAGAAATTCTGAAAAAAATTGTAAAATAACGTTGAACTGTTGTTTTTTCAATGGTTCAAAGAGGTTTGTTTTACGCTCTTGCGTATTATTATTGCGAGCGAACGAAATTAGCGTTCTACTTAGCCGACAATAAGTCTCCCATACGTAATGGTTAATCTAAAATGAAAGTACTTAACGATAATGGCGTAACGAAAAAAAAAAAATCTACGCGGCGGAATTGAAAAAGTATCCAACAATATCGTGTTAAAATTAAAGGGCAATCGGTTGAACCGTTTTTGAGATATTTTGAAAGCCGATAACAAAAACGCTGCTTCGAGATAATGGCGTTCAAAGTTTGTCGCAGGGCGCATGCGCTCGGCTGATTGACAACTCTAAAGTCGTTCAACTTTGTCGATTTTACGAGATTAAAAATGAAATTTGTACACAATATTCCGAATAGATTAAAGTTTGAGAATTAAAAAAAAAAATGGAAAAAAATGTCTACTTAGTTACCTCCGGTTGATACAAGCGATAAAAGGTAAGAGATGAGAGTCGATATACGCGTGATCGTTGATGTCTTTACGATGAAGTAGATGAGGTAACGGGTGGCGGGAGGGAGGGAGGGAGGGAAAAGCTGAGTTTTTCCCTCTGACAGGGCACGTTTTACTCTCCCAACGCAATGGTATATGCAACGCGGAGGGTCAGTTTATATCGATTTCCACTTGGCCACTCGTGCGGGACTCTGTTGGGTTAGTCCTATAGTATATATATATATATATAGTGGCAACTATAGCACGCGTCCGAACGTGGCAGATACGGACTTCTAACCTAACTATATACGACTCTTTGAAAACAAAGTTGTCTTTCCCTTCTCAAACATCTTGAGGATCGTCGTAGAAACTTGCGCCGATACATGCGAAGGGTTATCGCGATACCAACTTCCCAAAAGGGCATTCGTACGTGTCTTTAAAAGCAACATGTACGTCCTGGGTTTTTAAAATTTTAATTCGAAACTTCTGTAATTGATTTTTTTATCGATTCCAAGTGAATGAGTCTCTCAATGAGAAAGCAAGATGAGGGTTTAACATTTCGTACAGACATCTTAACTCCATCGAGAAAAATGGACTTTTTTGCCGCGAAATAAATTTTTTTGCCCGCAAATTTACTTTTTCACCCGCAAATTAATTTTTTTGCCCGAAAATGTACTTTTTTGTCCGAAAATTTACTTTTTTGCCCGCAAATTTTCTTTTTTGGCCGAAAATTTACTTTTTTGTCCGAAAATTTATTTTTTTGTTCGCAAATTTACTTTTTTGTCCGAAAATTTACTTTTTTGTCCGAAAATTTACTTTTTTGTCCGAAAATTTATTTTTTTGTCCGCAAATTTACTTTTTTGTCCGAAAATTTACTTTTTTGTCCGAAAATTTATTTTTTTGTCCGAAAATTCATTTTTTTGTCCGCAAATTTACTTTTTTGTCCAAAAATTTTATTTTTTTGCCCGTAAATTTACTTTTTTGTCAAAAATTTAATTTTTTCCCCGTAAATTTACGTAACCGCTCGCAAATTTATTTTTTTACCCTCTCGTCAAAAATTGGCAACTTTCCAATCGTGTTGTAGGCATGGAACGGTCATTTTAGTGTATTCGCGAAAAAAACTCAATTTTTGTGATGCTTTGAAGCTCCTTAATTATCATCACTAATAGTAGGTAGGGTAGCAGTGGTGTCGTGGAGGAGCCAGAGGCTGACCAGAGCCTACCGTTATGGTGGTAATATGCACCCCAACTAGTCCTTGAGTTATTGCACTAATCAATAATCTATATGTAGTACCAACATGCTGCCTCTACACATACATATATATATATATATACCTAGATATATATGTATCTGCTTATACATGTATACATATACATAGACGATACAAGCCGGAGAGACAGAGCGAGAGAGCCCGGTGTTCGCGTAGCCGGCAGCCCCACTGGGTAAGCTCCTCCGGTGAATATTGCAGCTGGGGTATCGCGATCGAGGGAGACACCGGTTCGGTCGTGAGGAAGATCTAGCCACTGCTTAATTTACCAACGTGAAATCGCCGTGCTTTTACCTTCTCTCGCGCTTTACCGTCTCACTAAAATAAACGTGGAAAAAGGTGTTTGCATCCCGAAGCAAACCGTACGAACCACATACGCGATGATAATTCAGCTAAAACGGACCGCAATTGTGTTTTCTGTGTCTGCAGATATTATCTGACAGTGTAAAAAAAAAAAAAAATAATAATAATAATAACAACAGCTGTCGAACCCATATGTAGAGGCGCCTCTTAATTTACTAACGATATATCGCGATATCACGCGAGTGTAAGGGCCCAACAGAAATAAACCGCTGATTCTCGATCGATCGGCGATTCCGGACACTTCGCGAATGGAAATTTCAGTCACAACTGCCACGGCGTTTTTTCCTCTTTCGCCGAATCTTTTATTCGAGAAACAGGATGTGAAAGAAAAACTTATTGAAACTCAATTTAGAAGAAGATCCGAATTCGGTTAGACTCGAATAATTTATTAGTGAGACATCGCGATTCGTGGATGTTTGATGCCGATTTCGCGCATCGCGGACGTAAATAGATCGCGATAGGTCAATCAGTCGGACACTTTCGAACGATGAATCATTGTAACCTTATAGTTTCTTCCTGTTTTGCAAATTCTATTCGACAAAGGTTATGAAAAAAGGGGAAAAAAAGGGATTAAGGATTCTCGAAGATTACTCTCTGGAGGCTTTTTCGGAATCTGATCCAATAATAATTGATTTCTCTGGAGAGCGGCAACGAGAGAGAAAAGCATCATCCTCGACGCGCCGTTTCCTCAATCGGCGGGTCCTAATTCCGTACAGCCAGTAGCTTTCTCCCGCCCCCCCTCCCCCCTCCCCCTGGGCCTCTAAACCGCCTGAAACTCTTCTTCTTTACACTTCACGGCTAACTATTTTGGTCCTCAACGTGCCGCTTTCCGTTCACCCGAATGCCTACCCGCGGTTTGTCGCGGTTTGTCATTCTCTGTTATTGATAGAATTATATCGGTTAGGAAACGCCACCGGAAAACCCTGAGATGTGCCATTAGCTTCGCGGGTGCTAATCGGATACCGCAAAATTTATACCGAATTAGAGAGACAAATCTTTGCGCCCTTTTGTCTGAGAGTTCGTCGACCTATTCTAAGATTCCTCCTGCTAATAAATTAGGGTAGAGGTACCGTTTTTGGCCATTTTAGGTCGGATTGTGTGGACATTCGAAACAATAAAACAAAATATAATCGAATTAAAAAAATTTTCTGCGATCTTTTGAAGAATCAATATGTGGTTTTGAATAAAAAATTGATCGATGACTATAGTAATAAAAATGGCCAAAAAGGTACATAAATGGTCACTAACGGTACGTCTATCCTATGGATTACTTTTTCCAACTACTTGGCGTCTTAACGCCAAGCAAAGACTTCTAACACCCCCCCCCCCCCCCCTCCCCTTCCTACCGATTCGGTAATCGGATTACAAATCGGTAGATTTGCAATTAGGCTGATGACTAACATCTGTCCGTTCGGTATTGGAAATCTACTAATCTAATCTAATTGCAAATCTACTGATATGTAATCCGTGATTCCACGATTAAGAATACAGTCCAAGACTTTGCCGTCTAAAAAAATGCGTGCGTTCGATCGTCGATTGTTCGCGATTGGTTCTTCGTCCGCACGGCTGTATCGGGCCGAGCGAATGAGATCCGGGAGTAGAAGAGAGCATCAGTACCACCAGTACCAGAGTACCAGGATAGCCTAGCCTAGTAGTACGCTCTGGCAGATTAAAGAGAAATGGCTACACGTTCATATTGATTTTTGTCCTCAGTTCGTGGGTGGACGTGGTGGCGCGGTACTGGAAGGGTGGTCGTCGAGGGGGAGACCGCCAATCTTTAAAGCTCTCTCTCTCTCTCTCTCTCGCCCTCTTTCTCTCCCTTGCTTCTCTTTTTCGCCTCTTTTCTATAACTTTCTCTCTTTCTATCCTCTCACTCCTCATCCTTCTCTGGCTTTCGTCCTTTTTATCTGCCTTTCTCTTTCGATCCTTCGGCATATTCCGATCGTCTCGCTTTTACCCTTCAGTAACGGTTCTACCTTTCCTACCTACAAGCTTCATGCATCTTTCTTCTTGCTCTGTTCTCCACCGGCAGTAGCGGCAGCGGCAGCGGTTGCAGCAGCAGCAGCAAGAGAGCACCACTACCACCCTCTTTCATCGCGCCCACCTATAGCCCATAGCGTCTATCTTCCTTTTTTTTTAACTCTCCCTATTCCCTCTCACTCCTCCCATCCTGTCTGTGCTCGGCCTCCTGTCACTGTTTCCTACTCTTCCCTTTTTCCTTTTCGATGCATTCGGTACGAATACTCTCCCTCTCTCTCTCGCTCTCTCTCTCTCTGTCTCTCTCTCCAGCGAGGAGCACAAGCAGGCAGCTGAACGTAGCTACTGCATCCAACACGAAGTGAAACCCGCGATTTCGAGCCCTTTTCCTCGTCACTCTTTTAAGAGTCTCGTTTGCAGCATCCTTCTGCTCTCTCGTCGTTCTCTACCAGTGGCGATATCGGCCGTAACGGCCGGTGCTCCAACAGTTGAGAATATCCTATCCTAGTCGTACTTCTTCGATACCTTCGATGTTTTTTTTTATCGTTGTAAAAAATGTGTTGTTTCGTCCTCGAAAAACGACTTTGGCAAACATTCGACGATGATGAGAGAATGGCGGTCGTAAATAACGTAATACATCGTATATACAGTGCTTAAGCAGCTTGGGATATTAATAGTTTACTGATAATCCGGAGGAACTCGATGTTCAAAGTTTTCGAGGGATAAAATTTTTTTTTTTTTTTTTTCGACTTTTACTCGACCGGTATATTTTGCTTATACCAAACATCGCGATAATGGAAATTCAAAAAATTTTACGAGTTCTTTAAAATTCCGCGCGTAACTTAAAAATCGAACGCAACGGATCATCTTAGTGACTTATGTAATTTTTTTTTATTAATGATACATATACACATTAAAAAAAGAATATTTCTTGTTCATTGAAAATGTCGACGGAAAAAAAAATTTGATCGAATTTTGAATTGTATTATTGATTGTTAAAATGTACAATTTTTACCCTATGCATCTGCATCTGCAGGAATGTGCATCTGATGCCAAAGTATTCCAAAATTGCAATGGAAAGATACCGTCTTAAGTCTAAAAGTCCCCTTAAGAAATGAACAGTTTCAATGCGGAAGCATTGCGAACAGAAAATTCTTTTTTTTATTTTTTTTTAAATTACTTGCGCGATTAAGGGTGAACGGCAAGCTGCACCTGCGGTTCGGGTAATTCACAAAATCGGCTCATAGTTGTACAACGTTAAGGTAAAACAGGTTAGAACAGTATGAATCGCGTTCGCAGCGAAGAGACGAACGAAAGGGTTGGGGGAGGGGTGGGGGGTGGGGGTGGATGCCGCGAGAGGCTGAAAAAAGGGGGATGGCAGGGGCCAGCATGGCTGGATGGAATAAACCACAGATACGCGACCGAACGGAGGCCGTTCTGTGTGCCGGAGTGAGAAAAAAAAATACTAAAGAGAGAAAATTCTACCGAGGTTTCTCTCCACCATCGTTGATACATATATAGATATATATATATGTGTATATATACTATAACATTCTATATATAGTCAGTGGCTAAACCAAACTGACGGAATGCCAAAACTTTTTTGTAATTAAATTTTTCCGAACAGTGGCAGCGAGAGAGGGGGTGGGGGGTTGGGGGTGGATTGGTCGGAGGTGCAGCGTTGGGCCCCCCGAGGAGGTAGAGATCGGGCAGAGTGAGAGAACGCGAGGAAAACGAGCCGAGTTACGCGAGCCATTCGGCGCCCACCTTTTCCACCCTCTATAACGTTCGTCGTCCACCTTCCTCCTCGCAACCTACCCCCGCACAACTAAACCCTATACGATCCCGCGGCTATCGAGCCTCAATATTTTTAACCATCCATACGTCCATACGTCGACGTTATTCGCCGCGCGCTATTTCTCCCTCGAATATGGTATAACCGTTCTTTCGTCGGTTTCCATCGGCGCGCACCCAAACCCACCCTCATATCCACCCCCCGCCCCCACGTGCCCGTCGCTGCAACGTGCAACTCTTTTCGACCGCTCTTCCTCATCTACGGCAGCCTCGTCGCGGTTGCGCGGGGAATTTTTTTATCATATCGCTTTGCTTCTTTTGGAATGTTATATTATATATATATGTATATCTATACGCGAAGGAAAAAAAAGGAGGAGAAATTGCAACGAGAAATATATCGAAACCGCTGAGAGGCCGATGATATCGGAGGATTAATTTTGGATAGGAAAGACAGATGAGTTAACCATTTTCGACTCTGGGGATTTCATTTGTTATTAGTGAAAATTAAATGAACTGCTGAAGAACAAATAGCGCTATGGTGACGAAAAAAAAACACTAATAAATTCTTGCAAAAATTTCATTTCGATCTTTTTTTTTTTTTTTTTTTTTTTTTTTTCGTCGACGATTCAATATCGTTGTTTCACACGACAGAAGCGCGAGATATGCGAAGATCAGTTATTCCCTCGGGATCTCTGACTCGTGTCGAATAATGTTTTATAATTCAGAGGACTGCAGGGAACTGATAATTAACAGGTTGACCGGTCGTCGCGAAATCTCGATCTTTTTTATACGTAGGATACTTTTTGAAAAGCTCGATCATTGTTATTAATTCGATTCATAATACAAAGTAAGAGATTTTGTGCAATTGGAAAACACCTAAAGTACCAATTTTGCGATATTCCACCGATGTAGAGGTCGGGAAAAGGCGAGAATAATTTCGTCTCCGATGACGAGTTTTGTCTCGTGCCGAGCAAATGCTTTACAATTCATAGCGCAATGAGGTATATGGGTAATAGACATTGCAGTCGTTGATTCGGATGAAAAACTCTATCCATACGACACAGAGATAGGATTACCGAATGATTCGTTAAACTATTTTCTCATACAAATTTGTTAAAAACTTCTAACATTATTATTATTGTAAAAAATTAATTTTCTCATCGAAAATTTTCTCCGAATTTCACTTTTAGCGGAAAATATAACGATACATCCCTCTTACCGCCATAATTACTAAATTCGCCCGAAAATGCCAAAAAATTATTAAAATTCATAAAATAAGTAAATAACATTTTTTTTTTTAAATCCAATCTTCAATTAAAAATTCTTGAATTTCCACAAGAAAAATCCAAAATTTAACGAATCTTCAAAAAAAAAAAAATTTTGCGATAAAAAAAGATCGCAATATTTCGCGGTTTTCATGGTACATTACTGGAATTAAGCGAAAATAATTTTCCATCTCGCGTTTTTCATGGCTCGTGTGCTCAAGAATTCTTTATAGCATCGTAACACACATCAGGAGGGCAACAGGCTGATGAGCACGTGCTGTTGCAGTTTATGACGTAAAATATATATAATATCGCGAAAGTTTTCCGATTGATCGAGTCGAAGGGGGGGATCGATCGGGTTTTGTCGGGTTTGAGATATGCTTCGGGGTACACGATGCGCGGCCGATCTGTATATATATATATCTGTATAAATATATACATATATTTATCTATATATATATATATCTATGTTCTATTATGATGCTATATAGCGTTTAGTAGAGATACGTATACGCGGATCGACGTGCATCGCAGGCGTGTCTGATGGGAATATAGCGACGCTGCTTCGCCTATACCCCGGTCGGTTGTCTTTATGCATCGACGGTACTTACGACGATAAAGCCCCTCTATAGCTTTCGCGTGTTCGGGGAACGAAGGGAGGGGGGAGCGAGGGTTGTACAGGGCCGATGGAAACGTTGCCGCGGATGGACGAACGGGAAGGTCGACCGGTGAACGGAGTAACTCAATTTTCGGCCCGAAAGTGGTGTGACACCCTTCCTTTCCTATCCTATATCTCACTCACTTGCACTCTATATACCTTTATGTCGTTTTCACTACCTCGCGGCCGGCGGAAGGGTGAAGAGGTGGGGGGCGGGGAGCTTCTATCACTCGCGCAATTTACATACGGCTCCATGCACGGATCCCTGGACCAGTCAAACGTGTACAAAGGGAGTGTATTTTTACGTGGGTGAAGCCACTCGACGTTGTCTGCAGTAGCATCATCAATGGTTTATACAAGAGAAGATGCTACTGCTGCTGCTGATGCTGCTGCTGCTGCGTCTTTGGCTTCTGCGACTTTCGGAAATGTTGAGCGAAGGAACGATCTTTTTCTAATCGCGTATCTTGTTTTGAAAAATTTCCGAAATTGAACATTTTTTCGTAAGCAAAATTTCGTACATTTTTTTAATTTCGTCGGGAAAAAAAAATTATGATTTTTGAAAAATGTCTCGTTAAAATAATGTTTTTTTTACTTTTTCATAAAAAAAAAAAAAAAACTTCGACATTTTTTTTTAACGACACAAAAAATGGCTATTGACTAAGAGCAATGACTATTTTTCTTTTGACATCGAAAAATTTTTAATTTCATAAATTTTTCTATTACGAAAAAAAAAAGAAAAGAAAATGATAACGTTTTTCGAAGCGTAGGCGAATAATACGAGATAATTTTTTTTATCGTCACTGTTTGTCTTACGCGTTTACAATTTCAGCGAATGAAAATTTCGCATTGACAAAAAAAAAAAAAAATTTGAATATTTTTTCTGCCGTAATAATTTGCAAAACATAAATTTCTCTGCAAAATGCATTATTTCGATTCTCGTTTTAGCGTGATTCCGCTTCCGACAAAGTAAAAATGAATAAAATAAAGTGCATTTCATAAACGAAAATGGCACTCGTGCGAGACATCGTAAAAGCCATCGTGTAAACAACTTCTCGACAACCCCCGTGCAGATGCAATAACTTCTCAAACGTTCACTCGTCTAAAAAAAAAAAAAAAAAAAAAAAAAACAAACAAAAAAAACTTTCCATTTTTTTTCAAAGGTACAACGGAAAAATCGTAATATTGATTGAGAAAAATTCTTTCCTCGTGCAATTGCGAGCGATATTATACCCTGATATAATATTGGAGAAGGGAAGCGAACGCGAGAGATAAAAATTCCTCCTGAAAAATGCCGCTGCAAGCTTATATATCGCGCATAGGAGAGAGGAAGGGGTAGGGGGGAGGGGGAGGGGGGGGGCGGAGGAAGGGTTGTAGGTAGAAGAACGAAAGGAAGGGGCTAGGAATCGAGAGAGGGATGGAGAGAGCGTAGAGCTAATAGGTGGTACGGAACGAAAAAAAAAAAAAAAAAAAAAAAAACTGAAAGAAATGAACTCGAAAAATTCACGGTGTGCTCGCACCATTCGCTTTACCCTCAGCCATTCGCTTCTCTTCCTCTTCCTGTCTCCCTGTACGACCGAGCTTTTTCCCTTCCTCCGCAACCACCTCGGCTACCGATAGATGAAAAATATGTAATTTTTATTAATTGTACCTTTATTAATTTTCGCGTTTCGGACCACCCCATCCAATGTACGTACGTTCTCCATCGATATATGCTGCAGAACTGTGTTATACATATATATATATATTATACACATATATATATATGTATACAGCATATATATACGCTGTAGAGGGTAAGTCCGAACGGCATACTGGGTACAAGAGAGGGTGTGAGGGTTTGGTCAGGAACGCGGTACACCACTGCAGCTCGCATGTCCGCTGCACTAGCGCACCCCTTCCCCCGGTTTCCAACCCTTCGAGAACGAGCGTCCTCGCTCACCTCCTGCTTCTACTCGGCCCCTTCGCGTAAGTAGTTCATATACACGCGTACATATGTGGCGATATGTATATTTATGTATCGAAGTGTGTATCCACACGTTGTTATAGTTGTCGTCGCAGGGATCTCGCTTTGTATTATTATGTACTCGTATATAGGTGTATGTATGGGAGGATACGAGGACGGGAATGAATATACACGAGAAGCTCAAGTTTCTCGGTGAATCTATATACTTAGGTATATGATAGCGTTTATCGGCGCACAAGAGTCTCGAGCGTATGCTTATTTTTAATATCGATGCAACGACGACCAACAACCCTCGAGCTGCGGGATAAAAGGCGCTACTTGATTGCGGTGGATTGGCATTTTTTTTTTTTTTTTTTTAAGGTTTTCGGACATTTTGAGGTTAGATTCAGCGGATTTTGAGGTTAGGGCGATTTTTTCGGAATAATGGGGATTTACGAGAAAATTTTTAGGGGGTGCAAATATCTTGCGCTCGAAATTGCTTTGGTTTTTTGATTGATTAAGGTTACGATTTTTTTTCGTATTTAGTTTATCGCAGGAATATAAGTTTCTGAATTGTGCAATTTTCATTTTACCTTTTTTCAGACGATCTGTTCAAAAAGTAAAAAAAAAAAGTTAACTTCATTTAACACATAATTTCCATGTAAATAAATAAATAAATAGTCAGAACTCAATTTTCACAATAAAATTCAATTTGCAAAGTATTATAAAAGTATTATAAATAATTTTTTTCCACCTTGCAGGCAATTTTTTTTTTAATAAAAAAAACCCTATAATTATTCGTATTTCCGATAAAAAGATTTTTGAAGTAACGATAACGATTTCTTCTAAAAATATATTCATCCCTTCAAAATTTCGAAGGTATATATTTGGTTGCGCGTATCATTCTCGCAGACGTTAACTTCAATGTCCGTATCTCGCTGTGTCCGATTCGTTAATGACGTAACTCAATAACGATCGATCCAATTCTATCGGCAGCGAGTAGGTATAGTCAATATCTCAATACGCGAATAACAGAACTCTAGCGTACCCCGAGCCCTGTAGTAAACCGAAACAGGAAACTCGAGTAAATGAGGAAACCCTTCTACCGCGATGCGGACTGTGGGCATATGGAGAAAGAAGAACCGAAAAAAAAAAGAAAAAAAAAATATGAAGGGTAGTAATGTCGTGGATGAGTATCGTGAACAACATTCTCGTAATACACGTACATATATTTATATATCTATATACATAAATATATATATATATATACACCTGTATAAAGCAGACGTTTTCGCGATACGAGAGCGCGAGAGAAAAACGAAAAGAAAGTCTCGATTCTCCGGCTCTCCGTAGTTCGACGTGAGAGCCGACGTCCACCGTCAGGATAGTGAGAGAAAACCACCCCCGCCTCGTGCTCTGTCATCCCTCGATGCATATTAATCACGTCCAGCCACAACGCCATCATCCCCATCAGAAACTGCATCAGCGCGACTAAATGCAACCCAGCAAAAGTCCACGGCGCCGCGGCGCATTCATCAAATCAAGGGATCCACAAAAAAAAAA
Source organism: Cryptus viduatorius (assembly GCA_964006125.1). Taxonomy (NCBI): domain Eukaryota; kingdom Metazoa; phylum Arthropoda; class Insecta; order Hymenoptera; family Ichneumonidae; genus Cryptus; species Cryptus viduatorius. The sequence continues at coordinate 6,027,451 of OZ023226.1, forward strand.
AAAAAATTCACATACGGGCAAATAAAAAAAAAAAAAAATCTCGAGCTTTGCTTTTCTCACGCACCTGCAGTCGCTTTTTTTCTCATCCTCCGACTCGTTGTCGTTGGCCGCCTCTGCTTTTCTCATTTCGACGTATATACCTATCGGAACCCCATATGCCTGCATAGTTCGCCCACACATCGATAGCGCTTTTATGGTAAAAAGAATGAGACGCGAAGAGCGAGAAACCGATCGGTATAGATTTTGACGCGCGTTGCATCCTCCACGACCTCCGACTCTCGTTTCTCTATCTATAGTCGACCACCACCGATACGCGGATAGAACTCTCTCGCGGGTTCATTCATTTACCCGTGAGCTCGGTCGTCGACGGCCTCGACACCCCCCTAACCACCCCACCCTTCCCGCACCCCCTCTACCATATTTTTATTCGCATAATTAGATAGCCATCAATCCTGCGGCTATCCGTTTCGCTTGGAACTCGCTAGCACGCGGTTACCGTCCCAACGTTCGGATATTCGCCGCATGCCGTTATCCGACCGGTATGCATCACGGTCCTCTCGATGCTACGTCGCCACCTCGGTGGTGAAACAATTTTTTTTTTTTTTTTTGTATAACACTTTTTTCATCAGCACCAGTTTTCGCAACGAGGAGGCTTCGTTAAATATTATAAATTATTAATGCCGGGGCTTCGGATGATACTTGCCGCGGATACGTGTATATATAGGTATATGCGGCTTCGTCTCTTCTCGCGATACTCGAACGCTAACGCGATAATGACCGCATCTCAATGCCTACGGCTCGATTAGTTTAGGAAGGATTTTTTTTTTTTTTTTTTTTTGTTTACGTACGAAAATTATACGGAATTTTTTTATATTTCTTGCGTTTGCGATGGTAATGCGGGTCAACGTATTTATCGCGATCTTTATTTGGCCTTTTATCGATAAAAAAATTATTTTCGTAGCGCCGTTGATTGCGATCGACGATAATATAAAGACTTTAGTTACTTTTAATATTCGTAAAAATTGTCGTTTATATGAGTTGAGATTTATTCGCGTACTGTTTTATTTTCGATTCAATTCGACAGTTTAGCTGTCGGGCGATTCTATAGATATGGTAATTTAGCACTGTGTACCGCGGTTACTCGGATGGATTTGTTAATTATACGACATTATTGATTCTTAAGACTCGAATTAGTCGCGCCTTCTTCGCGGCTCTGCACTTTTCTATCCAAACGAAATCATTTTTTTTCTTTTTTAATAACAATTTTTTAAAACAAACGGCAAAATCATCCGATATTCTCGATATTCACTTATATATCGTCGCGTATCAATAATTGTCTTCCCCATTTTTTCAATGATACACTACGAGAAGTGCCGACCCAACGATGCGCGAACTATTCATCCACTATGGCAATCATTCCGCGAATAAATATTTTTCTCCCAAACAACGCTTAAAAAAAAAAAAAAAAAAAAAAAAAAAATTGGAAAGGGACTTCTGATACGTGGTACGTGGCCTATAGAAATTCCACCCACGTTTTTTCTCCTCATTCGGATTACCTTTTGCCGGGAGGTACTACGAAAATAAAAAGACTCTTCTACACAGTGGAAAAGAAGCGCAAAAAAAAAAAAAAAAAACCACCCCTATCTGCCCGATGATCAAAAAGCAAAGTCCACATCGGATCCCACACTATTCGTCCATCGAATAATAACCAAATATAGAAAAAAAAAAAAAAAAATTTAACCCTAAAAATTTCCCTCCCTGAATACAAATTACCCGGTTCTTCCCCAATCGAAGTAAAATTCATTGTCATTTCGTACAAATGTCCCGAAAAAAAAAAAGGGGAGAAAAAAATTTGTCATTTATCTATGAATCACCGACAGATATAGCATATAGAAATTTTTGATACGCCTATATATCTATCTACACATATATATATATAGATAGATAATAACGGTGAGTATTGTGCCTATAACCAAAGCGCCCTCGGGCTTGAGCCCTGATGCATACATATACGGATGTTCGGGGGGTTTGGATTAGCTTCGGCTTCGCCGGACTGTTCTCTCTAGTTTCCTCTCTCCTCTCTCTCTCTCTCTTCGTTCTCTCGGTGCTCGATATAAAATATTCACGTAGGTAGATATTCTGACTGGCTGCTTCCTCTCTCGTGTATGCAACGACCGCGAGGAAAACGTGTGAGCTGCTTGCGCATACAAGCAGATCGAACTTGTCTACTTCTATACATATATATATATGTTGTATATCTATATATATTGGTCTTCATATACGTGTGTGTCAGTCCACTGAGTACAGGATCGGAGGTAGGAAGGTATTGTGTTTATATGCATATCGAACCTCGGAGTCACTCACTCTCTCTCTATATCTCTTTTTCTCTCTCAGGCGCGCGGGTATCGCGCGGTTTTTCTCCGCTTCGAAACCATCATAGCTTCCTCTCGCTTTTCCTGGCTTCTCCGACTCCGCATTTTCCAATATTCGAACCGAACTCTCTCTCCTATATATCCTCTCGTTTCTCTCTTCTCTTTTCCTCGTCTCTCTGAGCAACGACTACGAAAGCTCCTGGCCTCTCGCCGAACGTACTCTGTACATCGTACACACAATATCCTATCGCTATGCTGCTGGTTCTCGCTTCGCTTGGATACTAATACTTGTACAGCTGTAGGGAGAATACTCTCTCTCGGTATCGCCTCTCGCGAACCGTTATATTTGGACAGAATCGAAGAGCGGACGAACGAACGAACGAACGTACGAACGAACGAACGAACGAAGTCGGCAGGTGGTGGTGGAGGGGGTGGTGGTGGTTGGTTCGGTCCGGAGGATGTAGAATGAGGAGATGACGGGAGGAGAGGAGATAGTAGTACCCTCCTCTACCTAAACGGTGCGCCTCTCAAACATTTATTATAAGCTTTAAGCCCGGACGGAGGCATTATTTTTCGGAATACCCGAGAGTCCCGAAGCTCATGCTATGGTATATACACTGTATCCCCTGCCATATGCAACTCTCTATCTACGGCTCTCTTCACTATCATCGACGACCGAATTCTCGACGTTTTTGTATGCGTGAGGAGCTCTTTTCTGTGTGGGGGACTCTCTGTGCCTAAATTCTGTAGCCGCGCGAAGCTTCATCGAGTCCTCAACGTTCGAGAGGCGGATATATATGTTGGTGGATATGGATATAGAGATTGGGGAGGTTTTTTCGCTATCTGAACTGAATTCCACGTCGACTAGCCATTCGGCTGGACACTCGCGAATATCTTTTTCTTTTTTCTTCTTTTTTTTTTTTTTTTCGGTATAGAAGATTTGAATCGTCTCGATACGTCCGGTGCACTGATCCTCGAGGTTTAGGAGAAAATCGGCGAACACCGGCGATCCAAGGGGAAATTTTATTATTTTAGTTGTAAAGTGGAAATTTCGGAAAAATCACGAGATTTCGAATGTTTATTAATCATTTCTAGGGATTGACGTTATTATTGTGAATTTAATATTAACAATTGAGAGAAACGTTTATTTCGATTTTTTTTGTTAATGAATAATAATAGTGAAGCGTTCATCCAACAAATACAAAGTATTTCACTATTAATGAATCTGGAATTTGAAAATTATTAAACGATTACTCCAAAAATAATTTTTAAAATTATTTGATTCCACAGCGATCGGTATTATAAGTCGGCGGCTGTTAGCTTTGTTTTCACTATCAAAATTCAATTTTTCAACGTTTTGACTTCGACCAGAGCGCGAATCATGGGATCAACAAAGCGGTGTATTAGCATTATTTTTATGCCGCGATCTATTGATTACATGAAAATTTTCTCTCGGTCTCGTTATTCTTACACTTTTTTTTTTTTCTTCAAAATCGATCGAAATCCTATATCAATCGAATCTTTTCAAGTCTTTTCGAGCATAAAAAAAAAATGCCGCGATCTATTGATTACAAGAAAATCGCCTCTCAAAGTTTCGTAATTCTTACACTTTTTTTTTTTTTTTTTCAAAATTCGATCGAAATTGTATATCAATTAAATTTTTTCAAGTCTTTTCGCGCATAAAAAAACGTCGCGATCTATTGATCACAAGAAAATCTCCTCTCAAAGTCTCGTAATTCTTACACTTTTTTTTTCTTTCAAAATTCGATCAAAATTGTATATCAATCGAATTTTTTCAAGATTTTTCACGCATTAAAAAAAAAAATCTCATTATTCAATTTATCGCGAGAAATACCTTATCCCTTTCCAACATTAAGTATAACTTACGCTCCCTGCGATATTACGATTTCGCAGTGCTATAAAACGACCGTCAACATTTTTCATTTTGCCCCACTATTCTCTTATAACCTCCGTCTATAAACCGGACAGTCGATACAAATAGGGAGGCTTAACGCTCTTTCGTACTCCGAACAAATCGTCGAAGAGACTCGACCGTTCATTCGACCCCTTCGCGTTCTCCGAAGCTTCTCGGTCTCTCGGAGGTCGAGGATTTCTTGTCGGTATACATGCGACAAAAAAAAATGAACCCAACGCTATATAGAGACTTCGTAGAGAGTTCGGGCTTTCGAGAGAAATATATATACATATATATATGGAGTATTGAATAAATTAGTGAGTGAGGGATAAGAGTAATAGTCGTGAGATCCTCAGAGATCCAAGTTTATCGCGAAACCTCTCGAAGGCACAAGTGGATTTCGAAATTTCCGTTAATATTTACATATCTCTAACATTATTGATACCGTCAGGTATGCATATCCATAAACGATTCGGGCGTTTCATCATTCCGAAACTCGAATGTTTTTTCAAAGATGAGTATCACAGACGCGGAGGATAACCTCTGTTATCCGAATACGGAATATAAATCCGCGCGATTCGATGAAGAGATTCCAATGAGTCGAACTGTATAATATGTTATTGATACTATTCCCTCCTTCCTTCACCCTCACCTCACTCGGTTTCCCCCAATCGCAATCACCTCTTTCCATATTCACTTATTCCTTTGCTTCATCGTCGAAGTATCAATAAATCTCATAGACAGGTTAACGAACCATCGAACGATAGGAGACATTGTACTTCGCGTGTACGGCGGAGCCTGCGAGATCCTCGAGTGGTCTATACCTCGCGCCAATATCGAGAATACGAGAGAAAGAAGAGCGCGGGTCACATAGATTCGCGTTCGAGGAAAAAAAAAAGAAACGTCGACTTCGGGACTTTTAATTCGCCGGTCAAAGGCGAATCTCGTTACGGATTTTTTTTTTTTTTTTTTTTTTTTTTTTTTCATTGATGCTGTAGGCTGTGTGTAGACTTCATGGAACATCCTCCGCGCTCTATCGTACATTCGCTTCTCTACAATCTCTATAGGGCTCTCTACTATATATCGCTTGAGGACTTCGATCCTTCGACGGACTCGACGACTCCAACGTTCAAATTACTTTTTCGATTCTATATATCCGAAGATCGTTGGACTTGTGTGCAACCTATGTATGTATATATAGATATATAGATATATATATATGTGCATATGTATATATGTATATATATATATATATGAAAGAGGGAAGCAGCAACCAACTCATCCCTTTTCATGGTTTACGCCGCGACATCCACTTCATTTAACGCGACGCTTTTTCGTCGTCGCAGATATTACATAAACCGAAGGCAACATGGCAGACCAAGGAAATTGTTACATCGTAATGAAAACTTGAAAAAAAAAAAAAAATGAAAAATCCATTTCAGAGCGAATTAATGAGCCGAAAGGATAATCAGTGCGAAGCGGACTGTTCTACATGAATTTTTTCATTTTGTTTACTTCGGCTTCGATGTCATTCGCAATAAAACATTTTTTTTTTCAATAAAAAAAAAAAAAATTTAAGTTAATTTTTTTTTTACAAAAAAAAGATTCTGGTTAAAATAAAAATTGTTTGTTAATTATTATAAGGACAGTTGGTCGATTTTGAAATTTTTTTTTTAATCGATTAAATCGGCTTTTCATGAATTTTCCGACATATTATTCTTTTTTTTAAATAATTTCGTGAAATGAGTATTTTTGACTTATTATTTAACGAAAGTAAAATTTTTCAGTGAAAACAATTATTATCCATTAATTATTGCGCGAAAAATCGTGAAAAAAATGGTATTTATCGATTATATCGAATTTTCAAATCGACTAAATGCCTTTCAACAAGTTACAGAACTATTTATAATTCACGAATGATATATTTCATACGCAATATTTCCGTAGAAATTGTGTGATTTTCTGTGTATCCCAATTTTTTTTTTTCCCGAAAAGGTCAAAACACGTTACAGGTGAATCGAGATATCGAAAACGCCATGGATATCGATGCGGCAATCGATATACCCTTTTACGACATTATTAATCTTCTTCTTTTCAGGAAAAAAAAGCACATCGAAAAAAAAAAAAAAAGGACAAGGGACATGAAACGCCTCGAGTACCTTCCCGGCGAATTATACCAGTCATTGTGTGCCCTTTTGCCGTTTATAATTAAAACGTCACGCATCCCTGCGAGCGTTCAATGCAAGTTTTCCGGGTGTGACGATATATATGCACGCGCGCGATTTCTCTCTTCTTCTCTTCCATCGTCGTTTTCATTATCGATGCCATCGAGCAACGGACTCTCTTTCCGCTTTCTCCTCTTTCGCCAAACCGTTGGGGAGAATGTGGCATCCCCAGTGGGTTCAACTTCGTCGTCTATCGTTATCGTTGCCGCGACGCGTGTTTCTCTTCCTCGCGCGGTTCGGAAATCCTACGCGCGCGTGGAGGGTGGCGGGAGGGGGAGGGGGCGGCGGGGGTGTTCTTTTTCCGCGCGTACTCACAAATCTACGCGAGCGCGGCTTGTCCTCTCCTCGTTCTAATTAAACGACACGCCTCGATGCGCGTGCGACTTTATAATTTTCTCTCAATCATTATTGTCACCGATTTTTTTTTTTTTTTTTCGCCATTGTTCATCGCCCGCACGACGATCCTTCAGAGTTATCGGGAATCGTTGCCGCAATCGGCAGGTACTCGAGGATTTTTTTTTAAGTCCCCGATGGCGGGGAAATCGCATCCCAACGTCGGCAAAAGACGGCACGTAGACACGAGACTGATCTCACCGAAATATATTTAATAATCGGCAAATTTCACGGCGTTTGGGTGAATTCGAAAAAAAAAAAAAAAAAAAAAAAAACGAAAAAATTGTCGATTAGATATTTATGCTAATAATAATTAACAATAATGTATTGTAAATAATAATACTAATGTATAATTAGAAAAAAAAGGAAAACGAAAGTAAAAGATATCGAGAGCGAACAACACCGGTCTCGTGATCGCCAGTGCCGTGTTCCGCCTCAATCGTATACCATATATATATATATTTACATATATATCGAATATATGTCACGTGACATAAATACCAAACCATATACATATATTTTCGTTTCGAATTTAGAGTGGACTCTATTCGTAGTTGGCAACGGGGTAAGAGAGCGACAGGGTTGCCGAAAATAGGGTGTAAAAAAAAAAAAAAATCTCGAATGAGACTAAGTCCCTTCGTCTAGGAAAAAAAAAAAAAAAAAAAAAAAAAAAAAAAAAACACGATTAATCGAGACGAAGAAAATTAGCGAAAATCCGTGATAGTCATCGAGAGCCACGAAAGTATGAACAAGCGGATCTCTGGGTTTGCGATGGATCGACAAAAAAAAAAAAATCGACAAAACAGGACAATAAAAAGAAAAGAAATGGTGACCAACCTGTCGTTTCCGAAGGCCGCCCGTTATTTGAACATCCCAATGTGTTTTGCATTGCAGACTGCCAGATGCGCAATGTTAACGTGAGATCAGTCAACTCTAAAAGAAGGAAAACACCCTCCTCTTCCTGCTTGTGAGTCTCTCAGTTTCGGTGTTCGTAATAATTTCCATAATACCTATTAATAATACCAATAATTAACCATTGTTGTAATTGAATTATTCGAGAATTTATGACATATATTATACATATGTTATATATATTATTGCCATATTATATATTATATATATATAAAAAAAATTAATTATATATATATGATATTTTTTTTAATACCTGAAACCTCTATACTTTGTATACTTGCCGATTAACTTATCGCCTTTGCATACTACTGTTACTACTACTACTACTAAATATGCTATATACTATACTGTTATATTAATCTATATTCCGTTACGGTTCCGTTTTTTCGTTCGAACTCTTCATATTGGTTAATTGTTCTTTTTTTTTATTTAAAAAAAAATGTTATTCTGTTGAAATTTCTAACAATGATGGATAGATCGATCGATCGACTCGTGCACCACATACACGTACAGACAAAACCACAAACCGTATCTTCATTATCTATTATCGAAAATCTATATATCCATGTATACTTTTAAACACTTGCTGTACACATGGATGTATTTTTTTTTATTTTTTTTTTTTTTTTTTTTTTTTTATTAAATATAACGTACAAGTTACGTTATATCGAAAAATTTCGTTATTTGCTCACTGACAGCCATCGTTATATCGTTGTACAATGCAAGCAAAGTATTTTCGCAATATTTTTCCATCGCGTCCGCAATCTCGTTTACAACGAAAGAAAAATTCGGATGAAAAAAAAAAAAAAAAATTTCGTTCCATTCGATATTTTTATTTATTTATATCTTTTTCTATCGTTATCGCTCCAAATTTTCTTTCGCTGTATCCGCCGATGCTGTTACTTTTTTTTTTTTATTCTTCAAAGAACCGAAAAAAAATACATATTTTCGCGCTCGTCCGCCGATTGCAGAGTTTCGAGAGTAAATAAAAAGAAATACCGAAAAATGTGTGCAATATCAAAGAATTTCGAAATGGGAGTTTTGGGGCTCGTAAACGAAATTACTGAGCGGCTACTAGCGCGGATAACTGTATACAAAAATCGCTGATAGCAGAAAAAAAAAAAAGAAATACATGTTCCTATGTACGCTTTCCTCTTCGACCCACTTTTCCCGTCGCACAATCGTCCAAAGTTTCTCGCGTCGAATCGTCGATCGCCGCGGTTTAAGAGTCCACGAGACTGTCGTCTTTCGTCTATTGCCGCGCGCGCGGAGAGCCCACCGGGCTTTCCGCGTCTACCTCGAGTCTCTGTCGCACGCAGACGTACGCTGCGCGTCGCGGACTCTCGAGCGTGGAATTTGTTCGTATAAATCTCGCGTTACTTTGGAATTTTTTCATATCGTTCTCAAACGGAAATCGAGATGCCCCCGGGTAGCTCGTGTCCCGAGTTATCGATGTACTACGAGCGCAGGCCTCGCTCGCAGGATATCACGACTCGACACGTTGCGATCCTTTCGGGGTATCTCCTCCGTACCGGAACGTTCGCGTTTATTTTTTCATAATTTTTTTTTTTTTACATCGCGCTATCGACGATTTGACCAAAATCCGGTTCAATTTTTAGAAAACAATTACAACGAAATAAAAATAAAAACGAAAGATTCGGGATCTGTTCGATATTTTTAACGATATTAATAACAAATAAAGTAATAATTTCGTGTTAAACGAGCGAAAAAATCTCAGTATCGATTTTTTTACGCGGCTTCCTGCAAATCCAAATCTTGCGTACAAAAAAAAAAACAAAAAATTTCGTTGATTTTTTTTTTTCTTTGATTTTACACTATAATTTTGCTCGTCGGTAAAAAAAAAAAAAGAAACAATATCAAAACACACGAATCCACAGAACACGATAAGATTCCCAATGCACGCTCGCTGTATACCTTGTATGAGTCGTATATACATTTCATAGCCTATTTATCTCGCATAAAACACGTACTTTTGCTACTGCTGCTGATGCTGCTTTTTTATACGTAAGCTTTAGAATAATCGAGAAAGAGAGATGAGGGAATAAGGAGAGGAGAGAGCCACGAGGAGAGAAAAGAACGAAAAAAAAAAAAAAAAAAAAACTTGAAGCGTTGCAAAAAGAAAAAAAATTACGGAGGCATTTTATTGAGAAGCCGCTCGTTCACAAAAGTTCGGATCTCGCTCACTCCGGACCGTCTCACTACCTGGGTAGACACACTCTAAATTCGAAACCTGCATTGATTACAATCCAAAATTTCATTATCCACGACGAAGGCGACACGTTGATCGTGTGTTCGGTTGCAATGCGTACGATAAACGCGACGGCTTTCCATCCAATCGCCAGGAACTAACGAAAATCGATTTTATTCCAGATGATTATAATTAAAAAAAAAAAAAAAAAAATTATTAAAAATTTTTGTAAATAATTGAAAAAAAAAAAAATTTATCATAAAAATATTACAATTATTTTTAAAAAATTAACGAATTATGCATTAATATGATTCTCGAATAAAAACGACTTTCGCAAAGCCATCAAGGCAAAGGCTCGCTCGGTACTCACGAGTGTAGCTAGTCTTCCATACTGCATAATTAAATAATAATAATAGTACGAAAAAAAAAAAAAAAAAAAGTTGAAGAGAAAAACAAACGAAAAAAAGGAAGTTAACAGTAAAAGAAAACGGAACTGTAAGGGGTCAGCGTCCTGGAGAGTTCGAAGTATAGTATTCACGATTAACCCTCGAAGCCTTACCAGCGCCCTGCGTCACACGTTTATTTTTCGTCCACCCTCTCGATGACTCGTTGTGTTCGAGATATCCCGGGGTGGGTGGGTTTGCGCGGCAGACCTATATATATATATCGCAAGAACCTCGCCGCTTCCGGTTAGTCGCAGCGCTGGTTCTCACTTTACGGACTTCCGTAGCGGTCTCGCTGACCCACCACCCCCGGTTTCTCGTTCGACAACAGCAGTACAGTCGATCGTGTTTAACGCTCGTCGGCTACAGGGGCTTCGAGGGTTCGTCCAAAGTGAGCGAAAACTTTACAGACAGACGAGGATCGAACCGATCTTTGTGTCGTATTTTTTTTTCATTTAATTTTTCTACAATGACCCCTCAAAGGATTGACAAAGAGTTAATGGCAATGTTTATACAATGTTAGAGTAGTATGAACGAAAAAAAATATATATATTTGATTTTAAATTATATAAAAAAAAAAAAAAAAAAATGGAGCCGAACGTGGAAATGGAGACACCGGCCAATTATTATTCATTGTAACTGGAAGACTCGACTACCTTTACGATGAGACTCGCCCCGTCGATGTATTTCAACCAACTGGCAGTCAAAAAACAAACAATTTTTTTTTTTTTAATTAGGAAAATTTACAACAATTAGAAATAAGAAAAAAAAAATAACGAATTTATGAGAATATTTTAATCCGAGGTGCACAACATTTACAATTGGCATACAATTTCCTCTTCTCGGACAATTGGCTTACGGTGAAGTTTGCGAAGCGTCTCGTTGCTCGTGGTATGTATTTTCTCATCGATCACCATCAAGTTCCACAATCATTACCATACAAATTGGAGCGAATCGCAACGAGATAGCTGTAGGGTCGGTTTGGTTTCTCTTACAATCGCAACTGAGAGAATCACCGAGACACGGATAAAGAGAGAGCGAAAAGGGATGGAGGAGAGAGAGAGAGAGAGATTGAGATCGGTAACAAGAGACGATTGAAATACATCGACGAAGTTTATGTTTCACCGAACGTGCCATTGTCTTAATGGCAAGAGACCAGAGGCTTCTCTTGAATATTAGAGACGCTCATGGTACTCGATTTCCATTTGGTGAGAGATATTCGAAGCAAAAAGAGGGGGGATGCGTACCAATACGGTTTAAAACATGAAAAACACAAATGAAAAAAAAAGATATATATTTAATTTCTCAATAAAACGCCGCCGGGCTCGAGTAGATGCATGTCCTACCGAAAAAAAAAAAAATCCAACGAAAAAAAAAAAAAAAAAAATTCAACGAAAAAAAAAACGCCCATTCGATGATAATACTTTTCTTCTCTCCCGATAACTTGCGTCTTCGCGTCATTTTAGCGGTATCGACGCCCTCGGAACGACATTGTGTTGGGATTCATGAAACGTCCTTTTATACATACAATTTTTTTTTTTTTTCAATCGCAACGTCAGTGCCACGAAACGACACGAAGACGTACACGGGGAAATGACGAATGGCACAAATATTTACGAGAATCTTCGATCGAGAAAAAAAATTAAAATTTTTAAATAGGTCGATAAAAACGAAAAAAAAAAAATCGAAAATTTTCGATCGTTCGATTTAACTCGCGAATGTTTGATGTCCAGTGGAAAAAAAAGAGAGTGCTGTCTTACGAACGTGAGCATCTTGTTGCGATATGAAACCCCCTGGCAGATAATTCCCACGCCTGTTAAACCCCCCGAAACAAACCCGATATAGTTATGTTGATTGACTCGAAACTCCTGTCGCAAATATACGTACTGATTACATATACTATTATGTCATATAATAATATATACATATATCTATATATATATATTTATATATCTAATATAATATTAGAATTTAATTATAAACAATTATTGACCCCCATAGACCCTCACGCCCGCCCAGTACTCGTAGAACGAGCCCTGTAATACGAACCGCATGTATGCATACCGTTTACATAATAATAATTTACTCATTAAGTTTTCACACTCTCATCATTCGATATATGACTTTTATGATACTCATGCAAAACAACAACAACAAGATATTCACTTTTACAACTATACTGTCCGCAAACCATAACTACCACTCGAAAAAAAAAAAAGAAAAAAAAAAAAACATCGAATCGTCGATTCGGATACACCGATGAAAAGTCGTGTCGAAATCAAAGAAGCGTCACGTTTGCGGGGTACAACCGCGGCTAATCGACGTTCAATCGATGTCACACATGAATCGCGTGACTGAAATCCAATGGACGTATATATCGAAGGTTTCGCGTATACAAAATAATTTTTCGATTTTATTTTCCTATGGATTTTTTTTCTTGATAATTCGAAAATTTACCATTTTTGAAGCGAAAAAGTAACAACAATATTACGATTCAAAATTGTATATTTCGAATGAACAAAATCGTTTAAACGACGAGCGCGAAGTTTTTTTTTCCGCGCGCCGATACGTAACTTCGATTAAAAGTCGATTTGCGTAGTTTAACCGCGAAGATGATTTTTTTTTAAACGAAATCAGAAATCAGTGTCCGTTCGCCTATAATAGCGTAGTGCACGACATCGATAGCCGAGTAACGAGAATTAAAGAAAAGAAAAAAAAATTAATGAAAAGAAAAATTATTGAAGAATTGTGTCGCGTTTCTCGATCGGTAAAGAAGAAAAGGTTTCGGCAATAAAAGTGAATAGTATCGATAAATCATACGCGGAGAAGCCATGAAATTAGGGTTGTAACCGGATGCTCGAATGTTCTCGTATCAGGCAAACTCGGTGTCTGTCGGACGAGAAATCCGCGCGCGTCGATGGTACACACATACGATTGGCTCTACGCGACTCGATTCCGTACGATTCGGATACACGTATTCGACCGCCCAAAGTCGGCGACGTCATCTCTTACTCTTCTGTTTTATATTATTATTCTTATAATAATAATAAAATAATAATAATAATAATATAGTTATGTATTACGGGTTTATCCAAAGCTATTGGAAGCACGTGACGGCCCCGTGACTCTCGTACATTGGACGCCGAGACACACCACTTTATCTTTCGTCCTATACGATCCGCGCAATCGTTTTTGAGTTATTCTAAACAGTATACCGTCGCGCATATGCTGGCTGCACGATCGAACGAAGCAAACTGTTTTCCGTAAACCTCCTCCCCTTCTCTCCCCGCCCTTCTCCCGCCCCCCCGGATCCCCGTTGCCACGTTCCTCATCGTGTTCGAGACGAGTGAAACGCTCGAATACCTACGATCCCCAACCCCCTTCGACATGTTAGACCACTTCGTGACAAACACGATTTTGATACTCCCACGACGAAGAGAAAGAGTGACGACGGCAACGGCTCGTGCGAAAACGATTTTGTAACTCAATAACTAACGGGGATGGGCATTAGAAAAAAAAAATGATATTTGGAGAATTCAATTGCGGAGTTTGACGAATCGATCGATGCCGGCGTAATGCCGGATCTGTTGCAATGTTTTTTTGATAGCGTTATACAATTAATGATATCGGGAAATGGTATCGAAACTTTTGGAGGTTAGTTTTCGTATGAATTGATAAATATGAGAAATTTTACACAGAAGTAAATCAATAAATAGATAAATTGTACATAAATTATTATAAATAAAAGCAATGGTTCGATTTATTGGTAAAATCGTAATATATGACAAATTAATTGGGATAAAAAAAAATACATCGCTAATTTGATTTTATGATAAATAATTAATTACAATTTTGCGTAAAGACAAAGCCAAACGATTTGCCCATCTCTGGCCGCGTTTTTCTTCCAAACGGTTTTATTTTTTCGTTTTCATGGGAATTTCACATCTCGCTTTCCGGTTACTCGGGATATTTCAACTCAATCTTTTTTTTTTTTTTTCATTCATTTTCCCGGGCGTCCAGTCCTCGGTAAATGGGCTTCGATTGCCATCGGGTTACCAGGGAAACGAGTGCTCTGCACGCGAGCGCGCGAGAGCCTTTATAGTCAGTAATCGTCGTGCAATACGCGTCGGCGGGTGACACTCGATTTACTGCGGGCAGAGAAGAAGAAATAGAAAGAAAAAAAATACCACAGAGCAAAAAAAACAGCGAAAAGCTTGGCGACACTGTCGCCGAGAATTTGAAAAGGGTCGCCCCCCCCCCCACCCTCCCTCCTCCCTCTCCTATTCGCGTTGCCGATCGCCTTCAACATGAAATCGCAAAGAGAAAATTAATCGGTTTCATTGTCGAAGATCCTTCGCCTCGCGTTACATGCAAAAAGATTTTTTTTTTTTTTTTTTCAATTTGTTTTTTCGATCCACGTCAATCGACGGTTATCAATTTTTTTCGATCGACGAATTATACGAAAAAAAAAAATCACCATTCGCAGAATACATCCAATCATCAGCTCAACATCTCGATCTCCAACGCCAACAAACATATTAATACATTAACAATTATATACCATATACATTATATATACAATGCTATACTATACTTTACTATACTAAACTATATAGTTCAGCCCTCCCCTCGCCCTGTACAACCCTTAGTGGAAATGTTTTATGACTGTAGTTTCAAGTTGGGATTCGTTTATGCAATATTATCGGTTATCTTTATAATGGACTGTACATGTTATGTTCTTAATGTGTATCTGTATACCTAAATTAATGATTGAGTTTAAAAAACCGAGAAAAAAATGAACGAAAAAAAAAAAAAAAAAAAACGCGGCGCGTCTGACTGCGCCGCGTTTTCAGCATCGTTAATCGTTCATGTCGACTTACATCAATTTTTCTTTTTCTGTTTTCAGCTGCACAGATTCCACAACGAGGAAGTAAGTATTACGAGAGATATTTCTCTCTGATTTTCACTTTAGTACATTTAAGATTTTTTTTTTTAATTTTTTAATACACTAATCGATAACAAAACATATTTCGATATTCCTGTATTGACGAGGGAAATAGATAATTTTTTTTTTTTTTTGATGAAACGAGCAAATAAAAAATGAAAATAAAACAATTGGTTGAGATCACGGCTTGGTCTACAGGTTTTTTTATTGACGCATCAATATTTCTACGATATTTAATGTATTTTAATCGTTGAAAAAAAACCACTATTGCAGCATGCAAGAGGAAAGACGAGATGGCGACACAGGCAGAACACCAACAGCCCGCCCCCAAGAAACCACGACTGGTTTTCACAGACCTTCAGCGCCGTACTCTACAGGCTATTTTTAAAGTAAGTTCATTTTTTTCCCAAAAAAAAAAAAAAAGAAAAAACGATATTAAACATTTTTTTAAATATATAATATTTTTTTTCGTAATTTTTTATTAATATATTTTTCCATTTTACAAAATATATAGTACCGGTGTATTCCGCATCTATGAAATATCAGAATCTCAATCGAAAAAATATTCCACTTAATATCGGATTTTATTTATTTCGCAAAAATACTCCGTAATTTTTTTTTCAGTAGAACGGCGTTCGATTATCGTCGATTGTTCATTTGCTAATATCGCGGTTATTGTATTTTCGATTCCAAACGTTTCTGATAAAAAAATCTGGCGATTGATTGATTGAGAACATTAAAACGCTGATAGACGTTTTAATTTTCTCAGTTTATCGACTTTCGTTGTTATATTACCGGCAGAGTTATCGGAGTTCTAAGAATTTATATGGACATGGAAAAAAATTATATAAAAAACATATATATCGATCAAAATAAAAAAATAAATTCAAAAAATCGGTATATATATATATATATGTTATCAAATATGTAACAAATCGTATTATTATTATATTAATTATAACAAAAAAAATCCTCTTCGATATATTTCTCATATCTATTTTTTACGCGTACTTTTTTTTTCCGCGTGAGCAGTGAAATTAGCATCACTACTCAGATATCAAAATTTACTTAAAAAATGTCAGTTATTCGTTTTAATTTTGAAATTTTTTTTTTTTTATTTTCTTTTTTTCAATTGCCGACAAGTTTTTCTCGCAGCGTTGCAGTTGTATGATTTTTCGTTATACACATATGACCCGCGGAATAGCGTGAACTCATCGCACAAACGCACTCGTCCCCGACTTTCAATGCTCCGTCAGAAATTCGATTCACCTGTTGCTCCAGCACACGCCACTCTCGTGAACAATGTTAAGCTATGCGACACTCCAACAGCGCGCAGACTGTATACCGCCCCCCCCCCCCCCCCCCCCAACCCCCTCACATCCGCGCTCTCTATACCCGTACACACGGTCCAGAGAGTTTGAATTCCTTTCAAAATTGTTTCACACGGGATGAATCGCGTCGGCTTGCCGAATTGCCTCGACGATAATAATACGCGTAATATTGTTATGCTGCTTTCATTCTTCGAAAAAAAAAAAAATATATATAGATGACAAGTCCAATTAAAACGCTCATTTTTTTTTCTTTTAGCGAAAGTTAAAAAAAATGAAAGAAAAATATGGTACATAGGAAAGTTTACGTTCAATGCTCGTAGAAATGAGTCATCGTATTCGTATAAAATAGACGCCGCGGCATAACCCCCCGCCAGTCCCCTTGTTCACCGTCTGACTCAACGCGCGACTGTTACTACTGGCTGATAACTAATTCCGCAACCACTGCCGCGCCGCGAAACTCACCGACACGCAACACGACGGCTTTAGGCGTGTCCCGCAAAGGGGGAAAAAACGCAAACCCTCGTTAAAAAAAAATGAAAAAAAAAAAAAAAAAATTGCGACGACCACGGGCATTTAATTCGCTCACCGTGGAGCATTTGGCGGCGTACACCCCGAACGCAGTTTCGAGGCATTGAAATTGATGCAGAAGAACCCCTATTTTCCAATTTCGGAGGGAAAGGGGCGGCGGAATATTCAATGAAGCGTCGAATTGCAGTGATGGGGTTAGAGACACTTCGATCGACTCAATTTGATTTTATAATGATTCCTTAGAAGTGCTAAAAAATCGACTATCGATGTATTTTACGGCAAAGAGAAAAGTATCGAATAATGAAGTTGGAATTTTTTTTTTTTACTATTTTTTTTTTTTTTAATTTTGATTTATCGTCTTGTATCAGTAATGATGAATCATTCTTATCGATAGTATTGCCAACAAAAAAAAAACATTTTTAATGCATTAAGTACATTAAAAATACATAAAATTTGTCGGCATATTCTTAAGATACCATTTTCTTAGGTCGAAGTATATTGAATATATCGTACGTATATTTTCCGATATATTTTTGTTCGTATCGGCGGATTACCTACAAAGTTATAATCTATTATGACTCGAGTCGCAGTCAATAAAGGTTAATTATATTTTAATAAATTTTCCAACAAAGTTAATTTTCGTTAAAATAGTTTCGTCGAAAATATTGAAAAAATGATTACAAAAAGAAATGCCAATTCAGCTGAAGCGCTTCAGAACGTTATAGCAATGAGAATCATAAAAAAAAATGATTAACTGCCGAAAAAAAAAACAACAAAGACAATTTTTGCGACGCCTGACAAATTTTCTTCTTTGCAATAATAGTAATAATAATAATAATCTGTTATAAACGTTCCGAATCACTTTTCGTATTGAGTAAAAAAAAAATAATAATAATAACCATATAAAAAAATATAAAGGGAAAGTAAATAACATTATTATTATATTTCGTAAATAAAAAAACCAAAATTAATTTTTTTCTTTTCGTTCGAAATTCCCTCGATCTTTGACAATTCCTTCGGAATACTTCGTGTTTAGTGAAAATTGTACCTATAGTACTGTCATTAATACAATAATTATTTAACGATGCGCTGCGAATACTTGACGGTACGAAAAGCAACGCATTCTTCTTAGAGACAGTAGGGAGTTTATAGTATCTGGAATTCAGTGCAACCCGACGTAGCGAGAGAGATAGTAAGTACGGGGCGCGAGTCCGACTATCGATCGATGCCTGAATAATTTCGCGAGAAGCTCTTTACCCACGCTGCACATTTCAGTTACTGATTGTACGTGCACTTGAAGAGCGCACGACGGTATGCCTCCAACTTCGCTACCGGGCGGTGCGGTATCATCTCTCGATTCGCTCATTACTATTCATCGTAACCCAGATCGCGAAATAGGAGCGCGCGACCCTCTACTTGCGACTCTTCTCCACCCCTTCCCCGCCGTCTCTCTCTCTCTTTCTCTGCTATTTTTTCATTTTGATCAGTTCGACATGAACTACACATATGAATACCGTGAAAAAGTATAAAATTAGAGATGCTTCGATGTTACGCGATTTAACAAGAATTTTACCGCTACGAAAAAAAATTATCCGATAATTTTTAACTTCTTTAAACGTTAATTTTCAACGTTGAAAAACCATCGCCGCCACGTCGCCGATAATTTGCAGATTATCCATATACTCCGAAAAAGAAATTAATTAAAATTTCAATTAAAAAGCGTCTGGATGAAATTATTTAAAAAAGCAAAAAAAAATGACAAATACATCGCGCGCGATTGTTTGAGAACGAAAATTGGTATCAAGACGATGAAAAATTTGAGGAATTAGCGAAACTATAAGAGACTCTGAATGTTTGGCAAATAGGGATGATAAGGAATTAATTTACAAGAAACTAAATTACGAAGTGTTGATGTAATTTTTTTTTTTTTATACTTCTGCATATAGTATCGATTTTCATGTCTCCAATTAATGAATTTGCATGAAAATATAGTTTCGGGGTGATAATTGGTGGAGTTGATCATTCTAATGAACATTTCTTTCAATTAGAGTTTTATCGATATTTTATTACGGAGAAAAAAAAACAAAGTCAATCTCGAGATTCAAAACTGAGTAGACGAGTCGAAGGTACAAATGGGTACACGTTGAAATATTTTCCTAATTGAAACAATTATTTTATTCATATATTGTGTGAAGTTTTCGCGCTCCGAGATAAAGATTTTTGCTCTAAATATCAAATTTTGCCGATTGTCACCGTCGGGTTATATTTTACGACGTTTCTGGACATTGCGAGAAAAAAAATTCAGTGTTCTCAAAAATCGTTACGGCATTTATGAAAAAAATGTTCAGTGCCCTAAAAAAGCATTACGACCCTTCGGAAAATTTACCAAAAAAAAAAAAAATGCAAAGTATCCTCTTGGAAATTGAATGAAAAATTCAAAATATCCTTAAAAAGTAATACATCCCTTCGGGAAATTGACCAAATTTTTCGAGTTGCCGTGAAAAAGCGTCACTGCTCTTCGAAAATTGGAATAAAAAAAAAGCGGCGTGTTTTAAAAAAGTAATGCGATTCTTCTAAAAAACAAATTGAAAAAATGAAAAATAAAAAATAATATTGCCGCCCTTCCGAAAGGACTAAGAATAATCGATGCATGAAGGATTCGGATTAATTTTAGTAAAAAAAAATCGCGTCTATAAATAAAAAAAAATTTCATCTATAAATCTAAAAAAAAAAAATCGTCTATAAATCGAAAAAAAAATCTATAAATAAAAACTAAAATGCCGATTCCGATCGTAAAGCTAAAATTGCTGAATATGTTTTCACAGACAATAATGATAAATAAATGAAAATCTACTCTCTATTTTGCTGTTTTTCGTCCGTTTGTTGTTTATCAATGAAGATTTCTTTTATTTTTTCACAGGAGACGAAGAGGCCGTCGAAGGAGATGCAGGTGACAATCGCACGACAGTTGGGCCTCGAGCCAACGACAGTCGGTAACTTCTTCATGAACGCGCGACGACGCTCGATGGACAAGTGGAAAGACGAGGATCCGAAGAATCAGTCCGTCGACGAGGGACAATTATCGCCGAGTCTCGGGATAAGTCCACGCCAAGCGACCGATGTTTTGTGACATACGTCCGACCACGAGGAATATCATGACGAGTCGCCCGAGGAGGATCTTCCCTTCTCGTAAATTATTTCTTTCGTTGAACTATTTTAGTTCAACAGTATCGTAAGGAGTCGAACATTAATTCGCCGTCAATTCTTATCAATCGAACGTTTAGCAGTTGAAAAAAAAATAATAATAATAAGATAAATAAATAAATAAATGAAAATAACACGAAAAACATAAAGCTACGCGGGAGGCCTTAGATTTCAGGTTTTTTACACGTTTATCAGAACAATCGCAATAAGGAGCCTTGTCGCGTGCTGTTCGTAAAAAAAAAAAAAAAAAAAAAAAAAAAAAAACAAGAAACATCGATCGATATGACACGATTAATGTTTACTCCACGCCGCCACAATATATAAAAAAAAAATCAACAAAATGCTCGAACATTTCCAAATCTCAAAAAAAAAAAATCTCGATCATCTCAGTGCATTTGACGTTATTAGATATTAGTGCCATAATTTGCCATATTAGGCTTCGTAAGTTTAATGACCATTTTTTTTCCCTCGGCATCGGCTCGCGGCGATGAGAATTATTTTATATATTAACTATAAACATTTTTCTAGTCTGTACAGTTCGAATTTTTCTCAATCGTCACACCCGCGATATATTTTTGAATTTTTTTTTTTTAATCTTAAAAAGCGATGACGCCAATCGTATTCTAGTCAAAATTCGATTAAGAAGTTTTTCTTCGCGGTGGTTGCAATCTTTCAATTCGCGTGCCGAGAGGACTATAACTCGCGCGGGACGATGTTTTTTTTTATGTTTAATATTTTTTACTATTTTTTTTTTCATGGGAAGTTCCTATACGATGGGTGAATAAACTATTAGGTAAAGCTACGCGAATTGAAATAATGCCGTTGTTTAGCACGCAATAGTTGTGAAGTTTAATTTTTTTTTTTACAATAAATCGCCTTTTTTTTCGCGATATTTTTTTTCTTAGTTTTTTTTTTCGTATAGTTGTCTTTGTTATGCGCACAAAGAGATGATTGAGATACGCGGCGAGAAATGCAAAGAAAATTTTTTTTAAATAAATAAATGGAAAAAAAACCGTCCGAGCGATTAGTGGCGGCAAACGATACAAACGAAAGCAATAATAGACTCGTCAATTCCTCGTTGGTCACCCAACACACAGTGAAACAATTATAAAAAAAAAAAGAACAAACAAAAACAAAGAAACAAAAATCTCACGGGCGATCGCGGTGCTATCGCGGACGTCGCACGTGTGTAAACAAAGTGATATATTAAAAAAAAAAATACTAATTTATCAACGTGGACGCTGCAAGGTGCGAGAGTTAAATTTTCTGAAAGGTTCTCGCGAGTGTAACGAACTTGTGAGAGACATTGCGCGCTCCTCGCTCTACTCGCACGTTCAGCATAGTGTGCCGGTGCCATGCTGCGCTATTTGTAAATACCAAAAACTTTTATTACGTAAATGAAAAAAAAAAATTAATAAAAAAAGGAAACAAAAGGAAAAAAAGAAGAAATGAAACAAAGATGTAAAACAAATGAATGGGAAACGCGGCGTTGTTGTTTTTAGATAGAATCAAAGTACGAATGACGAGAAGAAATGATACACACGTACACACCGGCTGAAGGCATAACTTCGAAACGCGGAGGCACGTTGCGTCTGGACGCGCAATTTCTCATTTTTCATTTCAACCAAATCAATTTTTTCATTTAATACAAATTTTTACAAATTGGAAAAAAAGATCGAAAATAAATCAAATTTTAATTATTTTTTATTTTAATGAATAACTTATTCATCAAAATTAATAAAAAATAAATAAATTAATCATTTTTATAAATAATTAAAATTTATTAGTTTTTTATTTTTATCAATTTTAATTTTTTTTTTTTGCGATGTCGATAGGTGGTCCATTGTAATTAACACGTTATGTCGAAGTTTTTCGTGAAAAAAAACGTCGTTTTCGGAGCAATTAAGAGAAATGTCCAGAACGAGTTTTCGGCTTCGGCGTCTCGGGTTGCGATGACGATACCGGTGAATATCGATGAAACGCTCGTGAGCGTCGAATACTCATTACATAAATATAGAAAACAAAAAAAAAAGAAATTTATTATCGTTCGCAGCAACAGACCAAAGTCGAGAAGAACGAAAAAAAAAATTTCGTTCGATAGCGCGAAGACGAGAAGAGTAATGCGAACGATGTTGTGAATTTGAATTGTGTCGTATGGGTGGAATGGTGATGTGGTGAAAAAATAACAAAAGCGAGGATCGTCGTGTCACTGTATAAAAAAAAAAAAAAAAAAAGAAGAAAACAAAATTCATCGTACCAAAACGCGGCCGTCTCGGCCGACGGATTAAGATCATATATAGTACAAAGTAAACATATACTAATTGTAACATTGGTTTAATTAATCATAAGAAACAAAATATGGGCGGGTCGTCGCTGTTCGTGAAGTTGTGGGATATGAAAAAAAAAAAAAAAGTGCGATTTAAACGAGTTGTACGAAATTTCGGATCTGCGATATATATGGCTCCTTCGTTGTTGACGCTACGAGAAAAACTTGTGAAAAAGAGAGATCTCCCGAGCGTGGATGAGAGTTATCTGTAGGAATTGAGCAATAAAAAGGAAGAAGAAGAAGAAGAAGAAAAAAAAAGAAAAAGCAAAATCTCTGTGACGAGTCGAAATCGTTGAGACGAGAAAAAATGTTTGCCCTGCAGTCCCGCGTCGTGTGCCTCGCTATGATTTCTACTCGAAAAAAAAAAAAAAAAAAAAAAAAACGAGTTGCATAAAATTGCACGATTTTTTGCTAGACAATCCTGTAAAATTGTAAAAAAGAAAAAAAAAATCAACATTTTTTTCGTAGTTAAATTTTTAATAAACCGATTTCATCGCGTTATCCTTGAAATTTCGTTATTGTCAATTTTGGTACGTGAAAACGAAAAAAAAAAAAGAAAAAACAAAACTCATTTGCGATTAAAATGCAATACTAATTTGTATGCAACTTCCCTATTAGCGCACAGTCACTGTTCGATCGAAGGAGATCGAGACGATTCTCACGATCGTAGACCACGAGCGCGGATTTCGTACCGCGCATTGAAATTCGGATTATAAACACGATGGACACGCACACGGGAGAGCGTCGCGTGTTACTCAATTAAAAAAAAAAATAAACACGCAATTAGACACGTACAGATCGTTACAATGATATAGGAAAAAAAAATGCAAATGAGAAGAAAACATTTTCGAGACGAAAAAAACTGCGACGTCTCGTTGCCACATATTAATGTAAAATATTCTGTAAATACAAATTAGTTGCGAGAAAAAATTATTATTATTATTATTATTACTATTATTATTATTATTATTATTATTATTGCGATTATTACTATTATCGAACGATCATCATTAATATATAAATATATATTGACACGAGATATATATATATATATATATTTTTTTTTGTTAAACGACAAAATAATTAAGTGTACGTAGTTTTCACGCTCCCGACACCACGGTACATAAGACGCGAGAGAAAGAGAGAGAGAGAAAGACGCAGCCAAGGAATGGGTTAGGAAAAAAAAAATCTCGTATTTAATTTATCGACAAAAACCGGACACACACACTTAGATAACGCAACATAAAGGTTTAAACAAGAAAAAAAAAATAAAAAAATAAACACACATAGTATTTAATATATTGATAATGATTAATATATAAATAATAAATGAATAATATATTAAAAAAATGATGATTATATAAATTACGGCGGAAGGATGGATGAGAGATGGTTTGGGAGGGGAAATGGACAGCGATAGAACAGACGCGTCGAGCCGAATGTACCATCCTTCGGGGGGAGGAGTGGGACACAGATTGACAGTGACGTCAACCGGTTAATTAATTGAACAATTAATTAATAGTATTGATTACGTTGTAATAAAAATCGATAATCTATTTATATATATTATTGGTAAAAGGTACGGAAATTAACTTCAGGGGCTTTTGAAAGAATTGAAAAAAAAAAAAAACTTACGAGAAAAAAAAAAACGAGAATTTCGCGAATGGAAGAAATGGCGATTTGTTCAATCGGCGCTCGTGAATTTCATAGGGGAAAACAAAAAAAAATCTATTTCTGATCCGTGTGTGTATACGTGTGTTTTTTATATGCAATGATATAAATAACTGATGAAAATTATTATTACCGTAAACTTTACGACGGAAATGAAAGAAAAAAAAATAATAATAAAAACACTCGTAAGGGAAAGTCCGAGATTTCGAAACTAATCGTCGACGACGATTTGTCGCGTTGTATTTCACAGTTCGCTCACTCACCGGCTGCTAATACTATCATTATTATTCCACAAAATCGTATTTAAAGAACGAAAAAAACAAAAATAATACAAAAGTTTTTAATAACTTTGTATTTGTTGTTATTCCCGAGTGGAATCGTTCATTTTCATGAATTCGTCGCATTCAGATTATTTTTTCTACAATATATTAATTATATTGTATTATAATAATAAATAATAATAATATTGATACATTATTATTATTATTATATTTATTGTGTTATAAATAATTTGCATGCGACGAAAATTACCAATGAATCGTTTAAACGAATTTTTTCGTCTCTTCCATCTCGGAATTTCGACGATGTATTAAATACTCGCGATCGATTAGGCAATTTTTAAATATTGTTATTAAAAAAAAAAAAAAAGCTGCGCGCATTTCTAGAAACGCCACATTCCAATTAATGGGTGAAAAAAAAATTACGTTCTAATGATTTATCGCGAATTTAACGATCGTTGTTATTATGCGGTGATCTGTACAGTCATACCAACCGCGTCTTGGATAATTCAAAACGTTTTGCGATACATTTTTTTTTTCGATGCTGCGTATTATTTGGGAAAATGCGATATTTTTCTAAGCTCGTTGGTTCGCCCTTTAAAAATGCAATTCTTAATAATTCCAAATGACACGAATATATCGCGAAGTATTCGTCCGAAAACTCGGCTCCGTTAATCGACACACAAAACACACACAACACATGTAAAAAAAAAACAAAAAATGATGACAAAAAAATTGTAAAGATTAAAGGTATATTTCTATTGACACTCAACACATATCCAACGGATTAGAGACTAACGACGACAACGTACAATACGATTTTCTTCAAATTGTGAAAAATCCGCGTTTTGTATAACAGATTTTTTTTTTTTCGTTAATTTTTCCGGGATACGACGAATGTTTTGTTTTTTTTTTTTTTTTCTATAACTCGTCAAACACTCGTCACCTCGAATAATTTTTAATAAATACGAAACGAGAGATTCGCGAGATCGAAACGGAGAGGGGAAAGGGAAATATAAACACAAAGGAGCAATTAACAGACCGGAAATCAGAGAGAAATTTCGTAATGTTCGCTAAGCTCAGACAGTGCCGTATTATTATGGGGTTATAACATCCGGTTTGTAGATCTTCATTCGAGAATCACAGTGGTAAATACAAGGGGTGAATGGAAAAAAAAAGGAAAAAAAAGACGAGAGAAGTAAAAGTTCGCACGACAATAAGGTATCGAATAGTTAACAAGAGGAAAAAAAAATAACTAAAAAAAAATAAAAAAATAATGTAAAATACAAATGCAAACCAAGGTATACATTATTATATTTATTATATTACGAAAATCATCGTACAGACGCGCAGAGGGCGATTTAAGCGAAACGAGACGAGGGACTGTTGAGATGAATGAACGAGAATATTGATGACAAAGCGAAATACAATTTTGTGAACTTCTTTGCGTTTCGCGAACGATCGAGGGCCAAAATGCCAATGTGAAAAAAAAAAAAAAATCACTCTCTCGTATGTATTGAAAAAAGCAAATAAAAAGAAGAATCGAGAAGAAAAAATAGAACAAATGCAAGAGGGAGAATGATGAACACGAGCAAAACGACTCGCTGTAGATTTATAAATAAATTTAAAGAAAAAACACTATAAATAAATAAAATACTAGAACGCGACAGTACCAAAGAATTTTGCGAAATGGGTGACTGGCCGTTTTAGTGGAGACTACACGGTAGGTGAAATCGAATCGGTGGAGAGTTCACGTGAAAAAAAAAAATGAAAAAAAAAAAAAAAAACAAATACCAAAGGATACATAAAAGTAGCGTACTCGAGATGTTCATTATTTATTATTATTTGTATGAATTATCTATCGATGAGAGAACGTGGTTATGAACCTTGCATTTATTAAAAAAACAAAAAAACAACAACATTATCATCATTATTATTTCTTGTACTTAGACGAAATTTGTAAATGCTGGAATCGGATTAGAAAAAAAATATTTGTTCATTGAGATTATCATTCGGAATCGATCATTAGTAATCTCGAGTGATCTCCTTCGTCGAGAGGGTCACGGCGTATCAAAAAAAAAAAAATAAATAAAAAAAAAACTATTTTCACATAAATTATGATTTTTGAAATGAAAAAAAAAAAAAATCGAGAAAAAAAAATCTTTCGTCGCTCGCGTCGACGTGAGAAATTTAAAAAAGTCGTCAAAACGATCGCGATGACTCTCTCGTGAGATTAACGATTTCGATTCGATTCCAACATGGATAATGTGTACCTATGTAATAGACACATTGATGAATTCAAGACGTGAACAACTGTAAACTACTGTAAACTACAATGTTACTTACGTTTTACGAAGAGCTTATTGTAGTCAAGAATTATTAAACACAATTTAAGTCGTAAAGGAATATTTGAGTGTAGCACTAAAAACAAAACAAAACAAATGAAAAAAAAAAAAAAAACAAGCGAAAAAAAAAAACTTAAAAGAAAAAAAAACCTCTTTACACTTTTGCACGAAACGTGTGTTGTACTTAACTGAACTATTGACGAAAAAAAATGTAATTAACGTTTTATTACTTAGCAATTAAAACTTAGTTTATTTATGATTCGTCGAGTCGCTTGTGTTACGCCCTGCGCAATTATTATCTTAATTTTCGGATCTCTCGGCTATTTTGGTTCTCACATCCGCGGATTCGAAGTTTAGTTCATTTTTTTTTATCGCGATAAATGACGAATCGTTTCCAGCAAATGAAATTGCATAATTGAATACTTAAAAAACGGGGCGTTCACGATGTTTCTTTGTTAAAAAGAGAAAAAAAAAACCGTAAAATTGGATAATAATAGGAAAATTTCGTTTTAGAAATTTTTACATTACGGTAAATGTCTCCAATGGCAGCGATGTTTCGCGGCAATGTGAAGAATCGGAGAGTCAAAAAATTAAGGATTTTCGTATAGAAGAATCGCAAAGTCCAAAATAAGTGCAGAAATTAAATCCAATTTATTTGTTAAGGTGATGTGAAACACTTAGCTGCTCAGCCACATCGCGCCCAGTCGGTAACAAAAACTGTAATCAATAACACTCCGAAACCATAAATATTTGGAAAAAAAGAAAATTGTGTTTCTCCGCGTCTATCCGCAGGGAAACGCAGGGAAACACTATTTCCTTTTTCCTCAAAAGTCTACGGTTTCGAAATGACGTTCTTCATAGTTTTTGTTGGGCACAACTCCGTCGATAAAAAGGATACCAATAGACGGCGCAAAATAATGAAAAAAATATATAAAATCAATAATTAAAAAAAAGTCGGAAATACGAACATTTTTTTTTTATTTATTTTTTTACTAATTTTACATTTATCTGAAAATAATTATGAAATTAACTTTAATCGCAGTTCAAAATGTCATTCTTCCGTCGAATCGGTTACATAGGGATTGGCAATGGAGACATTTACTTTATTTAAAAAACGGCTTATTATTCAAAATGACTTGTAATTTGAAAAAAAAAAAAAAAACTTCATAACAATTTTCAATATTAAAAAAATATCGTTATCGGGTATTTATAATCATCAGGGCGATTTTTCGGTCAGCCGGAGAACGCAGCGATACCGGTGATAGCTCTGCCGAGAGTGAGAGCGTGAACGTCGTCCGTCCCTTCGTACGTCACGACGGATTCCAAATTTGTCAAATGTCTCATTATATGGTACTCGTCGGAGATGCCATTGGCGCCGAGCATGTCTCGCGCAACTCGCGCAATGTTCAGTGCTTTTCCAGCCGAATTTCTCTTTATTAGAGATATCATTTCCGGTGTTACTCTGAAATATTCATTATTATGATTATGCAGTCATTATTATCACTCATTAGAATGGATGTACCATTAGGGGCCATTGTACCATTTGTAGCCATTTTTTTTTTTTTCAAAATCACATGTCGATCCTTGGAAAGTTCTCATATAAGTTCACCGAATGATCTACGAGATTTTTTTAAATTCGATTATTTGACATTCGTTTTAATGCTTCGATGACCAAAATCGGCCCTAAAATGGCCAAAAACGGTACTTCTAACTTTTTCAATCAATCCAGATGATTAAAAAAAAGAACTTTTTCGTTATTGGATTTCGAGAAAAATGTAATATACTAACTTTCCCTCGTCTCTGAGCCTTCCGACGCGGATACACGCTTGATAACCGATCGCGATCTCCATCATCATGTCGGCCAATTTTTTCTGTACTAATTGATTAGCCGCCAAAGGTCTCTTGAATTGTTTCCTGTCGAGAGTATACTGCGCCGCTAATTTCATACAAGTTTCCGCGGCTCCGAGAGCACCCCAAGCGATTCCGTACCGCGCTCCGTTCAGACATCCGAATGGACCCTTAAAAAAAGTGATAATAACGATTTTTCAAAAAAAAAAATTAAGGTGTGTAAACTTTTTTTTTTCATATTTTATATATATTTTGGAAAATAGTTTGTCTGTTTGTCATATAAAAAAATGAATTACACGAATCGGCAAAAGTATCGATTTGTAGATCTTTAACGAGTTCCGAAATTTAAAGTCCGAAAATTTGCAAATGGCGAAGAAATTTTTATAAAAATATTTTTCAAAAACATTTGTTAAACTCACTTTGAGACCCTCGATATTGGGCAAAAGATTTTCGACCGGTACGACGGTATCGTCCATAAGAATCATTCCGGTCGTCGATGCCCTCAGTGACAACTTTCCCTTAATGACCGGAGTACTAAAACGATCTCCGCTTCGGTTTCTCTCGATAATGAATCCTCGAACTTTACCATCATCACATTTCGCCCAAACAACTGCGATATCGGCTACCGGTGAATTAGTTATCCTACAATACGTATCGTAAAAAATCGAACGTTTTTCTATATCAGAAATATGATTTTTTCTTTCGCGGTAAGAATCATTGAAATCAGTTTATCAACTATTTTAGTCTATCCGTTAAAAAAATATAATAATTTCAAATACCATGTCTTGCTGCCGCGAAGTTTGTAAATTTTTTTATCGGCATCATAGAAGGCGCGCGTCTCCATAGATCCCGGATCGCTGCCGTGATTCGGTTCGGTAAGTCCGAAGCATCCGATCAAATCGCCACTAACTTAAAAAAAAATCGAAATCATCCGTTTTATACAATAATAATAAATATTAAGTTCACTTAGCAAAAATAAATTTAAAAAAATGTTATCTTACTAAGTTTCGGTAAAAATCGTTCTTTCTGTTCGGCGCTTCCGTATGTCTCTATGGCGTATGCCGCGAGCGATTGCACCGAAAAGGCAGATCTGTAGCCACTGTCGACAGATTCAACTTCTCTTGT
This sequence comes from Cryptus viduatorius, assembly GCA_964006125.1. Taxonomy (NCBI): domain Eukaryota; kingdom Metazoa; phylum Arthropoda; class Insecta; order Hymenoptera; family Ichneumonidae; genus Cryptus; species Cryptus viduatorius. Next base: position 6,057,521 of record OZ023226.1, read on the forward strand.
CAGTAAACCATAAGCCACGGAGGAAACTTCAGCCGAGCCGTAGCCTTTTATCGTACTTCCCAATACTCCCAATTCTCCGAATTCCTTCATAATCGCTTTATCGAAAAATTCATTTCTGTAAGCTTCGGTGACTCTCGGCATAAGTTTTTCTTGGCAATACGATCGAAATTGATCTCTGACCATTATCTCATCCTCGGTAAATTGTCCCTCCATATTCAGAGGGTCTTGCCAATTGAACGAAGCTGCAATCATTTTTGTTTACATAAAAAAAAATGTCTACGTTATCGACTGATCGATGGATCATAAACTCGAAATCGCGATCGTCGCGCCATCTACAGGTGAGTAACATCGATATATATATAAAAAACGTTCCATAATATCCGCGGAAGATAAGACGCTCATGAAATTCCAAAATTCGCAATAAGCTTTTTGTTTTCGCAGAGATTAGATCCATCAAACAATGATCTATCAAGATAAACGTGAAAAAATATATATATATATTCAAACGATCTATAACTTACTTTTGCTTCGGAGACAAGTGGAAACTGAGATGTCTGATGGACCCGGAGGAAAAAATTCAAGAAAATAACTCGATAATGAGATTAAATATTTTATTAAAAATATCATAGATTCACAAAAATCGATTACACGATAATTAATCGATATTTTAAAAAATTACAATCCTCACGATTTTTTTATTTTTATTATAATCATTTGTTTTAATAAAAAGGATACATCTCGCGGTTTCGAGTCGGCAAATTTTTCCGAACTTCAGTAACAACGCTTGAGTACGTAACGCCATTATTGAGATCGACAAATGTGCGCGATAATACTTTGGGTCGTCGACTCTTGTCGGCTCGGCGCTTCGAAAGAAACTGAACGGTGTCTACTTGACTCGGGAGTGTGTTTAGCCAGAGTTTTACGTTATCACATGACCTTTCCGAACTTTCAGATAACGTGGATATATTTTTCAGCCTCATGCATTATTAACATTGCGATCGTCTCGTATCGCAACGGCAGACTACGACTTTCTGACGACAACGACGACGTCAACAAGAGTCGGTGTGAAGTAATCCCGAAGCCAGCGTATCAAAATAGTTACTGAAGGGGAACGAGGAAGGGGCTCGAACATAAAGAGTTCATTGGTTATAAGTCCCGTGCATACATCGCGCCCCTTCGAAAGACGTTTTTCAAAATATCGTTTATATACCGACTGCTGATAAACAGGGAATCTTATACCAATTTTTTAAACACGTTAAGGTCACTGAGTAAACATTTATTTGACTTTTTTTTTCTTCATATTCTCAAACTTTAATGTGTTAATAATATTGTGTACAATTTTTAATTCGAAAGTCGTAAAATTGACAAAGTTAAATGGCTTTGAAATGGTCAAACGGCTCTAAATATCGGCCCTTAATGACAAAATTTCCATTGTAATTGCACTTCAGTGGTCTGGACGATTTTCTATGATTATAATCGATACATCGCCGTTGATCGATCATTAAATCGACACCGCGTCTTTTGCACGTGGTAACTTATCCACTGTCGGTAATTCGAAGCGAGTAAAATATAAAATATTATCGAATAAAATATTTTTTATCGATTTTCGATTGAATTCGTGTATCATATTGAATAAAAATCAATTCGTGATTTGATACAAATACATCGAGAAAAAAGTGTATTTACAGTTAAACTAATGTAGAGAATATAATATGACCAAATAAATGTTTAATTATTATCCCTAATATTATAAACATTGATATATATTATTATAATTATTATTTTCATCAACAACTACTAACTCATTAGCGAAATAATTTTTTTTATTAACTAAACAAAAATTACTTAACAAAAAAAAAACATCGACAAATTAACTATCACTTTTTTTGTTGTTATTTTTTTTAAGATTGTCGTTTTTCTCGGATTATTATCAAATTTCCTTTCGCCCAATTAAAGTTTACTCGATTCATCAGGAAATTTTTTAACAATAATTAAACATTTATTTTGTCATATCCGACTATACAATTTTTTAACAATCGATTCACAATTTTTTTAACTGTAGATACATTTTTTTATCGATCTGTAATTGCGTCACCGGAAATCGAGTTAAACGGAAGTAAAAAAAAAAAAAAATTATCAAACACAATATCGACGATGAAACTACTTTTTTCATATATATAGCTATGTAATGTACACTTGTACAGTTATAAATGTTGGACGGTTTGGATCGTGTGCGCCCCTAGTGCGTGTGTCGACTGCGCATTCACTATTATCGATCGCACCCTCGGCGCGTTTACACGGTACGAACGAAAATTGACCAATGTTTCTTTGGGAACACCGACACACACGCAAACACACACGGAAAAATAGGGTTGTATGGCAACGATAGGCATACCACAGCTCTTTTCAACTCGCCGTAAAGTTGACAATCGAAACGAGAGTTTTTATCGAGTTACAGTCCGCGTGTTCCATTGTATACGATTTCCCTATTATTTTTTTTTTTTTTTTTTTTTTTTTTTTTTCGTTCAAAATAAAACGGCTATATGTACTTTGCGATCGATTTCGATGATACATTTCCTTATCGCGGCGATCTATGAGTTCGCAAAGTTGGGTACACGCGGCGCAACCTCACCTCGTCGGATATTATAACAATCAACGTGCGTAATTATGGAAAAATTTATTCATACTATTAACGAATCGTCTTTCGGATCGGGACCGTCGGGCATTCGTTGACTAAAGACACGAATATTATGACACAAGTATCCCAAAGCCTCCGTAATCGGTCGGACAATCGCGTGAACGAATGCGGTGAAAAATGATCTCGTTGCGGCACACGATATTTTCCATACCCGCAGGCAAGGAGCCATACACCATATATGCTGCAATTAATAAATTAATAAATGAATTACTAAATTAACCAATTATTATTTTTTTTTAAATATCGCTATTATTTTTTTATATTGTTGTTATTATTATTATTTTATTATTTTTTAAAAATATTGTTATCATTTTTTTATATTGTTATTATTATTATTATTATTATTAATATTGTTGTTTTTTCTTTTTAATTTTTAAATAGGGCACATTAATCCTAATAACATTAATAATAATAATAAATAGGACCAATAATCTCACCTGGAAAGATAAACATGCAAAGGTACAGCCGAGAAAGAGTGCCACAACGGGTGCAATCAGAACCGAGAGAAAGATGTAGCAACATCCTCTGGACAATCGGAAGCAGTGGCCACTCAATCGCCAGGCGCATTCGGGACTACGAATTCCCTCGGGTTCGCCAATGACGTCATCCCACATTACCTGTTCGGAATAATTTATAAACATTACGAAAATATTTCGTAATGGAGGATATGTACAATGGACTGAAAATAAATAATGAGTTGGAAAAACTAATGGTTGTTGGTACAACACTTTTTTTTCTTTTTTTTTTTGTTGTTGGCGAGTAGCTATTCGTTTTCTTGGCGTATCATTATTTTTTCAGTGTAAAAAATACGCGCAATTGCTTTGACACGTATTGTTTACTTCGCTATGTGGAAATTAACTATACTATACTGAGGTATATATATATAGTATAATATATAAAATATTCTGCCGTTTCATAAAAAAATATACGTTTTACGTATACTGTAAGAGATTTTTTATCAATGGCGTTTGTTTCGGGAGAATCCGATGAACGATGTATCGATGTATCGATGTATCGATGAATCGATGTATCGATATATCGATGTACCGATGTATTGATTTATTCATTAAACAAACCTGGAGATGCTGATTGAGATTATTGGGATCGCGATCCTCGAGATCGACGGCGCTGTCGTCGATCCCCGTCGATGACTCGGGTTTGTCCATTTCTCGTCGATGAAAGTCCGCGACGACTGGAGTACGTGAAAACACATTTTTCAGACGTGCGAACATTGCAATTAATTAAAAAAAAAAATTCATATGCCAATATATCGTTATTAACGGCGGTTAACCCTATAAAATTTAATGGATGTTCTGAAAAAAAAATATATATATATAACTCGTGGCATAGTCTACGATCGCACCGTATCGTCGACTGACGACGACGTAAAGGTCTATAAATCCGAGGGTACGACTCCGGAACCGTTTTCATTGATTGGTTTATACATTAAATAATAAAGCTTTAGCCGACCATCGCTGGTCTCGGAATCGAGAATCAAACGGCTCGGAGGGCAACTTTGCACTTTAATCGTATAGTTATACGCGCGTAGCTTTCGAGGTCAAACTTGTAGCTTTATTTTGCTAGTTGCAGACATTCAACGTTCGTCGTACAACGCTTTTGCTTTATTTTCATTCACGACAGATAAAAATAGGCCGAGAAAAAGTGTAAGACACTATAAAAAATTAGTTTCTTCGAACTTCGTATACACATTGCTGCGCGTCTTATCCTTACGACTTTTCCCTCATCAATATATTCTTAGTATCGATGTTACCGAAACTATCGCGAAACTACGTCACTATTTCAAATCCTCGTTAATAAATGTTTCACCATCGAAACTTTTATTAATTCTTTGCTCGTGTGAAACAATACCGAATGGCGAAGAAGCTGTTATCGATCTAATCGATTTATCGAGATATACGATGATTTCTAATTCAATAAAAACTAAAATTTTAAATAATCGAAATTAATTATAATAATAAGAAAATAAAATTTTAAAAATGTTTTTTAGCCGTTTCATCGACAAAAGTTTCTATAAAAAAATTTTTTTTTAATTAATTTCCGTCATACCATCGGCTAAAATTTTCGTTAAATTTCTTTAAAATGAAGTTTAGTCGTATCGTCAGTTAAATTTTTTTTTTTTCTCGAAATTTTATTTCCTCAATATTAAATTTTTCAAAGAAAAAAAAAACATTGGTATGCGTGAGACTACGTAATGTTTATATTTTAAAAAAATAGTACTTACCGGTAGTTTTGAGTGAATTCTACGATCACTTTTGATAATTAAAGCACTGAAGAAAATTCGACAATTCTATGCATTATTCCCGATACTGTTTTATTATCATAGACAAAGGAACTTTGTTGTATTTTTTTTTTTTTTTTTTCGTGACAAAAGTCCGAGTGTGTACCGTTCTTTGACTTCGGACGTATAGAGAGGCCGGTACAGGATGGAAGGTCCGGCAAAGGTGCACAAGTGGTCAGAGCGGTCAGCGCGGCTGCGCGTTCATGCGGACGCACGCGTTTTTCACCTGAGGGGGTTGTTTCCACCCCCCATTCTTACAACACGTACAACCACTCCAATAAATAAACTTACCAGTCTGTCCTCACGCTACGACCGAACATATATTTTTTTGCTCGAACAAACGATTTTTGTTGCGCAATGTACAAACCGCCGCTGTTATTAGGTATACATAATATACATGTATATATGTATATATGTATTTCGATAGATCATTGCCGGATAAGAGAAGTCGACGTACGAAGCAACGCCACGCTTTGGTACAAAGGTATAGATTACATTGAATAATCGGAACAAAGGAAATGAAAAACTTTTTCGCACTTTCTTGCCGAACAAAGTCGAGAAGCAACTTTGTTAACCACCGGTGCCGAGAAGCGATTAAAATAATAACTGTGTTTTAGCCATTAGCCGTTCAAGTATCCAAACTGTTATTTGCGTTATTATTTCGGGTTAAAAAAAAGAAAAAAAAAAAGAATAATAATAAATTATTTTAAAAAAATAATGTAAATAAAAAAAATCAATAAAAATATTCTGTACTAAATGAAAAAAAAATTATAAATCAAAAAATTTTCAAAAATTCTATTTTTTACTTATAAAATTTGAAAAATTCAATAATGAAAGTACCGGTATTGGAAGTTTTTCGGCATAAACCTTGTGCCGCATTTCCACAAAATGTCCGCCGCAATTTTAATAACGTATTTTGATGTAACGATAACATTTTTGGTAATAATGCAAAAAATCAAAAATTTCAAAATTAATAATTTTTCGTTGATAAAAAAACATTTTTTTCGGATTGCATGAAATTCAGAATCATTTCTACTAGAACAGTTTTTATTTGCCTGATGTTCGAACAAAGTTTTGTTCGGATCGAAAACGATTTATAGTGAAAATAACTTTTCTCGAAGTACGGCAATTGCGCTGCAAGCGACACGCTAAATTGCATGACTATAAATCTCAATTTGCAACGATCTTTTCTTTCCGGTCGGTAGAAAAATGATCGATTGTAACTGAGGAGAGTATCGTTAACGAACGGAGTAGATGGCGCCACTATGTTCTCTCGAGTGATACTAGAAAGTTATCATACCGACCGAGCGCTCGATGCTGGCGGAAGATAGTGTAGACTCGTCAATCCAGATGGCGCGAGGAGTATCGTAATAATCGAATCTATTAAAAGCTACCGATGACTGCAGTAACAAAGCTCGCATTGTCCTGCTATTGACCTCGCGAGCCAACGTCACCGTCAAGTACCCGTGAATGATCGGACAATTATAGACTGCGATGCATTAATTCAAACTTACGAATTTAGAAAGAAAAAAATCATTATAATTATTCATATCGCATTTCCACTTCAACAAAAATAACCCATATTTCCATGTATGTTTCCCTCTTCCAAAAATCCGTGGCTAAAATAAATCGAAATTTCGATATATTGTTCGATGTATTGTTGTCGCTTTATTCGTTGCCTGATTGGCTGTCGCAAGGGGTTGAAGCTAATGCCATTGGACAAGCAATTTCAATTATGTTGCATTTTGATTATTGATAGTTGATTGACAAACTTCGACAGTTCAAGTAAATAAAAATCGAGTCGAAACGAAAAAATTAATTAGAGAGGTTAGGATCCGCGCGCTAAGCGTGCGCTTGCCGCTAGTGAGGTTAAAAAATCGATCTTTTTTCATGAAAAAATTGCACCGAACGAATAACTGGCCAAATTTTAATTAAAATCTCCGAAAAAAAAAAAAAATTAACCTCCTTTCAATATCGCTACTCGTTTTCTTCGTATTTTTGTCGCAGTTACCCCAGCGAAATGTAAAAAAAAAATCCATCGCTAGGATCAAAGTAGAAATAGCGAATGAATATCAAGTGCATCGAGTTACCGGCGAGTCTCGGCCCTATTATAGGATAAAGATAGCCAGAGCCCTCTTTTTCTTTCCGCGCGTTTTGCCCTGCCGCATGCACGTGCCTACCGCGCACCTTGACGTCATCCAATGAATAATAATCGATTTTCGATTATTCGTATAGAGATTCACGGTTAGGGTTCGTTCCGAAACCTCCTGTGTCCCGAGCGCTCATCTCCATCGAGACTATTATACACCCGAGGCACGTGCACTGTTGACGAGTCGCACGTGTAAAATCCTTCGCGTTGATATATACACAAATATACGAACAAAACATGTTTATAATTTCTCCGCGGCATCAGATCAGTGCATCAATGGCTTGTGAATGAACTCCGCATGTGCGAGTGATCGGTCATATTGCTACGCGCCCGAGCAACGAGCAAATTCGAGGGACTCTATCATCATTCTCGTCAACTTTACTTTTGTTGATACAATAAACGCTCCAGCGGCACGTGAATGGGGTAACAACGGCAGCGAAAACGGATTCAGTCTCAAGTTTCCGTAAGTATTAATAATTTCCGAAGGTTTACGAATGTGAACGTTTAAAAACGATAACGAATTTATCGCTCGCAAAGAGTTGATAATTATATTAAAAAAAAAAAAATGTGCGATTTCTTTGACTCGTAAATGGGGTGAAAGTTCATCGATCGTTTACATATATCTATGTATATGATATCTATAATATTAAAAATAATATTACGTGAATAATAATTGATCAACGGCAAAATTGATCAATAGCAAAAAAAAAAAATAATAATAACAATTTTTTATTAAAAATAATAATAATAATTCATTATTTTTTATATTTCTTTTGTTGGTTATTAAAATATATTTCTCATTTTTTTTTTTTTTTTCACGTCAATTTTTTTTTTTGCATCAATTTCGCTTACAATGTTCGATGAAAAATTATTGTTATTTCATCGGGAGTGTTATGCACTGAGTGCATAAGCGTTTTTCTATAATACGGGTCCCCGAGAGGCCGCAGACTGTTGATTGCCGCGCTAACAGTCGTCCCTCTCTCTTTGCCACCCCCACATAGAGGGCTCACGCAGTAAAAAAAAAAAAAATGCCGCAAGCGGCGCTGCTGATGTTACGTAAGGTTGGTCACGAAATGATCTTGTCACTACTAATTAACCGAAGGCTCTCTCTTGCGCGCGTAGATTTTATCGCGTTTCGCGGCAACTCGGCGAGAAGAATTCGAGATACGTACGGATATATATATATATATATATGTAGGGATTGCATATACAATATATACACAATATCAAATGTTGTACTTGAAGCCCTCGTTCTCGTCCCACACGTATATATACGTATATATCTAACGGACTAACGGTTTGCTGGCTGATATCTGTTGCACGGTACAAGTGGGTTTGGCTACTCGATCGCTACGTCACGCAATATCGTGCACTGCGACTTATTAATGTCGATAAAACCGATGCAATTTTGTAACCTCGTAAACAGTTATGAAATTTTTTGAATTCCGATCGAAAAAAATAATCCGAAATTTCGATTGACCGTTTAATGCGCACAGTGATTTTTAAAAAATAAATGTCGTAAATGCGTTCGTGATTTTTCGATGTAATTATTTGGTCAATTTTTGTTGTCGCGTAGACAAAGTTTCGTTTTGATGAAATTAAAAAAAAAAAAAAATCGATATTTTAATCAAAACGTTTTAAGAATTTTTCAAAATTTCGAAAAAATGGGACTATCGAGTAGAAATTTGAAAAGTCTGTTGAGGGTCGACAGTCATTCATTTTTCCAAAGTTTTTGTGAAACCGTTCGTATGCAATCGTTTTTTATATCGGCGATTTTGAATGTGTTAAAAAAAATTTCGATTCGCGTGATATGCGGGATAAAGGAGTTAACCGCAAATAGACTACTTTACCGACTCGTAAAAATGCGACGTGTTTCGTAAAATAAATGAGAAATAAATTATTTAAAATAATAATAATAAAATTTTACGAGGATCACTGAGAAAAAAAATGGACTTTTTTTTTTTATTTCTAAAGTCCGATGCCAAAGAATGGGGAGCTGAATATCGTACGCACGAGCATGCGATACGCCCCAACGTTTTGAAAAACAGGTTGATTTAGGGATCGAGAATTCCCCATTGACTGGCCGGGACTACTTACGACCGAAGGGTCGCTTGTTGCGCGAGATTCCGTGCAGCCAGTCCAACGACCACCCTCGCCCTTCGACCGGTCCGACGAACCCCTGGTTCGATATTGCGTCATCGAGACCGGTGCGTAACAAACCACACAACTACGTCGAGTCACGTCATCTCTGCTGCACTCTCCGCCCCTCTCGCCGCCCGTCTACAGGGTCCCATAAACCTGCGCCCGCTATAGGGACACCAGTATTTGTCGGTTTTATTTACGTCTTCATTTTAAAAGTCGATCTTTTTTTTTTTTCGTCGTGGGATTTGACTTCCTATCTTTCGTCTCGAAAATTCAAAAAAACGCATCTTCGTCGAGTCGGCCATTTTATATTCGCGATATATTTTTTTTTTCATTGAATTTTTCAATATTTCGGGGACAAAAAAATAATTTATAAAAAAAAAATTCGAAAAATGGCATATATTTAATAAATGCAATAAATAATAATAATAATAATAATAATAATTGATTGATAATTATTATAAAATATAATAATGATTTAATATTGAAGATGTAATGAATAATTTATTCATTTAATAATAATTAATAACATTCAAAAATTTAATTAACAAAACATTTTTTTTCGTAAAATGTTCGATCTTTAATTGCTATATACAAGAGTCCGGAGATAAACAAAACTGTAATTCGTTGCGTGATTCCGGCCTTCGAGTTAACGCGATGCTAGTTTTAACAACGGTGTTATTATTACGAGGATAAGTAATGTCCGTTTAACGCGGGTTGTCTATTCAATGCTTTTTATCAACGATCGAAGCTTATTTATTATTATCACGTGTAACAGAACTCCCGTCGATGCATGTTCCGTAGGCTTGTGTGTTCGAGAGAAGTCGATTAAAAAAAAAAAAAAAAAGCTTCAGTCACGCGCAACGATCTCCCGCGCGCTTCGCATACACATACTTTACGTAAGCCGCGTCGCGCATCGAGGGCGATATCACGTCGTCGCTGGTAAGAATAGCATTTATTCATCGTAGCACGTGCATAATCGACAATGTGTATACGTACGCGCGCGATGGACTCGCGTACATTGCTATAACAATTCTCGTGCTTATTGGGCCCTCTTACGCAGCTGGGGGAGAGTGACATAAACGATTGATTGATAATAACGTGTCTCGTAACAGCTACAAGATTGGCGAACATTTTTTTTCTTCTTTTTCCGATACGTGTAAACATTTTTTTTAATATTCAATCGGCACACTCGGCCGATTCTACAAGGAAGTCGTTCCGCACACGCGCGATGTTTTTCTTTCGAGACAATTTTCTGGTGCAAAGAAATTTTTTTTTTTTTTCCAAGAAAATTATAGTAATTTTTTTCGATAAAACGTAGAAAATTTTTTTTCAAATGTTTTATATAAATTGTCGTATTAAAAAAAAATTATAAATATATATTCTTTATTCGAAAAATTATTTTGGAAATTCCGAAAAAATAATAAACCACGGATTTTCATCGCAGCGATTATTATTCAAGTATTAAAAAAAATCGGCGTAAAAAATCGACTTTGGGTCACAGAAATCCTTTCGTTGAGAATCGAATTGTTAGAGTAAACTTTTGCGATTTTTTTTTTTTTTTTTTTTTTCACCGTCGTTCGATCGATATTATCGATTCCGATAAACCGACAAATGTCGCAACGCAATGATTATGACAAGTTAAAAGATACACGTGGTGCACTCAGCAAACGAGGTATATATATATATCATATTGGATAGATAGATTGCACGCTATTCCGGATTTCCCAGGATAACGTAGCCTCGTTTGCGTCGATTGCATCTGAGTTGCGTGAATGTTCGCGGGTTGCATAATGGCACATTGCCGCGACCGTACGTTAGATAGATAGAGAGGCGCGTTAGTGTATGTGAGATTCTAACGTTCGAACAGCGCGAGTCCAACGTAATGTGGCACAACTTTGCCACTACCAACTGACTGAATATCGGTGTTGCTTCGTTGACGCCCATTCTCTATTTCGCGCTCGTTGCAAAATTTAATTCAACGGGGTCATCGATACGAGGGATCAATGAACGATTATACGCGTTACAAAAGAGTGATAGGACAGCGAAGTCGAACGGACGAATTATGCAATTCGGTATTTGCGACGATATAAACCGTACGATCGATTTGCAGTCTTCGGATATTGAGAATCGGTGCAAATAACCGATCGTCGATAATGAAGAAAAAAAAAAAAAATTAATTAAAAATTCGTAAAACATCGCGACACAACGAGAAAAAAAACCGGAATTCTTAACCAGAAGTTAAAAATAATAATTATGATCGATGTACCAAAAAAATTGAGAGTAAAAAAAAAAAAATTAGAAAATACATCGATTCATTTTTTTTTTTTTCGGAGTTTCTTCGATCTCATCGATTCGATGAGAAACAAAAATCGAAATTGAATCGATTTTATTGTAATTCGATAGCCAAATTGATCCCAAAAAAAAAACACGTGCTTCGAATTAATTGCATTAATTCGGTATGAAAGGGACAACCAAAGATCCACTGCGTCGTCCGAGACGCAACGTCTGCGGCTGACAGTCGGCTCGAGAGTTTGTATATAGGCGCCAAATGACTCATCCAATAATTCGCGATTTGTATTTCGTTTCCCAACGAGTCACAAGCGCCAATCGTTTGTTGCGTTAGTACTATAGCAATTTTACCGAAACGGCAAAATCGAAGCTACGAAGAGCTCAGTGAGAATTGGATATTCGAAACGAGAGGTTTCGATGAAACGAGAGGACGAATAGCCCTCATATCGAAGATTGAAATTTCCATCGTCAACAACGGTTACTCTATCGCCATTTTTATCGTTTCGCGAAATATTTGTCTCGATATTTACTTTTTCTCGAAATATAAAATCGATTAAACCGCATTTACCGTACAAAAGTCATTGACTAAATGAATTAAACGGCAGGATAACTTCGAGACGAATATCTGTTCGTTATAACATCGAGAATAATTATCGAAATAATAAGAAATTCGACGCCAGCAAAGCGGCTCACGTTGTGATACATATTTCGAGGAAGAAACCGGAAATCGGTAAGAATTTCATGAAATTATTAATCATTTTATCTCCGATTCACCGTCTCGAAGAAATTAGAGCAGTTTATAAGAAGATTTTTATAAGAAGATAAGACACGAGAAACGAGAAAATTCGTTCGTTCTCTTAGCGTCCCGAGTCTCGAAAACAATTTTTTTTTTCTCGCGAAAACCCTCTGTTCGGCATCAACAAGCGCCAGTCAAACTCCTTGAAACCAAATTCTTGTTATTTACATACGCGTTATTCGAATTTTTTTTTTTTTCGTTACAGTAATGGCACCGATGAAGAAGCCCACGAAAACGACGAAAGGCAAGAAGAAAACGACGAAGAAACCGACGAGGAAAAGTAATTGCTGCCCGAGTACTTCGAGCTCTGAATCGTCAACGTCGTCCTCGGATTCTTCCGATTCTTCGTTTACATCGAGTTGCACGGATTGTTCCGATTACTCCGATTGCTCCAATTGCTCGGACAGCGAATGCTCCGATTGCTGGGAGTGCGCATCCGTGCCGACAAAAAAACGCGGCGGAAAAAACAAGAAACCACCGAAGAAGAACGCCGCAGCAGCTCACAAGGGAAAGAAAAAGCATCCGCGTCGAGGCAGTAAGTAATTTTTTTTTTTTACATTTTCATTTTTTTTTATTTTGCAAAAAAAAAAATTTATAATGTTGCATTTTTAATTCATTTAAAATTATATCCAATGTCGTTATTCGATCACAGAGTACGTATCGTCCAACGACAGCTCTTCCTGTTGCGAAAGTAGTGACGATTGCTACGACTGCGTACCCAAGAAACCCGGAAGAAAAGCCCGAGTATAAAAAAAAATGTTTTTAATCATAAAAAAATCGAGCAGCGCTCGAAAATATTTCACAAATCAACGCTACGATTTTTAATTATTTATCAACAATACGATTTATTTATTACGATACTGCGTGCGAAGGTCGGCCATTGATTGAGCCAATCGCGATGTATTTTATGTATTCTCCTTTTTTTATTCGTTCCTCCTATCCACCCCCTTCCCCACCCCTATTCTCCATGAAAACACGAAATATCAGTTTTTCAATAATAATAATATCATAATTATTTTAAATGTTCAAAAAAAAAACAAAATCTACGATAATACGAAAAAAAAAAAACAAAAACAAAAACAAAAAAACAAAATGTACGATAATATTATAATTATTTTAAGTGTTCGAAAAAAACAATATGTACGATAAATAAAATTGGATAATAAAATCAACAAATATATTGATGAAAATATTACGATCGCAAATGTACGATGAATTTACCGACATATGGTAAATCCCGTGTACGGAGAGCCCGTTGACATCATGACAGTGACTACGAACCTGTGCCTTACCCAACAATGGCCGGAGTAGGTGAGTTCACGAACCACGAGCGACGAGAGATGTTCACTTTAGTACACACAGACAAACAGGCGGACAGACACACGCGTGCATAAGCGAGTGAAGCGCCCACGCGACGAGAGGCCATCTCTCTCTTTCATAAACTTCGTGATGGACGTGTTCCGAACTCGCGTTCGGTTAGGTTGAGGCCGACGCGAGAAAAAACACGATTCCATCTGAGTCGGTGGCGCATCATCGGTAAATTAACGAGTCTTAGCAACGAAGAAGAGAGTGCATGCAAAACCATTCGACGAGTTCATGGACAGTAGCTTCGCGCGATGTTCCGAGAATAATCGAGAATAACTCGTTGGCACCTCGTTTCGCGTTGGGATTTCAGGGAACAATCGATTGGATGATGTAAACGTCAACGCGACTCAGAGATCTATCATCGATCGGATATTCTATTCAACGAGGAGAGGAGAAAATTCGTTTTTTTTATCTCAATCGTTTAACATTCTTAAACGCGATGTTTTCTATTATTTCTCGGAGAATTGTGTGGATATCGATAACCAATATATATATATATATGTTTTTTTTTTCGTAAGTTCGGAAAAATATTCTGTTTATTTTAATTTTTTTATTAGTATTCACTATTATTTGTTATTTGTTTATCGATGACAAATTTTTTTCGTTCATTCCGAAATTTGATTTTTTTTCGTAATATTTCGTTTTTTTCGTAATGTGAGTTTCTTCCAAATTTTTTTTTTTTTTAATAGTGTTATTAGGAATTTTTATTAATTTGTTAATAATACACTTTTGTCATAACATTGAGGAAAATAGAGTAAAAATTCGTTTTGTTTTAATGGGCATCGATCGATTTAAAACCAATCGACATAATGCCGAAGAATCGCTTCCAAGCATTTTTTTTTTTTTTTTTTTCACGCAAACCTATTGCTAATGATTTAAACAAATGTGCAAAGCGGAAAAATTTAAAAAAAAAAGTGATTTTATCGCGTATCATAGATTGCAAAAGATGTGCCAGTAGCGATACGAAGTAATAAGCGTTGAACGCTATGAGAAACAGCTGTAATAATTACTCGATAGGATATTCATAAAAGCAGATTATTAATTCCGATAGTGTTATCCCTCCTCCTCCCCCCGTTTTCTTCGCGTGTCGTGGCATTAAACTGCGTATTATTATATCGGCTGCTTAATCGCTATAAATAGAATTGACGCCGTTAGAAGGCCGTTATGTCACGTAAGTATATTAGAATAATAAGCGTCAGCCGCTGATGAGATGCGCCGTTGTTTATAAATACAACTCCGTCGGATATCGACATGTTGACATTTTTAAAAATTTTTTATTCCGTCTTTCGTTTATTTTCAACATTCCCGCGGTGAATACAAACCGAAAAATAAAAAATCTGTTTAAGACGAAAAAAAAAAAAAAAAAAAGATCGCGCGACTGTATTTTCATTATAACTCCGGCATGAGGTTTTGATTCGGGGAGTCTCAGGAAACAGGAAGTCGCACGTGCGCTCGTTGATTCTCGAAAAGGAAGTTCTCGGCAACCCGAAGGAGACGATCGAGGGAAGCAAAGACCATATAAGAGACAGAACCCACGCGCATCCGTCTGAGTCTACGATATTTTTACTCATTTCGAAGTTACCATCTGTCCTCCGGACGTTTCCCGTCGGCGAGATTCACGGAGAGATATATGGATGTCGAAAACTATTTGTCTGATTAAACTTGAATCATTCGAGAGACGAGATGCCGCGATCTGACGTGGTCAGGTGTCGATCTCTCACTGTAAGCGCGGGCCTCGCTGTCGTCTCGCGATCCGAGCGAAACGATTGATAAACGCGACATGTAAATATACGCGCCTTCGATTCATTCCGATTGCCAACAACAGCGCTGAGATCTTATTCTCGAGATATCGATACGTGTTTGTGTAACAAGTCTTTACGTAATACGTCTCTCGATTCTTCCGAGAAGGAGAATATGATGAGAGAAAAAAAAAAGAAAAAAATAAATAAAAAACGTCGCGTTAAGCGGCAGTAAGAGAGACGATATACGGATGCGATCGTATATTTTTGCATTCGAATTTGCCGTTTAGACGTTTACTTAAAATGTCGAACGATAAATCTTGATCTCGTGGACTTTGATTGACTACCGGATGAATTTGCAGAATTCCTAAAGCCGCTTAATGCTGTAATCGATATTAAAAAAAAAAAGTTCGCAAGGAATCGCCTTGCCGCCGGGATAACGTTTGAAACTGTTTAGGTACATTGAGGTTAAGTAACTATGTAGAACTTTTTTGTTTTTTAATTGTAAAATTGTAATTTTACAATTTTATCTTGTTTTTTTTTTCTAATTTTAATTGTAATCGTAAAATTGACAAAATTGAACGAAACGAAAATTTCGATGCCATTATCTCGAAATAGCGTTTTCGATATCGACAGTGAAAATATCTCGAAAACGGTTCGATCGATTGCCTTCCAATTTTAAGATGATATTGTAGGATTTTTCTTAATCAAATACTATTTTGATAAATTAAATCAAATGGGCAAAAAAATTTCGTAAAAATCGAACTGTGAGCTTCAACGGTCGCCATTTTGCGAAAAAAAAATATATTCGAAAATCCTACCTGCCGCGACGTTTCAAACGCTATATTTTAGGAATCGTGACAACGGCGACACATTTCGGGGTATTTTACTCCGACTACGATAACGGCGCTTCCGGTTGAAGGATTTTCATAATAATAATCATTTAGCAAGCTATTTGCATATATTTTCGGATAAAAAAAATTCGGATGCTTCAACGTCATTAGTTTCCGAGAAAAACTCGACTTTAATTTAATTACTTGGTCTTTCGACATCAAATTCGTTTTAACTCGAAAATTATCGGTCGAAGTAAAAAGATTAAAAAAATAAAATCTGACAATTTTCGCTATTTCTACCGGTATAAATCATATAAATTCCGAAATAGTACATCGGCTCTATGAATCTAATTAATTAAGGAATAAATCGATTTCCAATTTCCCTCGATGAAATTATTACTGCACTTGCAAGATAAACGACGTTTAGTTCGCAATTGGAAAATTTACTGAAACCGCCTTTGACCCTTTATCGATCGGCTGGAAATCCATACCGAAATAAATAACGCAAAAATAAGTCCGGATACAGGTCGAAGCGTCAAAAGGAAAGGAGCATTTTGCTTGGATGATGGAAGCAAAAAAATTAAAACAAAATTACATGTGTGTAATTATCCCTTCTGAGGAGTTAATAAGAGAAAATGAACGAAAAGGCCATTTTGATTTTAACGACGCGACAACTTCGTAAAAATAAATTTCAAGAAAATTTGAACTTCGTCTTCAATATATCGATAATTTTATATTATATTATATTCTATTAATAATAGAAGAAAGTGGGGCAAAATGGCCCCATAACGCCATCGACCCAAAAAAAAAAAAAAAAAATCTTGAAATTTTTTTTTACAATTTGCAGTAACATACAATACAATCCTTAAAGTAAAATTTGAAAAGAAAAAAAAATTAAATTCAAATTCTATTTGAACAGAGAAGATACCTTTAAACAAATTTTTTTTTTGAACTTCAGCAGTTTTGCTTAAAAAATTACATCTTAATTTTTTTTTCAACTATAATTCAATTTTTTCAAATTTTATTCAAAGTTGTTAAACATTTTTTAAAAGTATTTTTGTTTTCACGGTCCATTATGCCCCCCGGTGTTCGTTTTACCCCGTTTTCCGCGATATAACAATAATATCAAACGATATTATTATTCATCAATAATTCAATTTTCTATTCAATTATTATTATTATTATTTTCAATATATTACGTAATATTTCGTATTACATCCATTTAATTTTTAAATTACATTTTATATTTTTTAACCTATAAAAGTTTATTTTTTTTTTCATGTACAGCGATTGGACGTAATATCAGAATATTTGAAAAGTCTCTCCGTATTACGCGATAGCTATACATTAGTTATAACGCTATTACATCTGCTATAGACAGAGATTATGCATAGAGTCGTAGAACCAGTCACGTGCTCGTGTGCAACGTGCCGCCGCCGTCGTCGGTTGTTCTTGGGTTCACGGCCTGCCTATTGGTACTATAATATAGTACCCCGGTGCCTCTACCTTGCCACTGCACAACTAGGCGAACGTTCACGCGCGCGCGCGCGCGCGTTCGTTGTGACATAATAGATACCGCTTACGTATTACCGAGGCGTTTCGCGCTCACGAGTTCTTTCGCCGCCGGAGGTTTCGTTGCTAATAAAGTGTACAACTCTCGATATATGCAATAGCTTTGCAAACGTTCCTTTCCCCCTCATGTATTCCACTGTCCTCTGTCACAGTAGTAGCCGTCGCAGCTGTTCGATACTCACAATCTTATCGCTAAACAATTCGCTCACTTTATACTCTTCGCTCGTTAAGCAAATTCGAAAAAAAAAAAAAAAGACAATCTGTCTCGTCGGCAATCACTGTTGCGTAGCATCTTAAATATTTACAGATATCGATGTTGCAATAAAGTACAAAGATATGACGGAAAAAAAAAAAAAAAAAAAAAAAAAAAAAAAAAAAAAATGAAGTCTGGAGGTCGGACGAGAGATGGTAGTGAAGCGCCAATTGATATGAATAATTAAAGCTCTCGCATCGCGAGTTCGTTGCATATTATCTCGTAATAAGAGAGTCCAAGATCAGGAGTACTCGGGTACGTTGCGTCCCTACCGCGATGGGAAGTCTCGTATTTTTTTTTTTTTTTTTATAACCTCTCTGTCTTTCGCGGAGTACACGGAGGGTTTGCAAACGGAGTTATTTTTACGCGCTGGTCACTCGCGCACGTGGTATTTACGGCACGCGAGTGGGACCCGCGTGTGTGCTCTTGGTACGCGAGCCATACGCGAACTTACTGTACTCTAACCATAACGATGGCGCTGCAGTTGCATCCGTAATAGAGGGCTTTAGTCACGCAATCGATGATCGCAATCGATATCCTCGTACATACGAAACTATGCGCTATTTACCCCTGTAGTCCCTGTCCAGCGCAATTCTTCGAGATAATTACGTACCTGTCGCAGTAGTGCCCTCGGGAAGCCTTGAATGCGTAATCGTCGATCTTCGATAATCAGCGAAGACCTTCTTATAAATAATGATGAGGGAAATGTGAAAAAAAAAAAAAAAAAACAGTATTGAAAAATGAAAAAATAAGTAAATATTTACGAAAATGTGAGGAGTTTCCTTATCTCTATACCGAGATCGATAATTTGATAAAAATCTATCGATGTTTTGATGAAAAAAATATTAATCATTGACATAAATTAAATAAAAAAAAAAGAATTGTTAATAATATTAAATAAATATAAAATTGTTTTCGTAAATAATGAGGGAAAAAAATGAAACACATAAGTATGAAATTAAATGATAAATAAATAAATATTTACTGGAGTACATGTGAGGAGTCACATGGTGGATAAGTTCGAGCTGTCGGTTACCTATGTGTCGAGATACATATTGTGATAACATTTTTATCGATGTTTTGATCGAAAAAAATATTAATAATACTTAGAATTTTTTTTTAAAGCCATAAATAAAACAAATAAAATAAATATATTTATTATTAATTAGACGTATGCGTTTCGTTGGATGAAAAAATTCTGAAAAAAAAGAATGTATTTCTTTTTTTATCGAAAGTAAGAAATAAATTAAATTTTTTCCGAATTTCTTCTCATTTTAGATGTATTGAAAAAAATCGATTTCGAAATTGATTGCCACTTCGCTAATTACTTCGTAAATAATGGGAATTTTTTCGAACCAATGAAATACAAACAAATCAACAAAGCGTTAGATAAGAATTATCTCTTCTTATCTAATAGATCGCGTAGTGTTGCGATGGTATGTCTATATACACAGTACTGAGAATCATCAATGAATGCCGATGGACGTTAGCAATATACATCGTAATATAGGTTTGCTATACTCTCGACATCGCGATAATGTTTCACAGCGAGTCTTCTTCCCACGAGAAGCTCGCTGCTCGCTCATCGTGATGACTCGTTCGCTCGTCGACACTTACGTGATCATCGTCGCGGGTGTCCTCCGCAATCTCGCGGTCGCATGGCCTTCGATGGCTTAAGTCGATTTACTGCTACCCTTCGTTATCCCCACCAGCGGCTAATGCTCATCGGCTTCGTCACGTTTCTCGTACTATTTCGCTGCAGACGCAAGTCGAATGCGAGAAATTTCGCAAAATAACGAATATTTATCGTAATAATAAAAAAAAAAAAAATTTTTAGATAAAAAGCGATTAATCGATAATCGATCATTTATCGTACGTTTTAATAAATCTGCGCGTAAAATTACCGACCGCACAATTTAATGTGAAATAATCTCAAGAATTCCGAAATTATAATTTCAGATCGCGTATAAGCGATTGTAAATCCGCTATAGTGTTTGCGATGTAAAAGCTATATATGCGCTTTTATGGCGACGCGCGGCGAACAAGGGAGACGCACAGTGGTTGTGGGTTGAAGGAAAACGGAGTACTGGACACCAGCTGTACCGTTTCGTGTACCACATTGGTTTCAGGTTCGCGTTCACGTACGGAACGAACGATGAATCCACGTCTCGCTTCGAGATGCGTACTGTGTGTTACAGGAAAGAGCCGCGATGCGTGGTCCAACGCAACGGTAAATCTCTTGCTGCATCCACGCTTTGATATTTTTTCGTTGTTATATCGCCGGAAATGAAAAGTCACGTGTATGCCATTATTTCGCGCGTATGAAATAATTTTTTTTTTATATTTAAAAAAAATTTTAAAAATTAAAAAAAATTTTTTTAATGACATTTTTAAAAGATATTTTTAATTTTTATATGAAATTCAACATCGTTTCGTCGAAAAATGAGTCGGAAGAAAAATCGATTCGAATGCATGCGATTTACGATCGTTTTTTAGAGGAGCAATTCGGTGATAAATATCGATATCAATATCGAATCGATCGAATGTTGCCATCGATCAATGTCCACTCGCATCCTTCCGTTTGCGATCTAATTTCAAATTTCTTCGGGAAATGAAGAAAAAAATTTGAATGAGTGAACCGAATTGTGACGATTTTCTACCCGCCGCGCGCGTCGTGTTATCGTACGCGAGTTACGATAGTTTCATCGAGTGCAGCGCGTAACCCGCTCGCGCGCCTGACGTAATAAGCTCGCGACTCTATAGCCCAGAAACTTGAAACGTTTGCGAGGCCGCGGAAACGCTCTGCGAGCCGAAGCATATTCACACACATAGAAAGAGAGACACAGCGAGAGAACGGGTGAAGATCGAGGAACGGTCGGCGAGGAATCGAAGTAAGTAGGTTTCTGGAGCAAACGCGCGCGACCGTCGAGGCCCGATCGAGTGAATACTTATACACATACATACGTATGGTACAGTACACTCCGCAGTATACATATAGTATCCGTGCTCCACAGTCAGGTAAGGTGGGGAAAGATGAACCGCTTTTGCAAGACGGAATTTCGGCAATACACAGTCCGCTTTTCCAATATTTCGATCGAAATATCGGAAAAATTCCCTATACTTCACCATCCATAACCGATATGTAAACTAAATATTCTCATCAGAAAATATTAATTTCTCCATATTGAAGATAATGGAAGACTTTTTCTAAAAGACAATTAACGAATTATCGATTTATTTATCTGTATTCCTATTTTTAGTATCGGTCCATTTTACCCCCAAATGATAAATGTTCCGTAAAATTTTGAATCAAATTTTTGTAAAATTTCATCAATTTTAAGGGTTGGTCCATTTTGCCCCCAAAAAAAAACGAGTTCCGCGACTATCCCATTTTGCCCCATCTTCCCCTTTATAGACGCGCATTCGGTTTATAAGAGGTGGAAAAGTCACGGGGTACATAGGGGGACACATAGGTTTACGTCCCGCGCGCTCATCGGCCTCGCTGACCGCGTCTCAGTTGCTTCGCGAACTCCACGTATACATATATATACAAAATACATAACCTATGTAGAGCATCAACATTTCGACAAAAGCAAAAAAAATGGGTGATTTGTATGACGCGGAATAGCGTTCAGAGCGATAAGTTAGTATGTCGACGCGACGGCCATTTCCCCGCCGGCACTTTAGCGCTCTCCTAGCGATCGCGACATCGCTTGTGAGATAACTTGTGGCTCCCGAGAGCTCGAGCGCACATACCCAACCGCAAGGGCGAAATTACGCGATTGTCTGCCGCTAGTGTCGAAGTGGGCCAAGAGAACAAGGAAACCTCGAGCCATGAAGCTCGCTCGTGACCCTCGATTATCGTATATATATATATATATATATATATAGATATACAATTAGTATTTATATGTATACATATATACTGTACATATATACGCATCTAGTATAGGTTCACATGGATTTGCGTCAAAAATACTATTATGTTTTTTTCTACGACAAAAACAATCGAAGTTTGATCGATTTTTTTTAAGGTGATACGATCGATCGCAGATTAGTTCCCACTATCCGATACGATCGAAGCAATCCGTGGACAACATGTTTGCATTTACGTAACAAATATTTCGAGAATTTTTTGGTTTTTCGGAAAAATTTGTAAAAATAAATACCGCATATTTACTCATAGGGAAAGGCGGGGAAAAATGGGACAGTCGCGCAACTCGAATTTTTCGGGTTAATGGATCAATCCAAAAATTCATGAAATTTTCGAATAATTTCAATTTCAAAACTTTATAATCATTATTCCTGCTGTAAATGATTGCTTATTAAAAAAAAAAGATCGAGAATGCAGATTAATAACATTTTTCGGAACATTTATTATTGGGGCGAAAATTGGACCGATACTAATTATGGTATGCAATTAATTTTTTTAATGCAACTGAACGATGGTTCATGTTGCCCCCATTATTTTTCATTTTATTTTTATACTCTAAAGGGATGGAAAATTTTATTTTCATTAGTTAAAACGTGTTGTGTATGTCGACAAGTATCCGCAAATCGCTAAAACGGTCCATTTTCCCCCACCTTCTCGTAATATTACTATTTACGTATATATAATCATTTTTCGTAAAACTGAATCACTTTTTCGCACAGAAAGTTCGTTTCGAACACGCAATATGTTATCCATACATTAGTTCGATCGTATAAGATACGAATTAATCTTCGATCGATTTCCCACGAAAAAAAAAAAAAAAATTTTAAAGCTTTGATTGCTTTTATCGTAACGCAGCGTGGATTCAACGGAAGTGCAATAAAAATAAGTTTGAGACGGAAAAAAACGTGTTTGGCAACGATGACGAAGCAATTTTTATCTCAACCACATTTCATTGACATAATGATTTAAACGATCGATCGTGACGATACGAGATATCGATACAACGGCTATATAGATGTACCACTCTCACGACTAGAAGTCCGCTCTCGCCGGTACACGTGAATCTCTAATTATAATTCGCAAGGGTCACGTGTTCTCGTCCTCTTGCAAATCTCAATGCAATAGAACATAAAAAAAAATTAAAAAATTGTTGTATAATGTCTCGTAGATACTATAGTTACAATGTGCGCGAATGGATAATTGTATAACGCGAAGCGCGAACGATTAGTTCGCCTGTCGTTTCGAGGCCGATGCATAACGTGTGTACAGACCTTAGCTGCAGGGGAGCGTCTCCCCTCCCCGCAGATATGTCATAACGCATTATCGGTTGTCTTTTGCACGAAACTGGTACGTAGTTATAATGCTTGGGTAGTTATTCAATTACATAATTACCGAGTTATATTGCGCTAACAATTTGCACAGTCGACGATAGAAAATAAGCTCAGTAGTGACGAAACAACTTTTGTTTTTTTTTTCTTTACATATTATATTACGCAAACCGAAAGAATTCAAAATGTTTTTCGAAAAATAAAATAATTTAAAAGCGTAAATCTTGTTTTCCGTAAAAAAAAAAAAAAAATGTAATAAAAATGTATAATAATAATAATTAACGATTATTAATATTAATATTATTGATATTAATTAATAATTATTTAGAATAATTGTTAATAATAATAATTTTACGACATTAATTAACGATAATCATTATTATTATTAATTAATAATTTTTTTATCGTACCCGTTATATTACGAAAGACTAAAAAAAAATTCAGTCAACGTGCCTAAAAGTGTTACGAGTTAAATTGATCGATGAAAAAACGATTAATCGTAAAGTAGAAGAATCTTCGTACGGTTGCAAGTTTGTGTTGCGATATCCTTGCGTATCTACGAGCTATCAGTTTGTCGCGATTATCCACAACGACGCGTTGCGTCATTTTTGTCGTAATAATAATAATTACGCAACGTGTTTATATCGCAGACGAAGAGTTAACGTGTGAATGGGTCTCGTAGCTACGCAGTTCGCTCTGAACGTACAGTGAGCGCCTCAACGGTGAATAGAATTCCCGAGGTACTCGTTCCGAAGACGTCAGACGAGAAAAAAACAAAATTAAAAAAAAAAAACAAAAAATGAATACGTTAATCATGGAGTTAACGACACTTATCCGATATCAAGGGAACGTCAATCCCAACGACTAATTACTTAATAAACGCGACGTCTCGGCTTCCTGCGAGATTCAGTTCTAATTTATAGTGAATGTGTGCATCGCTCCCGATAACCCAGATATTCTATTCGCTTCCATTTAAAGATCGATTAAGATTTACGATAATTAATTGGATTCTGAGAATTAAGAATGAATCTTCGGTATAAAAAAAAAAAAAAAAAAAAAAAAAAAAATTAAAATCGATCGACCGGTTTAAATAATTTATTATGCATATCGATAGTAGCGAGACATCGGTGTGCATAATAAATAATTTTAAAAAAAAGTTCATACTGATGTAAGTAATAATTACTATTTTCAAAAATTTCGTTAGTCGATAAATTATCTGAAAATCGTTGCTTTTGTTGTAAAAAAAAAAATGTATATATCGAAAAAAAAAAAACATCGATTTTTCATTACGATAGGTGTAAAAAAATTACGATTTAAAAAAAATGTTTTTCCTATTGCCGCTTCCGATTACGTTTTTCCGAATTGATAATATAAATTATATTCTTTTTTTTATATTACATTTTTCGTAATTTTCGTCTTTTTTTTTGTTCCTTTGTTGTTTGTCGAATTGTCTCACGAAAAAATGTTCGTCTCGCGACACGTTACACTGTCAATAATCCACCGTCTGATATAGCCACCTGTAAAATCGTTTTTCAGCTTTGTCACCTCTTCTTTCATCGTTCGATCATCGCTCCTTTCGTCGCTAATGTTGTTTCTTCTCGATGATTTGCGTAACTCCGCAGTAATTCGACCGCCAGAGAGGTCAAAGCAAGCAATGATATACGAGTTTTACCGTCGTCATCCTGTTTTCGGCTTTTAACTATTCCCCTTCCTCTTCGCGTCCCTCACCCCCTCCCGCCGCACCCCCAGCGCGATCAATCGTCTGCTCGATTAAATGGGCGTAAAGATCGAAAAGCATCGATCCGATATATAAATATATACACATATATATAGATCCAAAAAAGAGTAAAATATCGACCGGATCTTCGCCAGACTATTTTTTTTATCCGTGTTATTGTAATACGATAACGTTTCTGTAAACGTCTACATGAGTACATGCAGATATGATGTAAAGCAATCGATATTGTATTGATTAAAAATAGAATTATCACAGTCCGAGAGGGGGCGGGGGGGGGGGGGGGGGCGATGGGAGGGCAATAAACGAAAAACATTTCATTTTTTGAGTCGAAAATACCTCGTGATAAAGTTATTTTATCATAAAAATAATTTGGAATGGCGCCAAATTGAATTACACTAACAGCGAGCGCACGCTTCGCGCGCGTACCCTTATCTTTGTATTAATTTTTTTTTTTTTTTTTTCGTCTCGATTTTTTTCACTTGAACAATCAAAGTTTGGCAATCAACTATCAAAATGCAACGTACTAGCGACTTTTCAGTTTCCAGTGTCAACCAATCACGGCGCGAATAAACCGACAACAATGGACTTCGATACGAAAAATCGCAATTCGATTATTTCGAGATATTATCGCAATATGGTGGCCCTCCAAGTTTTTTGGAAAGCGAAACAATAATTTACTTTCCTAGGAGATGACGGCCGCGCGCAGCGCCCGTCCAGACTCGACCAATCACAGCACAAATAAACGGACAACAATGGGCTTCGATACGAAAAATCGCAATTCGATTATTTCGAGATATTATCGCAATATGGTGGCCTTCCAACTTTTGAAGAGAGCGAAACAATAATTTACTTTACTGGGAGGTTCGGTGCGCTGACGCGCGCGGCCGAGTGGTTGGTGGCGCTGCTGCGCCTGTGGACCAATCACAGCACGAATAAAGCGACAACAATGCATATATCGAATTTTGATACTTTTCGAGATAAAATATCGTTACTCACTCACCAACTTTTCAGAAGTTTTTTTTTTTTTTTTTTTTTCAGACAATAATTTACTTCATAATTTAAATTGAATGTTGATATCTCAAAAACGCTTCATTTTTTTCTCTAAATAATTTTTCTTGACATTTTAAACGGTTTTGCGTCTTCCGAATTGAAAATCTCGAAAACAACATCGTTTTTCCAAAAACAAAGCTTCGTCTACGAGGAAACAAAAATAGCAGATCAAAAGACTCGAAGTTGTGTAACGCTGCGACAGACCGGCTTTTTATGCACTTTGCTACAAAATAAAAAAAAAAAAAAAAAGACCTCACTAAATAATCTTGTTAATCTGTTTTCTGCATACGAAAAATTCTTGAGCAGCGAGAAGATTGAGAAATATTCCACTGTTAGCTTCAGATCTGTCTCCGCGTCTGTGCAAATTGTTATTCATCAGACAGGCGTTATGCAGCAGAGGTTATAACAGACGTCGTCACCGCTGTCGTCACAGAGAGCGCAAGGGGCAAGGTGCCATTCATCGAACCCCAAAGCAATGAATAAACTCGAAAAAAAAAAGAAAAAAAAAAAAACACGAGAAAATAACGATATACGATGAAGGCGAAGGTCCATTCCTTCTCGAAACGTCATTACGTTAGGTCAGGACTACGGATTTAGCCGGTTACATCATAACACCGAACCGATACTGCGCACGAAAAATGAAGGATTGCGCGACTCGGCTGGAGACGAAAACAAACATCAGCCGAGCGATCATTAATTATCCCTCGAAAAAAAAAGAAAAAAAAATAATCATCATAATGATAATATTAATTTTGTTAAAAAGGATAAAGCTATAAGATCGAACGAAATATGATCACTAATTAGTATCGCGAGAGGGTCGAGTCGGGTCGATTCGCTATCGGAAAAAAAAAAAAAAAAAAATATCGTAATAATAATATAAAACTTCATTAACGAGACTAAAACGAAAATCGAACATAATATGATCAATAATTAGTAACACGAGAGGGTCGGATCGATTCTCTATCGCAAAAAAAAAAAAAGCGAAAAAAAAAATTCTGCCGAACGCTGCATACACACGAATACATCTTCATTGCGACTTGTTTTTCTCATTGCAAATTGCGCTTATGTTTTTAATCTTTCCCGCGTTATATTATATTATTATGCGATAACTCTCATTCTCGCGGCGTCATTATTATCACTGAGGAGGAATGACTTCGATGTATCCTTGAGACAGCGATATATTTATTTGGCAATATTTGCCACCAACACATATTTTTGCTGCCGCGCGGGAGGGAGAACTTCAACGATACTCGACGCGTTGTTAGTATTACATTGAGGATCGGATATCGGTTCGAATGAAACAAAAATAATGCGTTGAACTTTGACGCCAATCCGCGGCCATCAACGAGACAGGAATAACAAGACGTTTAGTGGGGTAGGTTTTCGTCTTCGATTTTTTGCTTTTTTCCTCGTTCCTTTTTTTTTCACATTTTTTTTTTTTTTTTTTTTTTTTTTAAGTCAAATGACGTGAATTGGTATTCGAGCATTCGTGGCACAAAATTTTTCCGTAGGTCTCGCGTGATTCGTATTTTTCAATAATTTTTTTTTTTCTTTTTTTCGGTTATTACCGTAAAAATCCCAATGATAATTCTTCGGCAATTCCGAATTCAACGTTCGAACGATAAGTTTTGTAGCGAAAAAAAAAAAATCTCAAGATTTTTCCCACTTGCGGCTCTTAGTTTCCGCGATTCCGCGAATCGATTATTCATGCCACGGCCACGGATCGCGCGGTAACACTCGTACGTATGTGTCTTCTGCACGAAGTACGTTTATTTTCGATTATTTTATGATTCCGAGCAAAAGTGAGGCCAGCATCGTGCGTTTTTGCTGCACTCACTAAAACCGTCGATTTTATAAATAGAGAAGAAGAAACGACAGAACATGCAGTCACGATAAACTTTAACTGAGACTCGTGATAAAAAAAAATGTTCGAGAAAAAAAAAAAAAATTTGTTTAATTTGGGCCGACGTTTCGCGGCCCAATTTTCAAGACGCGGCTCGATCGATGAAATAATTAGTAATGATGAATATTTTACGCGAATTTATGGATATTATTAAATGGATATTATTCTAATCGCGAATGACGGATGTTCGTGACACTCTCGGCGAATGTCGATGACAAATCTTCGCGGAGAATCTCGAAAATTTACCCTTCGAGGAACGCGTTGATTCGACTAAAAGGTTATGAACATCTTTATGGAAACGAAAAAAAAAAAAAATTTACAAAATGATTGAAAATCGGGAGGAAAAAAATCATTGAACATCTGTTTTAAACAAAATTATTAAAAATCTGTTTTTAAAAAATTATTGAAAATTTTAGCGAAAAAAAATTGATAAAAAAATTCCGATGAAAAAATCATCGATTCTCCCGAAATCATATTTCGCGTGAAAGACATTTTTTTTATTTTACGTTAGGAGAGACGAAAGAAAGGGGCGAAGAAAATTGACGAATGATCGAGAAAGAGAGCAGAGGGATAGAGAGAGAGAGAGAGAGAGTTGCTCTCGCTGCGGCAACGAGATCGACGTCACAGCTGTCCTCGAGATTTATTTATAGTGCACGAGCAACGGATGGGATTCGTGCAGTTTATTGATTTTAAGAGAATGAAAATGTCGAAGGGCGTCCGCGCGACCGTGGAGGGCGACAAAGAGAGATCGTTACGGAAATTTCGATTTGTGCGTTGAAAAAAATTAAATTTCTGCAAAATCTTAACAAAAAAAAAAAACAAATGAATAACAGCGGAAAAGAAAAAAAAATAATCCGCGCAACAAAGAGAACGGCGCGGTAATTTCTATTCGCTCAGTGAAAAATTTAAATTTCTGCAGAACCGTAACTAAAAACGTTGCTAAAAAATAAATACATGAAAGTGTTGAAAAAAAAAAAAAAAAAAATCGAAGATCGCGCAACGAAGAGAACGGCGCAAAAATTTCGATGCGCTCGAAAAATTTTAATTTCTTCAGAATCCGAATTGAAAAAGTTGACGAAAAATAAATAAATAAGTGTTGAAAAAAAAAAAAAAAATGGCGGCCGCGCGACCGTGAAGATAATCGACGTACGGAGAACGATCGACAATGTACTCTAATAAAAACGAGAAAACGAAAAAAAAAAAAAAAACACGTGAACAAAAAATGCATAAAGTAAGCGTAAGCGCGATATAATGATAGTCGAGGAGTGAACGGTCAGCTATTAGAACCCAACAGAGTTAGTATATGGTAATGATCTCTACCCGCGTATACAAACCGCACTTACGTAATTTAACGCTCGGCCGATGCATTTAATTTATTACTAAATCGTTAATCGTCAATACTGTAAAGGCGGAGTATCGATAACATAACGAGAGTCTAAAACCAGTAACCGTAATTGACTAACGCGCCGAGACCTTCGTCGGACTTGTCTTTAAACTGTTAGATATACACATACGCGGTAAATCCGTTAATATCTCCGTTTAGTTGAGAATTGATAGAGAAAACAGGTGTAGCCAGACAAACGTTTCGCGCGCAAAATTTCGTCGTGAACCGGTAACTCCTGATGCAGCGTTTACGCCATATGAGGAAAGAAAATTAATAATAATTTTCGGGTGTTCCCGGTTCCGATGAATGTTACGACGAATAAAAAATCGGAAAATGTATTTATTATTTATTATTTATTATTTATTATTTATTATTTATTATTTATTATTTATTATTTATTATTTATTATTTATTATTTATTATTTATTATTTATTATTTATTATTTATTATTTATTATTTATTATTTATTATTTATTATTTATTATTTATTATTTATTTGTCACCGGTGTTTTGGGTCTGTGTGCCGTAACGGTTAATTTTGCAACCGAAAATAATGACGTAGAATGCAAATTCAGCTAAAGGGAGCGCGATTTATAATTAATATACAAACGAGGCGATTACGAGAAGATCTAGTCGTTCGCGTGACTCGAAATGCGCGCAATCGAAATCCCCTTGCCCCCGAGAGAGCGGACGTTGAACTCGGGCCGTCGTTGCTCCGGCGGGTATGCGACGATAGAATATTACCCCCGTCCACCGAGAGCTCATACAGCATACAGCAGTATTATATCAACAAGTAGATTGCCGTTTCGCTCGCGTAAGTGTGTGTAAGTGAGTGTCTGCGCGCGCGAGAGGCCCCGACGAAAGATTCGCGGAGCAGGCGGGGTGTGCGAACGACTTTGAAACGCCTTCGCCAATCGGACTTCCAGTGCAATGAGTGCAACGCGATCAACCGAACAGAGGCTCTCGTCGTCGCCCGTTCTCTCCAACCCGATTCCCTCCGGGGGACCCCCCTTCGATAACGCCTCGTTGCGTCACATTGCGCAATCATTGTTTACGCCCTCGACGACGTAAGCAATATCAAAATTGCGTACTTAGCCACGAGATTCTTTTGCGGCGCGTCGCAATAGTCGAAACTGCGTCGAGGAAAATTTTCATTTAAACATAGAAAATAAATCCATTGCGACGCGCACGCGCGCGTGTGCGCGATTGCGAACTAACATTTCTTCAATCGCCATTTCGCCGATCGTAGATCGGTAGATATAAGTATTATTTCTCAAGGTTGCGAAACTGTTAGTTTACGAATGGGCGACAAAATTTCTTGCGCACATGTCGCTAAATCACGAGATTTCACATCCGATATTCGTCAACCTTAAAAATCAAATTTACAAGATTCACGAAATATTTTCCAAATCTCATTTCGACAATAATAAGCGATTGTCAATTGGAGATTACGAGAAAAAAAAATTATCTTTCGTTATTGCATCGACGGTCTCGTTATTTTCCTGCCAGAGTCATCGAGATGGAAAAAAAAATTGTGTTTGCCACGTAAAAACATACGAAATTCCCAGAATTTCGCGATTATCGCGGATTTTGTCACGTAACCATAATAAACATTTTCCGTTTTTTTTTTGTCATTCTTTCGCATTGCGTCGTTCAATAATGATATGCGCCAATCTACTATCGACGTTGTGCAACTGGTAAAAACGTGAGGATGCTTCTTGTTAATCAGCTAAAACTTCGCATTGATCCACACAAATTATCGCGCACCATCATAACTTTTCACCGGAGTGTCCAGTGACTTTTTGAATTCGAGAATCAACGTCTCTAATATCCCTTCGTTTTGTTCCCGCGTCGCTCTGAAAATTTCTATTGTGACGGTTCTTACGGTATAGTCAAATAAATCGAAAAAAAAATTTAAAAACTCCGATTCGTGAATATTGAGCTAAAATTATAAAATTCGACTTAATAAAAACAATGTAAAAAAAAATTAGTTTTTTAAAATGAGTTATTTTTTCGTAAATTCATTGTTATATACAAATTCCTCGTATATTACATGCGTTACAGACGTAATGCATTACATGCGTTACAGGCGTAATGCATTACATGCATTACAGGCATTGCATTACATGCACCAAAGCCGTTGCATGCATTACATGCACCAAAGCCGTTGCATGCATTACATGCACGAAAATCGTTACATGCATTACAGACATTGCATTACATGCACCAAAGCCGTTACATGCATTACAGGCATTGCATTTCATGCACCAAAGCCGTTACATGCATTACAGGCATTGCATTTCATGCACCAAAGCCGTTACATGCATTACAGACATTGCATTACATGCACCAAAAACATTACACAACATTATTCGCATTAAAAATAACGCATATTCACTTTACTTCGCGCGAATCTAAAATCTAAAACTTGTGCAAATAATTTTTGTGAAAAAAAAAAAAAAAAATCCGTATTTACCCCGTAACGCGTAAAATAAATTCAAGTCAGTCGAACGAGAGGAAACTTTGTCGAGTGAATTTTTTTTCTCTGTACGAAAGTATATATATTTTCGTCGCTGTGCAACATGCCGATCTTTCGTTTCGCGTCGGCGGCGTACACGAGATCATCATTTCTTTGTTTGCATTACGTACGTATGTACAATCCGCGAAGTTATATATAGCGACTAGAATATGATATGCAACTGACTACACATATGCGATTCGCTCGCGCGCACGCTAAGTCTCTCTGTGAGTCTCTGACAGCGGTTGGAATTTTCGTTGTCGTTGACTCGGTCGCTCGGCGCAAGTGTGGGTGTTATACCGAAAGTCGCCGGGATGCGAGGGGCAGGGAGAGGGGGAGAGGGGTTAGTTCGTCGCGCCGACATCGCCGCCCGAAAGCGTGCGACCGAAGTCACGTATTTTTTGACCCTGAAATACGATGGAGTTCGATGGCCGCTGCACTCGACAAGGTCGTCGCTCGTGATGCAAGAGAGTCCGCGCACCTCGCGCATCCGCGCTAACCGCCGCCACCTCCCACCACCATCGACGTCGTTGCCGCCGACAACGAGCGACTCTCGTCGCTTGTTTGCTGGCTTCGCGATATATATGGTCCAACGTTGATAATACTTCGCTCTCGCGTGTTTATATTACAACGCTTGTTACGTGCTGCTATCTGTCGGAGTCTAAACGTTCGTAAGGGACTCTTCAATTAGTCGAGGCTTCGGATAAGTCAATAATAACATGGTAATGGGAAATTTTCTTGTCTTATCGTAATGTACCTGACCCGGGCGAACGATAAAAATGGTTATTCATGCGTAAAAAAAAAAAAAAAAAAAATTATGTTTTTATCGAGTTTCAATACCAATTATTTTATATTTTTATTATTTTAGAAATTGGCGAATACTTCGCGGAAAAAAAATTCAATAATTATTGTGTAACGTTCGGGATGTTTAACTGATTCAATACTACGAGGATCATTTTTTGCAATCATTGCGCGTCCAATTTTTTTTTTCCTCAGATTTCTCGTTACGCAACTCGTTTTATTTATTTTTTCTTTCGTATTCACATGTACTTCTTTTTTTTTTAACTTTTATCTCATTCCGGTGGTAGTCGTAATACGTATATATCTGCGTAAATGCATTCGCAACGCGATCGCCGCTGCGCTGGAATATATCTCTCGCGGCCTCGACGTTACTCTCGCGACGGTAAGGGAAGTGAGGGGCGCAGAAACACTTTTGGTTCTTCGTATATCACACGACACTGTCTTCGCGCTCTCCGGGCTTACGAAACTTTCGGGAAAAACGAGATCAGGTCAGATATTCGAACTGAATTAAGAGTCCTCGATCGAACGTCTCGGCGACTCGCCCAACTGGCGGAAAGCAAGGATATGCAAGGACACGAAAGACGCAAATTCGACGAAAAAAAAAAAAAAAACGATACTACACACGCCTCTTCGCATTTTTCATGTCTCGATTTCGCGTTTCGAATATTTTCTTCAGAAAATATATATTTCGTATTTTTTGTATTTTACCGGAGCAAAATTTTTTTTTTTTTTTTTTCGTATTATTGGAAACATTATTTTTGCATTGATAAACTTCGATATTATTTTCGCTGATAACCTAATTTTTTTTATATTATTAAAGATTCACGTAAAAAATACAATAAATAAATTGATATTTGATCGATTTTTTTAAATTTTATTAAAATATATATAATAAGTAGTTAGCGATCTCGAGACGAAGACACGACTTTCGGCACGAGTCACCGTCGGCGGGACAGTTCAGTGGATCAAAAAGAGGTCGAAATTTCTAACGGGCGAACGCGATCGAGAGATCGTATCGAAAGATTCTTCGTTTCGAATGATCGAACAGAGGGTCTTACCGAACCGCGAGGAAGTCGGAGGAACACAAGACGGATTGATGACGAAATTCGTTTTTTTTTTTTTTTTTTTTTTTTTTTTTCGGTTGATGCCAAACCACGAATTCCGTTGGTCTATCGGTAAATAGGTTTACGTACGGAATTACGGTATAATATACGCCACGTGCTTTTCTGGTGCTCGTGGACTCACATCTAATGGTCACGTTCACACGCCTCGCTTAGGATCCGTTCTCTCGCAAAGATATGAACCGTTACAGAGCCAACGAATGCCCCTCCGCCTGCCTTTACCTTCGTCGTCTGCGTTGACCCTCTGCTGAATGTTTGAATAATTTCGTCCGAACCGACAAACAGCGGCAACACAGCCACGCTGATCGCTCGTAACCATATTTGAGTCAACGAAGTAAAAAACACGTTTTTCGAAATTTCAACGGAAATATGAATAAACGTTTCCGCAAAATAAATCGCGAGTGAAAAATTTCTTCGACGAATCAAATAATTTTGAACCAATCGCCTCATCCGTTAATATGTAACTATAATAATAAATAATTGTAAAAAAATATTTCAGTTTTTTTTTTTTTTTTAATTTCTCCGTAATATTGATCATCGATTCATTAGTCGAGGTGAGCTAATAAAATGACGAAAAATTTAATAATCGATTATGTATTTAATAAATTGAAAATAAAATAATAATAACGAAAATTAAAAAAAAGATTAAGTTTAATTATCGAAGACATCGGTACTAAAAAAAAATTATTTTAAATCGTCGAAATTTGTAGAAAATATATAAGAATGGTTATTATTATTAATAATTACGTTGTATTTTCATTTTTTTAATTTTTCCGACACCTTATCAGCGAGCAAATTCATCGGTGACATTTAAAACATATCGTTCGACAATTTTTTTTTTTTTTTTTCTTACGCGCAACGCTAATTGCGTCGACAAGGTTCATCCTCCGCGTAGCGTGAGTCCGTAGGACACGTCTGAAACGAGGCACACGTGAGAAGGTACGGCGGGAAAAACGTGAGGCGTTACCCAACCGTTGGTAAAGCGTTTGGAGCACACAACGCAGCAACGACGAGGAGAACACGGCGATGTGACAGCGCATAATTACGATCGAATAATCAATAGACGCTGGCCGCGCGCGGTAAGCGCCAATCGCCGGCGACACGAAATTTCAAAATCGTCAATCAATCCACATCGCTTGTATGGAGCGACAAATATAATTCGCATGATTATTCATCGAAAAAAAAAAAAAAAATACCGATCATTTCGTCATTGAAATCGATTTTGCAAATTTCTGCAACCCCGACGTTGGTAATCATTTTATCATATTTTTTTTTCGCTTCGAGAGCCTAAAGTCTCGCGTGATCGTTATCATCGTCGTTTGAAATTAGCGCGATCGTAATGGAGCACCATGTCGAGAGTTCCGAAGCGATACGTCTACGCAAATTTGAGGGATGAAATAAAAGCGTTTAGATAAAAAAATAATGAAAAAAAAAAGTATTAAGGAGGGTGAGATTTGGGCGTATAGCGATGTTTATAGAATAATTCGCATGATTGTCCATCGAAAAAAAAAAAAAAAAAAATTGTACCGATCATTTCGCCATTGAAATCGATTTTGCTAATTTTTGCAACCCCGACGTTGGTAATTATTATATCATTTTTTTTTTTTTCACTTTTTTTTTCGTTTCGAGAGCCTAAAGTCTCGCGTGGTCGTTATCATCGTCGTTTGAAATTAGCGCGATCGTAATGGAGCACTGAGTCGAGGGTTCCGAAGCGATACCTCTACGCAAATTTGAGGGATGAAATAAAAGCGTTTAATTGAAAAAAAATGAAAAAAAAAGTATTAAGGAGGGTGAGATGTGGGCGTATAGCGATGTTTATAGAAAAACGCTCACGCGAGAATGAAACGTGGCTCGTCGAGTTAAGCTCGACGGACTCTATTTTTAAGATAAATCGCCCACACGCCTCGACCGTAGGGGCTGCAGCAACCTTTATTATTAAATCAAGGTTGTTGGCTTTCACTCTGCGGCGACGGGTGCCGCCCCGTGAATTCTCGCTACACAACACAACTACACAGTCGCAGTTTGTCCGTCCGTCGGTCTGTCTGCCTGTGTGTGTCTACGCGCCCATGCAGCGCAAACCTCTTTCGCTGAATGGCTTTGAAGCGAATCGTTGCAGTTACAGTAGGTCTGTACCCGCGAGATCTGTATTACACCATTATTGCATGCTGCGTTCGCTCACTTACTTACAAATCCTACCGAAGGGGAAGGTGAAGAGGGGGGGAAAGCAATAACGCGGACTGTAACGCGAACGTACATTTGCACATTGCAATTTTAGTCGTTTTAGTCGTTTCGGCTCTATATTTCGCCAATATTGCGATCACACGACGGAAAGATAAAAAAAAAAAAATTCTCTCGACCGGTTGCATTTTTTATTTTTATTGTAATTTTATCGTAAAGAGCAAATCGAACGCTACGTAAAAATACGAAACAAATATGGCGTCGAAAAATCGGGAGTCGAATCGAAATGAATAATTATTGTTAATTAATAATAATATAATAATTATTATCATTATTATTATTATTATATTATTAATTATTATTTTTTAATAATAATTAATCATTAATTTTAATTAATTTTTTTTGTTTTCTATTTTTCGATCTGCATAACGGTGTTTCATTTGAGTACTTATAGCCTCCGATTGAGCGCCGAGATCGCGAGTCACCTTTTTAAATCGTCAGATGCACGATCTGAACTTTGACACCCTCGCTACGTCGCGACTGTCGAAACGAGCATACAAAACGGTGGAGGTGACAAGGCAGGTAAAAGAACGTATTTATCAGAGGCAAACACACAGCAATCACGTTACGGTAACTGTTCGGGAGAAGGAATCTTGGCTCGCGAGTTTTTTGTTGTGGCGAGATGAGACTTCTTGCGTCGGAGGAAACATGTCGCATTGTCTGACTCTCC
Organism: Cryptus viduatorius; assembly: GCA_964006125.1. Taxonomy (NCBI): domain Eukaryota; kingdom Metazoa; phylum Arthropoda; class Insecta; order Hymenoptera; family Ichneumonidae; genus Cryptus; species Cryptus viduatorius. Next base: position 6,094,345 of record OZ023226.1, read on the forward strand.
GATGTTACGCAACGTTTCGAGTCTCTGATAGACTTTGCTAATGGATGCGTTGACACTTTTGATTTTTTTCTCGCGGTTTTCCCCGCTAAATAATTTTCATACCATTGTATATCGATCCCTACGATTTATATTTACGATCGATAGTCTTTTTTTTTTTATAATTTTTTTTATAACAATGTGATTAGAGAATTATTGCAGGACAATCGGTAAAATCAGAACTTTGTAATCAATAGAATCGATTAAAAAAATTGTATTAAAAAAGTTAAAAAAAAAAGCAAAAATCATATAATTATTTTTGTGATAATTCATCGATTTTTCGTAAATATATTTACGAATATTTTTTTTACTTAAGTTTCATGAGTTCAGTGACGAAGGGAAGTTTTCTTGTCACATATTATCGACAAGTGATATAAACGCACATTCAGTGGGCGGAAATGGCGGCCATTTTTTTCTCATTCATAAATTCGATCGCTATTCTCAAAAAGTTGAAATTCTCGAAAAAAAGAGTTTTTTTCGTTGAAACAGACATGTGACGGTGAAATGATTCGTTATTCATCGCGCTCGACGACGAACAAAGAGGGTTGACTGGCGTTTAATTTTTTTTTTTTCACTTTTATTTTTTTTTTTTTAGTGGAAACGACTCGACGTCGTTAGCTGTTTGTCTACCATTTCGGAGCGCAAGCAAAGTGCAACGAGAGCGAATGTCACTCCGTGGGCGTTCGAAGGGGGAAGGTGGGGGGTGGGGATAATTTTTGGACGATTTTTGTCTGGCGTTCGCGATGTTTGCCGTTTCCGCGGCCCGTTGGAAGGGTTGAACTAAAAGTCTTTTCAAGGGAACGGCCGAGAGAAGGCAACTCGTGATTTATCCATCCGTCTGTATGTTGCGTCTGCTTGATGCTGCGCTTCTCCTTTCTCTCTCTCTCTCTCTCTCTCTGTCTCTTTCTATATAAACCTAAAGTTTGCGACAGCCACTAACTCCGCTTATTCGACGAGATCTTTGGATCTTCTTTGTCGTGTCGAAAAGGCTTCCACGCTACGCACCTCTCTCTATGCAAAAACCGTCTCTTCTGTCTTCGCTTTCGTTCTCTTCACCATCTCCTCGACTCACTCGCGGGGACAATTTATTTTCGTCCCCCCTCTAGAATCCGTCCGGTTAAATCATGTACGCCGAAAGTGAGTCTCGCGAAATTATTTTTAACGGCGCGTTTGACTCGCGCGCAATTTTTTTTTTTTCTTTAATTCTTCTTTTTCACCCTCTTTACGACCAAAAGATCGAAAAGTAAAAAAAAAATTCAGCGGGATAAGAAATTCTTGATAATCAATGATCTATTTTTTTTTTTTCGGAAACATCGCGAAAATTAATAATAATCATCAATAATTCGAAAAAAAAAATCGATATCATTTTTTTTACTTTCGTATTTTTCAACTTTTTTACGAGAAGAAATTCAAGTAGATAACGAATTCTTGGTCAGCCTTCGTCAGTTTCGATATCGAAAGAATTTTTTTTTTTTTTTTTTCGTAAATAATCGCGTTATTCCAACAGTGAATATTAACAAATGTGCATTATACACACCTGCCAAGCGTTATATTACGGTACAATGATGAATGGATAAAACAGAGGTGTAGAAGAAGTGGTTAAAGACAATGGCTAAGCGCGAGTTACGATCGCGGTAAGTGTATATAGTCATTGGATGCGCGTGTGTCTTCGAGTCTTCGTATGTATGCGCAGTTTTGTGTTCATGTAAAAGGCAACTATGCTGTTCGATTGCGTAATAAAATAATGGAGCTATCCTAACGGTATAAGGAAAACGATAGATCGACCGCGCGGCAAGCCGAGGCACGCCGGCCATTAGCGTATGGTAATCGACTTTGTACTTCGTTGGGTTGTATCATCGAGAGAAAGAGGATGGGTTACGAGCAGTTTAACCGAGTTGGATAAAGTCGGGACTAACGGAATTTGTGAAAGAGAGAGAAGAACCTCCGTCGAGTAAAGCGACGACTGCGATCGACGCAGAGAGCAATCCTAAGACTATTCTCCTATTTATACGGAGGATACCGCGGATTACGTTTTATTGTGTCTACGAAGAGAATACATAGTAGCTTTTTGGAAGTCGACGATAAAAATTATTATAATACCAATAAAACCTAAAAAAAAAAAAAAAAAATCAAAAATTTTTCGAAAAAAAAAAATAGAAATAAATTTTCTCAAAAATTTTTTTTTCAAAAAATCAACATTTTGTTTTTTTTTTTTTTTTCGTTTTTTCTGTAACCGGAAGTTTTACGTAGCTTTTTTTTTGGAAACTATGGTTTTGCGAAATTCTATATACTTTCCAACGGGATTACGGCGCTGCGAAGCATTGATATATTAGAGCGCAAGTCCCCGAGATATGAACATCGAGGAATCGTATCCCGAACGGCGGGATGAGAAAGACGGGGGCGAGAATAGCGGAGAGGGGAGAGACGAAGAGGGAAACTAAAAGATCGATGCTGAATCGGATCGAGACGTCATTTGTAACGGTAAGTGGCCGGCCGTTATGTTCGTGCAGTCGGCGAGAACGCACACATACCGCGGTATTCAATCGGATTGGTCCAGTTCCGCGTCACCGAAAGATTTTTCATTAATGTTTTATACGATCGTCAGATTTTTTTTCAAATGCTCTTTTTTTAAATGTTAATCAACATTTTCGGACATTTCTTTGCTAAGGCATATAGGTAAATATTTGCTTTACCGATTAAAAAATATCGTAAAATCAAGAAAAAAAAATGATTTATTTCAAATCGTACTTACCGACGGGTCGATTTGAATTCAAAGTTTTCTCTTGTAATAAAAAAATTATCAATGGTGGTATTTTATTTTCAATAAAAAAAAAAATTTCGATCTCTTCGGAATTCGAAAAAAAAAAATGAAAAATAACCTTTCGCAAGGGTTGTCAATCTTCAGAAAAAAAAAATTTTAGTTGATTTGCATTTTTTCGATCTTTTGGTGTAAAAAACAACTAAAGCCAAAAGATTGAACTGAAAATAAACAAAGTCAAAAAAAAATTTCGATCTCTTCGGAATTCGAAAAAAAAAATGAAAAACAACCTTTCGCAACGATTATCAGTTTTCAAAAAAAAATTAATAGATTTGAATTTTTTCGATCTTTCGATGAAAAAAACAGGTAAAGCCGAAAGATTCAATTAAACGAACGCGCGAGAGCGCGATAACGGCATCTCATGTTGCCCGCGCCTCCCTTCCATCGCGTACTGAACGTAACGCAATTTGGGACTTTCTTCAAGCCTTACGGACTCGAGAGCCCGTGAACTTGCGCATTATTTTTCGTTGATGTTCCAGGCGCGTGATGTGGTTCGCCCGCTTCGCGCGGACCGTGACTCTTCGCACTGATGCGCGTCCCTCGCAACAGTCACGACGATTATGCGAGACTGTTTTTTTCTCTCTTATCCTCCGCTTCCTTCTCTTTCCTTCTCTTTTCCTTCTCTGTTTTCTGTCCTTTTTTTTTTAACTCGAAGCCTTCGCCGCGTGAGGTAACCGTTTTAACGGGTGAGTGCTAATTCCGCGCGTACAGTATAGTAACGTTGTTAAGGCGCGAGCGATGCCGAATATCGCAGGTAATGCCGAGGCCCGGGTCCCGTTTCGGAATTCCGGATGAGACATCAACCAGCTGTGTGTAATACATCGAGCGACAGCGTGTTACGAAGCCATTTCTTCGCGTCGATCACACGATCGATGTTTCAACTTCATCAGCGGCATGTCATCGTCAATGTCTCGATTAATCACGATTTCCATAGCGTCGATCTTTTTTATTAGTCGTTGAAGAAATTTTTTTTTTATTTCGATTAGTAATCATTCGTACGGTCGGTAAAGAAATTTCAACATCGATAAAACGATCCAAATCGATCGATCGAAAAAATGAGACCTTCGGATTTTTTTTTCGCGTACCGATATTTTCAATTTCCATGGCATAAAAAACAAAAAAAAAGTTTTCTTTTCGACGCTAGAAAAGTTTTTGATTTGCCGCAAAGTCCGCGATCTAAAGTGAGGTTATGTGTGCAATCAGTACATTAGCTCGTCAGCCTCGAGTACGCGTGTTAACGGTTAATTCGCTGTCCGCCTAACAGCGACAATCTCAGTACCGGCGTAATATAATCGAGTCGTTGGTACAACTACAAAAATAGTGCGGCGGACGAGTACCGGAGCAACTAGAAGACTTTGTTTAACGACGGAAACTCGTCTCGACAGTCCCACCGACGTGAGAACATCGCGCGCGTTCTCCTACTTTGTCTCTCTTAAACATCGCGCAGCCGCGCATGCGCACGAAATTTCACGTAAACATCGTTGCGTTTTTCCTTTTGCCGTCCATTTTCTTCTACTTAATAAATCTTTAAGGTCCGCGAAACACCTAACGCTTAATACCGCATTATAACGCAACTATAGAAAACCGTAGAGACGCGACGTCTCCTTTACTCCGACTTCTATCCTTCTTTCACTTCCCTGAACAAAAAAAAACGTGGGAAGGGGGGGGGGGGTGTCTCACCTTTGCTCCAGATTGCACGGCTCGACGGTGCAAGATGTGGAACGCCATCGAGCGTATCCGGGGCACACTGCATTAATTTTAATGCTCGAACCAAGCAGCCTTTACACAACGTATAGAAACGAGAGCCTTGTAAATCGCGATATGCTGCTTCATACACGCGAAAAAAAAAAAAAAAATGTACGCAAAAGTATTACGTTATATATCTAATAACTTTTGCTATTTTACAGTGACACGCGAAGTAGCGATTAAAAAAACATTATTGTTGATTAATATATAACATACGACAATGTAACGTCATTATAAAATTAATACCTCAACAACGCGCGCACCCGATCGATATGTCGATATTTTTTTTTTTTTTTTTTTTTATCGACAAGAATTATCCTCCAGCGTGTTTTACCGTAGTAAATCACACGCGAGAGTCAGCCATCGTCTGACGATTGATCTTAAAGAGATATTTCATTTTACATATATAGTTCGCAATTCAATGAAAACATCGATATCGCTTGTAAATGTGTTATATTTCGAAAGAAATCTCGCGCGTGCCACTCGACGAGGTTAACGGTGAATATAGTGTCTATTTAAAGTCACTTATTAAGTAGTCACGTTTCGATGTTTTATCGATTAGTTCGATATTTTTCGACGTCAATAAAAAATTGTCTTAATTTGCGCGTTATTATTATTATTATTAATTTTTTATCATTATTATTGTTATCAATATTATCATTAATTTATTATTATTATTATTATTATTATTATTATTTGTACTACTGGAGAAATGTTGTGCTATAAACGAATTTTGTTTAAATTCGATAATCGATTTGTGTTTTTCGGAGAATTGTTTCGATCAGCACGGTTACTCAATTTTATCCGTCTCCTCGAATGTTTTGTCCGATGCGTTCCCCTTCGCATCGTCATCGAACTGTTCCGTTAGATATCTCTCTGGGTTTGCGCTACAAATCGTCTCGGCTGTTCAACGAACGAACGTTTAAGTATCGGACTCTCGAATCGATAGGTTCTCTTCTCCGACATCGATACGAGGCAACGCGCGCCGCGCGCGAGGAGGAAGTTTAGTAGCGCGATAAACGCTTTGCCGGCCGCAATCGTTGAGAACTTTATCTAATTGTTGCTTAGCCGTCCGACAAACGGAGGTCACATGGAAGAGAAAAATAAGAAAATTGCGATCGACTCAGTGGTGGGAGGCGGTGCGCATGACTATCTGTGGCGGAGGTAGGCATTTGTGACAAATTGCGAACTCGCGTGCGCACATGAAGAAGAAAAAACGCGCGGGGGGAGGGAAGGGCAGAACGAGAGGAGGCACCGAGTCGGACGCGGGCCGCGGGGTCAAACGGGAAACTCACTCGTGTGACCCAATGCCCCAGATAGCGGAGAGAAGGCAGCGGTACCACACACGCCACTTCGCTTCGTTATTTCTTCGCGCATATGTTCTTTTTTTCTCGATCTTTGCTATTTTTTTTGGTCATTTTTTTTTTTTTTTTTTTTTTTCGTTTCGTCTTTAAGCGATTATCGTCGATTGGGGGAATCTTTATTTGTAACTTTTTTTGATTTTTTTTTTCATCTTATTTCGTCTTGAAGCGATTATCGGCGAATGGGCGAATCTTTTTTTTTTTTACTTAAAAAAAAAAAAAAATTTTTCTTCTTATTTCGTCTTGAAGCGATTATCGGCGAATGGGCAAATCTTTATTTCGGTCTTTTTTTGAATTTTTTTTTTTTACTGAAATTCCAACATGCAACGCGTGTCCGAAGCGTCCACTATAAGATATCGTTTACGTTTAAATGGAGGGGTAGCGGAAACTTTTATTAACAGAATCGCATCGGACTTTCATGAATAAAAAATCGGATTCGGCGACGATAATAGTTGAATAGTACCTATCAGGAACTCATAAACGCTGTTTGAGGTGACCACGTTTGCGTGTCTGGACGACGAGATCTCTGTGCGCGTTGCTCTACTTACGGTCCATTAGCCTTCGGCGACGCAAATGCATACGTATACATCGCGCGGTCGATATTGATCGGTATCCCTAACTCGCGCGCGCAACGTTCACTCGACGAGAGAGAGCTTCGCACTTTTTATTTTTTTTTTTATGATTATTTGCTTTTTATCCCAATCGGTATTTCGATCGCAGACACGAATCGACGATTATACCGACCGACTGTAGTTAGCAGTCGATTGGGTTGCAGCGGAAATGCTCGCGTGTACTCCTCCTGATTCAGTTTCGTTCGAATGCATACATTTGCGCGATTAAATTTTTTTTTTTTCGTTCATTTTTTTTTTAATTGCGGAGTATTTTTTTTATCCTCAATAATACAAAGAATTATTACGGGAATTTCGTTATCGCCCGCGCGTCACGAGCGCCGAAGCATTAGAGGAATTATAATATATTATTAATAGAATAAAGTCGCGTAAATGTTGTGAAAATTAAAAGGTAAATATTTCACAATATTGTTTTTGAAAATACGCTTACGAAATACCGGATAAACCGACTGTTAGTTGCGTCAGACGCTTTAATTACTTTTCTCATCATCCGTACGACAATACATCGAAAATAAATTTTTTTTTCTTTGCCGTACGCAACATCGAGAAAAAATAAATATAATGAAATAGATATCGCAGGAACGATAACACATTAAATCAAATACAATGAAGCGTATTGTGAAACATTTTAGTCGCGTCGAAAAAAAAAAAAAAAAAAAAAATTGCAAATTAGATTTTCACACGATTCATCGATTTAATTTTTAACGTCGATAAGAAAGTTTCTCTGTCGGTAAATAATCGGGCAAATCATTGCATAACAATCGTTTTATTTTTTCCCGAAGATTAACAACTGCGTTTCATAATTTTCGATTTCTTAACCTCAATTCCAACATTTTTTTTTTTTTTTTTCGAAAAAAAAAAAACAACTAAAAATTTCCAAAAAAAATCAATGAAACTATGAATGCGAAAAAAAACGCTCGCCTTGAGCTCAAAAAGACGAAAAACGGCAACGCACTCGCGCCGTTTTTCACGGTCGAAATTTCCATAACACATCGCAACCTCAGGGCCGTCTTTTTCTCTCACTCTGCGACTTCCCGTATTGCGCAATTGTTCAGCACAGTCGTGTAAACACGCGAAGTTCGATATCGCGGTTTGCTTCGGAAGTCTTTCGGAAGAGCCAACGTGCGCACGCGGTTGTTTAGCCAATCATTCACACAATGTCGTGTGTTTAAGAGGCTCTGCGACATAGCGAAATTATCGCTCGTAAACGTTTGTCAATTTGCCAAGTAGTGTGCGATCCTTGAATGAAATCAACGAGCCTAATTATTCCACCGAACTTGGAAAACGCCCGCCATTCGCTCGTTCTTTGTATTTTTCTCAAAGCCGATATCAAAAGACAGAAAAAAAAAAAAAAAAAATGCGAACTCCGTAAATTATTTGTCTATAGTTTCCTCGTAATCCCGGAGCTTTTCCTTGCTGTCCTTGACGATCTCGAGTGTATGAACCGTAAAGTGCCGTTCCTGTTGCTAATATAGCCTTATAACCTTCTCCCGGTTAAGAAAAAAAAAAAAAAAAAAAAAAAAAAAAAAAAAAAAAACGTAACCGTGAGCAACAAACGATACGCGTGTGCGCAATGACGATAAATTCGCGTACGCAAGGCCGATGCGACTATCTCGCGGTTTATGTCGCAGAAAAAAAAAATGCGTAACGTATGTGTAACAGCGAGAAAAGAAATAAAAAAAATTCCTCGAGCGTTTTTACGAAGTATTGCGACTGTATCGGGAGATCGACAACTCGGAAGTCGATGTACAGAGAAAGAGAGAGAGAGAGGCTGCGGAGATTTTAAAGAGGAAACGTTTGCGGCGCAAGGTAAGTACTGAATAAGCGCTGTAGTCACAATCTCTGTACGTACGTAAAGAGATATATATCTCTGGCAATCAATCAGTATAACGGAGGTAAGAGGTTCGTATCTGCGGAGATACGCGACAGAGAAGAAACCTTCGGTTTCTTCGGTCACTCGGGGCCGTCGAGAAGATTTGCACGTCTTTATAGTCAACGAAAAGCCCTTGCAGCCAACACGGTGCGTTTATAATACTTTAAATGGCGAAAATAATAACTGTCATTTTTTCATTAAAATCTCGAGAATCGATTTATGGGATTTTTACCATTGTTGAGGTTATGGAACGTTCGATCGTTGCAGGAAAATCTAAGTCATGTCAAAATAAAAAAAAAAAAACATTTTTTGTTTGCGAATTAAAATAAAGTACTAATGATAATTAGCAATAAAAATATTTGTAAATTTTCATATTATTAGAAAAAGTATAAATAATAGTGAGGTAATAATTATTATTATTCTTTAAAAAAATGTATTTATTATTATTACATTATATATATGTATATTTTTTTTAATTAATATCGGAATTTATATCCATTTTTATGCGAAAAAAAAAAATCATTTTTACATAAAATTAGTACTGCAGTTCGATCGACGAAAATGGACATAAAAATAAAAAAAGTTTTTTGAAAAAAAAAAAAAAAAAAATGGAGCACGTCGAAGGTTCCGAAAGAACGTCGAGACCTCGAGAGACCGTGGGGCACGTAACAATCCGTTATCGTGTGTAGGAGAATCTCCTCTCTGCCTTCCGACAAGAGAATACATAAGAATTGCCGCGCCTCCCCTCACCGCCCGGCGATACGCTTTTTTCGGCTATACGACTTATTATGTAACGAGATGTTAACTGTAAATATTTACTGGAGGCCGCGGGAGTACCGGCACTCTGCGTGCGCGCGACGGAGTCGCGTAAAGTAGACCGCCGCCGAAGTAGCGAAGAACAGAGAGAGAGAGAGAGAGAGAGAGAGAGCAAAGAAACGGAGAGAGAAAAAGTATTATGAGAAAAGTGGGAGAGAAAAGGAACTCGAGGAGGAAGCGTTAAAAATATAAAAGTGGAACAAGTCACCCCCCACCCCCTCCCCGTCCTCCCGCGATGCCGAAGACCGGATCACCGTCGTCCTCTTCGTTTCAAGTGCAAAACTCTTATATGTAGCTCTGCTTTCATTCATTGGCCAAAAACACGATCGAGACATTTATTTATGTTGAAAAAAAAAAAAAAAAATTATAAAAAAAAAAATTTTAAGATCGTAAATGAGGTTATTATTTGAAAAAATTATCAATTATGGAAGACGGAAAATACTTACGAGGATTCGAGGAGAAAGGACCTCCAGCAAAAGAAGACTCCCCCCCCCCCCTCCACCCGCCCCTGCGGCAGCGTGCGAAGCACGTGAAACTCATAACGGTATAACGGCATACACTACGGAGATCCGTGTATTCCGTGCGCGCGAGCATAACACGATTCTAGAATTGGGATTTTAGGACACAAGAACGCGTTCGATAGTTTTTTTTTTTTTTTTTCTCGCTCGACGCCTACGGTTACGTCAGAGGACAATGGAAAATTTGTCGTCACTTCCTGCCTTTACGATCGTTCGCTTCGTCGACCCACGCAAAACACGATTATTCGATTGGTTGTTTTTTTTTCTTTACTTATAGTTCGCGTCGAACGGTAAATGAAATGTTGTACAACTCTATTAAGACATTTAAAAGTCATTGCGTTCTTTAGCGTTACGCATTTTTTCAAATTTTCGTATCAATTTAAGTTTTTTTTTTTTAAGTTAAGTGAAAATAATTACGACGTAAATTCGTGAAATTGAAGAATCGAAATAATTTTTGAAAAATGTGGATATTAAAAGAAATTTCAAAAGTTATGATACCACTGAACGTAATTAATAAAATTATGAAAAATACGTGATTGCGATGAAATTATTTAAAAGATCGCATCCGCGAGTCAAGAAGATCGAAAATCTATCGTAGGAAAATATAAAAATTTAAAAACGCCAAAAATATGGGAAAAAGAAAATACGAAAAATTTGTTGTGACTTTGAAAATAATATATAAAATAATGAAAAAATATGTTATTCAGATAAAAATATTAAAAAAAAAACCCGAAAATATCGAAATTTAAAAAATTGCAAAAAATTTTAATGGCGTTGAAACCAATACGTGATATTATAAAAAAATACGATATCGGGAAGAAAATATTTGAAAAATCAAAGCTGAAACTCAGGAATACGAAATTAAATTTTTTTTATAAGTACGTTGCCACTGGTGGGTTCGTTGTGCAGATGGGCCATTGACATTGGCATTGGCATTGACGAAATGACAAGGGCACGCGGCGCCTCGAGTAGAGTTTCTTCAGTTCGCCTCTATACGTAATTCTTTCTCGTTCTCCTTCCGCGAATTCGCAATTTAAAAGGAGAGCCCGCAGCGCCGAAAGCTTTTCAGCGTAAAACGAAAGACTGACACGGGCGACGGGGAGGTGCGCGCGCAGGTGCGCGAGAAAGATGTGCATTGCTCGTTCGCTCGCTCGCTCTCGGTAGGTTACGTTGATCCCCGTCGCTCCGTAATGTAAGTGTTACATGTGCACTTTCTTACGCGTCCCGTGGAAACGCGAGGGAGAGAGAGATAACTTGGTAATGTGAAAGTTGCCCCACCGCTGAAGAACTTCGACGAGGCCGCGCGATGTATTATGCTCGCGGATGAAAGAAGAAAGAACGCGAACGCGAGAGAAAATGCGCGACAACGATCTGTTAAGCGTCTCTGTTTCGCGCGGCTTCACGCGGCAGCGTGTCACGCCGCTACTAACTTCGTTCCCCACATGAAAACTTCGTCGCATTGAACTTCGCGAAGTATTAAAATAATCATAATGACTCTCCGCGGAAAGTTTCGCAATATCTTCATCGCAATTTCTTGATAATTTGATCTCTAAACTTTACAAATTGTGTCAAAAGTCATCGAGTACGTTACGAAAAAATTTCTTAGTCGATCGAAAAAAATTCAATTTTTAATATAATTTTTTTATTTAATATTAATTAAAAAAAAAAAAACCTAAACAATTTTTCCAATACTTTTGACTGCCGAGAGATAAGCTTAAGTGCGACGCTCGTAGCGTTGTTGAAATTTACGGCAAAGAATTATTCGTTGCAAAACCGTTTTGCCATTCCGTAAGGGATCGCGTGTCGAACGCCGTTAATACAATAAACCGAGAAAACTTACTTAATCGCCTGATAATACGAGAGTCTCGGATCGTCTTCTTCGTCACGAAGAAACCGCTAGACGTTTCTCAGTTATGAAACGGGGTATGTGTTACGAAACGACCGCGAGGACGTAATATCGCGAGGCGCTCTCGACACGGCAAGCGGCGTGCAGCGGCGCGGCGGCGGCCGCGACGACAACGAAGTCGATGTAGGCGAACCCCGCGCCGCGCCGCGCTCGGCTCTCCGGAGAATACCGTTAGATTTTCTCTCGGAGAGTCGGGCCCACCGGAGAGCCGAGAGAAAGAGAGAAGAAGCAGTACACAGCGGCGGAGACCCGGCAACTGCACGGTGGTGCGCGCGGCTCACGCTTCGCTGGGTTCGCTGTCACACTTCTTGCCGTAACCGCTCAACGAAGAGAACAACACATCGAACGGCAATGGCCCCGATGGTGTGTATAATAGTGCGCGAGAGCTCTACTCCACATCGTAATCCGGACACACGCCGTAATATCCTGAATCGTAAAATAACCCGCGATCCCCGACAGAGAGAGAGAGAAAGAAACCGAAAAAATCAGCGGCACGCGCACGCGCGTGCGCACTGCGATCCGATAAATCGAACAACTTTGATTTAACGACTAACGGATCTATTTTCGATCAAAGTAAAAAATGAAAAAAAAATTATTTATGAATTAATTCTGAAATTAACGATTACTGTTTTATTTTTTTTTCTTAAAACAATAATAACAGCGATAAGTCTGTTTTTCAAACAAAATTATTAATATTATCTCAAAAAACAATAATATTTATTTCTCTTAATTATCAATAAAATTCGTACATTTTTCACGATTCATTTAATAATAATAATGATTCTGTTCTAAAAACAAACAGAATTATTATTGTTATTGTTATTATTATTTTAAAAAAATGCAATATTCGTTCATTTTATTTACGAAGAAAATAAAAAAAAAAAATTTTACGACGAAATTTTTCGACAACGTCCAAAAATTATCGTCGACTTTATTCAATATCTAAAAAAAAAAATAATTTGCCTCATAATTAGAATACGAAAAACGCTTTTTTGACTATCGCGATATTGACGGCGGGGGGGGGTCTTTAAAAAAATTTTCCCTTATTGCGCTCCTTTGCACTCGTTTAATCGATCGTCGTCACGGTCCATCGATTCACGGACCGAGGCATCGAGGCATCGAGTACACAAAGTATTACAACGTTCTATAGGGAGATATCCCGTTCGATCCTCGCGATCCCTCCTCTCGCCCTCTCCGTACCGTTAAGATCGTCAACGTGAGTGAGCGACGAAGAGATAAGAAGATTCAACTCGCTTCCAATTGGATCCAAGTACTCGAGGTACCGAGTGCGCGCGCGTAAAAAAAAAAAAAAAAAAAAAAAAAAAAAGATCGTAGAATACGAGAACTTCGAGATCCTTAGGTCTCTTGCGTCGTACGTGGATACCAATGCCAAGGCAAAGCCTGTTTTCGAACGGTTCACTTGGAGAAAGTGGTGGACGACTCCGAGAGAGGAGCGGTAGCGTTTACTGACCTACATTACCCTCGCCGTTCGGCCAGTTTGCCGCTCTTCTCTTTCTTCCTTCCGCGACGATTCTCGGGCTCTTTATCGTCCGCCGCTTGGCTCCTCGCAGACCGTTAATACCGTTTGCTTGAACGGTTTACTGTAGTAGTTGTAGCAATAGACTGTACATCGCCGTCTCATCCTCTCTCCCGTATTTCTCTCTCTCTCTCTCTCTCTCTCTCTCTCTCTCTCTCTCTCTCTCTCTCTCTCTCTCTCTCTCTCTCTCTCTCTCGCGCGTCTCTCGATTTGTCGGCGAGAAACAGCGCAACCGGTATTGCTTAGGCGACACCCACGAGAGAGGGACCCCACCGGCAGCAGAACGGTATGAGAGTAGAATAGCGGGACACCGGGCAAACGAGACGACGAGGCATTCTGTGCGCTCAACGCCCGGGAAAGAGATACAACACTCGCCTCGTGACCCACAAACTCTAAACTCTCCGAGGAGAAGGAGATCGAAATTATGTCATTTGCCAAGTTCAACCGATCGCGCTGTGGGCCTTGCAAACTCACGTCGCGTTAACTCGAACCAAAAGACACGTAAGCGTTGCGCGCGCGGGGAGAGCTTCTGTTAGACTTTTCAACTCGCGCTTTTGAACTCGTAGCCAAAAATAAATAACGTCGGAGTTATTTACCGCTCCTGTGATGTAAACGCGATGTATTTTTTTTTTTTTTTTTTTCTTTCGGGTGCAGAAAGGCGATCGCTTTTTTTTTCGTGTATCGGCGGAGCGTCGACAGATAATGAAGGATGGCGTTTTCAAATCATAAAAATAGGATGTACACTTTTTTTTTACGATTTTTATTTTTTAATAAAAATTTTGAAAAAAAAATCGATTTAATTGTTTTCGATTAAATAAAAAATAAATAATATTGTTATTATTATTATTCGTTAATTGCAGATCGAAATTATTCATTGAGTTTGTATGATATTTCCGTTGTTTAATAATAATAGATGATTTTTTTATTGTGTTACGATAAAAATACAGTTTTTTACTTTTAACGTACTTTTTTATTACAATTAACATTCTTTAATAAAAATTTTGAAAAAAAAAAAAATCGATTTTTTTTTTCTTTTCGATTAAATAAAAAATAAATAATATTATTATTCATTAATTGCGGATCGAAATTATTCAATGAATTTGTATGATATTTCCGTTGGTTAATAAAAATAAATGATTTTTTTCATTGTGTTATGATAAAAATACATTTTTTTTACTTTTAACGAACTTTTTTTTTTTCGTAATTTATTTTTGTCGATACAGTAATTTTTTTTTTCGATTTGTCGCAGTGACGTTGTGGAGAGATTAAACGATGAAAATGGCATACGATTTCAATTAGCAGCTTCCATTGTGTAAACAAATATGTAAGGCGGAGGGGGGAGGGGGGAGGGGGAGAGGAGACTTCATTGCTGGAAATACACGGATTTATAGAGCCAATCACGACACAATGCAATATTGTGGAACACGATATCATCGTACTATATATTACGAGCTCTCGTGTGTCCCACGTTACGAATCGTGACGAAAGAATGACCTACAGAGTGCGCGCGCTGTGTGTATCTCTGTCCGCCATTGGAGGATGTACGCACCGTCGAATCGTATGTATACTGTGTGGGACACGTGTGCTTCGATATCGTTACAACGCTTCGCGCATTTACTCCGTTATCTCTGCGCGAGATGAGTAACGCCGAGAGCCTTGGCATTATTATTTTATCCCACAAACTATGTACCGTAATATAACCTCAAAGATCGAAAAAAAAAAAAAAAAAAAAAAAAAAAATTACGGAGTTCGTACCACTTACGAAACTATATTTTCGATAACAATTACACGTGTCGATAAGCGTAAAAAAAAAAAAAAAAAAAAAAAAAAAAAAAAATGTGGCAAAGCTATTTATTAATTATTTTTCGAGATAAAAATTTATCGCGACCATGAACAATGTCCAACAGTTCGATAATTTATCGCTGTAACATAATTGATGATAATCTATTACATTGTTGCTCTTGATTTTTTCTTTTTTTTTATCTCGACATTTTCTTTTCTGTATTTTTTTTTTGCTCCGTTTTATCGGCGGAGTCGCGTCGCCCGAGAGTCGTAATAGTCGGGATAGAGTTTCGAGGTCAATCGGAAGAGAGTCACGGTTGACGTTGCAGAAGTTAGAAGTTCTCGGCTACTCTCGCCGTTATACTCGCGGTCGCATAGTAGCACCATGGCGAACGCGCACTTTCTCCTCAGCTGCTGCTGCCGCTGCGGCTGCGGCTGCGGCTGCGGCTGCTGCTGCTGCTGTTGCAGAGCGGAGAACGCGCTATATAGGTAATACGTGTACTCACACCGTTACCGCCCATCGTTCTCATTACCGTTTCTAGTATCGGGTTTTTCGATCTCAATATTCTTTATTTTTATTAAACATATAATTTTTTTTTTATTATTATTTTTTTTTCGTAATTTTTATTTTTTTTTTATTTTTTTTTTTTTTAGGCGACGCGATCTTAAGTATAGTAGGATAATTAGCCGAGTAGCGCCGTGTGGATAACGAGAAATTCGAAAGTTACGATTTGCATCGCTCGATATCGCGAACTGTTTTATCAAAGCTGAAATAACGCGTTTTCTTTGCCTCGAAGTATTAAAAAAAAAAAAATTGCACTTTAAGATTCGAGCAATTTGCTGTGTACCTACTTTGTTTCCATTCGTCCGAAGTCTTGGAAATACGACAGATTAGATAATTCGCTAGCCATCAACTTTCACAAATCTCTGAGAGACTGCAATACCCAGCGAGTCGTCCTTTATAGAGCTCTCGAGATATCCCCTTTGCCTTTCATTGTAATTTCAACTGCACTTATATATCGGAGAGACCCGCGTGTGCCGGAGAAAGCTAAGCAATCCTCTCGCTTTAGGAGCATTCGGATAATTGACAATATAATCTTTACTTTTCTTTCGTCCTGAAACGGCAGCAAAACGGATATGCACTTTCCCCGGTGCTCGTTCCATTTTTTTTTTTTTTTTTTCCGCTGTTTGAACGAATATCATTTCGAATGCGGTGACTTTGCTTTCATTAACCCTTTCACGGGTATCCGAAGCTTTCATATAATGTAATACACGTCGAAAGTGATATTGATTCGTTTTTTTTTTTTTTTCCGTTAGTTTTACTTCGCTATCGAGAATAACCTAATTGACGTCGAAAACTGGTCGTGAAATAGGCACTTGCCGACGATAATGTTTATCTTGAGATCATTAATATGTCTATCGAAGATTGTTGGTTAATTTTTTGTACCGCGTATCGCAGAATTGATTTAATGATTTTTTTTAGTTTTCGTTTTGTGAGAATTTATATCATTTAAATAACGTGATGAATAATTGAACAAAAAAAAAAATATTAAAAAATTATAGTATTTTTAGTGCGAAATATTTTACAAATGATTTTTTTTTCGTATTTTTGCTTTTCGAAAAAAAAAAAAAAAAAATTAAATTCGAACAAATATTCTCGCAGTCAATCACACGATACATCGAAGCCGAGACGCGTTTGTCTAACCGCTTCGATATATCGCGTGACGGAAAAAAAAAAATTCCCGAAAGAAAAATTTTCTCGATACCCAACAAATGACGAGTAAAAGTGAATCATACGATGATGCAAGTACCAGGTATCCACGCGTTTGCCAACTTCCGCACGACCTGTCGCGGGTTTTCACGGGGGATTCCCCTGAGCGATCGGGCGCGGCGTGCGCGCGCTATTTATCCCCTTAGACACGAATATCCGCCCCTTACGAAGTCCGATAATCGCTCGACCGTGTAAGCAATGTCATCCGACGACAAAGCACGCAACGTGAATAAAATATAACGATAAAAGTGAACTTAAAAAAAAAAAAAAAAAAAAAAATTACTAAACAGAAATGACGAAGAAAATTGCGAGAACAAGTGGACCGGAAGGGAGGTCAGAGCTCTACGCTCAACTGGTCAGCTGTTACAATGAATGTGCAACACGACGACTCGATCGATTATCGATTAATCTCGAACGCGTGTAACTGCCTCTAAATTATTGCCGTAAAAAAAAAAAAAAAAATCTGAATACCGTTTTAGTACCCGTTGTGTCACGTAACGCTTGGAAACAACAATGTCAAACCGGCAATAAAATTGCGTTGGATGTACACAATGGAAGAAGAATAATTCTCTTTCGAACTGCACGACGAAACAGGCCAACCGATTAGAAAGGTATCGATAGGAAAGGGTGGGGGATAACTAACAACAGCAACGACTGTAAGAGACGATATTACGATACACTGTTGCGAGGAATGAGCGCCGGCGTTTATGCTACGCGGCTTTAAATTTTTATTTACCTTCGAGTTTAAGTTTATTTAAGTTCCTCGTCGGGTTAACGACGATCCCAATCTATTTCGCCTCGTCTTCGCCAAAGTAGATCTCTCTATACTACGGCGTGTATATATATAGCTGCGGATACATCTGTATACATCTGCTGCGCCTCTGCGACCACGAGAAGTGCGACCGAGCACTTGACCCCGATATTCCACGAGGAGAGCTCTCTTTCACCGTCTCCGAGAGATTCATGCGCACACCTTTCCTTATTCGTACTACGAATCTTCGCTGCTTCCTCGGAGTTCTCACTATCATACCTTTCGCTTCTTCATTTTGTTTTTTTTTTTTTAATGGGAAGTTCGAGGTACTCATCGCTTTTTACAAAACGTGCATTTTTTTTCGGGAAGTTCGAGATATCGATCGCTTTTTACAAAACGTGAATTATTTTTTTTCCGTCGGGAAGCTCCGAGATACTCATCACTTTTTATAAAAAATGCATTATTTTTTAATTTTTTTACGGGAAGTTCGAGATATTCATCGCTTTTTACGATACGTGATTTATTTTATTTTTTTTTTTTTTAAGTTTTTTAATGTTAGACTTACCGGCGATGCGATAACTCGAGAAAAAGTTGAAACTAATTGAATTTTCATTTGGGATTTTAATTAACGTTGATTTCGAGACGCTAATTTGACGAGACTTTCAATTAAAATTCGCTAATCGTGTATTTACATTTCTTGTAACTCGCGCGTGGAAAGCGGCGCATTTCATGGCAGTTTTGCGGGACGAAAGTGTCGGATTTTTTTATAGTATTGAAAAGATAGGTCTGCGCATGCGTAGTTCGCGATTTCTTCACTGTCGTAATTTTTGACGAAAAATAAAAAGATCGATGATTAATTACCGAGATCTGCGTCCAAATACTGTAATCGCGCGATTGTTTGACAGTATTGAAAAGATAGGGCTGCGCATGCGCAGTTCGCGATTTCTTCACTTTCGTCACTTGGGACGAAAATCGAAAAGATCGATGGTTAATTATCGAGATCTGCGTCCGAATACCGTAATCGCGCGATTGTTTGACGGCATTGAAAAGATAGGTCTGCGCATGCGCAGTTCGCGATTTTTTCACTTTCGTCACTTGGGACGAAAATCGAAAATATCGATGGTTAATTATCGAGATCTGCATCCGAATACCGTGATTGCGCGATTGTTTGACAATATTGAAAAAATAGGTCTGCGCATGCGCAGTTCGCGATTTCTTCACTTTCGTCATTTTTGACGAAAAATAAAAAGATCGATGGTTAATTATCGACATTTGCGTCCGAATACCGTAATCGCGCGATTGTTTAACGGTATTGAAAAGTTAGGTCTGCGCATGCGCAGTTCGCGATTTCTTCACTTTCGTAATTTTTGACGAAAAATAAAAAGTCCGATGGTTAATTATCGACATTTGGCATCCGAATACCGGGATCGCGCGATTAAAGCGCGAATATCCTTGGAATTGGCCCTGAACTTGAAAAAGATCGAATACCGGTGTGTTACGGAGTCGAGATGGGTTCAACCTCTTTTCTCGTTTCGGCAATACGTCCGAATACCACTCACTCCTTACCAACTAACGAAGAAGTTCAACGACTTGGAAAGTTTAGCCCGGTAAGGGGAAAGGGGAGGAGGGAGGGGGGCGGCAGCTCTCGAAATTCTTTCGACGCGCGACCTCCCCGAGGACACGGAAATTACGAGAGAAGCCGTGAGGGATCCGCCACAGTAATCCCTCACCGGCGCTGTGTAATATCGCCGCGATGTTTCATACGGGAGACGGCAAACGACGATTTCGAAAGTTTCGAGTTAACCGAACGCCGCGAGTTCATTGCCACAACTTTATTATTCATAACGCACACACGCCGGTATTACAATAGCGTAACTCATAAATTACGATTATCTCTACCCGTATTGTTGTGAACACTGCAATTACACAATCGTCGATCATTCGTAACGAGAAACGAATGTGCGAATGAAATCGTTATTTTTAATTTTTTTTTTTTCGAGATTTAAAATTCGGAAACGGTTTCTCTTCATTTTTTTTTTTTTTTTCTAATGGACGTCGCGGAGATATATACGGCGATTATATCGATTCGGGAACGCGCGAATGCAACCGCGACCGAGTTCTCGCGATCTCTCGGGACGCGTTGCACCGTGAACTCGATATAATCGCAATGAGAGTCTCTCTCTCTCTTTCTCTCGCGGTTGATATTGTTAGTTTGTAGATACCGCGAAAAGTCTCTTACCCGTCTCCGGTACCCGGCGATCTCCCGGCCGCACGGAGAGAACTCCGATGTTGCGGCTCGACTTTCTCTCTCGAAAGCACACTTTCGTCGCCGAGTATGTTACCTGAGCGCAGTAGCGCGTTACTCGATGCAATTCCTCGACAAAAAATTCCCGAGATCGTATTTTTATAAAAATACGAAATGTATTATGTATATCAACTATGAAGGTGACGAATATCGATCTTTTTTCCTTTTCACGAAATTTTATTTAAGTTCGTTGTTTCGCTACGCATTCATTTTCGTATAAGTTCGAGAAAAATCAGAGAAAATTTAAAATATTTCGCGATGGTATAAAAATCTGAATAAATTAATGCATATTGAAGATACTGAAAAAATGCAATTTCAATAATAATAATTCCAAAATCTTATTAACAAATTGATGAAAAAATTAATTGGTCGACAAATTTTTTGGGAACTCAAATTTTTTTTTTTTTTGCGAAAATGATTCGTTCATTTTTCTGAATACCTATGAAATTTTTCAGATTTTTCAATTTACCTTGAATTTCGTGTTTTTTCACACACTTTTTGCGATAAAAAAAAAAAAAAAAAATTCGGAAATAATAAAAAAAATATTTATTCTCGGCAAACCTTAAAAATCCTCGAGATCGCGTGCAAGTTGAGGCCGTCAAGGATAATCGAAGCAAATTCGGATTTGCGCGAAACAATGGCGCGAAATAAATTCCGAGACCTTCGTGCAGATTAATCATTGTTAGCAACATCAATTGTTCAACGAGGTATACGATATCCAAGTTTTCTCCGTTTCTCTACATAATTTTCACGAGATACTTCCTTCGCCGACGAGGCATGCGATTGTCTCATAGCGATTACCGATGTGCGCACAGCTCTCGCAAGTATTATAAGAGGCGCACTTTCATCGCTTTACATGTTTCAACGATATGGAAGCTCTCGTTGCGCATTTTGTTTGCGCGAAGTCTATATATGTATACAAGTGTCGGCGGGAATCATTCGCTATTTGCGAGCAGCGAATAAGGAGGCAATGGTTTTTTTCTCGTCTCGTTACTAACGGCTAACGCGACGAGCGTTTGCCGATTGCAACTCCTCTCCTCGCGCTGGCAAATGCGTAACGACCGGGCGCCAGCACGCGATGCACTTTCATAAAACTTTCAGCTTTCCATTGCCGGCCGCGATCTTGCTGGAGAGCAGTGTTTTTTTTTTTTTTTTTTTTTTTTTTTACACGAGCGAAAAAGAACGGCATCTCTCCCACGGGCACAGAGAGATACCATACAGCTAAGAACGGAGGCTCTAGTAAGTCATTAACTATCTTCTCGGCACACGACGATCTTTTTTTTTTTTTCTTTCACTGTTAATAATACTTCGTACCTAAGATTCAGAACAATTTCTATACTAATTAAAACGTCGTCTGTACAATACGATGTTTTTTTGTTGATTGAAATGTCGATCGACGGGAAAAAAAATGTCTGCCTTTCTTACCGTAATTGGCAAATTAAACCAATTTCCGTTGTATTTATGATTTTTCTTTTTAAATTATAATAATAAAATATATAATAATAATAAAAATATATTTTTTACATTTTATTAAAAAAAAAATAATTTTTTTTTTTTATCCATTATTTAATCATTCAAATTTAAAATTCAGAAAAATTTTATTAAATATTTTTTTTATTTCGTCAATTCCGCGCGAAAATTTTATGCGTCATTATGTGTATTCGCGTTATATCGCGAACGCGAAACGGGGGAAATATCCCCGATTTCAAGGGGCGCCGCAAGAGCACTTCATTATGTCCTATTAGCATCAAAAACTTACCGAGCATTTATAGACGCCAAACGACCCACCTGCGCTCCAAACGGGACACCTAGTATAGAGAGGCATTATTGCAATGGCGTGACCAGCGAGCGCCTGTCTTCTGCTGATCGCTATAATAATTCGAGGCGTAGAAAACGAGAGGCAGCTGCGTATGTGAAAACATAAACGTCCTCTCGTGTTACGGCGATAAAATGCATTGAAAAAAAAAAAAAACTAGCAATGGATATACATATATACATATATACAAAACGTCACTTCGAAGAGAGAACAAGTTATTTCTCTCGAGGTATTTCGACGGAAAATTATAAATTATATGAACTTTTTTTTTTTTTTTTTTTTTTTTTTAAGGATAATTTTAACTTTATTTTATAGTTTTTGGGATGAAGTCATCATATCGAAAAAACGATTTTATCGCAGAAAATTCGTTTTGATGAGATTTTAATTTAACGACATATCTTACGATTATTATATTTTTCCAACCAGTGAAGGAATTAATGAAATTACAACGGTATTCTTATCGAAAAAATTGGGTTTTGCGACGCACGTTAAAAATGAGACAAAAATTACGTAAAATATTTTTCCTTTTTTTCTCGTAAAAAAAAGAATTTTTTCACAAAACATCGGGAATTCATGGAAAATAACCTCGAAGAACTTTTTACAACGTATTATTAATTGCGAAAGTGCGACATTGTACATTCTGTAGAACGTCATTGTACCCTTTCTCGTGGTGGTCACGCACTTTCGCAATTGAGCTATTTAACTCATTTTATCATTGTCGTCATATATATCGCGGATATGTCGAAGTTTCACGAGCGGTGCAATGCGAAACAGAGCATCATACGCACGATTATTCGCGCCGTACGGCGTAATTGACGTGACATTGTCTGTCGGAAGCTGTCAGGGACAATCCCGAGGAGTGCAAGCCGAGACGGAGAAAGAGAAAGGTGAAGTGCACGCACGCGGCCCGTTGAGCGATTCTCCTTACCGCCCCGACATGCGGGTACTTGCAGCGTAAAGAAAGTGC
The DNA here is from genome assembly GCA_964006125.1 of Cryptus viduatorius. Taxonomy (NCBI): domain Eukaryota; kingdom Metazoa; phylum Arthropoda; class Insecta; order Hymenoptera; family Ichneumonidae; genus Cryptus; species Cryptus viduatorius. Next base: position 6,116,977 of record OZ023226.1, read on the forward strand.
ACCGACGATTGCTCGACGCCCCGACGGTTCCCACTATACTTCGCTCAATCATCTAAGCCTCTGAGGTTCTTTCTAATTTTTTTTTGCTAAGTCGATTCCAAACCCCAATAACTTTTCTCCTTTTTTATACCCCGCAAAAAAGACCAATGTTTTAATAAAAACTAAAGACGATTTTTCCAAATACTACGATAAATGTTGAAAATAAAAAATCAGTTATTCGGATAATTTTTTTCCATACGGACATACGGAACATATTAAACGTGATAAAAAAAGATGGTTAAGTTGGTTGATAAGTTGAATGTAGTTAACTAAGTTAATTATGTTAGTTAAATAAGTTGATTACTTAGTACGTTAAAACAGTTGATTAAGTAATTTGGTTACTTCAGAAGTTAACTAAGTTAACTGGGTTAAGCCTACTTAACTAATTTAACAAAGTTAACTCTATCTACCTAACTCATCTGAGTTAAAACCAGTTAACTAACTTAACCCACTTAACCAACTGATCCAACTTTATCGACTTAACTCATTTAACTAAGTTAACCAATTTTATTACCTCAGCTAACTCAGTTACCGGGATTATCTTCATTTTGAACAAAAAAATTAACGTTTTGTTCTTTAGTCTTCGAAGATGCACTTCGGCCAATACCATAACAGAAACTTCAATCCTCTTTTCGGTTCGTTTTTTTCCTGACCCCTTAACATATGGAACATATTTAATGTCATAAAAAAATGGTCAAGTTGGTTGATTGTTGGTTGATAAGATGAATGTAGTTAACTAACTTAATCAAGTTAAGTAAGTTGGTTACTTAGTTCGTTAAACCAGTTGATTAAGTAATTTGGTTACATCGGAAGTTAACTGAGTTAAGCCTACTTAACTAACTCATCTGAATAACAACCCGTTAACTAACTTAACCCACTTAACCAACTGAACCAACTTCATCAACTTTAACAAGTTAACCACCTAAACCGACTTAACCCATTTAAATAACTTCACCAAGTTAATTACCTTAGCTAACTCAGTTACCGCCGTTATCATTCATTTTGAAAAAAAAAAATTCCGTTTTGCTCTTTAGTCTTCGAAGATGCACCTCCGCCATTACCATAACAGAAACTTCAATCCGCGTATCGGATCTTCGTTTCGAATCTGTTACACGTTCCGCTTGGTGCAACTTCGCCAACTTCCACCTTCACCTCGCTTTCACGAACGCAATAGCCCCTCGGCATATAATGTTGCGACTATCGTGACTCCATGTCGGTTGTATACATTTCCGTTTTCACCGTCGATGAAGTCCTCCCCTCCCCTCCTCCCACCCTTCCCGCGCCCCTCCGGTATCTCGTCGCTCGGAAAACTGGTCGAGACCTACCTCAAGCCTACGGCGAGGTCCCCGCATACTAAAGTATGTATATATATACACTTTAACACCGAACGCGTAGATACAATCCTCTCTTTCACTCCCGATCGTTGCCCGGATGTAACGCTCGTGTAACGAGTAAGCAAGGTGAGAGCTGTATGGCGGGGAGACGCGGGGAGAGGGACTTATCCACGTTATAGTTAAAACGTTACTTTACCATAGTTATATATAACTTATCGCGCAAGCAAAGCATCGATGTGTAGGTGGGATATAATCATTATTATATGTGCACAAACGTTGGACGTCTTATAATTTGCGCAATACCTTTCTCCCATTTAGTTTTCATTGCAAGAAAGTTGTTTAATGGACACGAGAAGCCTATGTATCTGTTGTATATCAACTTCTAAGAAGTAAAACGGAATATCCGATGATAGTTAACGCGCTAATGGAACATTCGTTGAGTTCTTCTATTTATCAGCTGTCGATAATAGAAGTACCGATTACCGACCAATTATTCTTTGCGAACAAACAAATGCAGACGATCGATAATGAAATGAACATAGCGTTGCCAGGGTAATCGGAAAATGGCGATTCTCGATACGACGAAAAGACTCATACATTTCGATGTTAAAGCTGGAAAATGGCGGATGCAGTCCATAATTTTTTTAACGATTTTTTGTTAGATTTCTTTTTCCATCGATGTTACGAGAGCGACGACGGATCCAATGAGTATTTATTAAAATTATAGCTTTCGAGGTAAACGATCTTTCGAAGATTATGTGCGGTTTTTATACAGTTCGGTGCAGCGGAGAAAGAGATCCGGAGAAAGAGGTCTCGCCGATCTTGTATATAGCTTCGGAACTACCGACTTTCTAACGGCTCCTGAGACCACTGATGCATTTTTATGGAGCTCTCTACTCGGCTCTATCGCTATCCCACTTCCGTCGATGTGTATTCACGTGTATTCTCTTTTAGCAAACGAGCGCAGGCAACGATTTAACGTCGAAGGAAAATGCCTCGCGAGGTGTTATACAATGGCGAGTTTTCCCTCTTCGAAAACGATTTTTTTTTATTTTTTATTTTTTTTTTTACCAAGTTTTTATCTCTCGTTCTATCACTGCGAAGGTTCAACCGGTTAATTATTCGACAAGCCTTCGGGAGATAATCAAGCGAGCGAACAAGGTCATCGTCATCAACGATGATATATATTTAATTTTAATCGTTGATAGCCGGAGAAACTATAATTCACGAACGAGAGTGACGTATATTTGTTGTAAACTGTTAAGGCTCTCGCTTTGCGTTAAAGCAATATCTACGCCAACGAAGGATGTAATGTCATACCGATCTGGTTACGACACACATTCGATCGTTTATCGTTTGCGAATTGTTTAATCTAATTGTTTTGTTTCTCGATACGAGTCGCGTGTGTGGGTATCGAAGATCGGTTTGACTACAATTAGCGATCCATGAATCACCGGCGTATCTTGATAACGATTTATGACGCGGATTGTTTTTTATTTGACAAAACGATCGGTAACGCGCTTGACGAATTAATCAGCGGATTGTATTACAAAGATCGGTTGGATCGCGAATTAGAATGCGACGTTGCGAGGTCTTGAAGATCGGTATATATGATTCGAAGGAATCGGGTGACAGAATTAAACAGGAAGATAAGAGAATTCAAAAAAGAGTTTAGAGATCGCGGATGCGTCAGCGAAGCCTATTTAACTCTGCCGATCTTCGCTCGTCGAACACGGAAAATAAGCGCAAAGGAAATGAAGTTGCCGCGACATAACGTGCCAAAATAAACCGATTGGGATTGCGAGGAACGCAGGAATCGGTTACTCGCTGTTCACGGGTTTGGCTTTGGATCGCGAGGCTCGCAGATTCGACAACCGAAGATCCTTTTATGTCGTCCGCTTGGTTAGGTACACAGTGGTATTTATGTAACTGTAGATTTAGACGCTGAGTGGACCAGTGGGACATAGAATCAACCGGATAGAATGAAAAATCGACGTAAACGACTGATGGAAGAACGAGGATTGGCAAACGAGACAGGAACTTGAACTTTGATCCCGAAACGGAACATCGTAAGTTCTGGACCGTTCGGCTCGGAATAGACGAGAATCAGAATAGTGCGATCGTCAAGGATGATTTTCTCGCGAAATTGACTCACGCATGATCGACTGTCTTCAGCTCGACTCGGAAGAGGACCTCTTTTCAGTAATTTAAAAATCTGCACCAACAAAATTTTCTCGATTTATGTTTGTCAAATTCGAATTGAAATTTTTTTTTTGCATTCCCGAAAAAAAAAAAAATTATTTTCGTCGTATAAAATTCAGGCAATTTTTGAAAAAAAAAAAAAAAAAAAATCAATTGATTTATTGTTTTTCGATCGCATTAGATGACTGCGAGAGATGTTTCGATGTTCCGAGCAAAATTGACGATGATAAATTCCTCCTAATTGGACGGAATAAAAAAAATATATATATGTATACTTTATTTCTAAAAAATTTATTTACAAAAAAATCGGAAATTTAAACAAATACTTGCCATTTCATCGAAAATTCAGTATTATCAACAATTTTACGAGAAATCAGAACGATATGCCCGATTGCGTTTCTAACCGAAATCGAGTCTACAATTTCCACGAGTCGAGGTCTCAAGAAGTCTCTTTGCTAAAGTGCGACGTTGAGATCGGCACGTGTGCGTCCTCGACGGCGTCGCAGCATAGAAATTTCGCTATTAGTCCGGCGGTTTTATATACACATAATCCTCTCCACGTGTATAATATAAATATGTGTTGGTTGAGCGTTAAAACTCCAAGGGTTCTTCTCTTCCCCCACGTTGAGTGTACAGATACGAAAAGTATTTCCGGTTGCGATTTATGTGACTGTGCCAAACTGCGATGCTTTTCGGTTTCGTAGGCGACAAGGAGGGAGAGAGCAGGGAGAGCGCCCCTCTCCCGGTTTGGCGTCTCATTTCAGCCGCATAGTTAAATACAAACGCTTACATAGTGTTAGAGATTTCTGACTGCTCGTTAGACCTAATTGCGTAACGCAGAAAAGTAAACATCGCGAGATTTCGAAAATTTCGCACGACTGACCGCTGTCCAACTGCTGTGTTTCGTATTCGCGAGCTCTCCAATCCGTTATATTTATTATTCGGACGATCGGAGGCGAATGAAAATGCGTAACAAATCGCGCAAAGAGTATGACGCGTTATATCGACAGCTGAGAAGCAGAAGAGTCGTATTCCGGATGGTTACACGCGTTAAACGTTCGTGGGATATGCTCTTTCGTTTTTGCAACACTTGATAATCATAAGATAAATTCGTCGTGTATAATATAGAATCCAAACAAAGTGGGAGGGATTTCAGAAGGATGACGAGACATATTTGTCGTCAAGTAAATGAAATAACAATTTGGAAATAGAATTGCGACTATTTGTGCAATCAAAGTTGCTCAGCGTGATTTTCGACGTGGGCGATTTTTAGAAGACGTGGAGTGCGCGTTTCCGCGCATTTCGAAAATTAGAAAGGGAAGGGGGGAGGGGGGATAATTATTACAAACCGATGATTGTACGTTGATTTAGAAGCGCATGGGCATTCTTACTTGTTTACCCTGGAGGCCAGTCAGGGTCGTCACGATCGAATGACAAACGCACACCTGCATCGGGATACGTCAATACGCATATACTGTGCGCACATCTATATGTAGACGGTATTTCTCCGGCCCTAACGAACACATTAGAGAGTCCTTGCCTACCGAAGTGCACATTCTTACTGATAAACGAGATTTGTCCTATATAATCTACTGCTATCACGATCGCATACCAGAAAACGAGAGAAATTGTAAAAAATTGTAGTCTTTGGCACACTTTAGACTAAAAAAATGTCCGTCGTCAGCAAATATAGAAAAGTCAACATTTTTAAAAAACAAATGAACGAATGAACGAATGAACGAGTGAACGAATGAACGAATGAACGAATGAACGAGTGAACGAGTGAACGAGTGAACGAGTGAACGAGTGAACGAGTGAACGAGTGAACGAGTGAACGAGTGAACGAGTGAACGAGTGAACGAGTGAACGAGTGAACGAGTGAACGAGTGAACGAGTGAACGAGTGAACGAGTGAACGAGTGAACGAGTGAACGAGTGAACGAATGAACGAATGAACGAATGAACGAATGAACGAATGAACGAATGAACGAATGAACGAATGAACGAATGAACGAATGAACGAATGAACGAATGAACGAATGAACGAATGAACGAATGAACGAATGAACGAATGAACGAATGAACGAATGAACGAATGAACGAATGAACGAATGAACGAATGAACGAATGAACGAATGAACGAATGAACGAATGAACGAATGAACGAATGAACGAATGAACGAATGAACGAATGAACGAATGAACGAATGAACGAATGAACGAATGAACGAATGAACGAATGAACGAATGAACGAATGAACGAATGAACGAATGAACGAATGAACGAATGAACGAATGAACGAATGAACGAATGAACGAATGAACGAATGAACGAATGAACGAATGAACGAATGAACGAATGAACGAATGAACGAATGAACGAATGAACGAATGAACGAATGAACGAATGAACGAATGAACGAATGAACGAATGAACGAATGAACGAATGAACGAATGAACGAATGAACGAATGAACGAATGAACGAATGAACGAATGAACGAATGAACGAATGAACAGATGAACGAATGAAGGAATGAACAGATGAACAAATGAGCAAATGAACAGATGAACGAATGAAGGAATGAACAAACAACTTATTTTACAAATGAGTTAAACAAATGATTGCACCGAGATAATTATGAACCTGTTGTGCCAACAACTGTATCGCTGCAATAATTGTATCCTGCGCGATAATCGAACTTGGCGATTCCGCGGATAATACCGGAAAACCCTGAGACTCTTTCTTTCATTGGCGTCGTCAATGACCTTGAGAATTTCAATTACGACTCCGACAAATTCCGGATTCTTGTCGCGTATCTGACGAATCTCTCTATAGGTTGCCGGCTCTCGTGTGTGGCGCCCTCCGCTGTTTTACTACCGACGCAGAAAGGATTAGCCTAGGCGACGATGCGCAATGCCGCGCAAACATAACGCCTCCTCCTCCTGTCTCTCCTCTCCACTCCCTCTTCTTATTCTCGTTCTTCTTTTTCTTCTTCTTCGTTCTCTATACATCACTCCTTCGCGATTCTATTGCATAACCGTTAACGCGCATCATTATAAAAGAGTCCGAGGGGCGTTTGTGTGTATGCAAACACGTTCGGTCGGATCACCGCCAACTTACGATATTACGTAGTAAATATATTATCCTCTATAGCGTAATTGGCCGCACAAACGGAGACACTGGCCGATTCGTTAGACAGAAGCGCCGAGAACTTCTGTTTTATCTGTACAGACGCGAAGGTCGGGTCCATGACATAGAATATTTTTAACTTTTTCGGCGCAAACTCTTCTCAGCTTCTTTTGTTCGAAAAAAAAAAAAAAAAAATTTTCAAAATTTTAGAAATCATTGAATTTCCTCCGCCATTGAAACGACTTATTTTTTAAATTAATTTTCATCTTATTTTAAATTTTTCATTAAATCATTAATTATTATTATCATTTTCACTATTATTATTATTATTTAACAGATTTGATAAAATTTTGAAAACTCCAAAAAAATGCGAAAAATCGTATTATATGGAAATTTTTTGGGAAAATAATGTTCACCAGTTGGAAATGCATTTATAAAAAAAAATGCGATGTAACGGCGGATGAATGAAACGGTTGTCCAAATTTGACTTATATTCGAGTCAAACAAAGTCCGTCATATATGTGCCGATACTAAATATGACGATTCAATGTGATATCTTCCCGAAGACTTCGATCGAATACTTAATAAATTTTTTTTTTCCACCGACGTTATTTAATGTCTCTTATCAGAAATCGCCCGGGGCAGTGAATTAACCTTCTCGTGAAAATTTTCCATGTGCCATTAAAAAAAAAAATTTTGCGCTTGAAAAAAAAAAATAAAAAATTCTCTCGGTGGGTTATTAAAATAGCGAAGGCAATATTCCCCCCCCCCCCACCCGCGCAACGATGGATGTACTTAGCCGGGAATTTACGAAACAACAGTTTTTAATGGCAACCATTGCAATGACAGCTGAGATAACGGCTTCGCGCAGATATAACAAGTTGAATAGCCGCAAATCTTTTTCTCTCGACCCCCTCTCCCACCCCACTCGCCGTTCGATAGCTCTCGGGTGTTACATGCGATTTCTCGAAAGTGCACGCCGATAACCGCGTTATCCTCGATGTTCGCGGAATGTTCATTACGGATTAAAAAAAAAATCGTTTATCTCGCTTCTAAATTTATATATAGATCTTTCGTATATAATACGCGAAGTCTGCATATACCGTAAGTGCACATAGTGCAATACAGCATTTATCTTAGACCTTGTCGCGTTCGAGTGTACATGCGTTTTTTTTTTTTTTTAATTCTTTGTTCAATGTACAATAACGAGAATAGAGCAAACGTCTGTAGGGGTAGGTCGCGTCATTCAGCGATTAGAAACTCCTTCGATAACGCACTATCAATATTATGCAACGCTATTTCCGTTTCTCCTATTTTTCGCAATTATTATGATTTTTTTCACAAATACGCATAACGAATTTTAAATAAATGAAAAAAAAAATAACAAATATACGCGATATAAGTAAATTTGGGATACATATTGATCGCGAGTAAAAAAAAATGGATGACGTCAGCGAATTCGTAATTTTTTTTTTTTTTTTTTTTTTTTTTTCCGAAAAATTTCGTTGAAAAAATAATCTCGCTTAATGCGTAATGTGTGTACGAAGTCTCCCGGTTAAATTCCACTTGTGACCGATGCAGTTAAGCAATCGAATTTCGTGCAGAATCGTCGAACTCGCGATATTGTTACTACGCCGCCGTTCGAAGCGTCGCGCTAATATACGTATATATATGTAAGAGAGAGGGACAGAGTTTTGCTGATAAATTATCGGTCGATTGCCAGAACATGCGAGAATAAAAAAAAAAGTTGGGAACAGTGTCGTTGACGCCCGCGAATGAACAATACCTATGTATAGATCGCGCGGCCATGACATTTGTCTGATTAGAGATGCGACACCACACGCTACACACCTCGGAGTTGCATCGCTCTCATTCGCGCAAAAAATTGTTATCGCTTTCTCCGCTTTAATTTCTTTATGCCTCCGAACAATGTGACTGAGAAACGACGAGAAGGCAATGAGTTATAATTTTTTTTATTTTTTTTTTCTAAGATAAGATCGAGGAAAATGACGCGGACATCGTGTCATATACAATTGTAAACCATATTTAACAAACGAGCAACTTTGCTGATGCGATTAAGCCGCTCAAAAGGCTAATGAACGATATTACATTTGGATGCCGAGGCGAAGGGCACGGAATCGTTGCATGATACGAAAAAAAAAAAAATTATTATATCGTTCGCAATTCACGAAAAAAAAAAAGATTATATCGTCCGTAAAAAAAAAAAAAAAAAAAAAAAAATTCACTTATCCAGCGTTTCGAAAGCCACTAAAATTCATCGCTATATCATAATCCCTGAAAGATTGAACCCCCGATCAATCCTAACCTTTTTAATCCGTTAACCCAACAAAAAATCGCCAAAAAGTGCCTTTTTTGTCTTGAAGATGATTTTTTTATTGGTATCTCTGCTCGGGAATAATTTTTATTTCATCACTCGGTAACCATAGCAAAGTGTGTTATAGTCCGTTGTGCATTCGAGGATATAATGGTGTGTAGTGGTGTGGAGACGCGGTAGGTAGGGCCTTGGGGCGGACTGTCCTTGACTCAGCACAGTTACCCCGACTCGCGTTCAGTGTGTGACGTCATTCTGCATAACTCGTCTAATTGCATAGTTGCTGCTGCTGCTGCATCGCCGCCACCGTTTCTCCCCCTCCCCCTCCCATCCCGAGCCCCTCCCGTCCTTTCCCCACCCCTTGCTGCCCCGCCGCTCCCTCCACCGTCTTCATCGTCTCTTTCTCTTCATCGTCTCTTCTTTCTTATTCGTTTCCTTCGTCTCTCCACTCGTTTTCGCCTCTCTTTATCCCGAACTCTCCCCCCCCCCCCCCTCTTCATTCCCCATCGCTTCTTCTTTTCAGCCCCCGATCACGGCCATCACCTTCTGGTTCGCCTTCTCTTCGCTGGTTTGCCTTCTGGCCCATCGCTCCTCTCCCGCTACTTCTTTCTTCACCTCTCTCGCCTCATCGTTCCTCCCTGTCGCGTTATTCTCCCAGTTGTTTATTCGTTCTTTCCTTTTCCTCTTTTTCATCTTCGTTTTTTTTTTTTTTCCTGTTGCCTCACTTCGTTCGACTCGATTTCTTTGTTACCATTGCCCCGGCGATCCTTCTACCACCCCTAACGTCTACTCGCAATGCATCCACTCGGCGATATTTTATTTTATTGTCTTGAATTTTTTTTTTTTTTTTTTCGTTTTTTTATCTTTCATTGTTTTTTGAATTGTAATTCATTGCCAAGCAGATCGATCTTTAGACTTTTCTCAAACGCTTTCGATTTTTTTTTTTTTTTCGATGTTTTTTTTTTCGTCTCCTTGCGTACTCTTCTTCCACTCTCGTCTACTTATCCGTCTTGTTTTCATTGCCGGGGCTCTCGTTACATCGTCTTCCCCTCTTCTCCAACGCGCGCGCGCGCTTCTCCTCAGACGTGATGTCATAATTAAATTCGCTCGGCGTTCCATCGACGTCATTCAACCCTTTCCTTTTGTTTTTTTTTTTTTTTTTTCGTGTCTCCTATCTTACTTCATTGCCAACTGTCTCGAGACACATCGAGACGACCAAAGTAAGAAGACATTGACGTCAGAAGATCGACGAGTCTTTTCCTGTTGATACCTTATAAAATAATTTTTTTTTTTCTTCTTTTTACTCGCGTAACCGCGCGCGATTTGAATAACGATATAACGTTGAAAAAAAATAATATATAATCGACAGAAAGACGCGAAAAAAAAAAAATTAATAAATTATATACAAAATAAAAATATAAATAAATAAATTATTATATATACTTTTTTTTTTTTTGATAAAAATATTTTATAATTATATAAAATCGCGTCTTTTCCTTCCCTCGTTATTTGTAATTTTTTTTTTTTTCGTAACCCTCGAGAAGTCCTCCCGGAACTTGTTTTCTCGATGTTTATTTATTTATTTATTTATTTTTGCGCCGCTCCACACCGGGGCTGCCGCCGTTGGTAGTGGTAGATAAAACGTCGACAAGGAGCCGAAGGACAACGAGAATAATAAATGGTAATCGGTTTGTTGAATTTTTGCTCGATTCGAAACCGGAAAAATGCATCACGCACCACACGCTCAGGACGACGGTGGTGGCCGGTTGCGCGGCAACCACCGCCGCGCCAGACGCATATGTGACCCTGGATATGGTATATATACATGGCGCGCGCACCTTCAACCCGACAGTGAGTTCGGCGAGGAGATAATAAAGAAAGAATGAAAACTAAAGGGGAAATAAGAAGAAATAGTAGTCGAGGCGGAGGGAGATGCGGGGCGCGGAATATCGTTGCAACTTCGATTGCAACTCGTATTATATAGCGTTGCCATACAGATCGGTGGCCAGAAGTAACACAGACGCGATAAAAGCAGCAGGCGCCTCCGCCAAGAGTCATCGACTCGCATTTGGCTTGGCCTTCGACTATTAGCGCGACGACGACGCGGGGAACGTGTGCGCTATCCCGACGTTGCACTCTGCAACTCTCCCCACTTCGTTCGTAAAAAAAAAAAAAAAAAAAAAAAAAAAAAAAATAAGGTGCGACTTTTCGATCTTTTTTATTCGTAGCGACGATTCGAGTTCAAAAATATTTCTTACACGGGGTGCTAATCTTGCATCACAGATGAACCGCAATTGTCGCGCTAACGATCGCGCGTGTTAATTAAAAAAAATAATGCGCCAATATTCTAATTATAAACGAGAAGAGTGTTTATCTTTAGAGGTTTTACGTTGCAATTAAATATGTTTCAACGCGTCAATAATTACTCAACGAGTATTACAATGTATCGCACGAGCAAACGATAGTTTTGCCAACAAATACCGATCTCTTCATTACGATGTTACGACATTTTTCGAATCGAAAAATAGAGTTTCGTAATTTATATGCGATAGTAATATAATATATTCGAAACTTTTTTTTTTATATAAAATCGAAGAGTTGAATCGGTAAAGCGCCATTTTTTTTGGGTTACATGTGAAAGTATTTCTGGCGATGAAAAAATCGTGAAAAATAAATGGACTCAAAACAATATATATATATATCATATATTTTTCGGAATTTTTCTTATTTCTTAATTCGTTCCGAAGTGCGTTACTTCGAAGATCGCAAAGTTTTTCGGTATAAACGAAGCGATAAATAAAATCGACTGGAATCTTCGCATTTGTTTTCTTTTTCGAGAATTTCTAACCTAAAAAATGTTTACGTAAAACTCGTCTAATTAAAAATCGTAATACGGACGTAATAAAAGTGTTGAAAGTCACGTTGATGAGTAAAGAATACAATGATTCCTTGTTAAAGACAACATACCGATATGTGCCGAGAATTTTTTTTTTTTTTTTTTTTTTTTTTTTTTTTCGAATGGGAAAATGTGTATAGCGGCGGTCGCCCTTGGTAAGTCGAAGGGTCGTCGTCATCGACGATTCCGGCGATCGTGTAAGAGGACGCCTTGTTTTCGCATCCGCGAGACTCGTTGTGTGTAGTATCGTCGAGGGCTCGAGGAGCATTTAGCAAAGACGAAGAGAGCGCAAAAGAGAGGCGCGCGAGCAGTCGGAATCGGGGGATCGGGGAACGCGCTGCTAGTGTCAGACGCCGGGGTTCTTCCATGTGTGGAGAACGGATTCCTCTCCCCGCGAACACCGCGAGTCTCCCTCCGCGGCGCAGTGAGAAAGAGCGACTCAATAGGTGACCTTGACGGGTGCAATCCTTTAAGAGAGTCGCATGGTCAACGTTCCAGGGACCTTCGAAGCCGACTACCATCGCCCCGTCGTCGTCTCGTAGTCACGGGCGGCCAAACTCTCTTCTTCGGACGGTCGTCTCTCTTACCCGCGGCGGGCGCGCGCGCCCGCGCACCCGCGGACCGTCCGAGAGACCATAGAGGCTACTAAAGCATAAGGAGGCTAAAGCCAACAGCCGAGCGAACGGAGCAATCCGCGGATCCCCAGACGCTCCCAATAAAGCTCGCTGAGGCTCACCTCATCGCATCTGCCTGCATACACATCCACCCAAACCACGCGTTTCGATGAGTCCCCACGCACACACCTGCGCAATGGCAACCTCTTGCCTTCGCCGATACTAGCCGAACGAGAATACGCCTCAAGGATACTTTCGGCGAACTTGTTTATTAGATTAAAAAATTGTCTTCCCTTGAATTTCTTCGATGCGAACGAAGATAGCATCCATTTTTTTTTTTTTTTTTTTTTTTTATAAGCGTTCGAAGATATGGGTTTTACTTTTTTCGATAAATTCGATGGAAGGATATTCCCATATCGCGTAAGTAAAATTTTTAATTGAATTTTATGGATGGAAATAAATATCGTAAAAATGTTTTTCGGGACTTTTTTTTTAGATTGACAAGAAATGTCTTAATCTAATGCTCTTGTTTGTTGGTAATAGAGTTTTGATCGAAAAATAAATTTATTCGATAATTTTCTTGAAATCTTATGAATTTTTTCTAATTTCCAAAAAAAAAAAAAGACGAATTTTTGAAAATTTAAAACAATTTTCAAAAAAGTTTATTTATTTTATTCGAAAAAGTGTAAATTACCGAGTAATTTGTTAATTAATGATTTTTTTTTTCTAATTTGTTAATAATTTCTTGAATTATTATTATGGAAAATTGATCTTCTTATGAAATTGGGAAAAATTCGAAATTCGCTCCGAATTTCGCGTGAATCTCACTCTTTGGTAATACGCAACGATACACCCTCCTTAAAAAAAAAAAAAAAAAAAAAAAAAATTGGAGTCGTCTCGCGACTTTTTATCTGCTTTCACGCAAATAAGAAATTCTCCTCCAACCATCGATAATCTCTGCTATATCGCTTACCCAACATCCGGTTCGTACGCGTGCGAAATACTTGGCTTGAGAAATTCATCGGTCTCGTTTTCCAAATGGATAAACCGTTTTAAATATAAAACACGTGGCGGTATCCGTGTACCGAAACGCGAGTACTATAAGTAGACATAGGGAGGCGTAAGCGACGATTGCATATTGTTCACGTGCACGTGCACGGGTTGCGCCCCGACTGTATCGCGATCTAACAGCCGCTCGTCTGCCTCTGTACGCATGTGACCCTAATCTTATACCCATTTGACCGCCATTGACGATCGCGATTTTAAACCTCCGAACGAAACGTACGCAATGTTTCTCGATATACTGAATTTCTCAGTCCGCGCGCATTCGCGCATTTTCACGCCTCGTTCGTCGCCTACATAAATCTTTATAAGACGATCTATTCGTCCGAAGGATATGCAAGTGTAACACGCCTCGCGACTGACTGCGCGCAACGCGATTTCTATCGAATTTCAATCCGCGAGAAAATGAGACTAAAAAAAAAAAAACGAAAAAAAAAAAAAAAAAAAATTCTCAGCGTTCGCGGAATTTCGAACGACGTCGTCGAGAGGTTAAAACGATTTCGAAAAGATACCTTTGGCAAAGGATGAAAATACAGAAGAAATAATAAGAATCGAGAGGAAACGAAAGCCGGCATACCGGATGGTGAGAGTGTATTTTCGGGATTTTTATTGCTTCGCCTCTAAAAATGCATCGACGATCATAACGTCGGGGTCTTGAGATAGCGAAGGGACGCGTGTTCGCTGCAGAATTCGAATTTTCCCGTATGCCGCGGGCTGTTAGGTTAGGTTTGGAGATGCAATTTTTTTTTTTTTTTTTTTTTCTTTCGGGGTGAACGCCGAAAAGAAAGCGAGGAGCTCCCGCAGAGGGCTGAGAGAAAGAGAGTGAAGCAGAACAGTGAACGGACGAAAGAGAGGAGAGAAATATGGTGCGCGCGCGTGCGACGACTAGCGAGTTCGGTTCACGGAGGGTCATTCCTGAGTCATAGACCGGACGCTCGTGCTGCTGCTGGTGCTTCTTCCGAGGCAACGATTCCAGAAATTTCCGATGACGAATTCCGCAGGGATAATGCTTACCGCGAGAGGACCCGCGTAGTTTCGATGAAGCAACGGAGAAATATCGATCGAAGACTCATGTGAATTTCGAAGGCATACAAAAAGTATTTCGAGAATTCAAACCACGAGCGCGAAATGCAAATTTATTTCCAACTCCCCGAGAAACGGAAATGAGGTTCGACAGCTCGGAAATTTCGAAGAAAATACCATAAAAACTTTTTTTTTATGATTTTTTTTTATTCATTATTAAAAACTTATTAATAATTCCATTAATTGCAAAAATATTTATTATAATTATAATTAATGAAAATAATTTCTATCAACGCATTAATGGTAACCGGAAATGATGGAATTATTCGGAAAAATTAACTTTCTTTATAAAATTCAATAATTAAATTATATTTTTTTTTTTTTTTTTTTTTTTTTTTAATACGAAAAATATATTCACATTCAAAAAAAAAAATTGTTGTTTTTTGCAGTAAATATTTAATAGTCGAGAGAATTTGCTCTTTTACGAAAAAATATATTCGTAAATATAAATAGAAAAAAAAAATTAATTAATTGTCTCCTTTGCGAAACTCGCGAGAAAACAATGCCGTGCAAGTAATTTATTTGTAATTCCCTTCAGTCGACGGAAAGTGTCACGTTCCGTTTCATAAACGTCGACGACGTGAAATTATCCGGTATCTGTGTGTATATATCTCACGATCGTTCGTTATCTGACACGGAGCGTAAGTCTCTCGGTCTGTTCACGACGACGATAGCTTTTGTACCGCTGTTGTGTGTACCACGGGTCGCAAACAACACGTTTGCAGGACATTGGAATGTACCGGAAACGTGCACTTACGCAAGTGATGCGCACGCCGGCGGCGGGCAATGCAGTTGCTAATAGCCGGAGCGGAGGGTCGAGTGTCGAGTACACAAGTAACGCGGTACTGCGCCGTCCGGAGTACGCAGAAGAAAAACGTAATTTTAATGCAGTAACTAAAATCCCGAAATTTTTCTTTTTCTCTTCATTTTTGCCTCCGAATACTTTAAATGTTCACGAAAAGTTAAAAACCAAAAAAAAAAAAAATGTACTTAACAATTCGATTAAAAAAATCGTCGATGTTTTTTTTTCGGAAGTCAAACGTTCGATTATCCCACGAAAAATCGTTTCAAAAAAAAAAAAAATTAATAATTTTCTTATTTAGCCTTAAAGCTAATTTTTTTAATCAACTTTTTTTTTCCCCTAAAAAAAAAAAATGAAATGTTTTCTCATAATGCAACGGTAACGGAGTCTTCGTCATGCAGGATACGCGGAGCAATGTCAATGACTGAGACCCATTGAGCGCGATAAACAAGTGACTAAATATTGATAAGGAATGAAAAAAAAAAAAATAAATGACGATAAGAAGCCTACAAATGAAATCTCGTAGGTAGGGAAGGAGATCGTGAGTTTGCGGGGGTGAAAAGCATCGTATTGCCGTGACTATGACTCTCAAGAGTTCGTAGCGAGTCAAGGGGGCGGCTGTGGTGCGGATGGTTAGCCGGAGGGGTGAAGGGAAGTCGCCGTCGGTGGCGGCTCGACGGCAGTCGCTGCCGCTGCTGCCGCCGCCGCTCTGCCTTGAACCTCGCGCGGTGCATTGCCCGTCGCTCAAGGGCGTCCGCCGTTTTTCTCCCCACCCGTTTGCTTGCGCGCTCTGCTATTCTCTCTATACGTAGTATAGTAAGCAGCAGCAGCAGTCGTCGGCTCTCTACACTCACTACTCTCTATTTCTCTCTTTTTCCCTCCCATAAGTTCGCATAAGCGAAGCAAGCAAAGCCTTTCCTTCCCTCTCATCGGCCCGCACGTTCGTTCGTTCGATCGCTCGAAAGAGCTTCGCCCTCCCCTCGTCGCCCCGCTTCGCCCTCATCGTTGCAGAGCTCCTCTAATGCTAAAGCCGCCGCCCTCGCGTTTACGCGGCGCACACAAACGCGCGACCGTGAGCTCTGCTACTTCGCACTCCTTTCAACCCGAACCGCTCATGAAACGAGACCCGTTCGGAGGATTCGGGGGCGCTACACTCCACCGCGGCGGACGCCCCCTTTCCTCCCTTTCTTCCTCGCGATCCAAACAACGCACTCTCACCGCCCGTTCCAAATTTTCTCTCTATCGCTCTCTCCCTTTTGCTCTCTCTCTCTTTCTCTCGCTCTCTCTCTCTCTATCTCTCTCCCTTTTGCTCTCTCTCTCTATCTCTCGCTCTCTCTCTCTCTCTCTGCTGTTTCTTCGATCTTTTCGGGTCTCTACTCTTTCTAAGCCTCGTCGTCGTCGTCGTCGACGGCGAGAGCACAAGCGCACCGGCCGCCGCTCTCGCGGGAGTACCACGACCCCGGAGGAGTCAGAGAGAGACTTATACCCGCGGTTCCTCGAAAACTCGAGAGAGCTCTCCTCGACGGGGTTACTGCGCCGTACGACTTTCAGAAATGATTGAAGAAGCCACGAGGAAACTTTTGCGGTCATTCGCGCTAAACCCGATCGAACTTTGAGAGTTCACGAGAGGCTACGCCGTGCATGTGGCAATAACTTTTTTTTTTTTTTTTTTTTTTTTTTTTTTTTTTTTTAGTTTGGAGTTAAAATTTCGCTGCATCTCCGAAACTTAATAAAATTTATCAATAATTACGATTTCCGAAAAAAAAAAAAAAAAAAAAAAAAAATTGAAAATTTCGATTTTTTCGATTTTTATTTTAGACGAATAATAAAAAAAAATATATTATTATTATTCATTGTCGTCATAAATATCGATAATGGAAACGTTTAATCGCGGAAAAAAACTAAAGACTATATAACAAATGAAAGAAAATATTTCGCGGTTCGATAAACAATGACGTCGGATTATCATCAATTGCGTTGAGATTTTCCGTTCGTCCGTCCGTCTTTCGTATTATTAATCGATCTCTAAATCAACGTGTTGACAATGCGTTTCTCTCGGCGGCGCCACGCGCGCAAATATGTTTGTATTTATAAAGAAAATTCCTTTCGGGAATAGAGAGGGAATGTTGCAGCTATATTGCCGGTTGCACTCTCGCCTTCGACCGGTTCCCCCGGTTGTGTTGTGTTCATCGTATGTGCACCATATAGCGATGCCGAGTAGATATATCACATAGCGCTTAACGCGCGGACGCGAGTACGACGATCGCTCTAACTTTTAATTATTTTTTTTAACGTTACGATCGACGTTTTCACGATTGCTCCGGGAATAACAGTTCCAAGGACATTCGGGAAACGAGATCTCGAGTTCGTAATTTTTTTTTTTTTTTTTTTTTTTTCGAGTTTTATATCGATAATGGATGCCAAGCGGGTACCATTCCGGATGCAGCGAGACTCTCTCGCGCCCCTTATATCCCTCTCCTCCTTTTATTTATATACATATATATATATATTTATATATCCTCCGCACCTTTCTGGATAACCTTGGCGTTTTGTTGTTTCCTCGCGACAACATGGAGACGTTTAAACGAACTAACTAAATCATCGAACAACGGAGTAATGTGGATGTGACGAAGAAAAAATGAAAAAAAAAAATGAAAATATCGGATCGGCTACGAAACTATGCCACTGAGGCGAAAATTATCGTCGATTTTGCGCGTTTTCCACGATATGTTTCTTAAGCAGTATGTTATTAACATCGAAAACATGTAATTACGGAATACTTTGTGAGTTGAAAAATCTTCGGTTACAATTTTTTTTTTTTTTTACTGAAGTCATTACCGCGAGATTCCTATCAAATTGCTATTTAAATAGTGGATTGCCGAACGTTAAAATTTTAATAAAATTTACATTCCGTATTGCAGCGATGTATATTTATCGTATATATATCATTTTATGAAGAAATTGAATGTTTTGCAATGTTTCGATGAGAAACCATTCGTTTTGTCGATACGAAAATCTTCAGTTCTTCGGTTTTAAGAATCTCTTTTTTTTTAAGGACCTTTAAACCTTTAAAAACCTTTATAACTTCTATAATATTTACATCATTGTTCGCTTGGAGAAAAAAAATATTTTCCGAAAGAAAAAAAAAATTATTTTCTAAATTTCCCGAAATATTTTTCCCGAAAAAATGTCCTAAATTCCTACATTTTCGAAATTTTTTTCCTAAAAATTTTTTTTCGAAAGAAATTCATTTCTCAGGAACGAAAATTATTTTTCTAAAAAAAAAAACATGTTTCTTAAAAAAAAAAAAAAATCGGAACATCGACGCAAATTTTTGCAATGCCGACCCGAATTATCCGTAAGTCTCGTTGATACGCGTGGTCTCGCACCGGGTTCGGCAAGTGGTGCAGTGTGTCGTTGCACAAAGAGCGTACGGAGTCGCGTGGGCGGTTATGATACCCTCTCCCCGCGGTAAAACATCGATATAATGTGTTCTACGCGCGTGTGTATGTATAGCGCAAATGTTGGGGTCCGCGCTCGACTGGATAAGCGTTTATTATATATACCGCCGTACAAAATACATAGTACGACACAGACATGTGTTGCATACATCGGCAATACCTACTATATGTTAAGGATATATGTGCGCAAACATATCGCACAAAAGCGTCGAGGAGAGTAGAGTTCCCTCGGTATCAAGGTCGTTGCGCGGTCTGTCGTGTAGCAGACCCCGCGCGGGACACCAGGAGGGAGGTCAGCAGCACAAAGAGCATTCCAGGAATCGCACGTGAGAGGACCAGAGGGGGTGTTTCGCGCAGACCATGAACAGCGCGCAACGGCAGCGTTAAAAGTGCCCGTGAGGAGGAAGGAAGCCGCAATACGGTTGCGCGCACAAGTTTCGTTTCTACTTAACCGAATCCCATTCGATAATTACGCGTATAAATCGCACGTGCCGAGTGCTCATCGAATTACGTAACTGTCTCTTCAATCCTATTGTAGATAATTACCTTCAAATCTAATCTTCGACTATAAAACTAATTTATTCACGGAAAAAAAAAAAAAAAACCCCCAAAATTCTCGACTATAATGACTAATTTAAGCTTTTTTCCTTCGATGTATTTTCAACGTTCAAAAAAATGAAAAAAAAAATTAAAAGAAATATTTTATACATTTTTTTCTGATTTTCACGAGTGTTTTGAATTGACTCCAAAAATCGGACTGATTAGCGTATTTTATCGATAGAAAAAAAAACCGTGAAAATCATCGATTTTTTGGTTCGTCACACTAAAATGAGTTTTAAAAAAAAAGGGTTAGCAAAATTAAATAATTCGCGTCTATATATACGCAAAGAAAAAGTGGAGAAAGAGAAATAGGATAAAGAGAAGTAACGAGGAGGTACACATATTGCATCCTCACTCTTCGCAAGGCACGTACATCCCCATCCACGCAACCGTCGCGTCCCATGACACAAGAACCTAGCAGTGCAACTAGTTGCATAATCGTTGCATTCCCGGTACTCGGTAGGGCCCGCGCGACGACAGAGCTCGTGCGGCTCGCCGCAAATACGATGAGAATACACACACAGAGGAGCGTTTGGTCAGAGAAAAGTTGGCGTGTTTGCGAGTTGCGTTACTATTATGCCTTCTATATCTTTGCGCATTGGTTGCGCATGCGCAGAGGATGGATAAAACAACACGGGAGGTATAGAGCGCATGGGGTTCGTTGGTGAGCGCATTTATTGCGCTCCAACGTCCCACTGTCGCTTTCTGGATGATGTGTGCGTTTTTGTCGGTGTGCGCATGTGCGCAGCGGCGGCATGTGACGGTAAGGAGAGGGATGCCGCGGTGCATCGGACGGAACGAAGGGTAAGAGAAGCCAATGGGTTGAAGAAAGAGAAGAGATGGATTACGAGCGTTAGAAGAAACGGCAGAGACTAACAGCCGCAGCAAAAGTCGTCGGACGCTCGGGTGGTTAAGGGGAAAACAGCGAAAGGGGGAAGCTGGAGGTTAGTACCATTGGAGCGGTGGCCGTGTGACCTTGTGTTATGCGCTGAGTGCGTCTGGGACGATGCGCCGGTCGACGGTTCGTCCGCTACTACTACTACAACTACTACTACTACACTAATAACAAATACTAACACTACTTACACACTTACACTGTGTGTAAGAGATGCGGATAGGAGAGACTCCGAGAGGTATAGAAGAGGCGAAGGTCCGCGAGACGGCTATATCGACCCTCGTCTCTTCTCCTACCGAGCGATGCATATTTATATTTATAAATAACTTCATGGAGTATGTCTCCCTCCGTCCTCCAATTTTTCCATTTTTTTTTTTTTTTTTTTTTTTTTTTATGGTGTATCCTTCGCAACGAGAATCTACGGGGAGTTAACGAGAGCCAACAGAAACGGGGGGAAGAAAGATACTTGTGTTATAATAGTTATATCGCCGTTTGGAGGGAAAGGAAAGACGGGGGAGAGAAATACTGAGAGATTCTTGGAGATTGATTACTAGACGATTTTTTTTAGGTTATGGAATAAATAAGCTTCGGAAGGCAGTGGATTTTTAACAGTATGCAACGTTCCGATGGTAATTTTTTTTTTTTTTTTTCGTCACTCTCTTGAGTTATGGTCGGGGAAAATAATCCTTCTTTTATAATTTTTCGAAAATTTATAGTCGAAAAAAAATCTTTGAAAAAAAAAAAATAAATTACGTGAATCGTATCGAAATTACAAAAATCGATACAGCGAATTTCTCAGTCACATATATTCAACAATTTTTATCTCAATCATTGATTTTTTATTATTATTGTTATTTTTTTTTTTTATTTATTGTTAATTTTTTTTTAATTTTCGCCGCAATCGAAAAAAAAATTATTAACGTCAATTGCATTTCGATAAATTTTCGCAACAGAATTATCGTCATATAACCAAAAAACTGTCTTTCGAAATTTCTTACGATAATTTTTTTTTTTAAGGTTATTGTCGTCGATAAGCATTGAAAATTATTGAAAAATATTCTCGCAGCACTTATATTCCTAATCGGCGATTAGCTCACCGGCAATCGTAAGCTCAGTGCAACTCGAATGCATTACATCAGAGACTCGTACCGCGATAGACTCTCTTTCTGCCGATGATGCACCGCTCGCTCACCGGACGTATCTCTGTTTCTTCTCGTGATTACAGTATATAACACGCGTCCCTATCTTTACGAGAGAGAGATGTCTCTCTATGGATAACATAAAGAGCGCACAGAGCACCAACGGCGCGACTCACGAGTCCCGAAGACTTGAAAAGCCGCGGGGATGATCTCACATTCGAAGAATGTGGTCCGGACGTTTGGCCTTCTCGTCCCGAAAGTGCATCGCGCTCTCGGGCGATCGCGTCGTCGCCTCCTTGTCGGCGGACGATTCCTTGTCTTTTTCCTTCTCATCGTCTCTCCCCCTTCGCGCTCCTCCCCCTCCCCTCCCCCGCCCTCTGCTCCCCTCATCACGACGGCTTCGCCAACATCCTTATCGTACTCTCTCGGCGCTCTCGCTTTTCTCTCGCGTATCGCTTATTATACAGTGCCAACGCGCCGCGAGCCGATAATACCAATCGATGTTGCGTAAAAATTATTATTCAGGGAAAATGTACAATCGATGTGTAAAAAAAAAAACATCGAAACGAGAGGTTTTGAATGTTGGTTCGTTTTTGTTTTTTTTTTTATTCGTTCTCCCGCGGCGCGTGGGAAAAACCGTATTGGACAAAGAATATCTCAGAGGTCATCTCCTCGCGCTTGTTGCACTTTGTAAAAAAAAAAAAAAAAAACGACTTGGAGATTCGCATCAATCATATTTAATGCACTAAAGTGGGAGTATATACGCGTCACTGGGCATCTATGTTTATTAAAGAAAAAAAAATTAACTCGATGTCAAGATAACATTTATTTAAATTTTTTTTTTCTTTTTTCTTTTATAGGAAAATTTTTCTTTTTTCTTCCATTAGATATTTTCTACAATTTCGTCAAATAGTTCGATTTTATTATTCTCGCAATCGATTGTCTGCTTTTTTTAAATTAGCAGTGCAAAAATAAAAAAAAAAACAGACAATCGATTATGAGAATAAAAAAATCGAACTATTTGACGAAATATTGAAAAAAATAAAATCGAAGAAACTTTTTTTTTACTTTTTCGAAAAAATATATTCAATTAATTCGTCATCAGAATTATTATTTTCGTTATCGATAGTCTGCGATCTTTTACATTTTTTACTTTCGATACCGAAATAAATTAAAAATTTTTTCTTACCGATTTTTTTTTTTTTTTTTTTTAGGAAATATTTTCAATTATTTCTTGAACTGGAAGTAAGTTATTATTCTCGTTAACGATCGTCTGTTATCTTCGTTCTATTTTTTAACTATTGATCGATACTAAAATAACTGAATTTTTCGGGATCGATAAATTTGCTCATCGGCCGAAAGAAGAAATGTGTGCCGAGGGAGTCGCGTTTAATTCCGCTGCGTAGTTATAATAAGCTATATAGTATTACAATATACATATAGCGATCGGGCGCAATCTGGAGTCAGTTCCCAGGACGAGTCGTCGGGGGCAATCGGACGCGGGAGTGTAGAGAGCACATCGAGAGGCAGACGGCTCGACAAACATCATACTTGAGCGGAGTTAGTGTTTGTCGTATTATAGAGAACATTTGTGTGCGTTCGGCGTATAGACGCGGGTTGGTAGCAGTGTTCTCCGTCCGACGACGTAGTTGTTGCAGTAGAGGTATTTAACGCGGCCATAGGCGGCGGTCGCGTCGATTTCGATG
Organism: Cryptus viduatorius; assembly: GCA_964006125.1. Taxonomy (NCBI): domain Eukaryota; kingdom Metazoa; phylum Arthropoda; class Insecta; order Hymenoptera; family Ichneumonidae; genus Cryptus; species Cryptus viduatorius. Next base: position 6,140,273 of record OZ023226.1, read on the forward strand.
CGAAAGAACGAACGAACGAGATAGATAAAGCTAAACGAACGAGTTGGCAAAACGGAGAGAAGAAAAAGCGAACGCGAGAGAGAGAAAGAGAAAAAGCTTACCGCTTACGATACAGCAAGGTGCAACGCTCGGAGGCGAGCGAACGCGCGCGCGCGCGCGCGTTGCACAAACACCCGAGCCGGGCGCGACTCCGAGCGATCCACCAGCCAAGGTCACCCGGGTAATGTCCCGATGCCCCCTAAGCAGGACAAATTCAGCGGCGCGCACGCTCTTCTTTCTCCTCGCCGCACCGTGCGCCTCTCTGCCTGCCTTACCGGCAGAGAGAGACGGCAATAGAGACTCGCAACTAACTCACCTCGGAAGCTCTCCTTGTTTCTCGACTCGAACGAGAGCGAGAGCTATACGGAAACCCGTGAACGAAGAAAAAGATAATGCGAGGAGAACGAAAGCGATTTTTTTTTTTTACATCGAAGACCCAATCCGGATCTTAATAATTTCTTATCGAATCAACCGCTGAACAAATATAATGCAAGAAATAAAAATTAAAGCTAAAAAAAGAATTGGTTATTATCAAATTTTTTTTCTTTTGTTGCCCAATTCTTGGTTTTTCGATATATCGCAACGAATTTTTCGAGATTTTGGCGCCGAAGAAGAGAATTATTGATTTTTATTTTAGACTGATTTACCTATCGGGAATATTAATGGATATATATTTCGGGAAACGGGGGACAAATGTTCTTTTTTTTTTTCGAGAAATTTTTTTTCTTAATAATTTAGTATCGAATTGATAGCTGAATGGAAAATAAAAAATTAAAGGTGAAAAAAAAAAATTGGATTTATCGAGAATTTTTATTTTTTTTAATGAATAATAACGAACGTTATCGCGAAGAATACTTATAGATCGTATAGATCTGATTTATTGATCGTGGAAATTGACGCAATAAAAACTTCGAGAGCGGCAAGAAACGGAAGAAATTTTTCTTCAACGTCGAAGACAAAGGATGTCGAAGATCACGGATTGAAATATTGGGGAAGAAAACGAAATTTGAATAAAAAAAACTTTCGTTCGATTCTTATGTTTGCTTACGACTAATCGCATCAGCATTGCAGACACGCACTCACGAAAGATAGATAGTTCGGCGAGCGGATCACGAGAGAGAGAGAGAGAGAGAGAGAGAAAGAAAGAGAGGGAGGGAGGGAGAGAGAGAGAGAGCGGGGAAAGGGAGAAAGAGCCGCGAAGAAGAAGACGCGCTATCGGCGTTATGCAACGGCGCGCCACGAATAACGAGACGACGAGCCTCACGCGTGATGCGCCACCAATACCGCTGCTTTCTTTGTGCACACGAATAAGAACACATGCGCCCGCGTGCACCCAAACATCGATACACGAACGCAGTGAAACGTTCTCGACGCCGACGCCGCCCGGTGACCCTCGACGAGGCGAATGCTCTGCGCCCGGCCTCTTCGCAGAATCGCATTATGAACAGCGAGGATGAACATCCAAAACGCCGAATAGGAACGATGATCATTATGATTTCGTCGCCATTATTAAAAAAAAAAAAAACAGTTGCGTTTTTTTTTTTTTGCTCAAAGAATTCAAATCGTCTATAGTTTGTGTTATTTCGGCAAAATTCCGACAACATGGCGGACAAGACACGCGTTAACATCGAAAAGATCGTTTGGACAAATTCAACATTTCTTTTTTTTTTTGGGTTTGCGATGCGAGATGAAAAGATGCTGTTCGATATTATTCACTGACAGCTGCGTAGGGGAGAAAGGGGCAAAACGGACCATCTGAGGAATACAAATCGTTTTCATGATTCCCGAGCCATGAATCAACTGTTTGTTGCCAAATTAAATTCGTAACAAATAAGTATTGCGAGTTTTTGAGAAAAACGATACAGCATGGGGCCAAAATAGTCCATTTTCTTAAAATCGAAAGAAATCATTTATCGAGCCTTGCAATACGAGAATAAGATATTATTTTGTAAAAGTTTAACCAAAAATCATAAACAACCCCCCACCCCTCCCCCTCCCTTCTTTTTCAGTTACATTTTGCCCCGTATCGACGTTACGTTTATCCAATCCATTTTGCCCCCTATCGATGTTACTTTCATCCGGTCCATTTTGCCCCCTATCGATGTTACTTTTATCTGGTCCATTTTGCCCCGTATCGATGTTACTTTTGCCTGTTTTTGTCGCTCCGTATCGACGTTTCATTCCTCCGGACCATTTTGCCCCAGTGGTCCATATTGCCCCAATCTTCCCTATATACCTGCGCAGCCTATAGACGTTGGGCGTGACTCGTGAAATTTTATCGAATGCATTTCACGGGGATTTTTCGGTGAGGGTGGGGCGGTTCGTTAACTCGTTAACGACTCTCTCTCTCTCTCTCTCTCTCTTTCTCTCCTTCAATCTCGATATTTAAGGTGAAACTCGCCGCGTGACCTTGTCGCATGGCGCAGCTCGCTGTGCAATATTTTTCTATTCTAAATTAAATCCCTCGAATTTGCGCATTTGTTTTCCGAAACATCTACGATTTTCTTTGTTTCATTGTGTTTTTTTTCGTCATCATCGTTATCCTACATTCGAGTCATCGCGGGAAAATGCAAATTTTTGGATGAGAATCAAAGACGCGTTTTCCGTGAACAATGAATTCTTCGCATACAAATTTCACGCGCACTTCCGGAGCTGACATTTTTTTTTTTTCGTCAAATAACAGAAGCGATCAATAATTATATATATATATAAAATAATAAGTATAATAATAATAATATTCTACTATTCGCGGTCCGAAAAGAAAAAAATTATTTTAATGAATATTAAATATAATATTAATATTAAATATATATTTGAATTAAAATTTTTTTTTTCGCGACGTAATGTCGTGTTATCCTGCTATTACGACAAAGAGTACCGAGAAACGAAAATAGAAACCTTTGTATTCATTTCATTAGCGCACTTATGAAGTCAGACGAAATTGGACGATCGCCAAAAGTCGTTCCGACGCTCAGCTGTCGAGGGATACGAAGAAATTCATTCAGTTCCCCGAATTTATCTTTTCTTTCTCTTCTCTCTAATCGTGTATTATATATTGCTGACTCATCGTAAAAAAAAAAAAAAAATTGCAATTTTAATCGATACGATACATCATTGTTCCGTTCGATAGACTGCGTCACTCGTAATTAAAAAAAAAAAACATATGACGTGTAATCGTTAACCGATAAACGATCTTCCGAGATATCTGTTTCGAGAGTCTCGATAAATAAATCTTTTGCTGGGAAACAGCCGGATGTGTAAATCCGGAAGCTGACGTAGTCGGCAAATTTCTCGGCAGAGAAGAGACGATAAAATAAAAATGTTTTTTTTTTAAATTGCGTTCACCGATAATAACGAGCGATTCGCGTCTGACAAAACGTATTCAGCTTGACGACGTGGCCGATTATCGGGAAAATAAAAGAAATCGCTTGCGTCTTGCGTCATCGAGAGAAACGTTGCGTAACAACAACGTGTTTCCGAGACAATGACTCATCGGGGGAAAACGAGAGGGTGGGAGAAACACAGAGATCGATATGACTAACGTTGCAATCTCTGACGACGGAGAGAAAGATCGATGTTAATGATAAAGTTGCGAAGATTCACGGATAAAATAATATGCGGCTATTTGTAATCGAAGATTCTTCAACGCTTAACGATCAAACAGCAGACCGATGAATACGAAATATTTCGAAGAAAACGTAATTTTTTTTTTTTTTTTTTTTTTCAGATCACATTTCAATGCAATTTTATTTTATTTAATTTTTATAATAATTATAATGATTATTTGTTTAATTATAAAAAAAAAAAATTGCATCGTCTATATTTCCGACGATTATTCGTAAAATATCGCATTCTCAAGCAGCTGCGAAAAATTATCTATTTAATCGGCTGCTGACATTGATAATGCGTTCTTCGCGGACAATTAATCAAAATCGATAATTTTTCGAACGGTTTAAAAAAAAAAATTTAACAAAGAGGAGAATTACTATAATTTGCAAAAGCACATGTTTCTCCGTAGCTGTTGCGAACGTCGCGAGCGATCATTTGCATAATCCCATCGCACGTGCGCACACACGCATACATCGAAGAGATCGAAGTTATTACGTCGATATAAAATACGTGACTATAGTTTGCACATATAGATGTTATTGTCGGGATAAATATTGACGAAACGCAAACCCAAGACGGTTTGTTAATCCGGGCGCGTGAGAATCCTTGATTTTGTAATCGTGCGCGCGTTTCGTGGCGTTCGAGAGATTCGTAAAAAATACGATTAAACCGGCGTTAACTGGATTGAAAATTTCGACCGGAAGCGTTTCGCGTAATCTCGTTAAAAAAACAAAAATCGACCTCGAAAATTTGTTTAATCAATTCGTTTTTTTTTTTTTTTTTTTTAATAGATATTTTTCAAGGTATTTTTTTCGTAGTACACACAGTCTGAATCCACATGAGATTCAGCGAGAATTGGGAGTATCTCGATGGGGAAATAATCTCCAAAAAAAAAATAATCATCAGAAGGCGGTGAAGAGATTGATATCGCATAACAATAATTCCAAAAAATTATTAACAAATTAATGAAAAAAAAAATTGTTACGTGCGGTCAGTATCACGAAAGGAAAATCTTAATATTTTTTTAAATTTTGTTTTCATTGAATTTCTATAATAATCACAGTAATTAAAGGAAAATATAATTATTGTAATTATTATAAAATTAATTAAATCCAATTGAAAAATTATAATTTTTTTTTTACGATTTTTTAAATATTTTTCATATTGAAACCTATCGATCGCGCATAATAAACGAAAGGGTTGCTGAAATTAAGGGAAATACAATGGCAGAGAACACGCGTTTGAAAACTGCCTTCGTTAATGTATGACCTCCGTTTTCGCGTCGTACACATGAGAAACTCGACGACTATAGCGCCAAATGTTATTTTCGTACGTGGGGTGGCAATTCGTCGATGCGACGTTCCTCAACGTCCGACGACCTCCCCCATTCGTGTGCAAAATTTCTAAGTGTTTCCTATGGTAAACGATATCATCAGCACAAAGGATCGAACTTTCGAAAAACAAAAAAACAAATAATAAAAAATGTTTAAATCGTTGCCAGAGCTGATGCAACACACGCGATCGTAAATAGATGCAACGATATCCTCGAACTAAAAAAAAATGTATATATATATATAATTTTTTTTTTTTTCGTAAAAAAAATATATATATATAATTTTTTTTTTGTCGTAAAAAAAATATATATATATAATTTTTTTTTTGTCGTAAAAAAAATATATATATATAATTTTTTTTTTCGTAAAAAAAATATATATATATTTTTTTTTAGTTCGAGGATATCGTTGCATATATATATGACGAGAGAGCCTCGAAAAGCCCGTTGGCCGATGGTCTTCATTCGTTCGTTCTTTATTCCTCCTTCTCCTTCTTATTTTCCGTCGCCGCCAACGAGGCGGCCCGCTGAGAGAGCGCGCAAGCAACTTGACGTGACCTTGCTTTGTCACTGACCTGTCCTAGCAGGCAACTGCGCTGCTGGTGGTCACGGCGTTCACGGACGAACGAGAGGGATCGACGCACACAGATCCACCAAAACACTCGTCTCTCACACGAGAAATATCACTTTGTCGATTTTAAGCCCCACGCAACTTCCCCCCGCGTTTTTTTCCCCATCTCTTCCTCTCAACTCCATCGGACGCATATTCTCAAACCAATTCGAATGATCCAGAGTGCAGCATATTTTTCTTTTGGCTGAGATACGTAATAAAAAAAAAAAAAAAAAAACAGCGAAAAATCTAAGAATTCCAATAATTCGGGGAACTCACGCGTAAAAATAACATCAACGAATTTTTTTCCTATTATTTGTTCTACCGAATTAATAAGTGTTTTTTACTTATAAAAAAAAATATTTATTTATTATTGTAAATATAATTTTATTAAAATAATTATTTTTAAAAAATAATAATAAATTGAATTTATCAGCCATTTTTTTTTTGTATTTTTTTTTTTGCTCGGGAGAACCTGCTATGGAGTGAGCCGTATATTACAACTATTCGGTTTATTTTTTTTTTTTTCAGTGTCCATATCTAAACATCCTTTCGACTACCGACGATGAGTTGGTGAGCCGTCTGGAAGGCTCTCTCATTTTTCCATCTTTCGATAGAGTACTTTGCCTCTGCCTGTTGGGTTTTCTTGAATTCACGAAGGCGCGGGACTCCTTGGTGCAATAAAAATAATCCATAGGGAAAGGGGAAGGGGAATGCTGCACTCTCACTCGTGGCGTCGAGTGCAGCACTCTCACTTCGATCTCCCCGAGCCTTCCCTCAGCTGTCTACTTTATACACGCCTTACTCTTCTTCTTCTTCTTCTTCTTTTTCTTCTTGATCTTTACGATCTCGTTGGCGGTGTTACGGTCGTTATGCCTCGCCAGGAACAAGACAATTCGCGCACTACCGACATCCGACAAAGAGATTGACGTCTTTTTCCGTTCGTTCGTAACATTTCTTCTCCCTCTCGACGCCTTCCCCCCTCCCCCTACACCTCTGTCATCAAAGTACGTCAGAGTCGATGTTTTTAAATTATATCTGTGTTACTTTGTTGTTTCGCATAAATTACATACGTTTTACTCAACATTGCTGCCTCCCGAAACATTGAGCGAAAACCAAAAATAGAGCAATCGTAGTAAAAAATAGCATCCGAATTAATTTTTGTATTTTGTGAAATACGGCAATTTTATTGCGGAAAAAAAAGAATAGTTTTTTTAAATACAAGTTCCAACAAATTTTTTAAGTACTTCGGGTTTTTTTTATTTTTCAATTTTTTATGAAGACCGAACCTTATATTGTATATAGTATATTGCGTAACAAGTGTGTAAAGTACAACATTTACGCACGAGTGACACATACTATTTTTTGTAATTGCGGTGCGTGAAGCGAGTCATCTTGGGAAAGGTTGCGCGCAGTCAAAGAACGAGTTTTCCGAAAAGAGTGCGTAAAGTTTTTCTTTAAGCACGGCGTTCGGAAAACGAGCGTTTTACGCACGCCGTTCAGAAAACGAGCACTTTACGCACGCGAAACCGAAAGGAGTATGTAAAGTACATGGAGTGCGTAAAGTTTCACATTACGCACGATGTTCGGAAAACGAGCATTTTACGCACACCGTTCAGAAAACGTACATTTCACGCATGCTGTTCAAAAAACGAGCACTTTACGCGCGCGAAACCTTCGCGACAAGTTAAGCTTTACGCACACTATTATAAAGACTTTTATTGCACGCCGTGTGAAAAAGGCAGTTTTACGTACGCTTTGCGCACATATAACGCCCATTTTCTCACCTTGAGAATTAAAATTTTGTATGATTCTCATGCGAAAAACTGTTTCCCAGAAAAAGTTTTTTCGCACTTGTATCGTAATGTATTATTTTATAATATAGAGAGATTTAACGTGAATCGACAAGATGCCGATTCTAATTGCATCGAGAAGCTCCTTCTGCCCCTTTCCACAAATCTACGATTAATTATTTCAGTTTATACATCGAGTTTCACGGTGTCTCGTCGGAGTCAACGATCGTGGAAACGCTAAAGTTTACCGCCAACCAGTTTACAGTTGAAGACACATGCGAAAACATCGAAATGCGTACGATCGCTCGTCGATGTGTAAATTTAACAGTGTTGCGCTTGACGCGAATATTAGTTTGTTATTTAATTAATACGTAAATTATTTGATTAAGTGACAGTGAGACGAGAGTGCGACCCAACGAGACGTGAATTAGCAGGGGCTGTAGGGGATTTTGAGATATTCACGACAATAAACGATTCAAAGTTTAAACAATCGCCGACACGACGCGCAGCACGTGTCTCGTGTCGCAACACGAGATCTGTGACGTATTTCAATGAAACGACGTATCCGAACGTACGGATAATTATATTCCCGTATCCATTCATCTGCTCTCCCAGAGAAACGGCCAAAAGGAACGTATATATATATTTAATATTAGACGCATACTTACCAATTTTGTCGAAGTATGTGCGTCACGCGCGTATGTCGAACCTTGTCAGGCGTAAGCATTTTGGATCTGACACCCGATGATGACGCGCGATATCAAGGATTCTCGTACACGTGACCGAGAAACTCCAGGCAAACGACGTTAATGCTGTGCAAGATAAATCCTGCGGTTCGTCAAATGGGCCATTCATAAATTTGCGTCCCTTCTCTCATTCTACTCAAATCTCCGAAAATTCGCTCTACGGCGCTTGAAATAACAATGGAATGAATCGATGTCAATGAATTTGCCGAAAGAGTAAAAAAAAAAGGATTCGAGAATAAAAAAATAAATCGCAAAAAAGTAACTGGCGTTATTCAAAAATATAAAATATTACAAAGTTTAAGCCGATTTTTCGAAATTCGCAATATTTTGGATATCGTAAAAACGGATAAAATTTTTTTTTTTTTTTCGACTACCGAATAAAGATGTCTTCGCGTTTCGATGTAATATCGGGAAAAGTGTTATGAATATTTTTTTTTATATTTATATTTTCATATTTTATTTTTATTGTTGTTTAGTTATATATATATTATATTTTTGTGAATTAGAAAAAAAAATTTGAAAAAAAAAAAAAAAAAATTATCGAAAGTCCGCATTGCTTGACTATGACAAACCTCGTTTCAGATTTGTCATCGGGTTATTATGTCAGGAAAAAAAAGACGCAAGAATGACGAAGGAGAGTTCGTAATCGTTGCACGAAAACGTGCCGCCGCGTCGAATTGTCAATCGAAATCCATGGGGGGACCAGGAGGAGAACGAAGCAAGGCACGAGGACCGGAACGAAGGGAAAGGGGGATAACAAGCCGAGTTGTAGAAAGTAGTTCATTGCCCGAGTGGAATTTGGCATTGGCAGTGAAGATCCTCCTCTTCCTCTCTCGCAGCCTCGAGCTCTCGACGAGAAAGGCCGCCACCACCATCGCCACCACCACCATTCGCGAGTTGCGACTGTGTTTCTCGGGGGGAGGGGGGTGGGGGGGGGGGTTTCCCCGTGAGACTTTGTCCACTTATCGCGTCGTGTTTACTGCACCAACGCGTGTAACTACCCATTTTTCTTGTTTTTTTTTTTGTCTCTGTCGATAAAACAGAGAAAAGTTTTTGCGTCTTCGACGATGGAGCGGAAGAAACGGCAGTTGTTATTCCATTTATGAAGCCAACAAATAGGAAGTCGATGAAGACGAAGAAGTAATAGTTCGCGCGAAAGGGGAGGGAGTTTGACGCGAGTGAAAGTTTTCCAAGCGCAGAGCGTTTCTTTGGCGTTGCGAATTCGCGAGAATTTTTCGTTACCAACTCCGCAAGAGGCGAGCGGTCAACGACACATACCTCGACACGGATTCTTACATTCTCAATGCAGCATTAATCTAATCTATTTAATGTTTTTTCTCTAATCGCTCGATGAAATATTACCAAATTTTTAAAAAATTTCCAGAGAACTTTGCGCTTCGGTTTGGATAATTTTTATGAATTTTCGTGATCAATAACGTTTCATTTGTTTAATCCTTCCGAAGGATAATAATAATAAATCATTATTGGCTTTGGTGATTTCGATGAATGAAAATTTCTTAACTTGCGACTGACTCGACGTTACATCACCGAATTCATACGATTTCCACCTCTCAGCCGAAGTTTTGTTGTCGAGAATTTTTTTTTTTCGAGTTTTCAGTGGCAATATTTTCGGAATTTAATTTTCACGTTCCTTTTTTGTTACTTTGAAAAAAAAAAAAAAAAAACATTGCAAATCGTTGCCACGACTGAACGACAATTTCCGACTCTCGAAGGGTCGATCGCTGGTTGAATCCCATTGCAAAATCCGCTGAATTACCCACCCGTTGACTCAAATCTACGTTAACCAACTACCGTTTAGTCATCCGGTGCATTAACCTTGTTAACGAGACGCGAATCGGTGACGTTTTCTCCACCGGTAAAAAAAAAAAAAAAAAAAAGATCGCGATCTCCATCGGGCGAAGCTAAACGGAATTTCATTCGGCAACTTCCGCTTTCGAAATCGACAATTCCCGTGATTCCTCACCCTCCCGATAAAATAACGATGATGTCATTTGCGTAGGACGGTTTTTGCGGTCGGCCACGTCAGCGATCGATGAACTCTCTCGCGGCCTCGTCGAATTTTTGTTTAAAAAAAAAATATATATATATATATACATATAAATCGGTCCTACGAAAGGAACGATGATGATTTCATGATTCATTCGTACCTAACTTCAGTCCCTTTGGCAACCGTCTATTATGCACGTGTTATTTCTTCGAACGAAATTCGTGACGCAATCGAGTCTACGGACGAGTGACCCGTCGCTCGGGCGCATCTCCGTCACCCATTTTCACCCAACGTTCCCTCTACGGGATATTGCAGTGCATTCACGGCAACGGCGAGGGGAAATGCAGATTTGCAATTCACTTGCGACCGTGAGTGACACTGCAGCAGTGCGTAACGAGAGAGTTCTCCTCTTCACGCAGTTAAAATGACGCGATTCGAAGAGAGACGCAGAGAGAAAAAAAGAAAAAAAAAGAGTCAACGAATTACGTTCATTGTTCGAGGACTGTGATACCCACGAAGAGAGAAAGCGAGAGAGGGAGAGAGAGAGAGATGCGATTTGGCAGCTCTCTCTTACCGTTGCGGCCAGTGTCAGTGGCCTTGCTTTCTGCGACCCACTTTCCCATAGGTAACAGAGCAACCGGCACTCGCTATAATCTTGTACAGCAGAGACCGGGGCCGGTTGAAACAGGAGGCAAATCGGCAAATCGGAAGCACGTTGTACAAAAATCGAAGCTTTCAGTGGGTACGAAACTCACAGGATTTATGATTTTACATCGACAAAAAGAACAACTCGCAATGACGCAGTGAAAAAAATCGGTTCAGACGCGTAAATCGGCAGTTGCTGATAGCGAGACACATATTCGGCTGATTATACCCAACAATTGTCGCAATAAGGAAACAAAATTGTTCATTTAACTAACAGTTAGTACGATCGACGGGGCTTTCTAGATACCGATACCGATCTGAGACGGTTTCAGCATTTAGTCGATCCGATTCATCCGGTTTGAACCGATTTCTCGATTTACTCAACTGATTCCTTCCGATTTATTCAACCGATTTTTGCCGATTTATTCAACCGATTTTTGCCGATTTATTCAAACGATTATTTTTTCTGTCCGCGATCAGTAATTACTCACCGTGCACACTAAAAAAAATCGGTCGAATCGACTAAATCGGCAAAACAGATATATTGTTCATTGAAAGAAATGCCTCATAGATGATCATACCGATTGTTCCTTAAATTGATAACTATTTTCTTAAAATGACAATTATTTCGATTAATCCGCCGAAAATTTTAGTCGAACCAACCGATTTTTTTTTTTCGTCGTGTACGATAAATGAATGGATCAAGAAAACGACCAATTAATTTGGCAAACAATTCGACACGAGATTACGTAGCCGCGGAGATTGTAGTTAAATATTTAAATTACGTTTTTCCAGTTATACATTTATGTTTTTCGTTGTAATCTTTTCTCCTGTAATTTACTTTCTCGCCGTTAAATGCACGAGTTGGTTTAAACTTCTTTGAAGCTCTCTCGGTACCACGGTTACGATCCTATCACTGGTATTACTACTACTCCTTGCCGCTGCTTATACCACCACTACCATTATTCTGCGAGAGTTTAGTTATCCAGCAATGTCAATCACATCGGCAATTACATTTGACCCCCACCGACAATTTTGCTCGAGCAAATATCGTTTTGTTCCAATTTCCGGTTACCACTCGTGCGCTCCTACGGTACGCAGCCAATGTACAGAGTTCAGAGCTCTCGTTTTTTTTTTTTTTTTTTTTTTTTTTAATGTGTGGGTAACATGAAGACACGCAACGTCGTAAAATGAGGATCCGAGGGACCGGCCCTCGTGGACGGTCCTCGTAACTCGTAACTCGCCTCGTCTGTGCGGCTCTCGTAACGTAATCAGGAAAAAAGTGCAACCCTACTGCCTATGTACCGAGGCGTACAGAGTGCAAAGTAATGTGGACGAGTATCCGTTTGTGTATTTGTGTGAAGTTTTTACCGCGAACTGAACTGAACATTCGTCGGATCCATTGTACGAAACTACAATAGAGAAGAGGTTCGATCTTTTTCCAGGAAAAAAAAAAAAAAACGGCTGGAAGTATCTATCGATTTATTGTTTTTCGAGGAAAAAAAAAAAAAAAAAAAAAAACATCGAAGAAATGAGAGAGAAAAAATAACTCGATTCCGGGGAAATTTGACTAGATGAAAGAGACTTCGAAGGCGTTACCTGCCGTTATGGGTTGGAAACGGCGGCTACGGTGGAGGAGGGGAAATGTGTTATGTAAAAGCGCAGTAACTACCGGACGATGTGGCAAGGAAGGCCAATGTCCTGCTTGTTAACGTGCGTGTTTCGATCTCGTGTTTGCACATACGCAACTGGTGAAATACACGACGATGAAATAATAGAGCGAATTATTCGTGAGTCAATGCAAATACCGCGAAATATGCTAATTTTTATTTCACTATACGAGACTCCGTATCACCGAAAATTGAAAAATAAACGATATTACGTGTTTACTTATCACACAATGTTTATTTATTTTGAAAAATTATTTTCATAATAAATTTAAAAAATATCAATTTATTACGAAAATTAATTTTTTTTTTTTCATTATTTTTTATATTTTTCTTTATATCAGAAAAATGATTTTCGATAAAAAAAATTCATCGATAAAACATGTCGAATAAATTGAAAAAAAATAATTGATAAACGAAAAAAGAAATTTTAATCGTCCGCTGTCTAAATTCGGTCCGACGTGATTTCGTCGAGAAACGACGAGAAGAATGCGTATTATTCCGATGTACCGTAGCGAGAACCCGTAAACGTTTACAACGACTAAAAATATCCATCGAACACGGAAGTACCCAATAATCTCACGTTAATTTCGAATACACCGTTTAAGTCACGGATTCTATAATCGATTTGCCCGATTATACCGAGTCTCGTTAACCGCGGTGAGAAAACATCGCGAAATCGGCCTTTTATCGATTTATTTCGATACAATTTACTTCAAACTTATTGTCATATTTTTTTTTTTTTTTACATCAGCAAAATTCACAGATATCAAAAACCTTCCGATTTCTCACGGTGGTCGTTGTACCGTTTTATATTCAATCGATTCTATGCATTTTTTAAAAATCTTTCATTCGCATCGCGTTTTATCGTCAATGAGTAATACGATTGCAAATTGCCGGAATCCGTAAGCGCGGAGCGATATGAAGTTTTCGCTATTCTTCGTTACATTGTAACATTTACTCGAGTTTATTGACGTAATTACTCGAGAATATATGTATACAATCCAAATAATCCGAATATATAAATATATAAATGTATATTAAATAATATATTTTTTTTCATTATTTTTTATATATTTCTTTATATCAAAAAAATTATTTTCGATAAAAAAATTTCGTCGATATTTCGAAAACATGTTGAATAAATTGCAAAAAATTCGTTTATCAATTTTTTTTTTGCAATTTATTCGAATTTTTTTTATCGGAAATCATTTTTTTGATATAAAGAAAAATATAAAAAATAATGAGAAAAAAAAATGATTTAATATATATTTGTCGCGTGTTTATCGCGAGTTACGATATTCATCGACTAAAGGAGCGCATTAGGCACTTTCATATGTAACCAAGTGAGGAGACAGCGATTAGAATCGCGGTATGCGAGGCAAATTGTTTGATGGAGAAGACGAAATAGAAGGCAGATAACTATTAGCGAGGGTCCGGAGCTCACCGTCGGCTCTCTCGTCAGCGGAGTGAAGGCTAAACCGCAAAACTGTGGAGGCCTCCCAAGCCTCGTCAGTTGGGATTGAATAGAATTGCGCGGCGCGGGGAATTGCAGCGAAGAAAATTCGAGACTCCGGCGGACGGGGTAAGAACGGGGAAAGGGAGAATGCAACGGACTTTCCAATGTGTACTATACCACGCGAATGCACTTGCCATGCTCTCCGGTACTGAAAACTTTCTTCGGGAGCGAGCGCACGGGCTCTCACCGTGAAAGCAGCGCGCCGGTAGCTCCCTGCGATCCCTTATAAGCGCATTTCATAACTGGTTAACGTTCCGTAACGTGGGAATATCGCGAGTCGCTAATACTCCGGAGAGTAGCTGGACTTTGATGAGAGATAGTCATTAAAAAAAAAAAAAAAAAAAAAATCGCCATTTTGGTAAAAAAAATGTTTGTTAAAATTAATCTAAAAAATTTTTTTAAAAATTCAATATTACGCGAAAATCATATGATATTTAAAAAAAAATCGGGAACCACTAAAAAAAGATACAAATTTTATCATAACCCAATAATTTTTTTTTTTTTTTATTATTTTTATTATTTACGAACTTTTATACATTTTTTCGCCAAAATTTTTTTACCATAAATCCGAATGCCCGCAGAATAAAAAATTAATTTAATAAAATAATTTTCATTCGATTTATTATATTTTTTTAATTTACGTAGTCTCCGAATAAACAAACAAAAAAGTAATAAAATTCGTCAAAGTTATTGTCTTGGCAATGAAAAAAAAAAAAAAAAAGGTGAACGGAAGGTCGTTGCTCGATAGTAGAGTTGTTGCGACACACTCGATGGCAAATTTGTCGTTAGCGATCGCGCGCTTCCTTTCCGCAACGTCGGCGCAAATTTCATTCGGTAGTACATAGCTATATACCTCCGAGGCTCGTTTTTTTTTTTTTTTTTTTTTTTTTCTTTCCTTTTTCCCCGTGTGGTCGCGCCCGCGACTCTCCTTCGCGTTACATCGAGGGTCAACGACTTTCTCCGATTACCTGCCGCTGCCTGTAGTACAACACACGACGATGCAAGGCAACGCTCGCGAGCAAACGAACCTCGACTTCTCCGCTTTCCTCTCTCGTGTCTCTCACACGATTTCGCTCACTCGCGGCAATAATGATATATGCGCTAATAGCTTTCTTACTCTCGTTCTCCCGCCGTCGAGTGCGGAGTACGCGTTCAGCCATTGCCAAGGAACACGAGAACGATCGGGAGAATTTCCACGGATCTTACGTCCGAATTCGACTGCAATAATAATTACGGCGGTGGTATGCGCCGGAGGAAATATACGACGAGGAGATAATGGCTTCCCGATGCCGTTGACACTGAGCCTCTCGCGCGCGTGGCGTAATGAGATATCGCCAACGCAAACTCGACCCTCTCTTCATACCGGTGACTAATAAACCGCCAACGATTCGCTACGTATAGTCATTATTCTCACAAATAAAACATCGTCACCTATATCTCTAATTTTATACTTTAATTATTTACTCAATTTACGCGATCGTTTAATACGATCGCCGGCCGTTACCTACCATCGATATGGAAAAAAAAATGTAAAAAAAAAATTGGAAAAATATGTAATATATATATGATATATAGAATAGAATCAAAATTTTATTGGATGTATCGTAGATATACCGGCGAATTTCTTTTCAATATTTAAAAAAAAAATATATATTGATATCATTTTTTTTTTTAATATCTCAATTGCGCGATTGTTATTCGCGAAAAAAAAGCCAACAAAGAAATTATCTCGAAACGAAAGGGGTGATTAATTATATTATAGAAATTATGTAATACATATATAGTATCGCGGGGTGTCGTGCGTCAAAATGTAAATTGACGAATAACTGATAAATGCAAATTACGAATAAACGAATTTCATTGGATCGATGAAACATCGACTAACCGCTGTTTTTTTTTTTTTTTTTTTTTTTTTTTTTTTCTTGCAATCTTCTTTACCGTTACAGTATTGCAAATTGCGTTTTTGCTCGCGAGAGATTAGTCAGCGAGGCTTTGTATTCGCGTGTCGGTGAGAACGTGTATCAGCCGAAGTCTTTAACTATATAGTCGCTTCGCTCGCGAGAATTACAGAGCGCCCGCGCAACTTTCTAGATAGATTAGCCACGAGAGTACATACGAGTCGGGGGCTGTGTAACGCGTATGTACAACTATGCTATTATAGGCGTACACGTCCGTGAACTACAGAGTGAGAGCTGCGAATTCCAGGAGCGAAGCTGCCAGTCGTCAATCAAAGTGCAAACTGATTGAAAAAAAAAAAAAAAAAAAAAAAATGCGCAGAAATGCACAAAGTCGAAGATATGGTATTAAAAAGACTTCGGCTCTACTTATATACTTTCTAAAAAAAAAAAAAAAAAAAAAAATTACGGAAGAAAATAATAAGATAATTGCCGATTAAAAATAATTAATATTCGTAAAAAAAGTAAATTTTTTCGTAAAATTTGATGCAAATTAGCATTTCTTTATTGAATAGCGAGACCCGCGTCTCAGTGTCAGGATTGCGTTACAAGCGATGCACTAGAAAACTGTAACAAGAGAATGGAATGACCCGGAAGGGTAAGAAAGCGGAACGTCGCGTTCGCGTCGACGAAACGGGGAGCAGAGTGATAGCGGCAAACATCGAGAGGAAGGATTGCAGCTAAGCGGCATTTAAATAGTTAACAAAGTATCGCGGTATCGAGTCATTAACGTCTCGAGAAATGAGTATTTTCCCGACGATTTTTCGTAAGCAGATGCGACGCGACAGGAAGAAAGAAATACGGATTAAGAAAATCGTTCCGCGCGCCACATTGCGGTAGTTGACGAACGGGAAGCTCCGAAAAGGCGACAAATAATTACGAAATATGTGTATTAGTTGGCCGGAGATGCCGGAAGCCGCAAGACGCACAAACGACGCAAGACGCGCATTTATTTCACACATTTCGGGAAAAAATTGGGGTGAGTTGCGGCATCGGTTGACTCGAGAGACGAGTCGCGGTGACAGTAAGAAGGAGAAAGAATAATTAACGACGACGTTGAAGAAGGAGATGACGAAGTCGAAGAGAATTGAGGGGAGAAAAAGCCATTTCGGTATACTTTTCGTAACAGCTGCGGAACGACCCGCCTAATTATAGTAACATTCTAATCTCTCCGTTTCACGGCCCCTCGACTGAGATTTAGCGGAATGGGGATGATTTATTTTTTTATTTCTTTTTTTTCGGATTAAAAAGTCATTTTTTTCGAAGACGAAGAAATTGCGATCCCACTTTTCAGTGTTCGATCTTTTCGCGCGTATTATCAATTTTATTGGTATCGCAAGTCCTACCGATCGATACTACTACTGCGATCGTTAGTAGCGCTGCGCCTCGGTGCATCGCTGCAGCAGCCTAAGGCTCCTCCAGCGAGCCGCAAGAGTGAGTTTGTGACTCGAGTGCACACCGGTGAATACACCGGATAATGTTTCGCAGCGGCGCAGGGGTCGTGGTCAACTTTCTCCACCGTTCCGTATGGGATCGCGTGCCGCTCGCCTATTACCCGGTGCAGCTATTCCCCCCGTCTCTCCCGTCGTTCGACTCGTTGCCACGGCCAGCGAGGCAGGTAAGGCAGGTAAGGTATAAGGTAATCGGCAGCCGTTCGATTATGCGCCGAGTGACAGCATCGAGAAATTAACGAACTTCGAATTCGCGATTGAATTCTTCTTGTAACTCTTCTCAGTCCCCTTTCTCTTCAATTTAGCGATTCAATTTCTCACACGAGACATTCAATTTGCGACGAGATTTTTCTCTCGCGTTTGTGGGAAATCCCTGCATTGTTCGATATGGCGGCCTATGAGGCGCAATTAATTAAAAATCAAATAGGAATTTAAATGTAAAATTTGAAAAAAATTTTGATTGAATAAAAAAAAATTAAACGAATAAAAATTACATTTTTTTATTCTTCATTTTTTTTACAATTCGATCGAATGTCTGAAATTTTTTTTGAAAATTCGTTTCGTTTTTCGGATTTTGTAAAAAAAAAAAAAAAAAACATTGTAAAAATTTAGTAATCTACTAAATAAAAATGAATTTGAAAAAAACTTGAAATTTCTCGAAATCAAAAATTTCGAATTTTTTTTTGGGAAATCACACGAAAATAATTGTTATCGAGAAAAAAATAGAACTCGCGGAGAAAAATCCTGAAATCGCGATGTATATTTCATGAGACGAATTCGCGATCTCGGAATTTCATCCCGAACTCTGTCGCGGACGAGCGTATGAGCTGTTGTTGGGAAAGGTTATGGCTGATCGGCTTCCCTTCTTTCTCGTTGAGTTTTACTCGTTCTCCCCGGGCGCATCGCATCGAACACGGTGACGTAAGTGATAGAAACGCGCGAGCGCGCGCCCGTCTGTGGAGTTCGGAGCAGCGGAAGAAGGGACGCGACGATAGGGAAGGGAAAAAGGGCCTTCGACCAGCCGCGCATCACCCGGTTTGTCGTAACGTAACGCGCGTCGTGATGCATTGAATGCGCGCGGTGTCTCGCGCACGTCGTCACGAATGAGCCGCATATACCAAATACTACATGGCGACTAACCCGATGCAGCTTCACATGTACGTTTATTATCGCGAGAGACGAAAAGAGACGAAGGGAAAGAGGAGAAAGAGGAGGAAGAAGGACCGCCGATACGTGACTGCATACGGAGGAGACGCGACTGACCCTCGGCGTGTTATGCGACGTACAGGAAAGAGGGTGTCGAGACGTAAATAGAAACGTTGTGCAGTCCTCTCTATCTGTCTCTCCGGCTTCTTTCCCTTTGGTTCTTTAGTGTTCGTTTTTTTTTTTTTTTTTTTTTTTTTTTTTTTTCGTTGTACGTGAATCTCGCGTAAGGCGACGGCTTGAGTAGAACATTTTTTGAGGATTTCAAGATACATTGCGCATTAATAACCAAAAAAAAGAGTACTAACCTCGGAATTCGGGATTTCCGATTTTACGGGATTTTTCGGGATTTCATTTTTTAATATTTTTTTTTCAACTATACATAAACGTATTATTTTACATACCGTAAAATTGTATACAAAAAAATCTATTTGAGACGATAAAAAATCAAAAGTTCCGAATTTCAACGATCATTTTTTTTTTCTAATTATCAGTGTTAATATTTTTATATATATAGTATATAATTTTTTTTTTGCTTGAAAAAAAAAGATCGAAACATATGTATAATTTTTTTTTTTCGTAAATAAAAAAAATAGATATATTTTTTTTAAGGGTCTTTGACTTGTTTCGTAAGTTTCGGTCGAACGTGTCGTAGAGGTACCATTGCCACGGCCACTATAGTTCGAAGGAGACTCCGAGTTCTTACCGTAAACATATTTATACACACCTCTCGCGGTGTCTCTCGATTCGCGATTCATGAGATATATCTCTACATAATCGTACGTATAAGTTAATAGCACATGTATACGAGGACACGATGATTGAGGTCAGAGAAAGTGGCCGATGAACCCGGGCCTTCTTCTCAGCGCGCGTGCGCGCGCGCGCACGATACTCCGCGAGCTCTTGATGCCCACTACTCGCTCCTTGTCTCTCAGTCCCATGCGTATCCTCAACGTTACGCTACTTTAACTTACTTACGTTTCCGCTTAACGTACGCGTCAACCGTTACGTGTGCGCTTACCGATTTTAGAGCGAAAGAGAGAGAGAGAGAGAAAAGAGAACCACGTGACACCATAAGGTCTTTTGTCATAACTGCGAAAACATCGACGTTATCACCGCGCGATTTTTTTTTTTTTTTTTTTACGCGAATCGGTAAACACGATGAGTGTACCAATTTCGACGAAACTCTCTCGAGGACTTTCATCTTTTGAGAAACATGCAAAAGAGAGACGAAAAATAGAGTCTTCGAAACTTTCGGTCATTGCTCGTCAAAAATATTCGCCTCTTTCGATGTATATATTGTTTTTTTTTTTTTTTTTGTACCGATGGATCAACGAACCCGATTTTACATCGGAGGGAAAAACCCCCGATATTTTACGGAGTAAATAACTTTACCGTGCTGAAAACGCATTCAGAAAAAAATGCTCTCATTTAATAAAAAAAAAATAAAAAATTTTCATGTGAAAAAATTGTTAAAATTCAATAATATAATATTGTTATTATAGTTTTTTTTAGATATTTTTCGTAAAATTTCATTAAATTTTATTTATATTTGTTTTAATGGTATATATAGGATGTTTCCTTTTTTTAGCCCCTTTTGTCGAATTTCCTTAAATTACGATGAAAAAAAAAAAAATTCGGAACAAATTTTTGACTACTGATAACCATATCGAAATTTATGTAGATATGAAGTCACTGAAAGGCCAATTTAGTTCTTTTTCGATGTCGTTTTTTAAAATACTCGAAAAACTCTCGTAATCTCGACTGCGCTTTGTCTACTTGTTTTCCGTTCGATTATCGATGACTATACCAACACGAGAATTACTAAGACGGGCATAGAGGCGTCCGAAAGAAAGACCTTTTCGAGATATTTTCTTACGTATACTCTCGTAGCCCAAGAATGCAGATATTCTTAATCTTAACGAGGTTCGGAAAGGTACGAGAGGCTCGTCCCTCGTGTTCGAGAGCTCAAAATGGGACCGGTCCACCGTCACTGGTCGCGATACTTACAACACGTGAGATAGGAGAATGGAGACGAAAAAATGTTAATATTTTTTTCCCGCAGTGGAATTTCTTTAAGGAGGTTGTGTATCGTTGCGTATTAAAAAGTGCAATTCACGCGAAATTCCGAAATAATTTCGACAACATTCGAATCAAATAAAAATTTGAAAATAAAAAAAATTTCATAATAATAATTCTAAAAATTATTAATAAATTAGTAAAAAAAAAATCATTTTTTAACAAATTATCCGATAATCGGGGTATTTCTTTAGCCGATATTTATTCGATAATTTTTTTGAATACTGATAAATTTTGTGAGAATTTTTTCTATTTTTTTTTTTTATCGATGAAAAATCACGAGTTCGAAAAAATTTCGAATTTTTCTTAAAATCAGAAGTATTTGAAATTCGCTCTGAATTTCACGAGAATCTCTTTGGTAATACGCAGCGATACATCCACCTTAAGTTTTTCGGTACAATTAAAATTTTTTTTTTTTTTAATCTTCGCTTCTTATGTTTATCGTCAATTTCTTCGATTGTCGATGTTCACGCGAGGAGTTAAGAGAAATGGTAAGAGAATCGTAATTATCCAACGCGTATGATGCGTTCACCAACGCATTAGGACGATAATAGCCGCAGTTGATAGATTGCGAGTAGATTGGCGTCGCTGCCAACGCGAGTAAACTAATACCCCAAAGTCCATAACAGCACGCAGCCAGGATACACTGGCGACGCGTTTCTATATCTCTTTGCGGACATCCTGCTGCTGCTGCTGCTGCTGCTGGAGCCGTTGCACCAATACGGTTGTCTCTTTCTCTCATATCCTACACGACGCTTACACACGAGACGAGTGTCGTTAACCCGAACGCGAACCGAAATACAACGATGAACACGAGAATGCGTTGGCGGCCGCTGATATTCCAATTATGAGATTGCGTCTCGCGGCCGCCAACGGGAACACGAAACTACGCCGATGAAAAAAAAAAAAAAAAAAAAAAAGAATTTAAGGGGTTTGCGGCTTTTTTGCTAATTTTTTTTTTTCGCGATGCCAAATTGACGATAGAGCGAAAAAAAAAAAAAAAAAAAATCGATGAATATTCAATTGGACGGTATGAAATTTTTTTTCATTTCGAGATAATTTTCACGCTATCGTAAGAATAAAAGTCATTCGAAAAAAAAAAAAAAAAAAATTTAGTGATGAATTATCACGATAGCAACGATTTTTTTATTGACATTGAAGATAAAAAAAAAACAAATTAATATTTATCCAGACTGTTACTTACAATATCAAAGCTGTGAGTTAATTTTTCTTATTTAATTCGATCCGCAAAAATAATAATTTAGTGCCCAATTAACGTTAATTGCAAAACGAAACAATTGCAATTAGTTTTTTTTGTTTTCATCTCATTTTTCTCGGTTGAAAATGTTTTATTTTTAAAAAAAGAACCGATTGAGGCGATAGTGACATTGTTGGAATTTTTTTTTTCGCGATATGGTAAATTTACCCCTGTCAAGTCAGCAGACGAAAGTCTCCAAAATGGATTTAACTTATACCAAAATTAGGTGCTGTTTAGGTGCTAATTTGGTGCCGTAGTTAAAAATTTGGTGCTCTTTTTATTTAGCAGGGAATCCAGTTGCAAAAAGTCTCTGCTAGCTTGATATCAAGCTAGCAGAAATCGAAATTTTCGTAAAAAGCTTTTTACAGGAATTAAGTGCTTTTTAAGTGCTTTCGAAATGTAAAAAAAATTTCCCCGAAATCCGACTGGAAATATTTTTTTTTTTTTTTTTTTTTTTTTAATGTCGGTAATCGAACATTTAGACGAAAGTCTCCAAAATGGATTCAACGTATACCAAAATTAGGTGCTTTTTAGGTGCTTTCGAGTTGTAAAAATGGTTTCCTCGAAAACCGACCAGAAACATTTTTTTTTTTTTTTCCTATGTTGCACGTGGAGAATCGAAATTCAGAGAAGTATCTGAAATAGATCCAACTTATACCAAAAGTAAGTGCTTTTTAGGTGCTTTTGAAATAAACAAAGCACGATTTAAGTGCTCCACCCGCGCGATTGAAATTTTTTTTCTCTCTTATAAAAAATTTCGATTTTCTGGTGAAAAATTGTAAATAAAAGATTACCGCGCTGGACTTGTACCAACGTATCGCGCGATTTAAGTGCTTTCACGATTCGCACAGCACGATTTAAGTGCTCCATCCCCGCGATCGAAACTTTTTTTTTTCCTATTTATGAAATTGCGATTTTTTCGGAAAAATATAAAATATTGCAAAACAACTTTGTCTTTGGGCCGAAGGATTGTATGATTTAGGTGCTTTCGAGATTCGTACAGCACGATTTAAGTACTCCACTCCCGCGACCGAAAATGTTCTGTCTCTTCTTGAAAATTTCGATTTTCTTGTGAAAAATTGTAAATAAAAGATTACAGTGCTGGACTTGTACCAACGTATTGCACGATTTAAGTGCTTTCACGATTCGCACAGCACGATTTAAGTGCTCTATCCCCACAATCGAAACTTTTTTTTTCCTATTTATGAAATTGCGATTTTTTCGAAACAATATAAAATATTGCGAAACAACTTTGTCTCTGAGCCTAAGGATTGCATGATTTAGGTGCTTTCGAGATTCGTACAGCACCATTTAAGTGCTCCACTCCCGCGACCGAAAATGTTCTGTCTCTTCTTAAAAATTTCGATTTTCTTGTGAAAATTGTAAATAAAAGATTAGTGTTGGACTTGAACCAACGTATTGCACGATTTAAGTGCTTTCACGATTCGCACAGCACGATTTAAGTGCTCCATCCCCGCGATCGAAACTTTTTTTTTCCTATTTATGAAATGCGATTTTTTCGAAAAAATAGAAAATATTGCGAAACAACTTTGTCTTTAGGCCGAAGGATTGTATGATTTAGGTGCTTTCGAGATGCTCCACTCCAGCGAACGAAAATTTTTTGTCTCTTCTTGAAAATTTCGATTTTCTTGTGAAAAATTGTAAATAAAAGATTACAGTGTTAGACTTGTTCCAACGTATTGCACGATTTAAGTGCTTTCACGATTTGCACAGCACGATTTAAGTGCTCAATCCCCGCGATCGAAACTTTTTTTTTCCTATTTATGAAATTGCGATTTTTTCGAAAAAATATAAAATATCGCGAATCAACTTTGTCTCTGAGCCTAAGGATTGCATGATTTAGGTACTTTCGAGATTCGTACAGCACGATTTAAGTGCTCCACTCCAGCGATCGAAAATTTTCTGTCTCTTCTTAAAAATTTCGATTTTCTTGTGAAAAATTGTAAATAAAAGATTACAGTGTTGGACTTGAACCAACGTATTGCACGATTTAAGTGCTTTCACGATTCGCACAGCACGATTTAAGTGCTCCATCCCCGCGATCGAAACTTTTTTTTTCCTATTTATGAAATTGCGATTTTTTCGAAAAAATATAAAATATCGCGAAACAACTTTGTCTCTGAGCCTAAGGATTGCATGATTTAGGTACTTTCGAGATTCGTACAGCACGATTTAAGTGCTCCACTCCAGCGATCGCAAATTTTCTGTCTCTTCTTAAAAATTTCGATTTTCTTGTGAAAAATTGTAAATAAAAGATTACAGTGTTGGAATTGAACCAACGTATTGCACGATTTAAGTGCTTTCACGATTCGCACAGCACGATTTAAGTGCTCCATCCCCGCGATCGAAACTTTTTTTTTCCTATTTATGAAATTGCGATTTTTTCGAAAAAATATAAAATATCGCGAAACAACTTTGTCTCTGAGCCTAAGGATTGCATGATTTAGGTACTTTCGAGATTCGTACAGCACGATTTAAGTGCTCCACTCCAGCGATCGCAAATTTTCTGTCTCTTCTTAAAAATTTCAATTTTCTTGTGAAAAATTGTAAATAAAAGATTACAGTGTTGGACTTGAACCAACGTATTGCACGATTTAAGTGCTTTCACGATTCGCACAGCACGATTTAAGTGCTCCATCCCCGCGATCAAAACTTTTTTTTTCCTATTTATGAAATTGCGATTTTTTCGGAAAAATATAAAATATTGCAAAACAACTTTGTCTTTGGGCCGAAGGATTGTATGATTTAGGTGCTTTCGAGATACGTACAGCACGATTTAAGTGCTCCACTCCCGCGACCGAAAATGTTCTGTCTCTTCTTAAAAATTTCGATTTTCTTGTGAAAAATTGTAAATAAAAGATTACAGTGTTGTACTTGTTCCAACGTATTGCACGATTTAAGTGCTTTCACGATTCGCACAGCACGATTTAAGTGCTCAATCCCCGCGATCGAAACTTTTTTTTTCCTATTTATGAAATTGCGATTTTTTCGAAAAAATATAAAATATTGCGAAACAACTTTGTCTTTAGGCCGAAGGATTGTATGATTTAGGTGCTTTCGAGATTCGTACAGCACGATTTAAGTGCTCCACTCCAGCGATCGCAAATTTTCTGTCTCTTCTTAAAAATTTCGATTTTCTTGTGAAAAATTGTAAATAAAAGATTACAGTGTTGGACTTGAACCAACGTATTGCACGATTTAAGTGCTTTCACGATTCGCACAGCACGATTTAAGTGCTCCATCCCCGCGATCGAAACTTTTTTTTTCCTATTTATGAAATTGCGATTTTTTCGAAAAAATATAAAATATCGCGAAACAACTTTGTCTCTGAGCCTAAGGATTGCATGATTTAGGTACTTTCGAGATTCGTACAGCACGATTTAAGTGCTCCACTCCAGCGATCGCAAATTTTCGGTCTCTTCTTAAAAATTTCAATTTTCTTGTGAAAAATTGTAAATAAAAGATTACAGTGTAGGACTTGAACCAACGTATTGCACGATTTAAGTGCTTTCACGATTCGCACAGCACGATTTAAGTGCTCCATCCCCGCGATCGAAACTTTTTTTTTCCTATTTATGAAATTGCGATTTTTTCGAAAAAATATAAAATATCGCGAAACAACTTTGTCTCTGAGCCTAAGGATTGCATGATTTAGGTACTTTCGAGATTCGTACAGCACGATTTAAGTGCTCCACTCCAGCGATCGCAAATTTTCGGTCTCTTCTTAAAAATTTCAATTTTCTTGTGAAAAATTGTAAATAAAAGATTACAGTGTAGGACTTGAACCAACGTATTGCACGATTTAAGTGCTTTCACGATTCGCACAGCACGATTTAAGTGCTCCATCCCCGCGATCAAAACTTTTTTTTTCCTATTTATGAAATTGCGATTTTTTCGGAAAAATATAAAATATTGCAAAACAACTTTGTCTTTGGGCCGAAGGATTGTATGATTTAGGTGCTTTCGAGATACGTACAGCACGATTTAAGTGCTCCACTCCCGCGACCGAAAATGTTCTGTCTCTTCTTAAAAATTTCGATTTTCTTGTGAAAAATTGTAAATAAAAGATTACAGTGTTGTACTTGTTCCAACGTATTGCACGATTTAAGTGCTTTCACGATTCGCACAGCACGATTTAAGTGCTCAATCCCCGCGATCGAAACTTTTTTTTTCCTATTTATGAAATTGCGATTTTTTCGACAAAATATAAAATATCGCGAAACAACTTTGTCTCTGAGCCTAAGGATTGCATGATTTAGGTGCTTTCGAGATTCGTACAGCACGATTTAAGTGCTCCACTCCAGCGATCGAAAATTTTCTGTCTCTTCTTAAAAATTTCGATTTTCTTGTGAAAAAATGTAAATAAAAGATCACAGTGTTGGACTTGTTCCAACGTATTGCACGATTTAAGTGCTTTCACGATTCGTACAGCACGATTTAAGTGCTCCACTCCAGCGATCGAAAATTTTCTGTCTCTTCTTAAAAATTTCGATTTTCTTGTGAAAAATTGTAAATAAAAGATTACAGTGTTGGACTTGTACCAACGTATTGCACGATTTAAGGGCTTTCACGATTCGCACAGCACGATTTAAGTGCTCCACTCCCGCGACCGAAAATGTTCTGTCTCTTCTTAAAAATTTCGATTTTCTTGTGAAAAATTGTAAATAAAAGATTACAGTGTTGGACTTGTACCAACGTATTGCACGATTTAAGGGCTTTCACGATTCGCACAGCACGATTTAAGTGCTCCATCCCCGCGATCAAAACTTTTTTTTTCCTATTTATGAAATTGCGATTTTTTCGGAAAAATATAAAATATTGCAAAACAACTTTGTCTTTGGGCCGAAGGATTGTATGATTTAGGTGCTTTCGAGATACGTACAGCACGATTTAAGTGCTCCACTCCCGCGACCGAAAATGTTCTGTCTCTTCTTAAAAATTTCGATTTTCTTGTGAAAAATTGTAAATAAAAGATTACAGTGTTGTACTTGTTCCAACGTATTGCACGATTTAAGTGCTTTCACGATTCGCACAGCACGATTTAAGTGCTCAATCCCCGCGATCGAAACTTTTTTTTTCCTATTTATGAAATTGCGATTTTTTCGACAAAATATAAAATATCGCGAAACAACTTTGTCTCTGAGCCTAAGGATTGCATGATTTAGGTGCTTTCGAGATTCGTACAGCACGATTTAAGTGCTCCACTCCAGCGATCGAAAATTTTCTGTCTCTTCTTAAAAATTTCGATTTTCTTGTGAAAAAATGTAAATAAAAGATCACAGTGTTGGACTTGTTCCAACGTATTGCACGATTTAAGTGCTTTCACGATTCGTACAGCACGATTTAAGTGCTCCACTCCAGCGATCGAAAATTTTCTGTCTCTTCTTAAAAATTTCGATTTTCTTGTGAAAAATTGTAAATAAAAGATTACAGTGTTGGACTTGTACCAACGTATTGCACGATTTAAGGGCTTTCACGATTCGCACAGCACGATTTAAGTGCTCCACTCCCGCGACCGAAAATGTTCTGTCTCTTCTTAAAAATTTCGATTTTCTTGTGAAAAATTGTAAATAAAAGATTACAGTGTTGGACTTGTACCAACGTATTGCACGATTTAAGGGCTTTCACGATTCGCACAGCACGATTTAAGTGCTCCATCCCCGCGATCAAAACTTTTTTTTTCCTATTTATGAAATTGCGATTTTTTCGGAAAAATATAAAATATTGCAAAACAACTTTGTCTTTGGGCCGAAGGATTGTATGATTTAGGTGCTTTCGAGATACGTACAGCACGATTTAAGTGCTCCACTCCCGCGACCGAAAATGTTCTGTCTCTTCTTAAAAATTTCGATTTTCTTGTGAAAAATTGTAAATAAAAGATTACAGTGTTGTACTTGTTCCAACGTATTGCACGATTTAAGTGCTTTCACGATTCGCACAGCACGATTTAAGTGCTCAATCCCCGCGATCGAAACTTTTTTTTTCCTATTTATGAAATTGCGATTTTTTCGACAAAATATAAAATATCGCGAAACAACTTTGTCTCTGAGCCTAAGGATTGCATGATTTAGGTGCTTTCGAGATTCGTACAGCACGATTTAAGTGCTCCACTCCAGCGATCGAAAATTTTCTGTCTCTTCTTAAAAATTTCGATTTTCTTGTGAAAAAATGTAAATAAAAGATCACAGTGTTGGACTTGTTCCAACGTATTGCACGATTTAAGTGCTTTCACGATTCGTACAGCACGATTTAAGTGCTCCACTCCAGCGATCGAAAATTTTCTGTCTCTTCTTAAAAATTTCGATTTTCTTGTGAAAAAATGTAAATAAAAGATCACAGTGTTGGACTTGTACCAACGTATTGCACGATTTAAGTGCTTTCACGATTCGCACAGCACGATTTAAGTGCTCCACTCCCGCGACCGAAAATGTTCTGTCTCTTCTTAAAAATTTCGATTTTCTTGTGAAAAATTGTAAATAAAAGATTACAGTGTTGGACTTGTACCAACGTATTGCACGATTTAAGGGCTTTCACGATTCGCACAGCACGATTTAAGTGCTCCATACCCCCGATCAAATTTTTTTTTTTTCTATTTATGAAATTGCGATTTTTTCGAAAAAATATAAAATATTGCAAAACAACTTTGTCTCTGAGCCTAAGGATTGCATGATTTAGGTGCTTTCGAGATTCGTACAGCACCATTTAAGTGCTCCACTCCCGCGACCGAAAATGTTTTGTCTCTTCTTAAAAATTTCGATTTTCTTGTGAAAAATTGTAAATAAAAGATTACAGTGTTGGACTTGTACCAACGTATTGCACGATTTAAGTGCTTTCACGATTCGCACAGCACGATTTAAGTGCTCCATACCCCCGATCGAAATTTTTTTTTTCCTATTTATGAAATGCGATTTTTTCGAAAAAATATAAAATATTGCGAAACAACTTTGTCTTTAGGCCGAAGGATTGTATGATTTAGGTGCTTTCGAGATTCGTACAGAACGATTTAAGTGCTCCACTCCAGCGACCCAAAAATTTTCTGTCTTTTCTAAAAAATTTCGATTTTCTTGTGAAAAATAGTAAATAAAAGATTACAGCGTTGGATTTGTACCAACGCATCGCGCGATTTAAGTGCTTTAACGATTCGCACAGCACAATTTAAGTGCTCCATCCCCGCGATCGAAACTTTTTTTTCCTATTTATGAAATTGCGATTTTTTCGAAAAAATTTAAAATATTGCGAAACAACTTTGTCTTTGGGCCGAAGGATTGAATGATTTAGGTGCTTTCGAGATTCGTACAGCACCATTTAAGTGCTCCATTCCCGCGACCGAAAATTTTCTGTCTCTTCTAAAAAATTTCGATTTTCTTGTGAAAAATTGTAAATAAAAGATTACAGCGTTGGACTTGTACCAACGTATCGCGGGATTCAAGCGCTTCCACGATTCACACAGCACGATTTAAGTGCTCCACCCCCGCGATCGAAACTTCTTTTTTTTTTCTATTTATGCAATTGCGATTTTTTCGAAAAGCTCTAAAATATTGCGAAACAACTTTGTCTTTGGGCCTAAGGGTATCATGATTTAGGTGTTTTCGAGGTTCGCACAGCACGATTCAAGTGCTGCACTCCATTAATCGTGAGATTTACTCTTTCGTGCGAGAGCTAGAATGTATTCTGCGAAAATAAAATATGATATATCACTTTGATTTTGCATTGTCGCAAGGTACCATTTGACTACGATTGATAATGGAACAGAATTAATTGCGTGCCCTATTCTCGTGAACGCGATTTTCGCGCTTACGCATGGAAACGATTTTTTTAAGGGAATTTTAAATAGGAAAAAAAAAGTTTCGATCGGGGGTATGGAGCACTTAAATCGTGCTGTGCGAATCGTGAAAGCACTTAAATCGTGCAATACGTTGGAACAAGTCCAACACTGTGATCTTTTATTTACAATTTTTCACAAGAAAATCGAAATTTTTAAGAAGAGACAGAAAATTTTCGATCGCTGGAGTGGAGCACTTAAATCGTGCTGTACAAATCTCGAAAGCACCTAAATCATGCAATCCTTAGGCTCAGAGACAAAGTTGTTTCGCGATATTTTATATTTTTCCGAAAAAATCGCAATTTCATAAATAGGAAAAAAAAAGTTTCGATCGCGGGGATGGAGCACTTAAATCGTGCTGTGCGAATCGTGAAAGCACTTAAATCGGGCAATACGTTGGTACAAGTCCAACACTGTAATCTTTTATTTACAATTTTTCACAAGAAAATCGAAATTTTTAAGAAGAGACAGAAAATTTTCGATCGCTGGAGTGGAGCACTTAAATCGTGCTGTACAAATCTCGAAAGCACCTAAATCATGCAATCCTTAGGCTCAGAGACAAAGTTGTTTCGCGATATTTTATATTTTTCCGAAAAAATCGCAATTTCATAAATAGGAAAAAAAAAGTTTCGATCGCGGGGATGGAGCACTTAAATCGTGCTGTGCGAATCGTGAAAGCACTTAAATCGGGCAATACGTTGGTAGAAGTCCAACACTGTAATCTTTTATTTACAATTTTTCACAAGAAAATCGAAATTTTTAAGAAGAGACCGAACATTTTCGGTCGCGGGAGTGGAGCACTTAAATCGTGCTGTATGTATCTCGAAAGCACCTAAATCATACAATCCTTCGGCGCAAAGACAAAGTTGTTTTGCAATATTTTATATTTTTCCGAAAAAATCGCAATTTCATAAATAGGAAAAAAAAGTTTCGATCGCGGGGATTGAGCACTTAAATCGTGCTGTGCGAATCGTGAAAGCACTTAAATCGTGCAATACGTTGGAACAAGTCCAACACTGTAATCTTTTATTTACAATTTTTCACAAGAAAATCGAAATTTTTAAGAAGAGACAGAACATTTTCGGTCGCGGGAGTGGAGCACTTAAATCGTGCTGTACGTATCTCGAAAGCACCTAAATCATACAATCCTTCGGCCCAAAGACAAAGTTGTTTTGCAATATTTTATATTTTTCCGAAAAAATCGCAATTTCATAAATAGGAAAAAAAAGTTTCGATCGCGGGGATTGAGCACTTAAATCGTGCTGTGCGAATCGTGAAAGCACTTAAATCGTGCAATACGTTGGAACAAGTCCAACACTGTAATCTTTTATTTACAATTTTTCACAAGAAAATCGAAATTTTTAAGAAGAGACAGAACATTTTCGGTCGCGGGAGTGGAGCACTTAAATCGTGCTGTACGTATCTCGAAAGCACCTAAATCATACAATCCTTCGGCCCAAAGACAAAGTTGTTTTGCAATATTTTATATTTTTCCGAAAAAATCGCAATTTCATAAATAGGAAAAAAAAGTTTCGATCGCGGGGATTGAGCACTTAAATCGTGCTGTGCGAATCGTGAAAGCACTTAAATCGTGCTGTGCGAATCGTGAAAGCACTTAAATCGTGCAATACGTTGGAACAAGTCCAACACTGTAATCTTTTATTTACAATTTTTCACAAGAAAATCGAAATTTTTAAGAAGAGACAGAACATTTTCGGTAGCGGGAGTGGAGCACTTAAATCGTGCTGTACGTATCTCGAAAGCACCTAAATCATACAATCCTTCGGCCCAAAGACAAAGTTGTTTTGCAATATTTTATATTTTTCCGAAAAAATCGCAATTTCATAAATAGGAAAAAAAAAGTTTTGATCGCGGGGATGGAGCACTTAAATCGTGCTGTGCGAATCGTGAAAGCACTTAAATCGTGCAATACGTTGGTTCAAGTCCAACACTGTAATCTTTTATTTACAATTTTTCACAAGAAAATTGAAATTTTTAAGAAGAGACAGAAAATTTGCGATCGCTGGAGCGGAGCACTTAAATCGTGCTGTACGAATCGTGAAAGCACTTAAATCGTGCAATACGTTGGAACAAGTCCAACACTGTGATCTTTTATTTACAATTTTTCACAAGAAAATCGAAATTTTTAAGAAGAGACAGAAAATTTTCGATCGCTGGAGTAGAGCACTTAAATCGTGCTGTACGAATCTCGAAAGCACCTAAATCATACAATCCTTCGGCCCAAAGACAAAGTTGTTTTGCAATATTTTATATTTTTCCGAAAAAATCGCAATTTCATAAATAGGAAAAAAAAAGTTTCGATCGCGGGGATGGAGCACTTAAATCGTGCTGTGCGAATCGTGAAAGCACTTAAATCGTGCAATACATTGGTACAAGTCCAACACTGTAATCTTTTATTTACAATTTTTCACAAGAAAATCGAAATTTTTAAGAAGAGACAGAAAATTTTCGATCGCTGGAGTGGAGCACTTAAATCGTGCTGTACGAATCGTGAAAGCACTTAAATCGTGCAATACGTTGGAACAAGTCCAACACTGTGATCTTTTATTTACATTTTTTCACAAGAAAATCGAAATTTTTAAGAAGAGACAGAAAATTTTCGATCGCTGGAGTGGAGCACTTAAATCGTGCTGTACGAATCTCGAAAGCACCTAAATCATGCAATCCTTAGGCTCAGAGACAAAGTTGTTTCGCGATATTTTATATTTTGTCGAAAAAATCGCAATTTCATAAATAGGAAAAAAAAAGTTTCGATCGCGGGGATTGAGCACTTAAATCGTGCTGTGCGAATCGTGAAAGCACTTAAATCGTGCAATACGTTGGAACAAGTACAACACTGTAATCTTTTATTTACAATTTTTCACAAGAAAATCGAAATTTTTAAGAAGAGACAGAACATTTTCGGTCCCGGGAGTGGAGCACTTAAATCGTGCTGTACGTATCTCGAAAGCACCTAAATCATACAATCCTTCGGCCCAAAGACAAAGTTGTTTTGCAATATTTTATATTTTTCCGAAAAAATCGCAATTTCATAAATAGGAAAAAAAAAGTTTCGATCGCGGGGATTGAGCACTTAAATCGTGCTGTGCGAATCGTGAAAGCACTTAAATCGTGCAATACGTTGGAACAAGTACAACACTGTAATCTTTTATTTACAATTTTTCACAAGAAAATTGAAATTTTTAAGAAGAGACAGAAAATTTGCGATCGCTGGAGTGGAGCACTTAAATCGTGCTGTACGAATCTCGAAAGTACCTAAATCATGCAATCCTTAGGCTCAGAGACAAAGTTGTTTCGCGATATTTTATATTTTTTCGAAAAAATCGCAATTTCATAAATAGGAAAAAAAAAGTTTCGATCGCGGGGATGGAGCACTTAAATCGTGCTGTGCGAATCGTGAAAGCACTTAAATCGTGCAATACGTTGGTTCAAGTCCAACACTGTAATCTTTTATTAACAATTTTTCACAAGAAAATCGAAATTTTTAAGAAGAGACAGAAAATTTGCGATCGCTGGAGTGGAGCACTTAAATCGTGCTGTACGAATCTCGAAAGTACCTAAATCATGCAATCCTTAGGCTCAGAGACAAAGTTGTTTCGCGATATTTTATATTTTTTCGAAAAAATCGCAATTTCATAAATAGGAAAAAAAAAGTTTCGATCGCGGGGATGGAGCACTTAAATCGTGCTGTGCGAATCGTGAAAGCACTTAAATCGTGCAATACGTTGGTTCAAGTCCAACACTGTAATCTTTTATTTACAATTTTTCACAAGAAAATCGAAATTTTTAAGAAGAGACAGAAAATTTTCGATCGCTGGAGTGGAGCACTTAAATCGTGCTGTACGAATCTCGAAAGTACCTAAATCATGCAATCCTTAGGCTCAGAGACAAAGTTGATTCGCGATATTTTATATTTTTTCGAAAAAATCGCAATTTCATAAATAGGAAAAAAAGTTTCGATCGCGGGGATTGAGCACTTAAATCGTGCTGTGCAAATCGTGAAAGCACTTAAATCGTGCAATACGTTGAAACAAGTCTAACACTGTAATCTTTTATTTACAATTTTTCACAAGAAAATCGAAATTTTCAAGAAGAGACAAAAAATGTTCGTTCGCTGGAGTGGAGCATCTCGAAAGCACCTAAATCATACAATCCTTCGGCCTAAAGACAAAGTTGTTTCGCAATATTTTCTATTTTTTCGAAAAAATCGCAATTTCATAAATAGGAAAAAAAAAGTTTCGATCGGGGGTATGGAGCACTTAAATCGTGCTGTGCGAATCGTGAAAGCACTTAAATCGTGCAATACGATGGTACAAGTCCAACACTGTAATCTTTTATTTACAATTTTTCACAAGAAAATTGAAATTTTTAAGAAGAGACAGAACATTTTCGGTCGCGGGAGTGGAGCACTTAAATCGTGCTGTACGTATCTCGAAAGCACCTAAATCATACAATCCTTCGGCCCAAAGACAAAGTTGTTTTGCAATATTTTATATTTTTCCGAAAAAATCGCAATTTCATAAATAGGAAAAAAAAAGTTTCGATCGCGGGGATGGAGCACTTAAATCGTGCTGTGCGAATTGTGAAAGCACTTAAATCGTGCAATACGTTGGTTCAAGTCCAACACTGTAATCTTTTATTTACAATTTTTCACAAGAAAATCGAAATTTTTAAGAAGAGACAGAAAATTTTCAGTCGCGGGCGTGGAGCACTTAAATCGTGCTGTACGAATCTCGAAAGCACCTAAATCATACAATCCTTCGGCCCAAAGACCAAGTTGTTTTGCAATATTTTATATTTTTTCGAAAAAATCGCAATTTCATAAATAGGAAAAAAAAAGTTTCGATCGCGGGGATGGAGCACTTAAATCGTGCTTTGCTTATTTCAAAAGCGCCTAAAAAGCACTTACTTTTGGTATAAGTTGGATCTATTTCAGAGACTTTTCTCTGAATTTTCGATTCTCCACGTGCAATATAGGGGAAAAAAAAAATGTTTCTGGTCGGTTTTCGGGGAAACCATTTTTACAATCTGAAAGCACCTAAAAAGCACCTAATTTTGGTATACGTTGAATCCATTTTGGAGACTTTCATCTAAATGTTCGATTACCGACATTAAAAAAAAAAAAAAAAAAAATATTTCCAGTCGGATTTCGGGGAAATTTTTTTTACATTTCGAAAGCACTTAAAAAGCACTTAATTCCTGTAAAAAGCTTTTTACAAAAATGTCGATTTCTGCTAGCTTGATATCAAGCTAGCAGAGACTTTTTGCAACTGGATTCCCTGCTAAATAAAAAGAGCACCAAAATTTTAACTACGGCACCAAATTAGCACCTAAAAAGCACCTAATTTTGGTATAAGTTAAATCCATTTTGGAGACTTTCGTCTGCTGACTTGACAGGGGTGGTAAATTTACAATTAAAACTGCCGATCGATGTACAAATAAACACTATATATGTATAATCAATGTTTTTAAATGCGAAATAAACTTCATGGGACGAAAAAAAAACATCGAAAATAAAAAAAATGGAAGTTTCTTAACCTCAATTTCGAACAGAAATCGATTTTTTAATGGTTTTCCTCGATCTCAATTTTTTTTTTTTGCGGATGTTAAAAATTACGAAAAAAAAAATGAACATTCGTGCGATTGAATTTTTCTTATTTCATTCGGTGTTTTACGGTATATATACGCAAATATATGGATGTGGTACGTTTAAAAGTACAATAGACCGATGCGTGTGTAGGTGTTACTACATACTGCCGGTGAGCGGTGCGCGCGCGCACGCGCGCGGGGGCTCTGGGTAACGCGAGCGAAGAAACTAACGGTGTCCTGCCCTCGATATACTATATCCCAGACCACTGCTAGGACGCGTATATACGCCGGGGTTCGACCCATTGTGAAACTCCGCGTGTACACAAGTATTATGACAGAGAGAAGAGGCAAAAGCACGAGTGAGAAAGGATCTCATTCGTGATGTGGATGTTGTATGCATTATGTGTTCCACGGACGTCGGGGACGGAGGGGGTTCGCGTCTCATCACAACGCACGACACACTTACGCATCCCTCGTATCGTCTTACCATCTCCTGTGTTATTCCAACGCTACTTCGAGATTTTTCATTTTTTTTTTTTTTTTTTCGAAATTTTTTTTCGTAATTTAATTTTTAGCGTTTTTCAAGTTCAAAGACGAATTTTATCGCTCGGTCGCGACTCGTTATAATCCTTCCGCGATTATTCGAGTAATCAATTTTTTTTTTTTTTTTTTAAGGTTATCGCTAATACCGGTATTAGCCCGAGTTTGCCTTTGAACAATCTGGCAAATCTTTCGCAAGGTGTATTTTTTTTTGTCGCAGATACAGATGCAATCAATCGTAAAAAAAAAAAAAAAAAAATCGCGGCGACATCGGGCGTCAGTGTTGCCGCGCGCGGTGCGGATCTTCGCGATTGCGAACGACGGTGAGATTTTTATCGTGATCCGCCGTCCCTCGACATCGATCGGAATAATCGATTCGAACGTTTCGTAAATACGAAAAAAATTGAAAAATTTCAATAAAAAATGAGATCTTCGATTGCGAAATCGTTATTTCGCCGAACGGAGAACTAAACGAAGAGCATTACTTCCTCGAAGATATAATATATTACCCAACGGATTTATCGATCTATACGGATATTCCGCTTCGATACGCGACCCGGGAAAACCTTTTTTTTTTCTTTATGCGTATTGCATTATTTGTTTATTTGTATATTATCGCTTGTCTTTGGTTATTCCAGGACACTGACCGATATCTACCCGCGAATGCGCGTAAATATATTTCTCCGACGTATGTTTTCGTTTCGCGTGTTAACGACCGCGGAAGGTCGACATTTGTTATAATTATTATTTCGTAGATATCCATTTAGAAATCCATCCCAACGAAAGATCGATGAAAAAAATATTTTTGCAAAAACTATTGAACGATATTAAAAATCGAAAAAAATTAAATACCTCGAAAAATTATCGCGCGATTTTTCATCGTATTTATTTAACCAAAAAATGCCGTTATTCATGATTAATAATTCAGCGCATAATATAACATAATAATATTTTGATAAACAATGAAATATTATAATTATATATTATTATTATTTGCTTCGAAATTAATTTTTTTATTGATTTTAGCGTCTAATTTATTTATTAATATTGATAATAACGATTATTATTGTTATTATTGTTTTTGAACGATTTGCCTATCGATCTTCAGTACTTTAATTATTAATAATTATTTGACGAAATTTTTTTTTTTTTTTTCGTACTCACGAATCTCTCGCGATAGGGACTCGTGACGAGATTTTGTGAGCAATGCGCAACGAGACAAGACGATAGAGGGAAGGAGTACCGAGACTACGAACGAAGTGGAACGATGTACCGTAAGACATTTCACTTCGTTGATATTTCATTATTTCGTCACCGTATTTGCTCTCAGCGTGAATAACGAACGTCATAGACATCGGCGTTCGTGACTTATTGGGAAATTCTCATCGCACATTACACACTACGAACTTGTAATCTATACTCGTAAACGTTATTTACAAAACAACAATTGCCGCGAAAAATATTTTACCGGTGAGCGGTTGCGTTACATAATTTTTTTTTTTTCGAAATCTTACCGAAAAAATAAACGTATTTTCACGATAATACGAAACAAGTGCTGTTTTTTATCGTAAATATCGACATCGACCGGATGATAAAATCCGAAATCGGTTTTCGAAAAAAAAAAAAAAAAAAAATCGGTAAAATCGGCAAAATCGGTTTTCCGAAAACGAACGGAAATCCGAGATCCATCGATCTATTGATTATCGAATAATTGCAAAATACATGCCGTCTCACGCGCCGCGTAATTGAATTGTAAAAAAAAAAAAAAAAAAAAAATCGGTTTCTTATCTCTCGAAATTTCGAGGCAAAAATTTAATATACGTGTAATCTGTAGATACAAAAATCGGTAAGAATGCGTTTATGTAATGTTTGAGATTATATGTAACGGATTGAGAATAATTTGTGAACTAACGGGCGAATTTGTATTCGAAATGTTTACAGTTACAATTCTATTATGCGTCATCGTCGGTAGAAAGATAGAAACCAAATCCGTTCGAGAGATCATTCACGCAAAAGAGGACCATAAGTAATTCTTTAAGAAACAGCTACGTTTGTATAATATGTGGGTGTAGGTGATCCATATTCGCACATATATTAACGGTTTTTTTTTTTTTTTTTTTTTTTTTTTTTTTTTTTTTTACGAGATATACAAAGATCGCATAAAGCGGGGGGACGGCTTTAGATCGATATACGATGGAAGATTTTTTTCAAGGGCCCGGAAATATTACCGAAGGCGTAAGCGCCGTTTCTATACCTATAGAGAGGAACCGCTATCTTTTTTTTTTTTTTTTTTTTTTTTGCGGGGGTTCTTCGTGTTTTTTTTTCGATGCTCTCGAGGGTATTCTTTATTCGTTATAGAAATGATATGTAGGTGCGGATACCGGGCAAAAGCAACCCCCGTCGATTTTTTTACCGATCTATTGAAACGCTTTATTGGGTCGTCTCAATTTTACCCTCGTGACCTCGTTTTTCGCGGAGGTACTTTGGTAACCCATAGCGCATATATATTGTGTCTCGAGAATCTCTCAAGTTGCAGCATCTGCGAAGATTTTTTTTTTTTTCTTCTTCTGTTCGATTCATCGGAATATTGTCATTGTTCGAAAATAATAATAATAATAATAATGGAAGCTGCGATCGTTGTGCATAAAAATGGTACGGATATCACAGCGTTTCGTGTTACAACACACGTTATCGTGGCAATGAAATTTTTCGATAAATAAAAAACAAAAATTCTTGCGTTAATCAATTGCGACGGTGCTTATCGCTCGGCAAATGTCGTTTTATCGTTCCTTGACACGGACTCTCACGTTCGCCGACCCGATGTCCGATACACGCGGCTTATTTGCACAGAATTTTTTTTTTTTCTTTTTTTTTCGTTTAATTTTTATTATTATTATTATTATTGTTGTTGTGATTATTTTTGTAATACAGAGACACCGGTGGACATGCAGAGGAATAGCGACCGGTATCTATAGATATCCCGTGATACGGATCGATGCAATAGCTTTATCCGTGGAAAATTATTTGTTTAACGTCATTTCGTCTGTAAAATTTTCTTAAAAAAAAAAAATTCAAATTTTTGGAAAAAATTTGCTCGATGTTTTTTTTATTAAAAAATTACAAAATTCGATGATAACAACGGAAATAATTATTGGAATCGTAATTTTTAATTTTTTTACAGACTTCGAAATATGTAATTAATTTTTTTCGGATTTAAAGGAAAAAAAAAATTTGTGAAAAAAAAAATGTTTTACAAAAAAAGTATAAGAAATTCAAACTTCCGGTTAAATTTTGAGAATCGGTATTCGTCACGAATTTTTTTCGTCGTTTATATACCGTTATATACCGTCTCCTTGGGTTGAGAAAGGAACGATTGATAAAAATCTGATTGGTCATCGTTCGTGTTAACGCGGAGCGACGAGATTGAGAAATCGAAAATAATGAAATGCCGCAAAAACAGACACAACGGAAGGCGGAAAGCGTTTTATCGCGCGGGTATATGAGATTATATCGGATTTTGCGTCGATGTACGTGTCGTCGCGAAGTGCATATACCGAAAATTTAATGCGATATATATCGATTCTTCGGAGGAGCGAAGCGATACGGAAGGATGGGGTCTCGCGGTGCGTCTCAATTCGATCTCTCGAACGGAACGCGAGAGGTTCGAAAATTGCGATGGACTGTTTCTATCTCGTCGGCGGGGGAACGCAGCAGTGTTAACGCGGTGTACGTTCAACTGCAATTCTATTATTATCGCGAGTCGTGAGCGTCGAGAACGCCCCGAGATCTTCGCGCAACTCCCGTCGCTGAAACGAGCGGAGGAGCCGCGCGACGTCGGCGGCGGAGCATCAGCCGCGTCACGATCTCCTCAACGCTTCGTTCCCGACGAGCTTTTGATATCTTGAAACACACCGCTTGCAACGGCTTCAGCCGGTATACGAGACTATTTATCCCACGCGTAGTTTAACGACTTAATCCTTCAATCGCGCGTAAGCGATATTATTCCACTAAAAGTACAATCGACCGAAACTTGTCGTCTATATTCTCGAATAAAATTCAAAATAATTCCGATGCGAAAATTTTGCAGTTTCTTGCACCAGAAAAAAAAAACACATTTTTTTTTATTCTTCCAATGGCCTTTCCGGCCGGAAGTTTCCATTTTTTCTAAGTTGTTGATTTAACATTTTTTTTTTGTAAATTTTTCTTTTTACCAAAAATTGTAAAATTTGTACATTTTTTTTATTCCGTCAATACTTATTTCGGCAAAAAATTATGGTTATAATTATTTTTTTATTAATTATATTAGTTATTAATAAAGAATTCGCGAATTATTATTATTATTATTCGAAGTGTAATATTTTATTATTATTTTTTAACTACGAAATTATTGTTATTATGATTTTTTTCTATGACGCGTTTGATTTGCGATCTTTCGATTCTCGAAGTAATTCGATTGTTTTCGGCGCCAACCGCGAAGTATTACGCGTAACGTCGTGATTGGTATCTTTAATGACTCCTCAAAATGTTGGGCCCCTCATCCCCGCCGCGAGTGTAAATCGAGTAGTGTACACAGGGGTAATGCTGCAAGAAACGCGGTGCAAAAGAGACGACGACGACCGGATCTCGTGTGCGGCTCGCGGGAGAGTTACGTCCAGTCGGCACGCACCGACGCGAAAGAAAGTTTCGCTACTGCGTGCGCGCGAACGGTTCATCGACACCGCTCTCGAGGCGCACGCGGCCCGCAATAGCGAAGAGCAACATTTTCAGCACAAGTAACAACACACAGTGCAAACTTACGAGTGACTAACAACCTCTTCCCTCCCCCCACCCCTCCCGCCCGCCCTTTCTTCGCGATACACAAGAGATGTGCGTAAGAGAGCACCTGTTCGCAAACATCCGATAACGCAAACTACACAACGATAATTTACCGCAGAAACAAACATCGGAAGATCCTTTCTCCTTCTTCGGTAATGCAATTAAAATGAAACGAAAACTGTTTTTTTTTCGACTCACCGCTCGGGATCTCTCTCTCTCGTTCTCGTACTTCAATTACGGACGCTGATGGCGACGACCTTCGTTTATAAGGTCACGAACGAATTACGTGGGTGAGAGAATGACCCGGCAAAAAAAAAACAGCAAATTATACGCGATAAAACAACTGCTTTGGTTCGCGGAAAAAAAAAATTATAAAAAATAAATATACATCGTGTTGTTCGAAGCGTTGAAAGATTTTTTTCCGTAAATTAATCGATTCTCGAAGTATCGGTCGATTACCCCGATATCGAAATTTTTTTGCGAAAAAAAAAAAATATGATCGAAAAAAATTGATTAAATTTACATTGTTATACGATTTTTTTTGTAAATTAAGCGTTTCTCGAAATATCGATTAATGACTTTTTTTTTTTTCGTTACGATTTTCATTAATTGTTCGAACCTCACGATTTTCTGTTCTTCCTGTTTTCGATAATAATTATCACGATTACGATCAGCATCACGTACGCGTCGATTGGACACGTAAGCGTAAGCGTAGTTTCCTCTTCGCGTATAATACGAGCAGCGCGTGTGTGTGTATTTTTTTTGCAACGACATCGGTTCGGCGTCGTCCTATCGTCACGACGCAGAAATATAAAGTATAACCTCGGGGCAGTGGGTGATTATGTACGTAAAGAGGCCGCGACCATTGCGATGCCGAGCTTCGGACACAGACGAGAATCGAGGGACGATATGACTTAATCGTTTAGCCTCCGCCGCATAATGCAACAATTCAGCAATTACACTCGCAAAGAATGGGAATTCGAGGAGATAGAAAGATCGTTACGAGTTCTCGATTCTGTTTAACCTCGTAATTCTCTCCGTTTTCTCCTCCTATCGGGCGCTCGCGTTTTTTTTTTTTTTTTTTCCGATACTCATGCGAGAGCCGTTTGGGTACGCGAACATATTTATAGAGTATTATTATTACTGTACAATATATACGTTGCATATACGCGAGTTGCGGAATATCGGGGCTTTTGTCGAGGCGAGAGATAGCCCCTTGCAACGTTCGGAATAATAAAGCACATAAAACACGAGAGCAGAACCGAGTTCACAAAAGATACATACCCAAGGGACGTTCTGCTTTTCTCGAACGTTAACCGGAGAGAAAGAACAACCCGACCGAGTTCACTGGGTTTTGCCTCGACGATGTGCATTCCATTCAACTCTCGCCAAAGGGGATTTTGTTTTTCACTTGTTGACGGCGCGATCATCGAATCCGGTTTTAACGCTGGGACTTTCCCCCCGATAATGATAATCGAATATTTTACAACCCAATACCTTTGCGCGATTAAATACGCGCTTAGGGCCCGCGGGAGGTTATGACAACGCGCGCGCGCGCCTGCCCCCGACAGCGTAAAAGATCGTACTGGCTAATCGGTCGGAATAACGATGCTCCCGTTGTTCGAGTCAAAAACTTTTTTAAATTTTCGAGTTCTAACTATTAAAGTGCAATTATTACGCGGTTTAGGTGGGAAAAATTATAAATCTAAGTTTTTACATAATTGTACGCGATGAAAATATTAGTAAATAATTTTTTTCTGTTTTTCGGCATTAATGAACTCGTCCAATGCGCGCGCATTCATGAGTCGTTAGCAACGGTCCAATGCGCGCCGTTTTTCGCGAACGGCGAATTTCGACGGTTTTTCATGAAACAATGCCGTACGGTAACGATACATCGAGTGTCACTACAAAATTTCGATTGTTTGTTTTTTTATTTTTGTTCGGTGTATAAGATACGACTGCGTCTGTCGTTTTCTTTCGTCGGGTAAAATAATTTACCCGATGTGTGAAATGAATGTTTTGAGATTAACGATAACGCCGAGCGATCAAAGTTGAAAAAAGATTCGATCGAAGAATGTTTGCATATCATTGACCTTAGTCACGGAGCTCAAGGGCTCATTCGGCTCCCTTCCATTCGCGGAATGACGTTCGCCGCGTTGTACATCTTCGTCTATTTGTTTTTCTCTCTCCCTCGCGTGTTTCCCCGGCGCAACACTCTCAAATGGGTCGACCGGTACACACGCGCGTAACTCCTTCGTCTTTTTATCGTACATTTCACCTTTCTACTTTGCAATCAAGCACTTTCATATTGCTTTCACTCGGTCGATGAAAGTACCGTCGCGTATATATCCCCCTCGGCTCGTCCGCAGAGCCAAGTAGGCTCCCGCGTCTTTTATACTGGGTGATTGAAAATAAAAACTAAAAAAATCTTATGCCATTATACCATTCGACGTTTGGCGATAGTTTCAACATTTTTTTCGAGCTTTTCGACGCCTCGAATAACCCATATGTTCCCTTGTAATGTAATAAACATCGCTTCGTTCATCGACATCCTGTTTTATCGACGCATTCCCGATAAATAATTTTGATTAATTTGTTCAATAGATTTATATATATAATTAAATAAAAATTTTGAAAAAGTTTCGTATAACTCTGTGTTTTTATTTTCCCGCGCCATTATTTCCTACAGGCCAACAAACAGCTTCGTGGCCAACGTTTGAACCGCTTTCGCGAGAAATTTTCGTCGGGCATTGAACTCTCATCGAACAGTCCAGAAACCCAAAGACCCGCGAGGTGATAGTATATATATATATATATATATATTCGAAACACGTCTCGTTCGATCATCAAAAGTGTTACACGTATCTGCCTCACCTACTTAAGAGACACGGAAGTTATTTCGGTAAACTTTACGGAATTTATCGGAATCCTTAAATTATCGTACATTTGAATATATATATGGTATATATTAACTCCGCGCGTAAAATGACGAGTAAGCGACTTGAAGTCTTCCATGTTTTACGACGCATCGCGTGCGCAATCACGATTACACCTGCATCATCACTACTCGCTATTACTTTAACAGTTATACTTTCTCCGCGGCTCGGTGTGAGACGCCTTATTTCGCGTACATACAGCGTCGATTAGAGCTGACGGTCGGCTAAGGAAAAAAAAAAAAAACGGAAAAGAAATGCAGAACTGCCGCTTTGAGCGCTATAGGCAGTCTTACGAGAGCCACACGAGCGATGAGCTATGAGAAAACTCTTACACACTGACAATGCGAAATTCGAAAAAACTCGCGAGATGAATCGCTCAAACTTGGCGGCCATCTTGAATCCTCTACAGCAGGATATAGTTACATATACGATGCTTTATCGCGTATATATATCGCGTGTTGTTTACACGGTGAAAGCATGCGCTTCGCGTATCGTGAAACAAACATCGAAGTCACTTACTTACGTGTAAGTTGCATGAGGAGAATTCGCATATCGTACGAAGCGCATCCGGCAAAAATATCAGTGAAATTTTTATTATCAACAGAGATACCTTTGTACGTGACTCGATAGGTCGTTTATGAAAATAATAATAATAATAATGAAAAAAAAAAGACGAGAAATTGATGGGCAGGAAATTCGATACAATACTTTGCCATTGGGAAGACGAAGAGTTGCGATTATAGCGGCGTAACAAGTACAGCGGTGAAGGAGTGACCTTGAGACCCCGAACGAGCCGCTGCACGTAATTTTTTTTTTTTTGTAGAGAGCGTAGGCTTGTTGAGTAAAACGGGCACATCATTTTCAGGCTCTCAGATGGCTTTCTTATTACCGAGAATATTGATAGAGGTGTGTGGATTAAATGAAGAGAGGCCATTTTTTTTCATCGTAAAATGATATACAAGCTTTCTTATCGGACGATGAAAGGATGAAAGGAGTTGCGATCGCGACTTTCGTGGAAACAGATAAGCCGCATTGAAAAAAAGGCTTTTTTTTCATGGAAAATTTGCCGATAAGGTCGATAGACTCCAGTCATTGACACACTGTGGGTGCAGTAACCTTCAATAAAAAAAAAAA
This sequence comes from Cryptus viduatorius, assembly GCA_964006125.1. Classification (NCBI taxonomy): domain Eukaryota; kingdom Metazoa; phylum Arthropoda; class Insecta; order Hymenoptera; family Ichneumonidae; genus Cryptus; species Cryptus viduatorius. Next base: position 6,185,066 of record OZ023226.1, read on the forward strand.
AAAAATTGCGAGACACGAGGCAAGGAAATTCGTGTACAATGAACTGTGCATTTATTAATCGATTGTAACCTTGAAATATACCTGCGGGAGAAAAAATGTTATCTTCTTCAGTTCATAACAACTGTGTTTTCTTTCAATGCGCACGTCGCTCTATGGTTACTTTATTTGTTATGAAATTCTCGTGTCGTGCAGTTTGTTTGTTTTTGTCAATGCGGTGAAAAACATGCCATTCAATTATAGTGAATCGCCGCAAAAAAAAAAAAAATTAATAAATCAAAGAAATTGTTCATCAATAAAATTTAATATAACGAATAATAATAATAATTCTCCGAGGAACGTCTGTACGACAAAGAAAAGGACACCTATGGCGTGACAACGACAATATTTCGTCATGAAGTTCATATAAAAAAAAATTATTTTCTCGACAATTATAAATTTATCGTTATTTACCGTTTATAAATGCGTAAAAAGCGATGTATTAAAAATATTTTACGCAGGATTCACCATAGATCGCGATATAAATATCAAAAATCGAAGTAATTCGTTCCCTCACCTCATTAACACGAAATAAAATGAATATTAACAAAGCGAATTTGTTCGAATCTCGAATGTCGTAATTTCGTGAATTGCGTCATGAAAAAAATAAAAATCACGATGTTTCGGTGTGAATGCACCGTTTTCTTTATTCAATGTCGGTAGGTTCAGGAGGTCCGGGGTAGAGGCGCGGGGCGCGGTTATTTCGTTGTCGCGGTTCATCGTCATCGTAGTAGTAGTCGCGGAGAGTGAGTGTTAACGAAATTGCATAAAAAGTGAAGGTGACCCGGGCGGTGATTCATGGGGGCTGATGCCCTCGTTGTCTGGCCTCTGCTGCGAGGCAACAGCCGCACTCTCGAACCGCGCGAGTGAGAGAGAGTGTGCGTGGGGCGGGATCGGTCGCGGGAACGGGATGAAGAGGGAAGGGAATCTCATCGCGAAGCTTCAACACACTAACAACGAGAGAAGCGTATAAACGCGTGCCGTTGCGCGGCTGTTTGCTCCATAACCATCTATACCGCAACTCTTTGTTTCCTCGTTCTACAAATTATCCTACTCAGACATTTTAACAGACAAAATTTCGACACTTTTACTCACCAAAAAAAATCGAATCTTCGAAGAATTTATCATCGTTCGTAATAATCGGAATTATATTTTATATTATTTTTATTATTATTGAAATACATTATCATTCCTTTATATCGATGTTATTCTAATAAAAGAAAAAAAAAAAAAATTAACGTGTTTTATTGTCAAAATTGTATACATGTATATTTTTTAGGTTATAACTACGAAACATCGTAAAATCGGGACTTTTGTTATGAAAAACAATATGGCGTCGAACCTAACCGCCGAATTATCAAATGTTTTGCATATTTTCGTTAAAAGACCGCATATTTTGTATTTCATCGAAAGATCGATTGTAAGTGGGTATCGAAGCGGTGTCGAGTCTCTAATCCATCTAATTAGCAGTACGAAACTTCTCGTTACTCTTGGCCCCGCGAGTCGTCTTCATCGAGTGGGGATTGCTATTTCACGGGGACGCAGAGAGTAAACGCAGCGCCGAGAGGCTTCGACTTCGTCAACTACTCGCGACTGTGTGCGGAGAGGAGAAGAACGCGCGATATAGAGCCCGGCGCGTCGACGAGAAGATCTTCTCCCCCCTCCCTTTTCTCCAATCGTATTTTCTTTCTCCTGCAGTTCACTTGCGAAGGACCACGACGAAACGTGTATAACACCGTTTGTCCCCACTCTCGTACTGAAAATCCACCCACTCACACGAGCGCATAAACGTAGACGGGTGGACGTCGCACGCGGCGGGGCAGCACCGAACGTGCCACTGAGATCTTCTACTTTACGCTTTTGTATATATATATATATATACATACTTATACATCGTGTTCCCCGACTCAACCGCGCGCGCACTCACTCATTCGTTCACCAACACCAAGCAATGAAAAACTTCGTAACGCACAGAGGCGGCGCGCGCTCTCCGTCAGCCTTTTAGCATCACACGCGAGAGAGACTACCGACCGACGACATTGGGGCCAAGAGACAGAGTCCCGAGTCTCACGCGGCATCGAGTCAGTTTGCAGCGCGGCATCGAACCGAGTAGACGTGCCGTATACCCCGAGACTACTTTCTCTCGTTTTTCATCAAACGTTTAAAACTCTCGTCTCTGTAACCCACGCGTTTATCACGAAAGTTAAACCCGAAATATTCGCGATTCTGAACATCGTTCGGATTAACAACGAGTAACAAGTGAATCTTATTTCGGAGAAAATATTAATAACAACGTGAAAGTTTAAGGAATTTCTTTCGATCGATTGAAATTCGTGGCAATTGTTGCGGGTTTTTTTTTTATTAATTGATTATAAACGACGAAATCTCGTCGGAGTGATTTATTTAACACGTAACAACGGAGTACGGGGATCAGCAGTGATTAAAGATTTTTTGTTTTTTCAATTAAAAACGATTGACGAAAAATACATTATCTCGTGCATTGTCGGTGGCCGGTGACCGCGGCGTTATGTTAACGTGCGTTCTGTCAATTTGACGAACGACGAGAGATTCGAAGTAAATAAAAAAGTGACACCAATCCTCGTTTTCCTTGGACTGTAACTACGAGATTATTTTACGTGGACCTTCGTATTATTCGGAGCCCTCGGACTTCTGTCTTCGAATTGTTTTTCTCTTTCGGATCTGTCACTGGAGGATCTCACGAGGACAAAGTGGAGCACAATAAAGGCGTGCGATCGTGTTTGGAAGAACATTTAACGATTGGTGAGCATTTTCATTACTTTTTTTCAGTTCTCTTTAGTTTTCATCGCGAATTAAATTTTTTTTTTTTTTCGTTCGAATTTCGAGACTTCGTCGTTTTTTCTTTCGTAACTTCTTCGTTCCGAGGATGAGTCCCGAATCTATTAGTGCGGCATTACGAGCGATTAGGGATCGACTGCCAGACAGGGTTTCGGAGAACTTTACGATATCTCGAGTACAACACGTGCGCGCTTTACTCTACGAGACTTTGGACTCTCTTAACTAACCGAAGTTTTACTCGCCCGACACGTTTCAGATTCCGTAACTTCTCGTTATCAATCAACATTTTTCTACAACGAAATTTCTCGAAATAGTGAGAAAAAAAACACGTCTATTTTTATTTCGATCGTAATTTTTTTTTATCTGTACGAAAATGTTCTTATCGATATTTTTTTCGAGAAAAATTATTTTCGTGAATTACGTTTTATCTGAAATACTATTTCGAAATTATTCGATCGTAGTAATTTTTTTTTTTTTTTTCGTTGACCTAAATTTTTTACGATTTTAATCTCTCGTTGAGTGACTATTTCGTTACGATCGCGAACTTGAAAATCACGATAGACCGCCCTCACGTATTCTTTCTTTATTGTCGCCTTGACCACCACGACGGTGTGATGCCTCCGATTGGCCGCGTTGCGTCACACGAATTCGCGTAACGCCCGAACCCTCTCTTCGCCTTCCTACGCGAGAGATTTCAGCCGTGAATTATATTCGGTCACAAACGGAGCCGAGAGAATAGATAGACACGCCGAAGCGCCGGCTTAATCCATTTCTTACACGTCTCATGCCATAGAAATGAAGTAACCAATGTACGATACACGTTTGTGTAATACGGGACACGCTCGACGTGTTCTTAAGGTCGTAAAACTAATTAGGCGTTAGGCAACCCCCGGTTTTTCGTGACTCAAATTTCTTCACGCTTCCATCCATAGAAATACGTTACAAACTTCACGAAATTCGCTAATAAAAAAAAAAAATTGAATCGCGATTTTTTTTTTTTTTTCGATGTTTTTTCGTTTCCCCGATAACTTACCGACCGTACCGAAAAAATAAAAATTGTCAAAAGAAATCAAACAAATGTAAAAAAAAATATCGAAAAAATGGATTTTTAGGTTAAAAAATCATTAGTTTGCGATTTTTCATCGTTTGCGGCTTCGGCATTGACGTCGATGATGTCGATTGCCGCATGGAACGCGAGCGACTGGCGAGCCTCGATGCACCGGCTCGCGTCGAATGCACGTGGCGCGACCGCGCGCGGCTCTAGCGTACGATCATCAATCGGGGGATTCCCTCCCCGGACCTTTTTCTCGCTCTCTCGAAACGGGAACCCTCCCCACTCTTTTTTCTCCGAGTTTCTGTCTGACGCGCTCCCCCCCTCTCTTTACCTTCTTTATCGTCGTTCACTGCACACTTCTCCCCCCCCCCCCCGCGCGCCCTCCCGCCATCGCTCAAAGTTCTCCTACTCTGTTTTCTCGGTTAAAACTGCACGTCTCGCGACCACCTCTACCTCGCGTAACCGGCATCGTCATTCTCCCTCCAGCAAGGAACACGCGGCCCTGCCGCTGTGTAAACGTTCTGCAAAGTCTCACTTCGCGAAAAGTGGGCCACGGCCCAATTTGCAAAACTCTCTCAACCTCGTGCAAACACAACCCGCCTCTCTCTGTACACTCTTTACTCGACTGTACTATATATATATACATATATAGAGGCGAATCGCGCGTAGTTTTATATAGACGTATGTATAGGTACGTAAAAGCGTTTCACGGACTCTCGCGAATTCGAAGGGCAGACCGGCTACGACCTTCGAAACCCCGACAGATGTATCGTTATTATTATTGTTATTATTATTATTTCATAAAAATTAATAAAAATAATGAATGTCTACATTATTTTGATTAAAAATAATAACAATAACAAAAATTACGACCAAAAAAGAAAAAAAAAATTCTAACCTCACTTTTCGTATTCGAAACGCCTCTCACGACGTTAATAATGAAATTTCGCGATCTATTATTTGCGAATCTTCCGAAATATAACGTATATTTTTCATTATTCATGAGTCGATATTTTGGTTTCGAAGTTTGAGAAATTTTGCGAAATAATTCGGGTGCGAAGTGAATTAGAGATTCTTTCGTTTCTGTATCGATTATCGTCATATCACATTCTTCGGTACTCTCGCGCGCGACTCTGTCGCGAGAGTGTTCTGCGCGCGGGGGGCGTTTGTGTGGATGTATACCTGAGCCGTTGAGATTAACGGTAAGATGGCAGTTCAGTGGGACACACGAGAAGCGACGATGCACCTACTTTCTACACAACACGTACCTACTACTCGCGTCTTTATGGTTGTGTGTGCATTCGAGAAGCACAAGAGTTACGTATAAACACCGTTGCGAGAGAATACATTTTTTTTTTTTATATACCGTATTTCGATAATACCGTACGAGTATAACACGTGTAGCGAGAATAATATATATCGTACGGAGACATTCTCCGGGTATTCTGAAAAGGATTGCGTCACTCGCTGGTCGTTCATCGATCACGCGTATAGGTTAATACATTGCAGTGTTAGTCTCAATCCCCACTTCCGCGACTTCGATAACGGAATATCGGAGAATTTAATAATTTTTTTATTCTCTCAACTGTATTTCCGGTTTTTTTTTTTCTTTACGAAACACAATTTTGATAAACACGTAATTTGATTTAAAATGATTCGATGATTTTTCATTGAAATTTATCGTTATTTTGATTTCAATAAATTTTCCACCAAAAACAAAATGGCCGTCGGATCTTTCAGACAGAATATTTTTTTTCCCTTCAAATTTTTACGAGTAGTTTTTTGATAATTTTTTTTAATGGGTCAATCGTCTTAAATTGGTTAATCGAGATACGAAAAAAAATGAAAATAAAAAAAATAATAATAATAGATCATTTTTGGTAACGAAATTTAATTCAATGGCTAAATAGAGTCGCGATCGCCGATTATGATCAGTAGAATTCCAGAATTACGCTTCTCCGTCAGCGAGTTGCGCGGAATCTACTTAAGCGCTGCGAGATTCTCGTCATTGAGGTGAATGGTCCGTCTCCGAGAGTTTGCGCATTGCGACGAGTCACGCGCGATTCAGACTCGTCGCTATAATAATATCCCTTGTCGCGTACTCTTATGCTCCTCAGTCCGACACCACCAAGGTGCTCGGACCTGATATTACGATTGCCATTATTATTATTATTATTATCATTATTATTATTATCATTATTATATCGCTGCGGTCATAAAACGTGCGATTCACGACTCGAGAATTGTATCATTGTTTCTTCCACTGACTGCGTGCGCGTCATTCGAGGAAAATCGTTTAACATCGCGCGAATGGTATAGCGCAATATAGTTATAATATTATTAGCTTCTTTTGTACTCCACGCGGCATTCGATCGCAAGTGGAGCAATGCCACGAACGACGTTTTTACTAGACGCCCTCCCCCCTCCCCCTCTCTCTTCACGAACTCATTCTAGTTTTTCATGAAATTTATTCGATCCCAGAAAGCCATTAGACTATTTTTGTTTCGAGAATCTATAGATTATTCAGGTGTTTGTTAAGTCGAAACGAAAAATAACTTTGTTACGATTTCTTTGTTTTTCGATCTATTTAATTAGTAAATCGTAAATTATGCACTTTTACAACTTTATTTGAGAGTTTTTCTTTTCAAAGTTGATTTTTATTATTCATTCCGCGATATATTTCGCGAATTGAGGTTATGTTTTTTTTTTTTTTTTTTTCGTGTAAATTGAATATTTTTTTTTCTTTTTTTTCTTTCGAAAATCTATAGATTATTCATGTGATCGTTAAGTCGAAACAAAAAATAACTTTATTACGATTTCTTTGTTTTTCGATCTATTTAATTATCAAGTCGTCAATTATGCACTTTTACGGCTTTATTTGATAGTTTTTCTTTTCAAAATTGTTTTTAATTATTCATTTCGCGATGTATTTCGCAAATTGAAGTTATTTTTTTAGGTTATGTTTTTATTTATTTTTTTATTTTTTTTTTAGTTTTCGCGCGAACTGAAAACACGTTTTTTATTATCAATCGTCGAATATTCGGGTTATTAACATATTTTTTACGATTTTTTTTTCTTTCGATTTTTCCTCATCTCGAGTTGTTAAATAACGAGCCTCCTATGGGCTGACCGAGGCGAGCGTGTTGACGGTCTAAGTAATACGTGACGTTTGCTACGCTCATTACATAACTAAGGCAACGCGTGTCGATCTTCACGGGCTTCTGAGTTTGTGTCCCCCTATCTATCTATTACGCTGCGCTTCTTCTATAATATAATCGGTATTATTTTCTCGTTTAGTTCTTCGTATCAGTAGAACCGGAGAATTGAATAACACGATTCATCGGATTTATTCGTGAGTCACACGATGTTACGCTGCGTCGATCGATTAAACAACTCGCTTATTTGCCGAACTGCTTAATAACGAGAAACATTAAATTCTCATTATTTTTCACGTTAAATGGTTTTTACGCTTTTCTGTCGATAAAAAAAAAAAAAAAAAAATTAATATGGGTATTTCCCGTTTATATTTTTCTCGAAATTTTTATCGACGTCGGAGCTTCTTGTTTATTATGAATTTACGATATATCACAGTAGGAAAGTCTCGAGATGAGGGCCGGAAGTGCCCCGAAGTATAAATTCACCGGGGACGGCCATCTTTTTTTTTTTTTCCGATAAGTACGGAACTCGTCAGCAACTTCCACGACTGAATAAACACATTTCAGGAAATACAAAACATTTTTTTTTTTTCCCGGGATGAAAGAAAAAAATATTTAAGTCTCGAGATAAACGTTGAGCTCGTAAACCAAAGATTAGATGCATTGCGAACGGCGCGCCACGCGGAAACGAGAAATCGCGTAAATCATTCGAAAATTCGTATTTAAAAAAATTTCTCCTTATCGCGAAATAATTTTTTTTTTTTTTTTTTTTTTTTTTTTTTTTTTTTTTTTTTTACGAAAAAGTTTAACTTTATTCATTTTTTTCGAGATATAAGAATAATATATATTTTTCGAGATATAAGAATAATATAAGATATAAGAATAAACGACTCTCTTTTGAATTTAATGAAAATACGTTCTTCCGGTATATATTTCGAGGATTTTTTTTATTTCTAACGACAAACGATTTTCTGCTTCCCTACGGTTTCCGATAAATTCTCGTCTCTTCGATATCCTATCTATCCGCGTATTGTTTTTGCGAGCGTAATATGCCGTCGCAAAAGCGCGGGAAAATTTAACGCCCGACGAGGCTGAATACACAAAATCGTCTTCTCGTTTATACGCATAAATGCGATCGCGGTCAACGCTCACATAACAGCTCTCAGCACTGATACCGTTATCGCGAGCAAACCAGCGCCCTCCCTCCCTCCGCCACCGCCCCAACCGCCCCCTCCTCCCTTTTCCTTGTCGTCGCGACTGCCGCCCCGCTGTATTCTCTTCATCGCGCACTATAATACTCGCGAGTATACATACCAACGACGAAACTATTTCGAACCGGTCTCCGATTTCGTTTTACCGTTCACGCCGCGTTCGTCGGGTTAACCTCTCATTATGCAATTGGTACATTCGCTGTGAAACTCGCGATAATGGTTTAGCGGGGATTGTACTTCGTTACGCGAACCGTCAGAAAAAAAAAAAAAAAAAAAAAACGGGGATTCGTTTAATTTATTTTACGACGATCGCATTTCGCTCCGCATGTTTTTTTTTTCGATCTATTGGATCACGTATCGCCCCAATCCATAAACGCGTTATATCGAATATTGTTGTTTACTTCATTATCGCTGGGATTACGCAAGAAATTAACGTGCGTGGAATTTTTTAAATAAAATTCAAAAATGGTAATTCATGCAATTGGAATCGAACGATATGTTTCCGTTTATGTTTTTATAAAAAAAAAAAAAAATTGTTTGCCGAAACGTGTTGAATGAAAAGTGTATGCAAAAAAAAATTTCGAAATATGTATAAAAATCGGGAATATTATATAACCAAATAATAATTAATAGTATTATTATTATTATTAATAATTCATTATTATTTTTCGTTTTATTAACTTTTTTACTATGAATTATTATTGAAAATAATAATAATTATTCAATAATACATTTTTTCCATGTATTTTTTCATTTTTGGAGCCGAACACGTGACCACCACGTGTTCGGCTCCAAAAACTGAAAACAATGGAATTTCTTCTACAAAAATCTCGAAGTCTGGTTTAAGGAGTTAACCGAAACCAAATGGCCCCAAATGGCCCCAAACGGCTTCTGCACTCTACTTGACTCATCCGCGAAGTATTAAAAAAAAAAAAAAAAAATGTTAAGTTTCCTCGTAATTTTTTCCTCCATCGTCGCAGCGTCGCTGCAGAGTTTCGCGGGTAGACGTATGTTACATCGCATATCGATATATAGCGTCGAAGAGATGAGGTGTGCGAGTGGAGGGCCACGTGTTTCCCCGAGAAAATAGTACACAAGACGCTATTGCGCAACGGCCGTAACACGTGCGCTTCGCATACGACGAACGAAGTTTCGCTCGTCATGTGTGTATATTCTCTCGACTCGACTCAACCCCCGCGAGTTACGCGCGCAAACGGAGCAGAAGCATCCGTTCCGTAACTGTATCGTAGAAATGGGAGATCACGAGTTCCCCAATAGTCGGTTAACAACTGTTAAACGCGTTGATCGAATACGATATCACGAGGTTGTTGCATGTTCCATAAATCTCGATCCCCCCCCACAGATCCCAATCTCGCGGCAAGAGACAGACGCTAAAACGACATTAATATTTCCGTACGAACGTCCCATGGAATAACGTAACGAGTTATTGATACGATAGTTCTTCTCTTCGCCTAATTAAAACGTATATTTCGATAAGATTTTTTTTTTTTTTTTCGCTTCTCGTAATTGGCGGATTTTACCTGTGCGCCTTATCTCGCGTCTCCCGATCTCATTTTTGTCGCGTGAGAAAATAATAATAATAATAATAATAATAATATCTCACTATTCGAAAAATCATATATTTTCGACCCGATAAGCCATTCTAATCAGGAAAAAAAAATCTAAATTATTCGTATTAGCGAAATAAAAAAATGGCTCCTGCGAATTTTCGGGCAAATATGTTGGCACACCGACCAATTAAATCACTGATTGTCGTCTTAGCGAATGAAGAATTAATCGAGCGGAAAATAGAATCGTTATTTTCGAAGAAAAAATTTTATAGTATTGAATAGATTTTTCGAAATATTACGGTGTAATAAATTATTTAAAAAAAAAAAAACGGATTTAACAATTTGTCGAATAAACAGTGTGCTATTTAACATCGCAAGTTAGATTTTCCGACGCCACTGATGATGCAGTTTTCGATGTTAAATTGCGCAGTTTCGAGCTTCGGCTCCCGAGAACAAAAACACGTGTGGCTCGCCGCGTTGCCCCGGGGCGTCGAGTCTCTCATATAGCGCGATAAAAATTGTAAAAAAAAAAAAACAAAAATAACTTCGAGAATGTTGTGTCACACGTATTATTGCGGACAATTGCGAATGGAATTATCAATATTACGCGAGAATAGTAAATCGAGCGAATAAATACACATAAACGAGAAGAGATAACGAAAAAAAAAAAAAAAAAAAAAAATGTATGAAAATATTTTTTTCATTGGTATATACATAATGCATTATATACATAAATATCGTATAGATATACCTAAAAGTGAAAAATTGTGACGACGCTTCGTTAGCGACGTCGTCACAGGCATTAGCCAAGTGACTTCTATCGCATTGAAGAACAACGGCGACGACGAGGATTTCCGCGTGCGTCACGACGGGCAGCCGCGGCGACGTGCGCGAGAGAGTCGTCGTCGTCGCACCGTTTGGCCGGTCGCGTGGCGTCGTACTTACGTTTCTTCGTTCCTTCGGCGCTTTGAATCGTAACACTCGGTGGTTCGTTTGTTCGCCGTTCTCTTATATACGCGGAGCAAATAACTACGAGGCCGTACGCGTTTAGAGGTTATGTCAAAATGGCGGTAGTATCGATTCAACAGTTCGAAGTCTCGGCGTGTATCCGTAACCGTGCAAAAATATAAACACAAAACACAATCGGCTTTTCGTCCGTGAGATCGAGACGAGCCTTCGAAGTAAATTTATCTCAACTGCGACAGTTATTACTCTCGTAACATCGAGAAATATCTTTATCTAAATATATATATCAATACGCATTTATAAATGTATGGGATACGAAAGGGGAACAATGACAACGGTCCGCGTCATCAGCAGCCTTGGATAACAGTCATAACCTTCTCGAAAAGGCTATGAAAACTTTTTAACACGCGTTACGAAGATGCAAAGAAAGAGAAGTTTGTTGAATAACAAAAAAAACCGGCATTTATATCGGATTAATCATCAGACGGCTGTTATGCACGATAACGATAACCCGCCGATAGCCGCGATGTATTGCGTGACGCATTATCGTGAATCGTCATAGTACGCGGTAGTAACGCGACGAGTGCGAGTTATGTCAATTGACGAATATGTCCGATTAAATGCGTCATCGCGATCTCAGAAATAGGTACGGCGAAATAATAGTCATTTAGGCACTCGATACTTGGAAAAAAAATGACGTTCGAAAAAAAAAAAAAAAATTCATCATAGCGTTCGATGTATTTGCGATAAAAAAAAATCGATTTTAATGCACTTTTAGTATCGAAATCTGAAGCCCAATATATTTTTTTTTTATCAATTCGAAAAAAATAAAAATAAAGAATGAATTTATTTTACTCATAAAAATTTTTTTTTTGTCAAAAAAAAATGAATTTTTTTTTTATAAATTTTCTCCGCGAGCCGTTCGACGTTTTTTTTTCGCGGCTCATAATTTCGACTCGCAAACCTCGCGAAGAGTGACCGTATAATGATTACGTGTAACTACTCAACTCGAACCACTCGACAGGGCGCGCGTTGTGTCCATACGCTTCGGATAGATGAAGATATATATATATATATATACGCTATATAATATCTCCTTGCAGCGTGTAATCTCGACCGAAGCGTGCGCGCCGTAAGCGTAATACCAGCGATAGGCTGCTAAATATGACTCACTGAGAAGTACGCGAAAGAGAAGCCCTCGCAGTCGCGAAGCAAAAGAGTCTTTTGCCTCTCCGCTGAGACGAGAAACGGCCGCGCAACCCGTAGTTGCTTTCCGCTCGCCACAGTCAATATATATATGTATAGCATAGCGAATTTCGGTGTATAGAGTACCGGCATTAGATTCCGCGAACTTCAGCCCGAGCGGTCGGTCACCTTCGTAAGAAACGATCCGTTACATCGAATTAGAATACTCGGTAAAGCGAGAGAAAACCTCGAAGCCGCGCGAGAGGTTATGTACACCAAAATTCCCGATGATCCACGCGTAATTATACTCCATTTCCGTAATACGAAAAAAATATTTGAACGATTTTGCAATCTTATGAAATTCACGAATGACAAAGAATTTCGGAGATTTTCACGAACGTAAACAGATCGAAAGAAAAAAAAAAAAAAAAAATTAAAATTGTTTTCGTCGAATCGATTGACAACAGCTGAGTATATTTTGCGTTGGAAAACGAGAACATCGCACATCGGTGGCACAACAGTTTACATTTGTCTAATAGATTAACATATATACATTATAAACGTATCAATACGACTATATATATGTATATATCTGTTTTTATACATTTATACAACAATATATATATATATATATGTACGACGGATTATAACAGAGAGATACGTATAGCGGTCGTTAGACTGTTGTTCGGCCGTTGAAATGTCATCGACGAGAATCTTCGCATGCATTACGTTAACGTGAACATTGTAATTTGCGTGTTAAACCGCTAATGGGTATTGCGAGAACGTGGCGAGCCGTTACCGAGAAATCGTTGTAAGAAGATCCATGTCGTCTCTCACGTGGACGCGCCGATGAGTTGTCGCTTCTGTGTTAATCGGAAGAATCATTACATCGATCGATGACTCATATCGAGTTCCGAATTTATCGAAAAATCCCCTTTTTTTTTTAGAGACGAAACTTTTCGATCTTAAATACGATTTTTTTTTTTTTTTTTTTTTTTTTTTCGTTTTAATTAACGAAGGCATACATCGCGACGAATATCGGAAGCCTCGTGAGTTGGATAACTTGCGCTCAGGGTAACGTCAGTGAGGACAACGAGGCACGTTTCGTTCGACGCGAACACGTGATCCGAAGCTTACGCACTCGTCCCCATGTTACATCGACGATTCTATACTATATTTGAAACTTCTTACCGGGTGCAATTACGTAGAATTGCGTAGAAACAGCCTGTGCTTTTTAATCGTATTATTATTATTATTATTAATGTTTTTTTTTAACTTAAAAAAAAAAAATCAAAATTTCGAAATTAAAAAAAAATCAATCGACATGCAAATAAACTTTTATTACGAAAATTTGATCACGAAATTTTTTTTTTTTATTTTCGGAGTATCAGATTTTTTTTTTCGTCCTTCGGATTCTTCGTTGTTTCGAATTTTGAGGGTTTTGCGCGATGTTTGATTTTAATTTCTACAAAGAAAATGCACCGCATAGCACGTGGCCAGCGGCGCTCGACTGCGCCGGCGATCTCTGTACGCAGCCGCACTTAACGCTCGTTCACACCCACCGCGAAAGTTCACGGATATACACAACGTGACGGCGATGTTTCAGTTAACTATACTCGCGAGATCGCGCTTACGTAACGATCGCTATATAGTTGGTATATATATAAGAACAGCAGCGCTCGTGCTCACTGGCAGCGGCTACGGTATTATAAATATATATATATATATATATATATATATACATTGTATACAATATACCTGACTGGTGATGTACGATGACGCAACTCTACTGAACTACTACTACAAAAACACGCTATCACTTACCGCTATGCGAGTTATATAGTAGGGTTAGCGCTGCGCGGAAGGCCCATATCTCATTTCGTTGTCCAAACGTTTCAATAAAACACGCAATCGGTCTGTGTGAACGTTTATAATACCAAACGAAATCCTAACTTAATCGCTACCGATAACGCAATAACTCTAAATAACTTCAATCCGTTTAGTTTCTAACGAGACACGATATATCGTTCTCACGTTTTCGAAAAGATCGCGCAAATTTAATATAACCTAAAAATTTCATTTTTTCGCAACAATCATTTGATAATGAAAATTACGAAATTGAAAAATAAAAAAAAGTTAAATGTTATAATTTTTTTTTTTTTTTGGGTTTTTTTTTCTTATATCTCAAATTAAGTACGAAGTTTTCGAAAAATTCGAAAAAACAAGATATACACATATATATAACCTAAATGTTTTATGTTTTTGCAACAATCATTCGATAATGGAAATTACGAAATTGAAAAATCAAAAAGAGTTAAATGTTACAACCTTTTTTTTCGATTTTTTTTTTCTTATATTTCGAAAGGAATACGAAGTTTTTGAAAAATTTGAAAAAACAAGATATACGCAATATTATTTTTCTCGGCAATAACTGGACACGTAGAATTATAAAAATGTTCAATTTTTGCAGTTTTTGTGTAATGTACAAACGAATAGAATCTATGAGTCATACAAACGAAAAAAAAAAAAAATTTAAGGTCGAAGATTCGAGTACAACGAACCGATATTAGAAATCTGCCCGCGAAATGTAATATTATGCGTACAACGTGCCAGTGGTATGTCCTCGACGCAAAAAAATCTTTTGTAAATTCGACATCGGTTCGGCGGAGTTCGGGGCAACGATCGTTCGCAAAGTTCGATGAGCTTCCGGCTGCTGCCATCATTATTATTTTTTTTATTATCATTGTTATCGCGGTATTTCTCGAGGCTTCGAATAATGCAATTTCATGCATTTCGGCACACCTAAAAAACTTTTTTTTTTTTTTTTTTTTTTTTTTATATCACGACTACGTAACTTTGCGAATTACAACTTGACGAAACGGCGGAGAACGTTATACGGCGATATAACACCCGATGTATGCACACCGTGATCGCGGCTCGAACTCTCTCGCCTCCATTCCTCTCCCACGCAACGGCAAACAACTAAGCCGGGTCCGCGCGACAGCAAGGCCCCGCGGCAAAATATTCTTGTGTAATCACATAACTGCTCACCGGAGAATGCAAGTCCGCCAGCACGTGTTCTATCTCCAGGGATTGTTCGCGTTCGGCGCGTTGCATCAGCTCGGGATACTTGCCGCTCCGGCACAGCCGCGGAACGGCGCATAGAGAGACAGATCTACGTAAATGATAAAGATTGCGACGCCCTTTAATTCCTTTTTTTTTCTTATTTTTCTAATGCTATTCTATTGTTTTGTCGTTGATTTTTCATTTTTTCAACGATTCGCGCGCAGTAGTATTTCGCAACAATTTTTTTTTTTTTTTTCGATGGGAATATCGTAAATAAGTAAATTATTAAAGTAAATAAGAAATTATTGAAATTTTTCAAAAATTATTATTTTTTGCGGAGAAAAGTAATTTATCTTACAAATTTTTATTATTTTTACGATTTCGTTTCATTAATGATTATTCACGAATCTTAAAAAAAAAATTATTTTTCGCTTTCGTTAACTTTTCGTTTAATTCGATTTTTTTTTTCATCGGGATTTGCGATGTTTGAAAAAAATTGAAAAAATTCTGCGAAATTTATTATTATCGTTTTTTTACGTGAATACGTTTTTTTTTTTTTTTTCATTTTTTTTAATCCGTTTAAATTTGATGGGAGATTAGATGATTCGACTAAACTTGAGGCTCATCGCTCGATTGTCCATCGCGTTGTAGCGGCGACCGTGGCACGATTCTCGCTGATGGACACATGCACACACAACGGGGTGTATATATAAAACTACGCGCGGCTCATCCGAGGTCGTGTATATATGTATATGAATAAACGTACTATAAACGGTCTCTTCTCTATTCCCAAGACGCGCGGAGATATTATTTCCTCGTTCCTGATTCCGCGTAATTCGTCGTACGTATCTCTGCGTAAGCGAAACTATCATTGCGATCTATACGGCAGCCGTTGTTACAAAGATTTCTCGACCTTCTCGTCATTCGGTGTCTCACGCATCGATCACTGTATCGGCGCGCGCGCGCGCGCGCCAATCACTTCTGCTTTAATGCCGTATGTGTTTCAATGTTTTTTTCCTTCAATTGCGAGATATACGAACCCTGAAAAAAAAAAAAAAAAAAAAAAATCTCTACTCCGAGATTCTTCGTCCTTCTTATGCGTTTCTTACTTCCGTTTTATAATTAAGAAACAAACGTTTTGCTCAGTGGCGAGCATAAATATTTATCCTTCAAGTATACATCGAGATAATGATTATTCTATCAATACTTCCTGTTTCCGTGATTGACGATTGTCATGGGAAAATACAAGAAAATTCTTCGTCGATATGTGTTTTTTTTTCTTTTTTTTTTTTCTTCAACTAAAAATTCTACATTATCGGGAAAAAATGCATTATCGTTGCATTTACCGGCTAATAGCGCTACTCGAGTTCTCATTCGCTATGTTAATAGAATGCGAAATTCTTCGCTATATCCACAACCCGTTTAAGTAAACTGTTTTAACCAATTTCCCCGCCATTTTCAATGAGTTGTTCAGTCGTTTAGTTAATTTCGTGTATTTCAAGAAATACAAAAAAAAAATCTCAACGATAACATATCTACAAGACACGCGAACGCGGCTCGCGTGTACGCGCGATATTTTTTTTTTTCGATGTATGTTCCGAGTACTCGTAAATTATCGAAAAATAAAAAAAAATTCCTCAAAAATGTCCCACACTGCCAATAAAGTTTGAATATCTCGGAATACCCTATGAAAGATCGATATATTTAATATCCCGAAAAAAAAAAAAAAAATGTTTAATAATTTTTTTTTTCCAACTCAATCCAATCGAATTTAATTTATTAACAATAAACACTTAACTTCACCGAAAAAAAAAAAAAATCACTTCCGAAAATCAAAATCTAACGAAATTCTTTTTTAAATGATGTTGCAGATGTTCTAAGAAGACGAATTATGGTGGCAGAGTTTGTCGCCCGTCAGAGTGGATCGCCCATCAACGGTGAAACTGCCTGTTTAAACAGTAACATGCCGGCGAGCCATACGATGGCTCACGCCGGTCACGGCGGTGGAAATCACGGGGTTCACAATGGTCACGATGCTCACGGGCCGATGCCGCCCCTGACGCATCCGTCTCATCATGGACCACCGCAGCATCCGCAGCATCAGCATCAGCAGCAGCAACAGCAGCAGCAACAGCAACAACAGCAGCAACAGCAGCAGCAGCAACATCAGCATCAACAGCATCAGGAACAGCAGCAACAGCAGCAACAGGCGCAGCATCACCATCACGATAGTCAAGGATCGCATCCGGACAATTATTCGCAAAACTTCGACATAAGAAAAGAGCTTTTTTCGCAGCGTAAACAGCGGGAATTTATTCCCGACAACAAGAAGGACGATAGTTATTGGGACCGTCGCAGACGAAACAACGAAGCGGCGAAGAGATCGCGAGAAAAGCGGCGATTCAACGATATGGTTCTCGAACAGCGAGTAATGGAGTTGAGCAAAGAAAATCACATATTAAAAGCTCAGCTCGACGCTATACGCGACAAATTCGGAATATGCGGAGAATCCGTGATAAGTACCGAACACGTATTAGCCGCATTGCCAGCCGAACCGCCGATAAGCGTCAAAAGAGCGAAATTACCAGCATCCGCGGCTCTGATTTACGCGCGATCTCCGAGTCCGGTCCACACATCCGTTATCCATCAGCCGGTCAGCGGCGCCCGATCACCGAGATCACCCGCCCAACTTTACGTACCGGAAACCAGTGCCTATCCGGAAACTGAGAGTTTCCAGTATCCTTATCCTCATCCCGCGATGCATTTCGACACGACGTCAGCCCTCAATCTTTCGAGAGGTCGCCGGCCGCAGTCCCCTTTCGAATTGTCCTCCGGCAGCGGTGACGAAAGTATGCAAGTCATTCCCTCCCAAAATACCGCTGCGAACAATTGTTTGCCACACAAATTGAGGCATAAATCGAGAATCGGGGATAAGGATGCTGCGAGCGCACTTTTGGCGCTTCAAGGCATCAAACAGGAACCCGGACCTCGCGCATCGCCACCGTGGGACAACGAAGGATCCAGCGACGAAAGAGACTCCGGCATATCTTTGGGCACCGAATGGACCGGTCCCAGCGTTCAACCGGTTCCCGAAACCGAAAGGGAAGTCAAGTCGCGTCTCGATCGCCTCGCGTGCGAAGTCGCATCCCTACAAAACATCCTGAGACTCGGAAAACCCGGCGAATCTCTCGTTTCCTCACAGATCATTACCGGACCCGTTACAACCTCATCGATCATTGGTCCCAATCACGGATTACCCTGAAGAGAGGCGACATTCTCGTCGCCTTCCGATTCACCCAACAACTCCTCACGGTACTCACTGTCCCCTTGTTGCCCCCTATGGCTACGTCGCGTCTTACGCGACTTCTCACATCTCGACGATAACTCGACACCTTAATATCGAATGTTTTTACCAATTTTTTCGAGATATCGACAATCCGTTTTTACGAGAAAAAAAGGAAATTCCAATTATTTTTTTTTTGTTTTTTTTTTTTCATCGCGACGATTGTGCGGGGAAATTAAAATACGAGAGGAGAGAGAAAAGGGGAAAGAGAGTGCATAATTATCCAGTCGCGGTGACCACGGAAAACCGCCCACGTGAACATAGTAGTTTTTAGTACGATGCCTAAATTTTAAATAAATTATAATTTAACGATTAGATTATTTTACTCGTTGTTATTATTAGTAATATTATTATTATTATTATTATTATTATTATTATTATTATTATATTATTATATTATGTTAGTAATATTATTATTATTATTATTGTGTATTATTGTATTATATAATGGCTATCGTGTTACGCGAATTGTCGTTCGTACGATTTTCGAAAAATTCGACGAGTCGAATAGTTCGAAATTAAAAATCGCGCAACCGGCTATCTCACCACCGCCAGATTATCCCTTAAGCGATTAAAACACAACTATTATCCAACATCTTCTGTAATCCTAGTGCGATAATATTTAGTGCTCCTCGCTTCTTGTTTTTTTTTTTTTTATATCGTTTTTTGGCGATCGTCGGTAATGCAGAACATTATTCGATTCTTCGGGAGCAAAGCGAATAAATTTAAAAAAAAATTATTTTTCGCTTCGCATTGTAAATATCCGATTGATGGAGCGTAAAATTTCGTAATCCCATCTGACGAGAAAGTGCCGTGTGTTGGAAAAAAAAAGAAATTTTCACGCGGAATTCGTAGAAAATTAAAAAAAAGCTTATAGGTGTATATTGATATTTTTTTGTATACACTTTTGCGAATACATCTATGTATCTCTATTCAATATTTAATGACACACATTGTGCACATAAAAATTCATCGCATATATATATATATATAATTATGTATATATATACACACAGACACACATATATATATATGAATATATTTTTCAAATTAATGTATTTTTCCATATCGTGAATTAAGAACGGTAAGGGCGCTAATGTTTTACCGCACAGGCTGTACGCAGAAGAGTGTTTTTTTTTTATTTTGACGATCAAAGATCGTTGTATGTATGAGAAGAATTGCGAGAGCCTCCGAAAGATATGCAAATTGATGAGTGAAAAAAAATCGAAAAAAAAAAACAAAGGGAATACTTTTGTTTCGTGAAAGGATAACTTGGCTGCGATATAAATAATTTTTTTTGTATTTATAAAACTAAAAAGCGACGTATAGACGATTACGTTCGATATTAAATTTTTTTTATATTTGTCGAAGAGCGGTAGAGGAAAAAAAAAATATCCTGTCACGAATGATTTTTCTCCCGTACGGCCAATGATACATTTATACATATAGCGAGTTGGTGTCGTTGGCCGTCCGTTATTGTATTATATTTAAAAAAAAACCACGTGATACGGCGCGAAATGCTGTTTATGAAACGGGATGACAGAATCGACGAAATTGTAAAAAAAAAAAAATTAAAAACGAGTAACACGCCAATCAGCGACAGCGACTAATAATTTTAAGTGTAATTTCTCCCCTCGTTCGCCCCCCCCCCCCCCCCCCCAAAACTATTTATTACATTTATCGAGTAAAAAAAAATATGAGGAAAAACACGGTGATGACGATTATTCGACGTGTGTACTATAGCTTTGGCACTTTTCATGTGGTGTTTTACGAATAATAATTATTTGGACGACGATACAAAAAATTAAAAAAAAAATAAATACGCGCGATCCATTTTGAAGAAAAAATGATACTAGCATAAGATTTTGTGAGATCGAAAATTTTTTTTTTTCATTTTTTTTCCTTTTTCTAAGAAAAGATCTCACAACCCTAACGAACCCGACACAAGACTGTTTATTACTATTGGTGTTACGTGTGGAAGTTGAACGCGTCAAACTTTTTTCTTCCTCGTTGGTTTTTTTTTTTTTTTATATCGATCACTCGAGAATGCTGAGATATAGATACGCGTCTCGCGATTTTTTTTTTTTCGTAATCATCGAGAAAAACACATTGTATAAAAACAAATAATAATGATAATGATGACGAACAACAAGTTACGAATAATAGTGTATTTGGCTATTCGCATATATATATATAAATATATGTATATATAGTTATATATACATATATGATACACGACTGGTGAATAAATGTGCCCAGCAAAATCGCATTATTGTTTCTTTAAATTTTGGTGTCTTTCGTTTTTTTTTTTTTGTTTTTTTCCGAAAAACTCAACCAATACCTTTTCCTCCTTTTCGGAATTTCCATTTTTTTTTTCGAAGCCCATCGCAGTCATCGTGACTGTTGTCGAAATTTTGTTTTAAAAAACAAATTGCCGCGAGTGCCTGAAAAAAAATTGACTGCATTGGCGTTTACGATTTCCTACGATTACGAATACTGTAACTGTAGGGCTCTCCTAGTCGCTGAAATCGCTTGGCTAATACCGAAAAAAAAAAAAAAAATTTAAACGCGATATGTATCTCATTCATTGCGGCACTTAGTGTCAATCGTGCGGATCCGCTCCTCAGACACCTTTGTAAATATACGATATGAAAAATACGCTGAGAATAAACTGTATCCATACCAAAAAAATTCGTATTCCAACGCGATACCGGAGGGCGAAAAGGACGATTTCGATTATTAATCGAAATCGATCGATATAACGAGAACAAAAAATCAGCCGAAGAAAGAAAATCGCGTGACGATGCGAAATAATCTTTTTTCATTTTTTTTTTCCAAACTCGAATACAGTTCCTAATATATAAACAAATGAATTTTAATGAAATGCGCGAAGGCCGTCTCGCTAATTGCGATATGTTTCTCCGGTTGGTCGTTTGAGCGTCGAACGTATTTTCTGTTTGCGTATCCAACTTCTAAGTACCATATCAGATCAGCGTGTAGTTGTAATTGTATTATATCGATATTGAAATAATAAATTTTCAATGTTTTTTGACAGTATAACGGCCAAAAATCTTTTTATTTTTCAACACAACACCGTTTTCACATTCCTTCGTATCGTCGAGTTCCACGACATACATTTATCGTAAAAAAAAAAAATACATCGCAGTAATTTTTTTTCCCATTCGAGATAAAACATCAAAATTATATTGTAGAGATTACAATGATTGAAAAAAAAAAAAAACAGCCATTTGGAAAAATGTTAACCTCGACGAGGCGGTACTCAAGCAAATCGTATTGATCTGCGATTTTACGCGATCATTTTTTTTTTTTTCATTGCGAAACGAACTTCGATGAGTGACCGGATATCTACATTTTGAAAATCTCAAATTTTTTTTTTTTTTAGTTAATTTTCACATCGATGAGTCGGTAGTAAATATTTTCGTAAAGATCTCTGCAGAGTGCAAAAATGATTTTTTCGTGAAAGAGCAAAATAATAAAGCAATCGAATAAAAATATTTGATAAAAAAAGCATTGATTGCTTCTGCATGTAATGCCCGTTAAGTGATTCGACGGAAATCAGACGCGAAAAAAAAAAAAAAAAAAAAAAAAATGAAATCTCAATGACCGTTGGAGAGAAGAGAAACTCATTTCGACAAGTAATTAACAACAATTATTGTGCTACGTGATTATCAGGTATGAATAATTTGCGAGAGTCATCGTTATCTTCTCCATATTAAAGGTGTTTTCACAGAGTTTACGTCCCGCGCAAAACTGTTGGATCATATCGAGCGACGAGATCGGGGATCGTCGCCCGTCACGACGGAGTCTCAATTTTTTTTCAGTCGTTACGATTATTACACGGCGTTCACTTGCGTTTCTTGCATTTGGTTCTGCAGCGACGACGACGCGAGGCGTTCGGACGCGCGTCGGTTTTCTTCGATGACCTGTGGATCCATAAAGTCGGTTAAAAAATCGATTTAAACGATAGATAATCGATGAAAAAAAATTTAACAATTGACTAAGAAGCAATGAAAAATTTACCTGTGAACTCTATTTACGGTTACCGAAGTCGTGTGCTTTTTTAGCGTCAAATGTTGCTGAACGAGTTCCGCCAGTTTTCCTTGCTGCGCAAGCATCGAGAGAAACGTACAAATAAATTCGTCGTAATTGTGAGTTCTTCTGCAATCATCGATCTGTAAAAAAATAAACGAGTTGCTCGGCATTAGAGAAAAATCTTTGCGTTTATGAAAAAAAAAAGAAAAATTGCACGGGAAAAGATCTTAAGAACTTTTAGCTGCAGTATCGGTATCGGAATCCCATTATAATTAATTACACGCATTCAGAGTCTAATTATTGTAAGTCACTCCAGTGGATCTGCAAAATTTTTGTCAACAATTTTTTTTAGTGCGTTTTCCGAATAATTGTAATGTTTTTTGTGGGATTTTCCTCTTTTTTATTTTCTAATTTAATTTCTCCGGAAAAAAAAAGAAATTTTTACTCAAATTCTAGTCGAGTATTTTTTTTTTTAGGTTTACGCGCTCTTTGACGACAATTTTCATCGAGACGCCTTACTGAAGATGTTTTCACCCTTAAAAAAAATGATACTTTATAAATGGAATTTGAAGAATAAAAACATTGTTATATTAGAATATAAAAGAAATTAAATTGAATTAGAATACGAAATTAATCGGATATTTTACTTTGTATTTGATTCTCTTGTCGTTTTCGTCTTTGAGACTCGTTTCGCAAATGTTTATCTCGTGTTCGAGATTCTTCAGTAACGCGAGAAGATCCTTCGGCGCGAATGTGTGCGGTTCGAAGAGTTCCGGATACTTGGAGCACAATTTTGGATCGATTTTCTCGACCTTCTTCTCCTCAGTAACGGTATCGCCGTTGCTGGTCTTCACTCTCGCGTGCGGTATCCTCACCTCGCCGGACAGACATACTTTTTTGTGCAAATGACCGCTTTCGGATACAAGTCTCTTGCCATTGATGTTTATGTTACCCAATGATCGACCTGAAAATAAAATATATCGTATTAAGAAATCCTTTGGGAGTAAAACTTTCAAAAAGTCTTTCTACACTCAGCGAATACGGTTTGCGCTCTCAAAGAAAGAGTTTTCAAGCTATTCGTCTCAAATTTTGACACAACATTCTTCACGCCATTCTTTTTCTTCTTCAAATCTTCACATTTTTTTTTTACGAAAAAAAAACTAATTCCTATACATTTTTTTTTTACGAAAAAAAAACTAATTCCTATACATTTTTTTTATAGAAAAAAAAATGATTCTTTTTCAAATTTTGTTTTAGACAATATTTACGATTAGAGGAGTGACAATTCCGTCAGAAAAAATTTTTTACAAGAAATTCTCGAAAAAAAAAATATTTAATTTTTTTTTTTCTGTTTTTCATGAGTGCTTTGATTTGACATTAAAAAATCGGAGGGATTAGCGTATTTTATCGATCGAAAAAAAAATCGTAAAAATCAGATATTTTTTGGCCCTTAAACGACATTTTTATTATTATTATTAATTTTTTTTTTCATTTTACTCACTTAAACCCGCTTCGTGTTTTTCGTCTCCAGCTACGCGTATCACGACGAATTTTTTGAAATCCTTCGTCGACGTCGGACTGCTCTGACCCGAGTTCCATCCCCACGCTGAAAAAATTAATTTGTGATGTAAAAAAAGAACCGAAAACAATTTAAAAATTCCGTTGTAAAAAACGCCTTTGTTAAGAACACTCGTTGGCGCACATTTAATTTTCATCTAACTGACGAGAATTTAATAAAAATTTTCTAAACTTCTTCAGAAATCGAGGTCTTTGCATAACTGTGATTCCGAGGTGCTAAAAAAAATGTACAGGAAGTCGAGAGGGGAATGTGTGAAAAATACATAACCAGAGTTCAACTTGACTCCGGAGCTTCAGTTCTCCGACTATCATTGATGACGATGCAAGCGAAGCGAAAAATCTTAATTTTTCTTCTACTCTGCGAATCGATAGCTTCGATCGTTGGATCGAAATGTCCGGAAGCGAGAAAGCCGCACGTTACGAGTTGCACGATATTTTACAATTGTATTAATTTACCCGACGATGGATACGTGTGGGCGCCGGCAAAATGCGCCGATGGTCTCGTAAGTTAATTTTTCATAAATTTCATCCGAATTTTTCTTAAGGGTGTATTACACGTAAATTGCCAACAAAAAGTTTAATACCGTCAAAATTTCAATAATGATACACTAAAAATCTGTTAAAAATCAAACGTTTTAAAAATATCGATAACATTGATTTTGAATAATAATGTCAAAACGTTATTAACAAATAAGTCAATAAATAAATTGTTTAAGAAATATCCAGTGAAAATTCTTTTTTCTCATTTAAAATGAATTTGTTGATTTTTTAGAAACGATATAAATTTTTTTCAAAATTTTCGTACGATTTCTAAAATGTTTTTTTCAAAATTTTGAAATATGAATATAACGACACGAATTTTGGATGTTTTCGCAACAACCTTCCGCAGCATAGTCGCAAAATTTATTCGATCATTTTTTTAAAAACTTACGAAAATTTTAAGAATTTTTTCAAATTTTCGATAAAAAAAAATTGTTTTTTTTTATAGATGGAAAATCACGAATATCCGAAAATTAGAAAAAAAAATAATTAATCGCTGTAACGAATGAATACAAAAGATTAATTTACAAATATGAAACATTGAATGATATATTTAAAAAAAATGAAATTAACTGACTGCTTTAACGATTCATACGTTTGTTTCTCAGGTCTTTCAGCCCTATCTGCGAATGTGCGTTTTACCAGGCGATACGTGGACATGCGATACTCTATCGACCGAATCCTCCAACATTAACGACAGTAAAGAGATTGCCGAGTTGATTAATCCAACGCAGACGAGTTATCACGATTACGTGCAACCCTCGTCGCCGTTAACCGATCGTCTATCGATCGGAACCTCCTATCCGATCGCCGGAATCTCCGAATTCGCTAATCTACCGGTCTCCGCAACGCCCTATCCTCTCATCGAAATTCCCGAGACGAATGAAGAAAGCGACAACCATAATACAAAAATCCCAAAAAACTTCGAAGCAGCAGAGGCGATCGTGGAACAGCAGGGGATAGAAAATTATTGGTATCAATATTCCACCAAACGTGAAAAAATTCCCCCAAAAAACGGCGTTAACGATGCGGAAGAAAATAATTTAACGCGACTCAAAGGTTTCTTAAACAAAATATTACTCTACGAAAGCGTTGGATTGTCTCTCAATCGACAATTTTTAACCGAATTTCGAAGCACAACTACCGAACCACCGGCGAAAAAAATCGGCGAAGAAAACAAAAATTACTATATAACAGTCGCAAACACCGATTTTCTGAATTTTCTCGTTAGAAATTATATATCGGATACGAGACGAGCGATGCTCGGGAAATCGAAGAAGAAAACGAAAAAGCCGTCGATCGCCACGACGACTAAAACGACCGCCGATTACGAGGCGAGTAGCGACGAGAAAATTTCAACCACCGAAAGATCGAACGTATCGGAGTCAACGATTAATTCCGTTATTGATGGACTCACAGACGGCAACAACGTCGTCGCTATCGAGGGAAACTTAGGAGGCAAAGAATACGTAACAATCGAGAAATACAAAGTTCTCTCGACGCGTCTAAACGTCAGACTAATCGAAGTTCTCGAATGTGTGAAAGGCGTGCGACTCGCAAATCGTACCGATTGCACTAAATGGTACACCTGCGATCCCGAGACTGCAACTATCGTCGAATTTTCTTGTTCACCGAAAACGGCTTTCAATTATTATAATCGCGTCTGCGAGGTTCACAGATACAAGCCGTGCGTCCGGGAACGCGCGGCGATAAACAAAGTTTCGACGACCGTAGGACCGGTCGTCAAGACTACTCGGCTTCCGGAGTCGAACTCTGCGCCGATGGAAAATCCTGCGGAAAGCAATCCTTGTGAAAGTATAGGGAAATTCGTAGACTCGACGTCGGAAAAGCATTACTACCTTTGCTACTCCTCTGCGGGAAATGACGAAAGTATGAAATCTATAAGAATGATGTGTCCGAACGATCTGATTTTTTGTCAAGAAAAGAGAGTCTGCACGGCGCGAAGACGATGTTACGAGTGAAATATCGGTCGATGGATATTTTATTTGGAAAGAAAAAGATTTATCGACGGCGTAAGAAAAAATTCGATTTTTTTTCTTTTGAGACTTGAATTACCTTGCGTCGGGGAATTAAAAGCCGAACCAATTTCGGACGAGGTGTCGGTACTCGAAGAACTGTGCGCCGGAGAAGTTTGAATTCTCAATGGAGTCGCGTAATCCAAAGCGCACATCACAACTTTTTCCATATTGCTGTAGAAAATAACAAAATAATTATTTATCGGCATTAAGAAAAAAGACGGTGAGATAAGGAAAGAAATTTCATGAAAGAAGAGATTGATAATCAATTCGTTAGAAAAATTGTAATTTTTTTTTGCATTTTTACGTTTTATTAAATTTTTTTTAATTCGGCTTTAAAGCTCTTTTTTTCATCGATTCGACAACACAATAGATAATAAACTGACTATTTCATTATATATTTGAAAGTTTCTTCCATATGTATGTAATTATTCCCGGTTTCCCGAAAATAATTTATAACATTATAATAATTTTAACAACGATTTACCTCGTCTCAGATTTTCCCATGTTAACTGAATTTTCCTCGATCTCGTTATTCGAATCGTTCGATCTTTCGACGTTGACGCTCGGTACGTTGAGCGTTCCGTCGATTTCTTGTTTGCAATTAATTTCCTCGTCGGATTTGTTTCTTCTTTCGATCTTTTCATTTTTCTCGTAATCGACGTTATTTTTGTCCATAACGCCCTCCTGATAGCTCAATTTTACGAGTTGTTGCAGAGCCTCGAGAACAATCTGTCTATTAGTCTTTAGCATCGTAAGTTTGTGCGATATGGCGAGACGACGATCGGGTACAACGGCCATAAGATTGAATCTAATATCCTGCAGTTGTTCGCCGGTTGCCATTCCCAAGCGATCCGTTATCACGCGTCGAAATTGCTCGGTCCATTCCTCGTGCTCTTTCCAAGGTCCGTGATCCATCGGATACGGCTTCAGGCCGTCGAGTTCGAAAAGCCGACCGTTTATCGGCACGTAACTGACGAAATGAAACGCTTCTCCGGTGAATCTTCCCGTCGATACACCGGTATTTTTATCCTGTCGTCTCTTCGCCTGCGGCATCGCGTGGGAATTGTGCGCACAAGCCAATTCCGGTGTGTTACCGATCGCCCAACCTTTGTTCTCCGGACACATACCGGAAGTGTGAACTTTCAAACGTGAAAGTGTTGTCCCCAGATGAATGTTCGGACAATTAAGGAGTACCGATAATAAGGCGTGAGTTGCGCAACTGTTCGGTACGACCTAAAAAAATGAAAGAAAAGCTTCGATGAATAATCGATCAATTTTAAGGGAGTAATCGATCAATTTTGATCGGCAAAATGTGAGATTGTGTTTTTTTTTTTGTACGAATTTGGCAAAAAAATTTGAATACCGATATTGAATTTTTTCCATTTTTTTTTTACATTTTTGTGAATTTTTTCCGTTTTCGTATTTTTTAAAAATAATTTTGAGAATTTATTTTTTTTTACTATTTTTGTTGACGCGGAAATCTGTAAATAAAATTTTATATCAAATTTTTTGATTCGTATAAATTGCCATCAGGAAAAACTCAATGTATGCAATAAAAAAAAAATTATTATTTAATCCAAATTTTTTTTTTTTTTTTACAAATTTAGTCAATTTGTAGAAAAATCGATTTACCTGTTGCGCAAAAAATATGTTGTTCACAATTTCCTCGTCTTTGACAAAACTCTCGTCCTGTTCGACGACTTTGCGTCGGGATCGGCGCTCCTCTATCCATCGGAACAAAAATATAAAGCCGTAAACGGGTCCTTCCAGTGATTTTTGAAGATCGTATATCTCTTCCACCTGAACTCCTTTAACGCCGAAATCTTCCAACAGCAGAGTGAAGAGCCCTTCAAGCACATAGTTTTCATTAGCAACATTTTTTTCTAAGAAAATTACATTATTGAAAAATTATCAAAGTTCCGCTGCGACAGATACCTAACTGCAGAGAAAAAAAAACAATACGAAAAAAGAAACTAGAAATTGGTGGATGTCACCAACGAGATAAAATATCGTCGAAACAAAATAAATAATGAACGATTATATCATTTTTAAACAATATTGTAGCCGAATTTTTTCAATACGTGTTTTTTTTATGTTTTTTTTTTTTTCAATTACCTGGATCACTCTCGAGCTCCAGCCAACCCTCGGTAAGTCGATTTATGTCGACGGGCATCGCAGCAATAAACAATTATTTCTTCATTTCGTTTTTTTTCTCACCGCGACGCGTCACTTTTTTTTTCGAAGCATCTTTTTTTTCGTGCACTACTGTCACTTCCGCGACGCCATATTATATTATCCCAAAAAGTCAATCACATGTTTGTCTGTATGTGTGTGTTATGCACAGAGAGAAATAGTAAAAAAAACTGCGTAGTGTTCCAATTGAACAGTTTCTGAGAAACTTTGCGAACCCCCGTTATAAACAACTCAGTAAACAATATTTTCGCTTAGAAATTTTTCGCATTAATAATAATCTTTAATACTTTTTTGTTTTTTTTGTCGCGCAATATTACGATTTCGGGTTATGTGTGAGCGTTCGAATGCCTTTGCTCTCGCGAAGTTGGTAACGTAGGGGATTTGTGAGAGATATATTTGTGTACACGCGAGAAGTTTGCCTCTTCTCGCTCATCCGCGTCGTCGTTCCCCCGACCCCCCGTCGTCGTCGGCGGTCCGCCGCGCCGCCGAGTTTTTTTTTCTGAACTGCAGACGATAAAATAGCATGTCCGAAACATAACCTCGAAACAACAAAATGGCTGGAGCGGTATCTCGATTGTTTGCTACAAAAGGTAACAAATTAAACGAAGACTAATCATTTTTTTCTTTTTACTTGACACCCGTCGGCTTCGATTCAATTCGTGTTGTCAATTTTTTCTCAGTTCTCGGGGCGAATCGTTATGTCCGTCCGCGCGTCTCCGTTTCAGCGCAAAAACTGTCAACACAAACCGAAACCAATTATCAACTTCCGGAAGGTAACAAATTCTGTCGATTAATCTTCTTATTCTTTCAAAAAACTTGTTACGAAAAAAAAATGTTCAATTTTCGTTTATATATCACATTTTCTTAGTTCCGGAGGCTGAGTCGACGCTAATAGATCCTTTGAAGCACCCGGATTTTTTCGGAGTCCACAAACTTTTCACTGTTAAGGATCTCTACGAGGCGAAAGTTCATTTGGGTCACAAGGAGGGATCTCTCAACGATCACATGAGACCGTATCTCTTTGGTTCTCGTCTCGGCCACTTGATTCTGGATCTCGACCAGACGGCAGAATTGCTCCGAGACGCTCTGAATTTTACGGCTCACATAGCGTTCAGAGGCGGTATAATTCTATTCATAACTCGTAATCCCCAACACGTGTATTTAGTCGAAAAAACGGCGAAAGAATGCGGCGAATACGCTAACGCGAGACCCTGGAGATTAGGAATTTTCACGAATTCCACGAAAGAATTTCAAGCGGTAACGAGACTTCCGGATGTTTGTATATTTTTATCGACCCTCGACACGGTACTAATGTCTCACCCGGCGGTAAAAGATTCGGCAAAACTTTGTATACCGTCTATAGGCGTCGTTGACACGAACTGCAATCCGAGTCTAATAACTTATCCGGTCCCCGGTAACGATGACACTCTCTCGGCGGTCGAACTTTATTGTAAATTATTTAAAACCGCTATAAATCGCGGAAAAGACGCGCGGAAAAAATTATTGTCCCACGTAGATTAGTAGATTACGAGTTTATTATTCGATACATTTTATCTTGTGTACAAAAAAGCGTAATAAAAAAATAATCAATGATATTTCGGGGTTAAAAAAAATAATTGGTTACAAGTTTTTTCGAATATCAAAGAATAATTCATTAAATTGAGAAAATAATGAAAAAAAAAAGAATGCATTTTTGCATCACTGCGTATTCATCGTTACTTTGGAGTCGCGCAACTTTAGCAGATACGCTGGTCCCAGAAAAGACATTATCCTGAAAAAAAAAAAAAAATTTAATCGATATTACGATTAATAAAAAAAGAAGGAAAGCGAAAAAATGGATTTAGAATAATAAGGAACTTTTTGGGACTCACAGTCTACCGATGTTCGGATAATTAACGGTAAGATAAGTTAATTGAATAACTAATGGATTCGCAATCCAAGCCTCGTGAACGTGATTCGCCATCGCGACTGCCATAAGCCTCGAGCAGCGACCGGGACTCATTTTGCTCTTCGATATTTCGGTCTCGTGGCCGAATTTCTGAAAATTATTCGATCAACCAAAATTCGAGTTATTCTTACGATTTTTGCGTAAAAAAAAAAAAAATCGCGAATACACATATGTGGACTCTGACCTCTCCGGGTT
The DNA here is from genome assembly GCA_964006125.1 of Cryptus viduatorius. Taxonomy (NCBI): domain Eukaryota; kingdom Metazoa; phylum Arthropoda; class Insecta; order Hymenoptera; family Ichneumonidae; genus Cryptus; species Cryptus viduatorius. The sequence continues at coordinate 6,216,016 of OZ023226.1, forward strand.
TCTCGGTGAATCCCTCAGCCAAGAAGGGCGTCTGTATTGGTCCGGGGCACACCATCGTGATCGGGATTTTCTTGTTCATTTTTTCCGCCCTCAGCGACTCGAAGTATCCCTGCGGTAGAATGTTCATTTCGATAATTTCTTCGATTTAATCGATTGTAGAATTTTTTTTTTTTTCGTTATTCAACATTTCGATAATTTCTTCAAAATAATCGACTATCGAAATTTTTTTTTTTCGTAATTCAATGAGATAATATTGTATAGCCGATACCGCGACAACGGCTCGTCAAACTTCGTTAACTTATTACGAAAATGATAATTTTTCATTCCCTATTTCCCTACGAATTTGCATAGCGAATTCGCGGATAGAGTTACTAACGTGAAGCGCGTGTTTGCTGCCGGTGTAAGAACCGGAATACGGTATCCCGCGAATACCCGCGATACTCGACGTTACGACCAATTGCCCTTCGCCGTTATCCTCGAAATGCTTCACGGCCATTCGACTCAACGACACCGCGGAGAATACATTGAGATCGAAGATTTCGCGGTCAACTTCGATGTCGACGTTTTCCCAAACGGCTCTCTGCGTTCTTCCCGCGTTGTTTACCAGAATATCCAACTGAAAATAGATACGGACTGTAGAAACGCGCATTGCTGATAAGAACGATAAGACTTATCTCCGGGGTGTGTCTCGTTCGGTTTTATTAGCGAAAAAAAAAAAAAAAAAATCCATACCCTTCCGAATGTCGAAATTACGTGATCAAACGCATCTTTGTGCAAATTTGTCTTCGACACATCCAAAACAAGGACCTCCACGTCGCTTTCCTTCAATTTGGCGTTCACTGAAAAAGCATAAGCGTCGGAACTATTAGTTTAAAAAAAAATACAAATTTTTTTTTTACAATTTTTTTTTCGATTTTTTTTTTTTTTTTATAAAGCGTTTTGCATACCTCTCAGACACTTTTCTTTGACCTCTTCAAGTACATCCTTCCTGCGAGCGGAAAGTACCAGTTTGCAGCCAACTTTAGCCAGCGTATAGGCTAAATGTTCGCCGATGCCGCTGGACGCTCCGGTAATCCAAACAACTTTTCCTCGTAGGCTTTCTAACGATGAAAAAAAATTAAAAATAATTATTCTCAATCATAAAAAAAAATTGGTAAATGACGAAAACAAAAAATACAAAGAAAAAAATTGATAATTATTTAAGCGAACAAAGAAAACGGTACAAAATTTTTTATTTATGCGGATATTTTTGCAAGTGAAATTTTATCCGTCAGCTGAGAATTCGCGATAAAAAAAACACAGATAATATTGTTAAAAAAAAGTTTTTCGCTTATCTCATTAAGTACATACCTATAGGTCTGCCCCATTTTTCGTAGAAGGCGAGTTCCACGTCGCTGTCCAAAAACCACGGAAATATCGCGTAGAATAGATAATAGAGTACGACGAATAATCCGACAATTTCGCAAAAACCCATTGTTAATTTTTTGCAATTGCAATTGATACCTCGAAGTCTGAAAATACGAAGGAAAAAAAAAAAAAAATCAAAAAAACCGCTTTAGGTTATGGCATATACATTGCATCGTGAAATCGTTGTCCAGCTGTGTGAAAAAGACGAAAAGAAAAGAATTGTGACGCGACACGGTCGATCACACGAGTTAAAATTCAAAATAGTGCATGACGATAGACACACCTCTGTGGTAGTGTTATCTCTTCGAAACTTAATAATACACACCGGCAAAACAAAACAAAATGCGCGTCGATAACAATTTTTTTTTTCTTTTTTTTTAATTCTACAAGAGCTGTACTCACCTTCACCGAAATCTTGCTAAAGAATAATCCAAGTTCCAACGTACGCAGAGTGACACGACGGACCGTAATGTATATATATATACATATACTGTATGCGTATATATGTTTATCTAGCACTCTTGCGGCTCAATGCAAAGTTCAACCAGACTGAAAAGATAACCGGCTTTCCGCTCGCGCGCCGGTGTTTTTTTTTATCGATCTTTTTTTTTTCTTCGTTTTTGACGATTTCGCTAGTGTTTTTTTCGGAAGTTCATACGCCGGTTCCGTTTCGCTGTTTCATTCAAACGATCTTTGTTTTTTTCGTGCGTAGGAGTGTTTATTTTTACTTTCGTTCTTTTTTACATCTTATTCTCGTATATCAACGGCGGTGTAGTTATATATATATGGGAAAAATATCTTTGTTGGTTGAAACACGCAGCTGCGGGCCACGGGATGAGCGGCGAAAAAAGCCTCTGCGGTATGTGATACGGGCGAAAAGCTTGTTCTGCTTGTAAATCGACAGCAGCCGAGGACATTATTTTGTGTGACAGTAACTAGTGGCAACGGCAACAGGTAGACACGGGATTAACCCCCGCAAGAGGCAATGCGACTATGCGCAATGGTTATATTAATATCCGGCCTGCGATTGGACAATCGCTATGTATAAATATATATTGTAACTTGAATTGTTATAAACTCGAAACACGTCAACTATTACAAACTTCCATAACGAAAAAAAAATTACGATCGATTTTTAAGAAATAGATATTGCAGCTCGTTGATTCAGCTCGGGTTACCGGGTCGGCGGTTTTCTCACGCGTTCGAAGTACAAGGATTCCTAAAAATAACAAATTAAAATACGAAGAAAAACAAAAAAACTAATAGAATTATTCGCCATATATATCGAGTCTGCGCAATTTTACCAATAAAAAGGCAGCGCCGAGCAAAAGACTTTTGAGTTTAACGTCCATGTCCAATGGAAACGTTACGGTTACCGTATAGTCCGTCACGGGATTATCCCACTGAAGAGTTATTGAGGCCAAAGGTCTGTAACCATCCATCGACAATACCTGCGAATCGCCGATTAATAAAAAAAATCTTATCATCAATGATAATAAAATCGATCTTCCAAAAAATGAAAAAAAAAAAAAATACGTTTAAAAGTCGGAAAAAAGGGGAAAAAAAAACATGAAAAGAAAAAAAAATCGACGTACCTGAAATCGCGCTTCCGTGTACACGCAAGAGCAGAAAGTGTGAGGTCCGTTAATGAGACATAGGGGTTGTCGAGACGCGTCGTAAACGGTAAATTGCGGAGCGAGAAAAGTAAAATTTTGCTCGATACTACCGATAAAATAATTTCCGTCGACCGTCAGTTTCTAAAATTGAGAAAAAAAAAATATACAATACATGCAAAAACTACGATATTATCGAGAAAATACCGATCGATAAAGAGGAATAGCGTGTTATATGAGAGCTTTGAATAACTCTCGATTCGCACTCACGTGCAAATATCCCGGTACGCAACCCCAAGTTCTGCTTTTTCTCAAAGTAAAAGCCGGCTGACCCGACGGATCCTGAAGATCGACGGTGAAACCTCTCGACGATCCTATTATTCGAGAATCGACGTGTTCCGTAGCGAGAAAGAGAGTCTCGGCTTTCGGTACTTTGACGCGATACTTGAAACGATTACCGCTTCTGCAATCTCCCATAACTTCGAAAAAAAAAATAAAAAAAAATAAATAATAATAACAATAATATAGAAACCATCGATTATAGATGACCGCTGATGATATATATGATGTATATATATATTGTTTGTTGACAATATTGTGTGTATATTGCGTAACGAGATATCAATCTCATCAACGTCATTGTGATGCAAAATCCTCGAGGGACCTATACGCTGATTATGTGTATTCTTGGAGTTAATTAACGGTTTACTCCATTAGATTATATCGTAAATCAAGTCGTGCGATTTATCGATTCTATGAATAATCGCATAATCGACGTTTGTTGACAAAGTTAATTTACCGATATATAACCATAACATCGACCCGACTATTATAAGTTTTTTTTTTTAACGAAGTAAACGATTTTCTCGAACGGAGTAAAAAAAAAAATCGGTAAATCAATTTTTACTCGAAAATCGAATAATAAAGAATTTTGGTTTCGATCGTATTTTTCAAAATGAAGCATTGCGATTTATTGATGTTGAAACTTTTTATAAAATTAATTCGTTATATCGGTAAAAAAAAATGGAATTTACGCACACGTTCTGAGATCGACGGTTTGTTGGATTTCGAGTTGTTTGACGCCGTCGAGAAATTGAGTGCTGCATATCGGATTCAAAATCGATCTCGGCGTTGAGATCCAACCGGCTGTGTCTATTGGAATTGGTCGTCGTTGCGATTTATTGATATCTGTAAATACACACGAAAAAAAAAAAAAATGAATTGATCACGTCAATTACTACGCGGATAATTTATTATTCCGTAGATTTCGTAAGGATTACCGGTTCGCGGCTGCGCAGTTATTGCATATTGTTGCTGGTGTATCGGCAATGGTGAAATATCTTTAAAAAAAAAAAGAAAAAATTCGTTATTTTTTTTTTATTCGATCGAAACAACGACCCACTTATGCAATCACTTATGTGCACCAAATTACCGGCTCGTGCATCGCTCTGCGATATATAATCATAATACTCGTCGGTAATGGTTGAAACGTGAATTTGCGACATATTTCCCCGTATTGTAGTCGCGAAAACTCACTGCGCTTCAATACGCGTTGTTACCTTCAATTTTGTCCGATGCCTATGTGAAGTTATACTTATCTCTCGAAACGACGATCCGACGATAAGCGATATCATCGCTCTCGATAACTCCCGACCAATAACCAATTGAGAAGTATATTTCCAAGGAAAAATCCGGAAAAGATTATAAATTACGTTTTCGATCAAAATAAAATATATCTTAATCTCGAGAATTTTTTATTCGGATAATTAATTTTTTTTATCATTAACCCCAGAATACGATACACGGATCGTGTCTCGACCTGTTTTACCGTCAAGAAAATCGTAAATTTTTTCAAATTTATCGCTTCAGGCGTTTATAAACAGCTTTCGTATTTCCTGCATCAATATAGCGTCTCGACTGACATCTCCGTTAAATTTTGACGCTTCGATTTCACTATAATTTTGCGAAAAAAAAAATGAATTTTGAAAAAGTTTCGCAACAATAAATTATCGGGTCGTCGGACACATCGATGTAAAAATGTGTGTGATATTCGAAAACTTATATTTGATCGGCAAAATTTCTGAATCGAAAAAAAAGAGTTTTATTGAAATTATAAAAATTGCAAATAACGAGTACTTTTCATCGTTTTTTTGTTTTTTAACTCAATTTATAATTCTGAAGTCTTCAGCAAACTTAATAGTACCGACGAATTGAGGTCAAGTAAAAAAAAATTCACTGAAAAAATATTTTATTTATAGAAAAAATGTAAAATATTGCATATAACTGAATAAATATATAGTTATTAATAAAAATTCTCGGGAGAGTTGTAAAATTTGTTAATTATTGAAAAAATGTTGTAAAATTAAATTTTTCCCCGAATTAAATATTATTTGACGCAAATATTATTTAATAACAATAATAATAATTTCCACTATAATTAACATTACGAATATAATAAAAATAAAAATTTATTTCGAAATAACCAACAAATTTCTTAACTATAAATAACCTCTTTTCTCACTGTGTGCTCCGAAGACGAAAGGGTAAAGGATGTCTCTTATTTTCAGAGCCGACATAATCTATATTTATAAAAAAAATGTTAAACAATCATTCGGCCGCATTATTTTTACGAATTTCAGCCGCATTTTTTTTTTTTAATTTTGCAATAAATTCGATTTAATTTTTCTCCTTCCGACCCTTATCGTGGACTTCGCATTATGCGAAGATATCGTACGCGAGGGTCACGAGAATCCGATGTGCGTGTCCCGAGTGCCTTATGCGTCTTTGTCCATATAATTTTTCACGCTGAGCTTTCGGTCCCTTTCTCACTCCCCGTGTGTCTTATAGGCACACCCGGCGTGTCGTCGCGGCGGCTCAATCCACCCCGGCAACCCCCAGAATGATCGCGCGCGTCTTACTTGTTGCTGCGCCGGGAAAACGGCATGCGCCGTTCTATCGACCGCCGCACCCACTATATAAGCTTTCACACTTGGTGGTGGTGGTATGCAGAACGAATTGCGAGTACGCAACAACCTGTCACGTTAAGAAATCGTCTGAGAAACAACACTATTTGCCTGAGTCTCGAATCCACGAATCACGAATCTTTCGAACGTTGAAAACGACGCGGGGGTGAACAACTTCCGGTTAACGAGTGGATGAATAGAAATGAATTTTCGGTGAGTGACAAAAACTTATCATTCTACCATATCTTTTTTTCGCCCATCTTACAACAGTTCGATGCTTCGCGAGTTCGCTAAGAAAGCCGCAGAAATCGGTGCCGCGGGGGCAGAGGGACCGATGGGCGAGGTGAATTTACGTCTTAGCGACGAATTCATTTTTTTATGGATTTTTATTAAAAAAATATATATATATAAAAAAAAATTTCTTATGCATATATATATATTTTTTATATACAATAGATATGTATTTTTTTTTTTAATACAGATATATGAATTTTTTTATATACGCGAATTTTTATGGAAAAAAATGTAAGGGATGAAAAATTTGTTGAGATTATTAAGATTTTTTTTTTAAGCTTCAATATCGAATTTTAACTTGTTAATGCTGTGAATGCGGAATAACATCTGTTACCCTCGGGGGGTAGTGACATGTGTCTTTACATGCAAAGTACTATAGACGCCGGAAACGCTGCAAATGTCAAACGTACATTGACCATCGTCTATTGTTATAAAGTTGTCTACGAGAAATGACCTTTTCGCGAATAATGTGAAACTTGTCGCTCGCAGACTGAAACATAGAATTGTCGCGGATCAATAAACACGTCGGAATGACAGAATTCATTGATAAATATATGCGGTAATAATAAATCATTTTTATATCCGGTAAAGATATTTTTTTTTACAAAAATAATTATAAAATAAATATTTTTTATATTGTTTTTAATACAAAATTAAATTTTTTTTTAATTAAAATTCTTGCGAAAAAAATAATTAACTATAGAAATTTTGTTGCACAACGAATATACAACAACTAAATTACTGTTTTTAATTATTTACAATAACCGCACAAAAAAATATTGTGAAGAAAAGTTAATAACAAATTTTTAACATCGATTTTCGTAGGAATTCACCGCGTGACGGTAAAATAATATGTATTTTACCTTTGAATGAAAAACATTTTAATTTTTTTTTCAAAATTTTAAAGAATTTTTAAAAATTCCCGTTGAAAGTATTATAACAATAAATATTGATGGGTTTCGAAGATCTCGAAGCATTGAAATTCAATTTTTCGATCCACGAAATAATCATCGAAGTTTCTCATCAAATTAATCTCAAAATTAATTCAATATTTAAAAAATTAACGGAATAAAAAAAATAATATTCAGCTAATATACAAAAAAAAATCCTACAGCTAAAGCGATGCGTAAAAGTTCTATCGTCGAATCTCAATGGCACTTGAAATCGATTCCTCCGGAAAAGTTTAATGCAAATGATTGCGTGCGCTCATGTATCAGAGAAACTATTGAACGTTTCTCTTCGCCTCGTTGATTTAGTTTCTGGATTATCAATAACATCGAGACACGTGCATAAGAAATCGCACATTACGAAAAATTGTGTCTGCAAAGTCGAAACTTTTTTTTTTCAATTTAATAATAATTATTAAAAATCAAAATTAAAGTTCTCCACCACCGATATGATTGATAGTCTAAAGATTTTTATCTCATTGCAAAACCTTCAAAATTCTCTCCGAATCTCTCGTTTATATGTAAATCTGACGATATCCCGATGAGAAATCCAATATCCTTATTCATCCGAATTTCATAAAAAAAAAAACAATAAAGTTATTTGTTAACCATAAATAACCTCTTTTTTCATTGCGCACAAAAGTATTTGCGTCGTCATCCGCATTAACGAGCCGCCAATTGATAGGTAAAAAATACGTTTACCCTTCGATTTTCTCGGTCTCGAGACACGAATCGTGTCGTCTCAACTTTGTCCCAAAACAGTCGAGAAATGGTATCGACCCTTTGCCTACCAAAGTATTTGTCAAAGGTTTGCGTGTTTGTTAATTCTTTATTCACGAACATCACATTTATCGATCTGTGGACGGAATAAATAGAAAGGCAGAGAGGTGCTTTTCGTTCTGTACGCCGCTCCGAAAACTCGTATTACTAATCACACCATTTACCGCATATAACTACATATACATATATTTATATATGTAAATGTCGCTGACGCTTCGTTATATATTCATAGCAGTTTCCTCCCTGTTACATGATCGCTTACGTCTTTCCTTTTCCTTCCGCTCCTTCGTATTCCTTCGCTTTTCAAACGCTTTCTAGCGGCGGTTCTTTGAATCTTTGAATCATTGTACTGCACTTACGAGTGATTCTCAAGGGGGTGAACTTTCGTCTATATTGGCATCGTATTGCTTACCGCACGGATAAGTCTTTTTCCTATAACAATTTTTCTCACGATTTCTCGTTAGCGCGAAATCGACGAGGTGAACGGAAACGAATGATATCGATTTCCAATATAATAATGGCGTTTCCGCGTGTCTTGATGCGCACCCCTTCCGTCCGCGGGAGTTGAATTCCAAAGTCTTAAGATTCTTCTATACCTATTCCGCGTCCAGTTACGTACTCATCGCAGTTTCTCTATGCGTATATATATAGTATATATGTAGTATATATATACGTATATAAATTCCGAGGATCGAAATGCGAATTCCTTTCCCTTCCGCAGGACGAAGATGCTGAGAGTCTGCTGCTCCATTCTTGGATTAGCGGCCGTTTTAGCGGCTGCTAATTCCAATGGACCCCATCAGACCGATGAGGAATCGTTGAAAAGCGCCCTTGACGCTGTTACCAGAAAGCAACGATCTCTCGATTACATACCTCAGGATTATTACAATGAATTGCGATCCTTCAAGTATCATCCGGGCGATGGACAGGACGAAAAATTCGAGAGGGAGAGACAAAATAATCAGGAAATAGAGGACGACGACGACGAGGATCTCGAATTTTTGCCGCTCGGTAATTCAATTACGTTTAATTGAGTGAAAAATATCAATTATTAATTGTAAAATTATATTAAAAAAATGAAAAAAATTCAGTTTCATATTATTTAATTAAAATGTTTGTAAATAAAATATATATCATTATTATTATTTGATAATTATTTTTTTTAACAACTTATTATCTGTAATTATACTAATTATTGAATAATTCTAATTTTTAAAAATCTGAAATTTTATTTTTTCGCGATGAATTTTAGGTGATTTTTTTTTTTCAATTTTTAATAAACCGTCGAATTAACGAGTAATTGTTATATTGCTTCGCAGACAACGGTCAATTGGAGAATATCGGTGGTGGTTATCAGAATTTTAATAGCAAACGCTTGGAAAGGGCACTCATAGATTATCTCGAAAATTCTCCGAATCAGGTAAACATTTTTTTTCGGATAAATGAGAAATTCGAAAAAAAAAATATTAACGAGAGAATTTAAAAAAAATCGAAGAAAAATAAAAAGAATTCAAGAAAAATAAGTAAAAAATGGTTTTTCAGCGAGAAACGGTATCGTCACCGTTTCGCGAGCGCGAAAGAAGCGGCGGCCACAAGAAAGCGATAACGAACGATCGGATATCGACGAACGACGGTGACAAGGAATTGGCAGCATTGTTTTATAAGGAATTGCAAAATGCACCGTCCTATAATGCAATGAGCGACGTCGATAGCCAGGAATACATGCTACCGGAATCCGTGCAGTCGATTAGGTATCGACCGTCGCAGAACAAAGTCGACATTAACAAACTCTACGAGTGAGTAATTTATTTATTTTTTCGTTATATATTAATCGTAACGCTAACTAAATCCTTTTAAATCATTTCGCGATAACTAATCCCTCGTAACCGTAATACATATAGTAAATTTTTTTTTTAAATTAGCGTCAAACACGAAAATAACTAATAATAAAAAAAAAAACAAATTCACTTAAAAATTTAAAAAATTCGGATTTTATGAAAAAAAAAAAAATCATAAATAAAATACGTATTCTCGCGACAAAAAGGAGTTAAATGCAATTCCGTCAAAGGCTTTAAAAAATTCGAAGCTCCGACTCCGCGTAGAGAAAAAAATATAGCGCAAAATATATACATATATTTTCTTTGAAAAATGTTATATATCGCCGATATATATTTTAAAATATATTTAAAATTATATAAGTAATAATAATAATTATTGGAAATTATAAATAATATGATACATAATATTAATATTATTGAAAAAAATAAAAAAAAACTTTTGAAAAAAGGTAAATAAAAATGTTGAGGACTCATTCGTAACTTATATTTTCGTTAATACTGCGAGCAGTACGTTTTCCGGACCGATGACTTGGGGCGAAATATTCGGTAAGCAAGAAGCAGCGATTAATCGCAACGCTCAAAAAAGCGATGTAGCCGGTAACGAGGACGACGAATTCGGTGAAAGAGAACGCGATCAGGACACGATGTACCTTTTACCGGCGGAGCGCAGAAACGTTAACGGACGTTATCCATTGGGACGCGAATACGGAACTGTGTTGAAAAGATTTCCATTGACGAAAAGGAGTCCGAAGCCTATGCAAATGTCATTGCCGGCTTCCGGCGTGGGATTCATGACGGACGATAAGGTATTTTCTCCTCTCAAAAAAAAAAAAAAAAAAAAAAAATCGATTTTGTCATTTGGTCGCAGAAATCATTTTTTTTTTTTTTAATTCGTTGTCATTTTATCAATTTGCGAATGAGATCCGGTGGGGGTTTTTTTGCGAAGGTCGCGAAGGATCTCGGGCCGCTTTTCGGCGGTAAGAGCGCCGATACGAAGAATAATCGGACGCGCGATCATCGCGATAAAGTCGATCATACCGCTCACGAGAAAAACGATCGTCACGGAACTGTTTCGCAGCGCAACGATCATTTTCACGAACACGAGAATCTCAACGACGAGCATAATAATCACGAAAGGCATGCGACTGTTGCCGGTCATCACGGTCTCGAGGCGACCACCCCTTCCGAAGCTCCGGGCAGCAGCCTTAGTTCGCCGCACACGACGCCGGGACAGAAGGAATTAACGAGCGTAAGCAACAAATCGGCAAAAATATTATCGAAAAGAGATCATCGCACCATTGAGGTAAAGAAGAAGAGCGTCGATTGGTCGCAATATTTCGGTATCGATCGAAGGAAGAAAAAGGCTGCGCTGCTGGCGAGACCCGGAAGTCAGGATCAGGACGACGAATGGATGATTCAACGATACTATAAGGTATATAGCCACCAAAATCGTTATATGAATAACGATATTGCGATTTTGAAGAAATTCTAGTTGTATAACTCGAAATTTCGAGAAAATAAAAATTCGAAAAAAAAAATCGATTTCGAAAAAAAATTCGAAATTTTTTTTTCTCGTTATACAACTCGAAATTTCGACTGCAATTTTTTTTATCGCAAGGGAACTAATTATTAACTATTCCACAATTAATTCATGATTTCGGGATCATTACTATCAATAATTAAAAATTAATCAATTTCATTCCCGAAAGTTTTTTTTTTTGTCGTTGCTAATGGCCGAAAATATTTCGAAAAAAAAAAAATTTACCTGAAAAATTTTTTGGTAAAAAATACGTTTGTTAATTAAGTTAGTTAAAGTTAATTTTTTTACATTTTTTTTTTTTTTTTTTTTCGTAAGACAATGGCAGAGAATCTTAAATCGTCGGGAAAAAATGGTAATTCGGAGAAGGAAAACGGCGGAAAAATTGATAAACTCGACCAGATGGACACGCGACTGAAAAACGTGAAGAATCTGATCGTCGAAGATGCATTGAAATACGGATCGGACGACAGCAACGATGGACAGGAAGTGAAGGACGTCGTTATGGCGCGTTTGGCTGCCGCGTATTCGTTGGAAAAGATGCGAAGAGCTTTAGACGAATTTCGCAACAATATCGCTGCGCAACGAGAGCTCATGAGAGCCGCACATGCGAAGAACCATACGACGAATAATTATAAAGACGATTCCGGTAGCAACAATGGTAATCAGAAGAAACGCAACGGCAATCTTATCACCGACGACGGCGCAAATTCCTACGAAGGTAAAAAAATAAGAAGACAACAAAGTTGATTAACAGTTTTTCCTCGACGAATGAACTGAGAAGCGAACAATTTTTGTAGGAATCGACGAGGGAAGGGGTTGTCCCGAATTGGAGAGCATTGAACGCAGCTGTCGACCTGCTAAAGCACTGATTAACGGATTTTACGAACCCTGCGTTATGCATCAAATGTGCCGCGCGTGTGTGAGTATTAAAAAAAACACGCAAAAAATTATCAATTGCAATATTTGCGAAGTTTTTTCGATTTTTTAGAATTATTAACCCCTTGTTTCCGCACTAAAAAAAAATTAAACTGAAATTTGATAAATTTTTTCTCAATTAATTAATTTAATTTTTTTTATAATTAAATTGAAATTTGGTATTTTTTTTATTTATTTATTCGATTTTCTTTTTTCGACTAATTTGCTATAATTAGTAAATATGAATAAAATTAAGAATTCGATGACTTCGATTTACTGATTTTTTTTTCGATATCTACGATATGAATTTTTTTTTTCTTCGTGTAAATATGAATTTCATCAATTCGCAGGACGACGACGAAGAATGTTTGAATATTTTTAACACGGAGGCTTCGAAGGTCTGCGAAAACATTCAGGAATCTCGAGAGACACGAGGACACTGCGGCCGAACGGCATTAGTGATATTGCAGATGCAACCGTCGCCGATCGCGACGACGATGTGTCGGGCGAACGTCGATTCTTGTCTCCGGCGACAGTATCGTTATCGTCATCGTGCGTTTTACTATCAGAACGGTTGGTTACCGCATCTCTCGATGGACGCCGCGCAGCTTCGCGAACGATAAGAAAATCTCACCGTTGCGCTCTGACATTGCGGTCACATCAACCGAAAAAAAAAAAATGAAACAAAAAAAAAGAATCTTCCGTCGTTAAAGTCGATATTGTTAGAGAAACGAAAACAAAGACGAAAAAAAAAAAATTGAATGTTGATGCAGGAAGCTGATTATTGTCGACAAAGTCGTTGAATCGACTCAAAGATATTGAAACGAGTGGCAGAAAAAAAAAAAAAACGATTTTTTTCGCGAAAATTTTTTTCGCGACGTACGGCTAAAATCGCTATCGGTCAGTCGGCGAGAATATCGATGAAGACGCGAATGAGAGACGAGCAAAAAAAAAAGGAAAAACCGTGGAATAGATGAACGTCCGTATAATCCTCTTTATCATCGTAATTATGATGCTACTAATATACTCACTGTGAACACGAGAATAAAAATGGTAAAACGAGATTAATCGCATGAAAAAAAAAAAAATTATAAAACTTATAATCGTAAAGGCTTAATCCGTACCATGTGTACCTGAATGTATAAATGGTAGCATCTAAGCGACACTAAAAAAAAAAAGAAAAAAAAAATATATATATATATACATTATAGTATGAAAATATATAGTCGTGAAAAGGATTGATATATATCGTTTGTTTTCTGTGGCGCGTGATACGGATTATCGAGATGACAAGAAAAAATGATGTAACGCGACTCGACGAACGGACCTAACGATTATTCGACATTTTTTTTTTTACGATCGTATTTTATTAACTGCTTTAAAAAAAAAAAAGAAAAGTCTACGCGTAGATCTATTTGCCGCGCACCCACTCGGCTGGACGACTCGGTATTTTGCCTATGTATTTCGTACCGTATTTCGTATATTTATGTATTATTAGTCGAAAAACTCGATCGCACATATAAACGCGTAGAATCTCTCACTTTAGGCACCTGATAACAATGAAGACAATAATTAATTATTATATTCCACATTAATTCGACGCTTAATCGCGATGTTTCTACTCAGCAGAATTCCCAAAAAAAATTCGCGTCGTTAATTAATAACTTTTTTTTTTTTTTACTTCGCGAATATTGGCCTCTCCTTTTTTCTTCGTATTTTGCGTCCCCTCTCGATTGTCGAAACGAACCGCGTGCGTTTTAATTAAATTTAGAGGAATTAACGAAAAAAAAAAAAATTACGAAGCAAAGAAATTTTATGTACTCCGCAACACGTACATTCGAGAGAAACAAAAAAACTTAAACATGAAGCAGGGTTGATATGGGTACCATCACTTAAGCTATAGACTATAATTGTGTAGTTAACGAATTGAGTGCAACTTTCGGTAAGGCGCTTGAGAATACCGAGTGCGTGCGTTGCAATTAGATTTATTATAAAAGAAAAATAACTGCGATAGACGATCGCGGCGCGTGTTATCGATCGAAAAAAAAAAAAAAATTACGATGTTCGAAGCGCCAGTAAAGAAAAAACCGTTTTATTCATATAGCGGAAATGGGTAAATGTAGTTTCGCGATTTTTTATGCAAACGATATAAATTATTTTTCATCGAGAATTTTCCGTGATTTTTGTTTTAAATGAATAAATAATCGATTATTCTTCGTATTAATAAATCGCGATATATATATATATTTTTTTTTCGAAGTTGAAAATTCATTCGAAAAGCCCATTTCCGCGAAATATACGTGTTTACGATAAACATATAATAAATGTTATAGCGAATAAATATATTCGTTATTTACGAATTTAATTGAAATTCGAAACGCCGATTATTCTCGTAAATGTTAATTACTTAATTACCGTTCAAGCTTTCGCAATAATTACCAAAAATTCATCTCACACACCGAAATGTCGCGTTAAAAAAAAAAAAAAGACTTTCGCGTGTGTTAAAAACAAGATTTGCCGAAAAAGGGACTATCTGTATTATTATTATTATTATTATTATTGCGTCGAATAGAGGAGAGAAATTAATTAGCGCGCAAGAAAAATCGACCCAAAAAAAGAAAAGACTCTCCCGTGTCCGTTGGGTCCTTCGAATTATCATCGTATACCAGAGAAGCAAATAAATATTAACGAGAAAAAGAAAAGTTCGAAGCGTGGGATGAAATTTACGATTAAAAACGAAGTATTATATCCGAACTGCAGCACAAGTTTAAACGATAAATCCGGTAAAAAAAATGGCGCTTTAACTTATACCGTATTTAATTAAACGATTATTAATTATGTATTTAAAGATTTAAAAATAAAGAAACAAATCTATATATATATATATCCATGTTAAAGTCGTGGATGCATTATGTATATGCATCGCCCCTATTACATGTATATAATGATAACAATAAATCTATTTAAACATAATCTCGTTTATTTGTCTTTTATTGTTTACATTGTCATCGAATTATCGCTTACTGAACGCCGTCGTCACGATTGTACGAGTCACCGGTGTTGTTATTATTTACGTTCAGCTGATCGTCGCGAACGCCATCCAGTACTGCAGGGCATATCGTGTGATAGAGGCTCAGAGTGTCGAATTCCAATTTGGCACATTCGACTACAATGATAAAAAAAATTACGAAATTCACTAAAATTTTAACGTGACACTTTTTTTTAACAGCAATTATTATTATTTTTATTATTACCCCTCATTTGAACAATGTCCTCGAGCCACGTTTTCAGCTGTATAATAGTTTCGTCAATCTTTCGCGACGCTTCCTTAACAGCATCATTGTTGTTATCTGTCATATTATTAGATTTTGAACGAAGCAATTGTCTGGACAATGGTACAAAATCGTACGTCTTATTTCGCAATTTGAATTTACGAAAAAAAAAAACGAAAAATCAACATAAACTAAAAGTTGACGAGTAGAAGTTGCGTTCGAGGGGAAACTGGGAAACGAATCGTCGGATGTTTTTATCGTTTCGGGGAGCGCGCGGAGTATGTTTTGTATGTACTTCTATAAAGGTTATACGATTGGCTGTCGGCATATAATTTGAGGGAAAAAATAGAGATTAAAGACGGGAACTTGCGGTCGACACTGGAACTACTGAAAATGTCCGCCGCTGCAAGATTTAACCGCGAAAAGCGTTAATACACTTCCGGCTGAAGAATAACGGTGAATAATACTAAAATAAGAAATAATGCCGTTAGAAATATGGAACAATGTAATATTAATTATTGCGCAATATTTTTTCCGGTAGTTAACAAATTGAAATATGAATGTTAAGCGAACACGGGGTTACTCCGCTGAGAATAGCGCCACCATCGGTTATATCCCGAAGCCAATAGTATTTGGCCATAGCGTATAAAGTGGCGGCTGTCCGGTAACGATAAGTCTCGGTTGTGTTATGCGCACACGTTGTTCCTTTTCGGTCTATAGTGGCGTTTCTACACGGTATACTGTCTGAATAAAAAAAAATATACTGTAGACAAGCCGGTTTGTTGTTCCCGCTTATATATCTGTAAGTATTATATAAACTCGTAACAACGCTCTCGGAGTCGTGGCAAATATTTCGAGAATAAGCGCAAAACCCGTTAAACGAGGGGGTGATAGATTACAAAGAGCCCCGCGACTGGCGCAACGCGCTCTTCTGATACACATTTTTTTTTCCCTCCTGTTTCTTCGTGTGTGCCCGTCGCAATAGAAGTAGGTGGGAACAGGGGGCCGGTTGCAAATGCAATCGTTTCGACGTTACGGCTAATAGAAATTTTTCATCGAAGACTGGCGCCGACTTAATCCGCCGTATGAGATAATTCGTGGTATGTATTTACATAACTCTGTGTATTTTTCCCACCAACAATAAACTATTTTTGCGGATAAACAAAAGAGTTGCGGTTGTGTTTCGATGTTTCGTACTTCAATTAACCTTCAAGCGTTACGACCGAAGTTTCTCGGCGCTTTTCGCCGCTTCCGAGGCCGCGTGCTTTACTTTTATTTCCCTCCTCTCATTCTTATCGCACGCAGTACACACGAATTCAACATTTCGCGTATTGTTTTCGAGAGAAAACAAAAAATTATTAAACACAGATACGATCTGTGCAAAGTTCGTTAACTCGCGATGCGAAACAAGTTATTGCACTTTTTATCGGAACTAACGAGTGTTTAAAACAACGGACGGTCAAGGTTACATACATCGCGCGAAAATATAGTGCGACGTACTTTTATCGCGAGATAACCTCCTTCCATCGTTTCTAAAACACTGGAAAGGTTAAGAAAACAACTTTTTCCATTGTTTTTTAGGTTTATCAGACAAGAAACGATGGCTGATACAGCGGAGAGCAATGCCTTGAGCGAGAGCCAAGATTTTCAATTGATTGACTGCGAAGAAAGCCAAAAGCCCGTTCAAGACGAGACGCAACCTTCGGAAGACCAAAACAACGCTACGAATATCGTTGAAAAACCCACCGCTGTTGCCGAAGAAAAAATTACAGAAAAATCTGAAACACCAGAAAACGTGACGCAAAATGATTCCATCGCAAAAAATGACGATATTTCTGAAACGCAAATTGAGAAAAAAGACGATGTTTCAGCTAAAAATGACGACGACGACGATGAGATGGATTTTATTCCCAGCAGTCAGCAAGCGCCAACAGTTTCCCCGTTGAAAAAACAACTTTCGGCTCTTGTCAGCGGATTGTCGCAAAAGCGCAAAGCACAGACGTCCGACGAGCCGATTGCAAAATTTCAGCGCACTTCTTCCACTGAAGATGCGTTAAGCAGCGTTAGAAAAAAAATTGAAGCCAAAAACGACGTTTCCGATTCGAATATCGAGGAGAACGAGAACGTTGACTCCACGGAAATAATTCCCGAGACTCAGGAAAGCGTTGCGGACGAAAATCCCGCGGAATCTTTGGAAGAGGTGCAGCAGCAGCTGGTAGAAACTTTGTCGCAATGCGCGGGGGACGAATCAAAGGCCGCCGAAAGTTCGAGTCCCATAAAAGAAAAATTGTCTCCCGTTGAAGTTTCGGATGCCGCAAAGTCGCCGAAAAAAACGTTAACCGATCTCGCAAACAGCGAAAAATCGAGTCCCACAAAAGAAAAAGGTACAATAAGCGAATCAACGGATGCGAAAGAATCGCCGAAAAAAGATCGAATGCTTGAAAAAATCGTATCTCCCGAAGCGCCGAAAGAATCGGAAAAAAACGATTCCGTAATCGCCGAAACTCCGATCGAAGAGCCGAAACCCGAAATTCACGAAGTATCGAAAATCCCCGATAGCAAAGATAAACCCGACGAGGAATCTCCTATATCTCAAACGCGCAAAAGTGACGACAGTGGTTTCGGTTCTACGAGAATGGAAGTCGATCCCCTTAAAGTTCCACCACCGCAAATGAGTACCAATCGCTCGAGAATGAGTATAGAAGTGATATACGACAAGGCAACTGCGCCGCCGAAACGGCCGAGAGAACTCGTGGAGATCGACGAAGACGGTGAAAAAATTGTATTGGACTCGTCGCAAGAAGGCTGCGATAAATCTTTGGAAAATATAAACATCGAACCAAACAAAACTCTCGAAACATCGTACAAAACTTGCGACAGTAAATCGAGTACCGATTATAAATCGATCGAGAGCAGCAAAGATTCGAGTAGCGAATTCAAATCCAGTTATTCGCTGACGAACGGTAGCGCCGATTCGAAAAAAACCGATTCCGACAATACGGTAACTATTGGTTCGGATTTAATCGATTCCACGTCTTCCACAAAAATCGATGCCGCGTCGAGTCCCGTAAAAAAAGTTCGAAATATTCCGCCGATAGTAAAAATTAGCGAACATCCCGAAGTTTTAAGTATCAGCGATAGCGACGGTGATTCCTTCGTCGCCGAGGACCGCGCGAGAGCGAAATTGGATCAAATCACTTCGGCGAATCACGAGACTTCAAACGTAAAAATATTGACCGTCGAGAGAGAAATAAATTTTATCGTTAAATTAAAATGTTTGATACAAGTTGACGAGACAACGAAGGAACACGTTGACAAAGTATTGACGAGCGTTCATTGCGAGTCGACAAATTCGCATTTATCGTCGATGAGACGAAGAAACAGCGATACTTCCGCTTGTTTAGCGGATATTTCCGGCAACGAAAACAAAGACGTATCGCCGGGATCGGTAACGAGTAACACGCAACCCTACGCGTTAAATCCGCGGCTATCGCTCGCATCGACAGTTTCCTCGTCGAGTTCCTCGAGCGGAAGTTCCTTAAGCGCCGCGTTATTGGCAAAAACTCAGTTCCAATTGCCGCGCGGACCGGCGAAACACGCGAAAAAGCAAACGAGCGAAATCGCGACTCCCGAATCTAAAATACACGACGAATCTGCCGAACAAATAAGAAAAGATTGGAAAAATTTAAATATCCTCGAGACGGCGATTATGAATTTCGCTAATGCCGAATTGCAGGCGATGGATCTTCACAATGGTTTGACGGAGAGAGCCGACAATTCGTTGGAAAGAATTCGTTCATCAACGCCGGAAATCGAAGACAAAAAAGAAACGATCGTTGAGGCCGTAACGCCGAAAACAACGAAGAGAAGCCGTACGACGAAGAGATCGAGAAGCAAAACCGCTACCGGTTCCAATGGCCTCACTAAATCCTCGCCGAGCGCTTCCCACGACTTGGAAAAAATCCCCACAACTCCGATTTCGAGTCCCAAAGGAAAATCGTCGTCCGAAGTCTCGACGCCTTCTCGTCAAATTTCGACAACGAAGGAAACCGCGAGCGACACTGGCGACGCGTTGATCGGCAAAGAAGTCTTCGCGAAATGGTCTGATAACAAATATTATCCGGGAACCGTAACGAGTAAAACAAAAACAAAATTTAAAGTAAATTTTTACGATGGACAGAATAAATTGATAATCGAAGATTTTATAGTTCCGATGCCGGAAACTCTTCACGTTGGTCTTTCCGTTTACGCCACATCGTCGGAAGACGATTACGGCTCCTGCGGAATAATCATCGACGTTAAAAAGACCAAAGATAAGGTCGTCTACGTCGTGGAGACCGACGAACGCGAGAAAATAAACGTCGAGACGAAAAATATTTTTTTAACCACAGATCAGGTGCAGGTATTGCGGGAGGAAACAAAGTCGGAAATGAAGAGTCCGCCGTCGACGCCGAAACATTTAGGGAAAGTAACTCTCGACAACGTAGTCGAGGGGAAGAGACGGTCGAAACGCATCGCTACGCCGGTTTCGTTGACTCCGAAAATGAAAAGATCGCGAGGAAGTCTCGCCGACAAATCAATCGATATATCGAAACCATCGGCTTCCGGATTATCGGCGAAAAAAAAGTCCGAATTAACTTACGATACGACGAGCGACTCGAACTGCTCGATTCTCGAGGAACCCGAGTCGCTCGGCGTTCAACCGGAAATCGCGGGAACGCATATCGAACAACTGAGCAAAGGGCCGACCAACAGATTAAAGGGAAAAGCGCGAAGCAGAAAAAAATCTGAGGATCCGGAAGTCTTCGCTAATTTGGGACCAATACCCGCCGCTAATTCGAATCTTTTCGAGGGAATGTCGTTTTTGCTTACCTGCGCTTCTTTAGAGTCGTTGGATCGATTCCAAACGGATAACAAAGACTCGAACTCCGATCCCGGCACCGAAAACGAAGAGGAATGGAGCAGAAAATCATTTGCCAGACATCGATTGGCCGCTCAATTGACTGCCGGCGGCGGGAAACTGTATGAAAACTTCGAAGACGTACCGCCGGAGGAATACAATAATACAAAACTCATCGCTAATGTGCCGAATATCACGAAAAAAAGTTTGCTTTGCCTTTCCGTTGGTATTAAGGCGTATAATCATCAATGGGTCATTAGATGCTGTCAAGAAGTGAGTCGCAAATGCTTTCGATGATTTTTTTATATCGATTTTTTTTTTGGGTAAATTTTTTGTTTTCCCCATAATTACTTTTTTTTAATTCCGAGAAAAAATCGATCAGATCATTCAAATTTTGTGAAGTTTTAAAATCTTTTAATTTTAAGAGTCATTGATATTTTAGTTTTAATGCGAAATTAATATTAATCATATTATACGTAAAAAAAAACTTTGTGTAAAAAAAAATATGATGAAAAATTAATTTAATTCAATTTTATCGTAAAATTAGATACACTTTTCGACTTTTCGGTTTATGCATACAAATGTAATTAAACTTTTTTTTTATTGATGTGAATTATCGATTGTACTGAAAAAAAAAAAGATTACTGCTGGTAACATAAACGTCGCGCTTTGCTTTCAGAACAAAATTGTTAATCCATCGGAGGAAGAATTGCCGGCCGGTTGGAGTTTGTTGAAACAAAATTACGTCGAGATGTATCAACGGCGTAACAAAAAACCATTCCAAACGCTTCCAGTTATCGTCGTCATACCGATGACCCCTTCCGACAAAGAATTCGTTGCGTTTTGGCAACAGATTTGCGAGAACGCCGGAGGTGCTGTTTTACTGCCTGACAATCCTGGTAAGTGACTTTTTCTTTTTTTATTCGCAAAGTTAAATTTCTGTACACGAATTCATTTTTTTTATCGCAAAGTAAAATTTCTGTACACCAATTCATTTTTTTTTATCACAAAGTAAAATTTCTGTACACCAATTCATTTTTTTTATCGCGAAGTAAGATTTCGGTATATCAATACATTTTTTTTTTTTCGGAAAGAACAATTTGTATACATCGGTAATTTTTTTTTTTTTTCGTATAGATGACGGATTTGTCGAAGGAACAGTGGTGCTAACTAATCGTCGCTGTCCATCGTGGATAATCGAGAAAGCAAATACTTGGAACATCCCGTTGGTGTCGACGACTTGGGTGATACAGTGTTTAATCGAAGGCGAAATTTGTAATTACGACGCGCATCCGAGTTTCGCATACAATTACGTTAAGAGACCAGCCGTCTCTCGCATTTCGAATTTAAAGAGCGTTTAACACACTTTGAATTTCCTTGTGTACCTCGTTTTTCAAAAACAAGGTATTACCTTGCGTTTGTCTCGCGCGGCGCAGGATAAAAAAAAACCACCAACCGCTCCGCGGAGAAAAAGAGTTGCATGCTCTTTAAATTCGATACGCGAAACGCGGCACGGCGCCCGATCTTTTTTCGGGGATTCTTTCGCATCAGTTGATTCGCTTATCGTACCTTTTTCCTTTATCGGACTCAATTTTTTCGCATTTCGAAAAAAAAAAATCGATATACCATCGTTTTCGACTTAAAAAAAAATATATATATATACACACATATATATATATGAAAAAAAAAAAAAACATCAGAAAACAAAAAAAAAGTCGAAAACGATGGTATACAATTTTTTTCTGATGAATTTTTTTTCATATATATATATATATAAATGTATATATATTTTTTTCCGAAAATTTCAATCATTAGTCGACGAGCGATCGTGTGCGATCGCTTCGCCAGCCGCGTCTCGCGTACCGAAGTACAGTATATTTTTCGCAAAGCGGTGTTTTCCTTTTTTTTTTCGTTTTTTACAAAAAAAAATCGAAATGCTCCTGAAGCGCGTATACTACGCCTGTAAAATACAAAAAGAAGAAAAGAAAAAAAAAAAAAAGATCCACACATCAACGACGAATGGAAGATTTGAAGATATTGACAAATATCGCGCGCACTGTTCTCCATTTCCAAAGCGACAAATCTCCGAAAGGGCTTATTTTTTACGATTAGCCTGAAAAAAAAATTCCATGGAACCAAACTACATGTTTAGTGAACGTGCATAGTGAGAATTAACGCTCCGCGATGCAAGCGTTCATACATGTAGTATACATATATATATATAGATAACTATATATATGTATATATATATAAAAAACTGTATCACACGTTTTTTTTTTCATTATTAAGTTGTAGTAACTATGTACAATTTTTCTGGTGATAAAATATATTGAACTATTTTGGCAGACGCATTTTTTTATTATTCGAAATATTGTTTAAAGAAAAAGACGAAAATAAAAAAAAATTTAATTATGTAAAAATTAAAATTATATTTGTATATATATATATATAAATGTTGAAAAAAGAAATGAAAAATATTAATAAAAATAATAATAATTGAATAATTATTCGATTTTCGATATAATATATAATACGTGTTATATATATCGAATGTATCGAAAACATCGAAAAATTGTTCGGAAGACTAATAATAATAATAATTATCATAATAATGTGTTATATGTTATTATTATTAACTTTTCGGACAATTCTTCGATTTTCCTTCGTTGCAATATGTTACGCCAAAGCAAAAGAGTATAAATTTCGACGGCGCGGGATTTCGACGAGTTTATTGCGAGAGGGGGGGGGAGTGTTAATCGCTCGTCTAATCCTCTGTCGATCAGCTGTAGGAAAAAAGAAATCCCGTTCGAGAGGGGAGTTCAGGACAGTGCAGTTTAGACGAGTCAGAGAAATTCCTCGAATGATAGCTGTGTAACGCGCGAAACACGAGAGGCGCTGCTACGTCACGCCGGTACACGTTTGAACCCGTCCAACGGCTCCAGGTCATTGGATGCACGAGCGCGTTGTAGTCCTTTTTTGCTTTCGTTCTCTCATTTTCCGAGTCTTCGTCGAGACGCATAGTTCGGTCCGCGCGACTCGCTGAGTTATGGCAAATCGGCCCGCCGATAGCAACGAATCTATCGACGATAAAAATCTTTTCCGCATCGACAAACGGGAACGCCGCGTCAACGAGGAAGCGATAACGAAGGTACGTAAAAGACTTTTGCGTTTCCAATTAACCGATTTGCATAAAATTAAACATTAGGCGACTTCGCGAGTGTTTTTTCTATTTTCGTGTTTTCGTGTTTTTCGTCAATCAAATTACTGGAAATTAAATTTAATTGATCAAAATATCGACGGAATAAATCGACTTAACTGAAAATTTGGTTTTACGCGTTAACATAACGCGATTTTGAAAACGTCTGGTTTCGATGTTAAATAATTTGGAAAAAAATTGTGTGGCAGCTTCGATGTCGGGACGAAATTAAAATTCAACCGAAAACTCGTTGCTGTGAAATAACATTACGCGGTTTTAAACACTTTTTTCCGGTGTATAATCGATTTGGAAAGAAATTATACGGAACTTTCGATGTTCGGTCAAAATAAAAATTTAAAGCCCCAACCGTGCGAGGACCCGGCAACGGAGGGTTCAAGGAGAGGGAAGAACGAATCACGGCCGCTTGTTACTATGCGCGAGTGCGACGACCAGAGCCCTTTTTTCTGTCGTCTTAGACGCGAATTCGCTTACAATTAGTAATCATTTTTTGTCGAATCAATTATTATTCTACATCGGAATTTCAAATTTATATTATTACAAAAATATTTATATTTTGTATGAATATAAATAATAATAATAAATGTATAAGAAAAATACATCGAAATTTATATCTGTATTTCGTGTATCGTATATTTAGAAGAATATAATATTTATTCTGTAAGGCGAATTTTTATTTTTACAGCTTTTATTCCCACAAACTTTTTTGAATTCCGCGATTGATTCCTCATCGATCGAAAGCCCCCAAACGACGAAACTTTCGCTATCGGATATCTTCGACAAACCGGAAGTCGAGAGTATCTGCGATAGCGATCTAATCAACGAACGCAATTCGCCGAACAAATCGCGCATCTCGATAAAAGCCGATACAGATTTTTCGACAGATCGAATTTCGCTTCTTTCGCGAGAAACAAATAATTCCGCGATATTAAAACGCCCGTTGCAAATCGACTCGGGTGAATCCGAAAACATCGATAAAATATCAACCAACGAATCAGTTATTTCCGATTCGGAATCGAGTCCTCGAGTAGACGAGGTTTCGAGTTCAAAGGAACAGACGAAACTTGTACCGGAAATCGGTAAAATAAAAGTCCGCGAATCAGAAAAATCCACCGGTGAGTCGTCGTCGATAACGATCGACAATACTGACAAAAATTGGCCAAATTTCCACTTGTTGTCGAGAACGTTGATGAAATTTGCAGATAGCGAGTTGCGCGATATAGATATCGAGAAAATATCGGGAAAAAACGCGGATAGACCATTAGAGAGAATCCACTTTTCGACACCGGAAGTCGAGCAAAAGTGGCGAAATATCGTCGAAGATTTGAGAAATAAGAGGCAAAAATTACCCGAATCTGCGGACGCGTCGAAAACTTCTCGGGTGCTGATTACCGATAATAATACAAACGTTCTGTCGGTAATGAATTTAAGCAGAAAAAGAAGTTATTCCGAAGTTTCTCCCGAAAATCAGCCAATCGCGGAGGAAAAAGCTTCGAACTCCAAAACTAAAAATGACGACGAAATTATCGCGCTTCTCGGACCAATTCCGTCGTCGAATTCAAAGATTTTCGAGGGTATGTCGTTCGTTCTCGAAAGCGTTTCGTTGAATTTCCTAAATCCGCAACAGCTGAAGACGATGAGCACGAATTCGGAAGCCGAGTATCTCGAGCAATGGACGAGAAGGCCGTTCGTCAGGGATCGTTTGATCGAACAAATTAACGCGGCCGGTGGAAAATTGTACGAAAAATTCGAACTCGTGCCGAGCGACAAGTACGAGAGTACGAAACTTATAATGAACATTCCGCACATTACGGAGAAAAGTTTGCTGTGTCTCTCCGTCGGCATCGAGACTTACAGTCATCAATGGATCATACGATGTTGTCAAGAAGTGAGTGTCCGGTTAATTAATTAAACAAATTATCATTATATAGAATTATAATTAATTTTTTGTTAATTAATATTTTTTTTAATTAATTTTTTGAAAAATTGATAATTTTTTTTTTATTAATTCGATGATAACAAAATAATAGTTATTATAATAATTATTTTATAAGTATTAATTAGTATTTAATTTTTTTTTTTTTTTTTTTTTTTTTTTTAGAACAGAATCGTCAATCCGGCGGAAGAACGATTGCCCGCCGGCTGGAGTATTACGAAGCAATCGTACGTTGAAATGTATCAGCGGCCGAGTAAAAAGCCTTTTTTATCGGATATCCCATTCGTCGTCGTTATACCGATTTATCCGCCAAAAAATAAATTCGTTTCGTTTTGGGAACGAATAATCGGAAATTCGGGCGGTGCGGTTCTGTTGGTCGAAAAACCCGGTAACGACTTATTATTAATTGAAATTACGTACTTTTTAGTGAATTGCGATGTTTACGTAAAATTCAATAACTTTTTTTTTTTTTTCAGAAGACGAATTTATGGAAGGAACCGTTGTTCTTACGCACCACCCGATACCGATGTGGGTAATTCAAAAAGCGAAACACTACGATATTCCGTTGGTTACCACTCGATGGGCCGTAGAATGCCTCATCGAGGGTCAAATCTGTGATTACGATGCGCATCCGAGCTTCGAATATAATGCAATATCCTAAAAAAAAAAAAAAAATTTCTTCATATATCAAATTTATAGTGTCTGTGAATACGAATTCAGTATTACAGATTATAAAAATTGAAATATATATATAATTTATATTATATATCTGAAAAAAAAAAAAAAGTTTTCGGATATCGAATTTATAGTGTCTGTGAAAATACGAATTCAGTATTACAGATTATAAAAATTGAAATATATATATAATTTATTTTTCATATCGGAAAAAAAAATGGGCGCAAGTCAACGGGGACAGAATATTTCCAGAAGTGTGCCATATATTTATCACATTATTTTCATAAAAATTAAAAAAAAGAAGAACAGCTGAAAGACGAGTGAAAAACTTCGAGAGACTGATATTACTACGGATTTTTCCGATAAGACTCAATGGTTGTAATCAATAAATTCATGTCGTCATACATGAGAATACGAGTTCCTAAAATACAATAATATATATAGTTTTATATATTATATACATAATTTAAAATATAAATATGTATTAACGACTGTATTTCCTCGTTTGCTTGTTAAAAAATATATCAATATCTTTTGTTATTTTCACAATTTTCTTTTTTAATATTTAAAAATCTCATCGTCGGGCGTTTTACCCTTTTCCAATGTTTCATATTGTCGAAATTATTTAGAATAATTTTATTGAAAAAAAAAAAGTAATTTTATTCACAGATTTAGACGAATCAAAAGAAATTAATTTAAATATTCATCCAAAGGGATGCATCCCTCGGCGCGTCGAAATCCGAGACAATATTCTCAATTTTTTTTTACTGTCAGAGATAATAAAATAAAAAAATTCTACTCAAAGATTAATATATTAAAAGGTATTCTTTTTTTCGCGATGCATAAATTTCAGGAGACTACCAAACGGCAAACTTCGAAAAATAAATAAAAAATTACTCTTTCGTTGGCCACATATATATATTTTTTTAACAAAAATACTCAATACACATAACTTTCCATGAAAAAAAAAAAAATTATTTAATTTCCTTCTATTATTTTACCAAAAAAAGAAATGGAAAATTATTTTTATTATTTTCCCCCGGAAAATTTTCGAGAAAAATTTTGTGCAATTATTCAGATTTTTCGGCAATTGAAACTATCGATGTAATGGCACGAAGCGCGCAAAAAAAAATAAATTGATATTTTCAAAATATAATAAAAATGAAACGTATGGAAGAAATACATTTATAGCTTTTTAAAATACACAAGAAATCCATAAATAAAGGTTCGCAATTCACGGATTGTACCAATCGAGAAACAAAAGTGAAAACGACATGACTAACAAGAAGAATAATATCGAAACTCTAAGTCCGGCGTTTCGTTGAATCGCTTGGCGAATCTGTTCGTTGGCTTCTTTAACATTTTCCGTCGATCCAACGACCGTCGTCATCAGTCTGTCCAAATCTTTATCCTGATCCAAAACTTTTTCCGTGAATATCTCCTGTAATTCGGCAATGTGAACGACTTTGCTCTCAATTTGCTTCACCTCCTCCGTCAGCGTGTTAAGTTCATTGTACAATTGCGCGTTTTCGGATTCGAACATTTGAATATCTTCGGCGGATAATTCCTCTTCGTAACTCGTGGAGTTAACGTCTCCGTTAATTTCCTGAACTTTCAAGGGACTCGAATCGGCGGAACCCCCAACGTGATCTTTAACATCGACGGACAATTCGTTAGCGGCGTTTAATTTACTTTTATCTCGCGGACTCCCGGCGCTTTTTTTTTTGGAATCCAATTCCATTTTCGCCATTTTTCTCATTTCCATTGCGCGCTTAACTCGTCTCGCTTTTTGCTCGGAATAAATCTTACAAACGCTTTTTAGATGATCCTCGATAACGAGAAGCATTATTTCGCGATGTTCGAGATTTTGCTGCGATACTTCGTCGTTCGCGATTTCGCGCTTCAATTCCTTTACCAGCTGAGAACATGTGGTCATTATATTTTGCGCTCCGCTGTCTATCTCATCCCTTTCCGCGTCGGACATGAAACCTTTGCTTGCCAAATGATTGGAAAAATTTAAATACGCCAAACGATTTTCGAGAAGAAATTCTCGGAGTTTCAGAATCTGCGTTACGACGGCTCGCGCTTTCGTGTGAAAAGCTGACGACTGACGATGCTTTCTCGGCGGCAAGCGGACATTTTTCTCGGTGATAGCTTCCTCTCGAGATTTCGCTATGGATAGACTTTCCCTGAAGACTGCGCTTACATCCATTACGACGCTTCGAAGTACGTAAGGTGATTACGAATAAATTTTGTAATGGATGCAAAAAAACTTGATGATTTCTGGAATTTAATAGATAATTATGATTAACATTCTAACGCTCATTTATGCATCAATTTTTAGGTATAGCAGAGATATTTTTTTTCAAAATTTTTTATGATGATTTTTTATAATTTGAATTTTTTTTTTTCGTAATTTTTTTTTTCCGACAGTAATTATTATTGTTTTGTTTCTTTTTTAATAGTAATGATAATGATAATACTCTTTTTAATAGTTTCAAAGTCGGTTGCTAAAAAGTAATAGTGTTTTTCGTAAGATTACTTTTTTTTTAGGTTATAATAAGAAATAATTCATAATACAGAGATTCGGTGTTAAGTCAAATTATTGTTAGTTTCGCAAATCATTGTTTCTTTTTTCTGATTCCGATAAGACGTCAAAATTGCGAGTAAGTCGATTGATATAATTCGAATTAATATTCGAATTTCTTTGTTTTTCCGATCTTTTTTTTTTATTGTTTTAATCACTTTTATTTGGACATCGATGTCGTACATTAAAAATGAACGGAGTTTCTCAACGAAAAACTAAAACATTACATGCCACGAAATAGTTAACATACGTTAACAGTTTTTCGTAAGCGTAAACGCTTTTTTTAGGTTATATATTGATAATACTCTGCGATCCCCGTGAATTCTGATTACGTACATACGTACCGAATAGTGTGACACATAAACCACTGTTTCAATGTTTAACTGCTAGCAGCTTTGCACCTCGGAATTTCCCGACTCTCGACGTTTTCGATAATTAGCAGCAAAACTTACACCGGCTGCTGTGTCAGCGTAGCGCAGCTACTGATACACTGCTGTAAAGTTGTAAATACTCGGAATGTTTCGACTAATAGAGTTCGACAGCGCTAGCGGTGTGTTCGTGCGATAAGTCGTAGGTACACAAACGCTGCGAACGCGGTGCTTGAATAGAGGTAGACTTCGAAATTCGTCGAAAACATTGAAACACTTTTCAACAAAAGCGATGTCATTATCAGAATTTCAGAAAATTTTATGATTTTTCGCCAATTTCCCGTAAACTTTTGTGATTTTCTCTGTAACGTCAATTCCGCCAAAAAGTCCGAAGTGAATGTAAGGGTACAAAAAAAATGTGACATTCCTTTCAGTTTAATAAATCTTATGTTTTCGCCGAAACAGAAATCACAAAAATGTTCGTAAAATCGTCGAAAAGTCGCGAAATCTTGGTAATCGTTACTTCCAGTGAAAAATTGATGATTCCGGTGCTTTTTAAATCGGAAATCGTGTCATGAAAAGTTTGATTAACAAAATTCCCCCCAATAAAAATTGTTATTTCACTTCCTGTTTAATTATCGTCTTTTTTTCAAAATCATAATAAAAATTACAACATTCATCTATAAATCGTAATTTTCGTGATTTCGCAGTGAAATGTCACGTCGGGTGAAAACTGAGATTTTGAAACCGAAAATAAAATCACAAACATTTTTTTTTCAATACACAAAATTTGTCGCGTACCGACAAATTTATACGCCACTCTCTCGATGGATATCTCACCGTAGTACGTCGGGAGAAGCGCTTACTTTCACTGCAGATAATACATTGTCCGTTCAGATGAGAAATTCATCCGTTCCGATGAGAAATTTATCTGTTCTCCGTTCGTTCATCGAGATAAAATAAAATTCACGGAGAGTCTGCGCGTTCGTAGAAACTAACGCACGCGTACTCGCCGGTTTATCGCCATGATAGGCGTTTCGTCTGCTCCTGACTGTTGATAACAATATCGGCTTCGATATTAAAGAGCCAAAAGCTCTACCAAAACTTATTGGGTGTTACGGTGCCTCGATTTCCGCGATATTAGCGTTATTGTTGCTAGCGACGTTGCACGGCTGACTGGCGAGCGGCGACGAGAAAAATGACGATCTTTCGCGAGGAGGACGTAAGTCTTACAGAAAAACTTAATGTATTCCGTTCTCTATACGTCGTTAAATCGATTCTCATGCTGTTCTACGACTGACTTGTTATTTTTTATTTGTTATTATTCAATATTTACGGGAATAATCCATTATGCAACTATGCATATTATTATGTTTATTCGTATCAAACGATCTTTTCGTATACAGGTGCAGAGCCTCAAGGAAACCGGAAATGTTTGCGTTCGAGAATTGAAATACGAGGAAGCAATGTTTCATTACACTCACGCAATAAAAATTGACCCGGAAAATTATTCATTGTACAGCAATCGATCTTATGTCTTCCTAAAGATGCAACAGTACGCCTTTGCCATGGAAGATGCATTGATGACTATTCTCCTCAAACCCGACTGGACGAAGGTACGTTTAAATAACGAAAAATTCTTTTCATAACCAATTTATTGCGGAAAAAAAAAATTACAATTTTTACCTAATTAATTTTTTAGAATATTTAATGCCGTTATTAATTACGAAACAATTAACAAATACAAAAAAATATTTTTTCTTCGATCTTATCATTTGCTGGTTGTGGTACACAAACTATTTTCGTCTCTGTAGACTATAGTCGCCATTTTGCATTAAACGATGCGATTTATTTTTTTCGAATTTTTTTTAATCATTGATTGTTTTCGACGTAAAATTAATTAAACATTTTTTTTTATCAAAAGTCGAATCGAAAAAGACGTTTTTTAATTTTTTTTTTCGGAGTAAAATTTACTCAATTTTTCGTTTTTTTTTTGTCCAAAATGGATTACAAATTTTTTTTCTTCATATCTTCGGAATTCCTTCAGATTTTCGTGATTCTGTGACCAATTTTTAAAATTTCTGTTCTATTGTTCCCGATATCGCGATTGCGATTTTTTTAACATTAAAAACGCTTCTCGATTTTTCAGGGTTACTATCGAAAGGCAGAAGTCGAATTTCATACATTCCGTTTTAGCGAAGCGCTCCAATCTTATCAAAAGGCTCTGAGTCTGCAACCTAACGATCCCAGTATTTTAGAGGCGATGAACAAAGCTTCCAGATCATTGATCAGAGATCAACGAGGTAAATCGATCGAAAATAATTGCCTTCATAAATAAAATCCATATCGTGGATATCGCGTTTCCGGTCTTTATGGATGGAAAAAAATTTATCTAAATCTTTTTTTTAGCTGACCAGCAGATACCTTGGCTCGGCGCCGGTGTTGGTATCATTCTCGGGGTTATAGTAGTCATAGCTGACTACGTTTTTACGAACAAACCGACGCTAACGGTAAGCGGACATCACGATTATTAATCGTCTCTCATTAATTAATCTTTTTTTTTTTTTTCGATGTTTCTATAGCATCCATTGCTCATGGCATTGCTGACGATGTCGATAGCGATGTTAGGTTTCGCCATCGCCAAGGGATTCCGTTATTTCGTCAAATGCCAACGGAAATCCCTTCTCGATCCGCCGATCGACCTTCACGGGGGCGATAATGCCGCAAAGAACGGCGAAGACCCGAATGAGTCCGATAAAAATGGGGATAAAGAAAAACATCCGAAATACAGCAAAGCGCAGGCGAGACAACGATTCAAGAAGGGAAAATCGTAGCCCGCGAAAGTTCATATTTCCGAACCTCACGAATCATCATTGACGTAGAAAATTCAAGGCGTTACTTTTCTCGACATTTCCCGGCATTCGGCGAGAAATTCATTTTCACGTGGAGTTTGTTACTATCGAAAGCGACACACATTATCATCGAGGCGTTTAAGGAGGACGAATTCGGAACATTCGCAGGCAAAGATGGGATTTTCAGAGAATTTTTTAAATTTTCTAATAGAATTAAAAAAAATTATTAAAGGAATTATCTGGAAAATCAACATTTTCTTTCTTCAAAAAAAATCGATTCGTTAATTTTTTCAACTATACTTTCTTTATTTTTTCTAATTTTCGAATTTTTTTTTTCTTTTAAATTAATTAATCGACTTTTGTTAAGAAAAAAATTGATTTCCGAATGATTTGTTAAACAATATTTTATTTTACTAAATTTTAATAATTTTTCGGAAATATTATTAAAAAAAAAAAAATTTTCTTAGTTCCGTCCGTGTGGTTGAAATTTTTCAAATTTTTTCATTTTTTTTTTCGCAATTTTCTCTGTATCTCATTTTAGTACGAAATGCCACAAAATATCTGTTTTGGAACGCAACTTTATGAATGCTACGAAACAGTCCCCTTAAAACGCACAATTCGTGAATTCCGTACCCGACTCGTCGATACAATGGAATGGCCTTTGAATCAATGTGAATTCGTTTTGCCTAATCTTTCGACTTTATTGGCGTTTCGACGTATTCCCCCTCCCCCTTCCCCCTCCCCACTTCGCGAAATGATTTTTATCTCAATACATTGTCATAGCTGTTAAAAAAAAAGAAGATACGGTTCATAGCCGATAAATCGAATCTCTCGAGTGATACGAATTTACATCTTCGATGTATTGTCGCTTCCAACCCAATGTACTTCAGAAACCGTTATTATTATTATTATTATTTAGTCAAAATGACTCTTAATAATACTTACGATCGACTTAATTCCTCATGTAAGTCTAAGCTCACAGTTATTACACTCCGCGCACGTTCGCCCCTTTCATATCTGAAGCTCTGGTAGCAAAATAGCTCGTCTCATGCAACGATTTATCTTATACGAAAAAACAAAAAAAAACTTTACCAATTATTTCGGGGGCCACTGAACGATCAATGCAAAAAAAAACACTTCGAAAGAAAAAGATCGAAAGAAAAAAACTGGAATAATGAAAATCGTGAATTCCGCGCAATCTAATCGAAGGCAATCTACGATAACGCCGTCGTGCGATAGTTATTAATACCGAAACATAACTTATGTACTATTAGTATAAATGGTAGCGCTGCGAGATTTTTAATTCCAAATAAAACTTACTGCGTCGCTTGAAAATCTCACGACAATATGTCGTTTGATTATCGTTAAAAATAAAAGAGTCGAAAAAAACCGTTATTCGTCAGTTGTTTATTCTTACGAGAATCATTAATTCGCCGTTGAGTAGTACACGAGGGCTTTAGCGACGGGAGGATAATACGCCGAAAATAAATGCGCGTCTTAATGCATTGAATATATCGCCTACAGAGAGTGAATAGTTTTACTTCCACGTGAACGATTGCGTGGGCGCCTATCACAACGCGACGATTGTTAAACAAAAGTGCGCGATAATCGTGCAATAAACGGCTCCCCCTGTATACTCTCATCTCGCGAAGCTTATGGATATCGCTGAGTAACCTGATCTTGTTGCTCGGGACAAGCGGCGTGTGTTTTCCGCTTCGGCACTTGGCGGCAACAAGAGCGCGTCAACGTTTTACCACATGTCACGTATGATAAAAATAATTCAAGAAATCACTCGATGGGTACGAGAAATATTCATGGGAAGGGAAGGGGAAAGAAGCGAACTGCGCATGCGTCGTGTCGTCAGACACACATATATATATATTTAGTACAGTAATTCTATGTGGTGGCGACGTTGTGTTACATAGGATTTACTTATACGTACCCATGTATAGTATATATCACGACGACGTACTATAGACGATGTTTTCGCCAAAGTCCGGAGCAGGTCGGGGACGCGTAGTCATTTCACCGAGCGCCGTCGCGGAGCGTGGTTTGCTCTCGTGTGTCGCTCTCGAGCGTAAAGCTCATTCAATCGGAACGAATTTTCGATTTTTCATAAATTCAACTTCATTATTCTCATTTTTCATATCAGCGATTAAAAATCAATCATTTCTGAAAAAACAATGTTCTTCACTCATTCCGAGTAAACACATCGTTTATCTTCGGGTTTGCCTATTAAAATGGAAGGGGATATCTGAAAGGAATTTGTTTTCGGTATGATATCGTTGTGAGCGCAATCGTCGAATTAAACAGCATGGAAGAAAAATGCGGTATCTACAGGTCCTCGGGTAGTTTGTTGCAAGCGGACTTTCGCGTAAGGCATATGGCGTGGGATCGTCGACGTAACGAAATAGTGTTAATGGTATAGATGACCGACGGAAGGAGAGACAGAGGAGAGGCAAGGAAGAGACAGATAGTGGAAGAGTCTCCTTGCGTTTGCGGAGAGAGGGAAAAACCGGGGGGACCAACGCGAATACATAGTTATAAGAAAAGCTTTTCATTAGTTATAGGAGTAGTAGAATTCTAGCGGCTCGTCTGTTTGGCACTTGTAGGGGTTATGTTGACGCGTGTTATACGGGTAAAGAAGTTAAGAACCGAAGAGTATCTCGTCCCGACGTTAAAGAACGGTTAACAAAGATTTCAGCGGAAAGTGCAGCGACGAAGTGATTTTTTTTCGAAGGTATAAAGGGACAGTACCTGAACGGGTAACGGAACGGCCATTCCAGGGATCTCCTGAGAAAGGTGCGGTTGTGCCGTGATGTTTCGGCAGAGGCGAACAAAATAGTCGAAGAGAATCGAAGAAAGTCGACGGCGCGAGAGGCAAAGGACAAACCCGTGCGTTAAGGGCAACGAGTAGCGGGAAGCTGCCGTAGCGCCATTGCGATTAGTTCACAAGTCTCTCACGTTGGCGCTGCGCATGCGCAGTCTTTCAATATTACACACCGTGTGTGCGATCCCGTTTTCCCTCCCCACTCAATTATGACAAATCGCGAGTGTATACGGGTTGGTGGCTCTTTATTGGCTGCCAAAGCTTGAGTGGGGGAAACCGAAAAGCTTCGTGTACCCGGGTGGGGGGAGAGGCCAAGCGTCACAAGGCGAGAACGAAGAACGCAGCGGGTGTATCAATGCGCAATCGCATCAGAACGTTTCTCGAGTCGAGGTCTCGAGCGAGGAATAAACAGAGTAGAGAGACCGACAGACAGAGAGCGACCCCGCAGCAGGCAGAGACGATCACGATGCTCGGACGAAACGGCAAGCGGCCAGGGGCACAGGGCTGAGGGCTGAGGGCTCAGCAGGGCGCTCGTGTAACAAAGCGGTTGAAATACGTAGAAATATTGTCGGTGCAGCGATGGAACAGACGAAACCGCCGTCATCCCGACTTCTTAATACGTCCTGCATCGAGAACAAGGACGACTTGGAGGAGGTAACATAAATATTTGAAATACTCGCTGGATACGTATCAAGTGCGATGTCGGCCATTGTTGCGATGGTCGCGCATCAGTTTCGGGGGGGGCGCCACCCGTCGACTAACCACCCGTTGACGCGGGCAAATATAAAATTCGATATATCGAAACATCGCGATACAGTCTTCCATCCGTTTCATCGAATACACATAATAAAACAGTGCTTTTCATCCCATTTTTACCTTTTTCATTCTTCGCGACGAACGATAACGTTGAAAAAAATGTTTATTTCAGAAGTTCGAACGCTGCTACACGGTACTTCAAAATTTGACCGCCGGACTGTCGGAAAAGGAAGCGCACGACACGCTCAACAATGCCGTCTGCAAAGACAAAACTCACGAGGAAGTTTCCCTCGGACTTTTAGTCGTTATATTAACAGATCCGCACGATGCGGCAAAAAGTTACAGAGACTTGAATCTTATTACGAGAGACGGTTTGGCTATTGTTCTCGGACATCTCAATCAGCTTGTTCTGGAGAGATATCTGAGACTCAACGACGTCGCCAGAGGACAATTACTCTGGTTGCTGAGAGAAATGATAAGGACCAGCGTAGCTAACGTCGATAATCTATGCTTAAGCTTACTGAGGCACGCGGCTGGCGGTGATACCACACCGAGAAATCTTTTTCTCGTCGACGCGTTGTTAGATATATTTCAAGAAAACAGGCAATGGCTGGACAAAAATCCTTTACTTGTCGCGTCGATAGTTTATTCTTATCTGCGACTCATAGAGGATCACAGCGCCCCACAGTTGGCGGGATTAAGACAAAAGGAAATTACTTTTCTCGTTTCGCTGATACGCGAGAGAATGGTAGACTGCCTGGTGATCGGCAGGTGAGATTTTTTTTTTATCAAAAATATATTATTTATAATTTTTTTTGCTGCGCATGCAATTTTTTTTTTTTTTTAATTATTTATTATTTATATTAGAATTATTAGTTATTTAAATTAATTTGTTACACTTAAAAAAAAAAATTTCGATCGAAATCGTGTTATCGATTTATCGGATTATTGAGATTAATAATTTTCTGCGGAAGAAGCAATTTATTAATGATTTTTTATTAAATATTTTCAGAGATCTCGTGAGGTTACTTCAGAACGTCGCGAGAATACAAGAATTCGAAAGTTTATGGAAGGATCTTCTGCTGAATCCAAAATCTCTGTGTCCGAGTTTCACGAGCGTTTTGCAGCTTTTGCAGACGAGAACCTCGAGAAGGTTTCTTCAGTCGCGGCTGACCCCCGACATGGAGAGAAAACTCGTTTTTCTCACGAGTCAAGTGCGCTTCGGTAATCACAAACGTTATCAGGATTGGTTTCAGCGACAATATCTCGCGACGCCTGAGTCGCAATCGCTGCGTTGCGATTTAATACGCTTCATTGTCGGTGTTATACATCCGACAAACGAACTTCTGTGCTCCGATATTATACCGCGGTGGGCCGTTATCGGATGGTTACTCACGACTTGTACATCTACCGTCGCTGCCAGTAATGCGAAATTAGCGCTTTTCTACGACTGGCTATTCTTCGAACCGGAAAAGGACAATATAATGAATATCGAACCGGCGATACTCGTTATGCACAATTCGATGAGATCCCATCCAGCAGTCACTGCCACACTACTAGATTTTCTATGCAGAGTACGTAAACTAAACGAAACCGGTTTTTTCTTTTTTTTTTTTGATAAGATAAGAAATTGATAAGAAAGAAAAATATCTTAATTTTTTGCTGTTTCTTTGATTTCAGATTATTCCAAACTTTTATCCGGCGCTGACGGAGAAAGTTCGCAACGGTATATTCTCGTCGTTGCGACAAATTCTGGAGAAACGCGTGTTACCGAGTCTCTATCCGTTGTTCGACAGTCCGAAGTTGGATCGCGAATTAAGAACGAAGATACGCGAAACGTTCAAAGAATTCTGTTTACCGCCGAATATGGATCCTGGTAACTTTGGTTTTCGGCTTTACGCATGCGAAATGTTGTTTCAAAGATTTCGTTGATTTATCGACGAATTTAATAGTAACGGAAATTTCATTGGCTATTTTAACCCGAATCAGTTTTTTGAATGTTTATTGACAAATTCTTTTTAAAGAATGTCCTTAATTTGCTTCGTTGGTCCTTCAATTTAAAAAAAAAAATGTTTTCACATTTAATTTCAAATTTTTCTTAACTCGAATTTTTGCACTGTGTACTTCTCAGCTGTGGGTAATAAGTTTCCCATACTGTATTCAGGTAAAATGGAAGAACTCAACAAGGAGCTCGGACCGGGATTGATGCTCGATAACAGCGGCAATTCGGCGGTGGAGAATAATCACGTCGATCACGAACCGGAACCGGCGTTTAGCGACGACGAGGAAGAAATGCCCTTAAGGTTCGTAAAATAATCAAAAAATTCGAAATTGCCCAATTTAAACGATTTTCCAACAATTTCCAATAAATTAATTTCGCTAAAATTTTCAGGATAGTAACAAAAGTCGAGGAGGAAGACGACGAGGACGACGTGCCGCTTGCGACGGTTAAATTGAAAAACGATCAAAAAAACGCGACGAATTGCGTAGCGAAAAAGGACGAAATAACGTCGCAATTGAATCTCATAATCGAACCGGAGGAACTCAAAGCGGCGGTCGAAAGTTTGCACAGTGAGACGGATAACGAGGGAAAGTGTCAAACGATGGAGAGAATAGTACAGATGGTTATCGAGGACGACATCGACGCCGAGATGATATCGTCGTTAGCGACTTGTATCTCAACGATACTCTCGTCACAGATAACCGCGCAGATATTTCCCTCGGAAAATATGAACGACGAGGCATTGACCGACAGCATAAGTACACCGATATTCGTTATGTTCAGAAATCAATTTCAACTGTGCAAAGAGGAGGACAACAGAAGAAAACTTTTGGCGCGCGTATTGGCAGAAATTCAGACCATACAACCGAGAATAGGATATTTGCTACTTTACTTCCTGAAAGTTTGGGGCAGAGAAGAGGAGAAACGAGAGGGAGAGCCAAGGTATGCCGACCAAAATTTCACAATACTCTCCAATGACTTTCCCTCGGAATTTCATTATTCTTCATTTACTTATCTTTTCGATGTTTCAGCAAACTTTTAAACGACGTTAAAGCGTCGGTATACAAAGATTTTTGTGGACAACGCGAGAAGAAATTGGAGGCGTGTCTCGTATCGGATCTCAAGGTTTACGGCATTTAGTTACTTAGATATTAAGGTTTTTTTTCTCGCGATTACAATACTTTCTCTTTTACTTACTTCGTTACTTCCCTATTGTTGTTAACGGGAAAAAAAAATCATTGCAGCTTTGTCACG
This sequence comes from Cryptus viduatorius, assembly GCA_964006125.1. Lineage (NCBI taxonomy): Eukaryota > Metazoa > Arthropoda > Insecta > Hymenoptera > Ichneumonidae > Cryptus > Cryptus viduatorius. Next base: position 6,254,959 of record OZ023226.1, read on the forward strand.
AGGACAATATATCGATGCTGTGCTATTTGGTACCGGATGTCTTCGTCGGATTTCAAAACGTCGCTCTGGGAAACGCGCAGCTTCTTCATCTCGTCGTTTCCACTGTCGACTCGTGTCAACTACAAGAATTAATATGCGAAATAATGCAGGGACACCTTAAAATGCTTAAGAAAGAGTCATTCACCGCTCTCTTGACTGCCAGTTTAAATTGGGAAACCTTCGAACAATACTGCTTCTGGCAATTGATATTTGCACACGATTTTCCAATCGAATACGTACTGCCAGTTTTGCCGAAACTACAATTTCGCGACCACGCCGAGGCTCTTACGTCGATACTGTTCATGCTGAAGCAGGAAAGGTGATTATAACTTTGAAAAAATCGAATTAGCAGTATGAATTCTTCGTTTTTTAAGGGATAATTCTCGTGTGACGAGCCAAAAAATAGCTGATACGAACAATTTTTTTTTTTATGGATAAAATACGCTAATCCGTCTGATTTTTTTATGACAAATCGAAGCACTCATGAAGAACAGAAAAAAAATTCAAAACGTTTATTTTGATTTTTTTTACATTTTTTTTTGGGCGGTTGAAAATGACTTGTAAAAAAATTGTCTCCTGACGGTGTACACTCCGCTAATCGTAAATATTGTCTGAAAAAAATTAAAAAAAGATTATTAATCAGTATGAAAGCCGCTATCGCGCTATGGAGGTTTAAAAAAAATCGGATCAAAATTCATAAAATGGTGGCGATTTGAAAAAAAGTATTGAATTTATCATTTTTTTTGTGTAAAAATTTTTTTTGAAAATTTGCCGCTAGAATGATCCCTTAATTTTTCATACGTTTTTTTTGCTTTTTTACTTTCGTAACAATGTTAAATATGATTGCAGACCGACATTGGAGCTGCTGAGGCAACTTCTCGCGCGGCAGAGTGCGGACGGCGATATGTTCGTTGTCGCGACGTTGCGCTACTGGTGTCGCGACTATGAGGATAAACTCGGTGAATTACTGGCGAATCTTTTGAGCACTCGATACCCGACGAGTCCGAACAAACGAAAGCGCACGGGAGCGAAGCACAATCAACAATCGGGGCCACCGAGCGGCGAACAGGTTCTCGGGCATTTGGATCAATTGCGACAGCATTGCAGTTCCGACTCGAAGATGCAACTTTATCATTCGGAGGGAATGCAGAGAGCTCTGCAACAGGCGCAAGCCGCGAGCAGCGACTCGTTGAGAAAGAGTTACGGCGATCTTTTCGCTCTCGCGGAGGTTAACGAGGAGAATGAACCACCGCCACCGCCGCCCACGAGTTCGTCGAGGAAACACGCCTCCGCGTCGTCCGGCGGCGCCGCTGCGAAAGGACACAGAAAAATTGGCGCCAGTACGAGAGAAAGATCGGCCAGTAAGAGACCACCACCGAGAGATCGAACGACCGAAAGTAGTGACCAAAGTAGCGAGGTAAGTCCGCTTTTTTTTAACTCAATATAAAAATGTATCATCATTATTATTAATTAATTTATTAATTTATTATTATTATTAATTTATTAATTTATTATTATTATTATTATATTTAATTTTTTGAAATATCGGAGAAAAAAAAAAAGGACCGATAAAAATACGTTTGCGATTCGAATTGCAGGAGGAAGAAATCGTAAAACCAAAGCAAGCGAAGAAGAGAAAAAAGATGAACCCGGTGGAATCGGACAGCGACTGACCACCCAGTGTCTTCATACGTTACATGGACCACGATACGTGTGTGCAGCGAGCTACGATAGCCTTAAAAACCGTAAGATAATATTGTAATATAAACGCGCGAGTAACACGTGTGAGGAAATGCAAAAAACAGAAAAAACGTAAAAAACACTTGTAAATGAAAGGATAACGTTGCGTAGAAAATTCGTGGTGTGATTGGGAGATAAATCGGTTGAGAGAAAGAAAGAGAGAGAGAGAGAGAGAAAGCGAGAGCGAGAGAGAGAGAGAGAGAGTGATAAATTGAGTGAAACGGCCCGACGACGATGAGATTCCGAGACGAAAGGCGAAGGCACTCAATATTTTACAATTCTTAATTACGGGTAAACCCATCGATCGGTATTTGCGAATAATTCGATTCCAAGTAAAAAAAAAAAAAATGGGACTTGCATGCGAGAGGTAACAATGATTCGTATGTCGTTCTTCGGGATCTTCGGAATCCTGTATTTCGCCTCACAATTATTCTGGACGCACGTCGATTCCGCGTCGATCCTTCGGATGTATTTGTTTCTTTCTTTTTCTTATTTTTATAATTTTTTTTTGTTTTTTTTTTATATATAGCGAAAATGAGTCGGAATGGATGCTTTGCCACGCGTCGTTGGCGGAATGACGTTGCGTGATTGTGTAGAAAAATTCGAAATATGCAGAGGTGCAGAGTATACGTGTCTAGAAAGGGACTGCAAAATATTTTGTTCAATTTTTTTTTTTTGCGACGTGTCCGTCGGGTTTCCACGAATATTCTACAGTTTTACCTATTTTTTTTTTTTTTTTTTAATAGCATTGAAATTATCCGATGACGAAGAGAGTAAAGGAGAAAAAGACACATCGGAATTTATCCGAGACGCAGAGATTCTATACGCGAGAGAAAAGAAAAAGAAAACAGTTAAACAGTTTTACGACCAAATATGTATTTCATTCGCGCCTCCGGCTTTCAACGAGCGCAACGATTCTCATCGTAACTCTTTTTTTTTTTCTTTTTTTTTTTTATTATTATTAAAACTTCGAGAACTGGTCGGGTCGAGGAGTTCGATGAAAATCTTTGATACTCTTCTCGTTACGATGGGGTATTCACATTCGGCGATAAAATAAAAAAACTCGAGCTATTCGACGAATGACAACGGATGGATTAGGGATTAAGGATTTACGGGGGGAAAGCCGCGGGGGGGTCGCGTACAGTTATCTAGTATGCATAGCGTTATGTAAAACAATTGTTGATATCGTGTATTAAGCGTTTGTAAATTCGACGAATTTATTGATGTTACTTTTTTAATGAAAAAAAAAAAAAAAAAAAAAAAAAATGCGGAAAAAAAGAAAAACAATCTCTTTGAACGAAGAGATTACGATCTCCGAACCTGACGATCCTTACGAGAGAGATAAAAAGTGTCGACAAAGTTTCGTCGCGAATCTCGTAATTTTTATCCTCTTGCGCCCCAAACCCCCGCCGCGCGGTTATATACATTTTCTCTTCGATTCTATTTCCGGTAGAAGACCTCTCGACCCGATAAGTGCACGACGACGATAACGATGTGTCTCTTTGTATGTATGTGTGGTGTGTGAGTATAAAAAAAAAAAAGACGTGACGCATACTCTCGTGATACAAGTTGAATCCGACTAAAAAAAAAAAAAAAATACGAAACAAGAAAAAAAAAAACTCGAATCTACACAATTCACCTGTAATGTACATTACCTGTAAAATCGGTTACTTTAGTCTAAGTAGCTGCGTTATGTATTTTGTAGGTTGTAAATATCGAAGATGATGAGAACGAAAAAAAAAAAAAGAAAAAAAAATTAATGGAAGGATTGTAAAGAAGCGATTGAGAGACCGCGACGATCGAGGCGTTTGATTCTTAATCGAAATTTACCATTTTCGCAACAACGCGATCTTATTTTTATTTTCATTTTTTATTATTATTTTTTAAAAATTAAATTGAGTCGAAGGACGACGGAGAAATCGGTGAGAATGCATGCAACGATGTAAAAATTACGAGAACGAGATTAAAAAAAAAAATTTCATCGCACGGGGTGCTCGCAATTTGCGTTTATCGAAAATGGGGAAAAAAAAAAGAAAAATCAAGAGTGCCGGTATAGTTGTACAATGTATTAAATTAATCGCGTAAATGAGAGCGCCGAGCCGAGGTATATATGTCAGCGTCGTTTAGGGTGTTTTTTCTACTTGTAAATATATATAAAAAGAAAAAAAGGAAAAAAAAAAGGATAAAAAATAAAAGAATGTCGACGATAATTGAAAATATTGCAAAGCGGCAGGGCGCGATTTCGATTGGAGGGTCAAAATAATGAGAGAAAGAGATTAGAAAAGGAACGTACGAATGGACGTCGATATACGAGATATTTAAAGTGTAAACATTTAATGTTTTTAACGATCTTGTACACACGGATACACATGTAAATACATGAATAGATTATCATTAATGCGAATATAAACATTTAATGTTTTTAACGATCTTGTACACACTGATAACACGTAAATGTAAATACATAGAGGTTACCGAAATTGAATACAATGGTGAAAACTACATTCCCTTACTTACTCGTGGTTCTTAGCATACATTCCGGTAATTTAACGATTTTTTTTTTTTTTTTTTCATCGATCGTGAAATTCCTATCTCCGACGCGAAAATCGAAAAAAAAAAAAAAATAATAGGCCAAGTAACTTGAAAATCTTTGCAAAAAAAAAAAAATCAATGAAAATTAAGTTGAAATTTAAGGATGTAAGGATTTTTCAACCAAAAGTTCAATACGATGAAAATTTCACTACTTCGCGATACCGTAAAAATCAGACCAAAATCGAAGGTATTAAAGATATGAAGAATATTAATTTTGCATAATAATACATGCCACAAAGTTATTAACAAATAAGTAAATAAATTAATTGTTCAAAAATTCAATTTTTCGAAAAAAATTTTTTTGTGAATTATTTATTAATACAATAGATTTTCAAGTATTTGGCGCTTAATTTTTGTTTTTCTTTAAAAGAACTTTAAAAAAATTGTTTGCGGAGTTTGTCTTATTTTTTACAATGTTATTGTGTATCGATATATTTTTTTATGAACGGAGCGAAAACGAGATAAAACGTGAAAATATTACAAAATTTTCGTTAGGGGCGGGTAAAGGTGGCGGTTTCGGGGCGAACAGCGAAGGATCAAAGAATAAATACACTCGATCTCGGTGGCGTAAATGATTTTTATTTTTTCTTTTTGTATATCACACTGAGAGATAGAGAAAGACTGGCTTTTTGCGAGACAATAAATAAAATGTTTTTATTTATTTTAATTTTTTTTTTTTAATATCAATCGTCACGGGTATTATTGCTATAGACGCGGCGTAGGGGAGGGAAAGACGGGGGGTTCGTGGAAGTGGGTTACACGCGCACCAGCCTTCCTCGTTCGTGCTAAAAAATTAGCGTCTCACCCGTCGGTAAGGTAGACTGGCACTATAATGCAGCTGAGTGGGGAAAACCGGGATATCGTCGGAAAGGGATGAAATACAATTATTTATTTATTTTTTTTCGATCCTCAGTGATCGAACGAAGATTTCGCCGTTTCACGTTCACCGGAGCACCAATACAATCCGCGAAGTTAAACGATAATCCTTCGCACGAGGAAACATATTCTCGATCTTTTTTTTTTTTTTAATCGAGAAATAGTATCGTTTCCCAACGAATACATACGTGAACCTCGTTTTCTTTGGCATTCGCGCACGAAAAAAGCACTTAGCTATTAGTAGAGAAATAGTTTGTTTCGTTTGTTTTTTTTTTATGTTTGTGCACGCAATTTAATTTACATGTCGAGACTCTTGTGGCGGACGAGAGAATCCGTAGAGACTCTGAGGGAAAGAGAGAGAGAGAGGGGATTCCCCTCCTTGAAGGCCCTACAAGAGGAGGCGTCTCGCCGTCTCGTTTTGCTTCTTCTTCTGTACAGAAAATTCTATCACACATCGTAACACTCACGAATTCTCGAGAGTGAAAAATCGTCACAGTTTTTTTTTTACCCCCCGAGTAAACTTCATCATTTCCGTTTTTTTTTTTTTTTTTTTTTTGAGCCGTGAGAATGTTTTTTTTTTTTCACATTTGCGCAAGTTAAAGCACACATTCGTGCGATTCAAAGGTATACATGCATTGAGATTAAATGTGTACGGAGCTCCGTACAATGTGCGGCGAGTCAGCCTTGGTGACTCGTCGCGTTTCATTGCTCTTGTATGCCGTGTTTGCCTTTTTTTTCCTTTTTTTTTTTTTAGCACACGTACACGTGGATGAGAAGAGAAGGGAAACGGATGAGACGACGGCGGCTTATCCGGATTTGCCTTTCACGCCCACGTAATTATCACTCTCACACATAAACCCGTCGCGGCGCGTTCTATTAACATCTTTTTTCTTCTTCGTCTTCTTTTTCTTTTTCTTCTTCTTCTCCTTCTTCTTCTTATAATACACAAAGGCACGACGGAGGAGTCGAGTAATAATCGTGTTGGCCTCATCGGGGTGGGGTCCGGGGGGGGGGGGGGGGGGGGGGGGGGGCAAGGGAAGGACCGGGAGCGGGAGAAAAAGTAACATTCGTTGTTTCAAACCGTTCTACATATCGCTCAATCGATTCTCTAATCTCTCTATTCGATCTCCTCCGTCGCCTCGCTTCCCCTTTCAACGACGCGAGTTTTCCTTGTTGCATACTTTATATACACAGTCGGGTGATCAAAAAAAAAAAAAACATTTTTTTTTTTATTCAGCTGCTCTTTTCGATTATTATAATATTTCGCGAAAAATTTACTTTTTTTTTTTCGGAAGCAAAAAATTTACGAAAATATTTACCGCCATTTTTTATGAATAAATTTTGAGAGAAAAATTAACAAAATAAAAATACAATGTTCGAGGTTTTTGGAGAGCTGATATATCCGACTGCTGGTCGAGAATCGTATTGCTTTTGGTAAAAAAAATAAATAAATAAAAAATTTGGGAAACCGAAGAACAGTATTATTTTTTTTAGCGTTGCCGCGTCGAGGCCTTTTTTTTTGCTTAAAATAACTTATAGAAAAATCAGAGCACTGTGAGACCATTTTTAATACTGTTTTATCGATATCGGCTATCTTAACGCTCGAAAAACAGCGAAATTTTGCATAAATTGTGATTTATCGATATTTTACCGTATTTCCCGTGAAAAAATAAGCTTTGCGAAGGGAAATTCACGACGAGAAATACTTCAAAGATTTTAAGCGAATTTCCGCATTTTTTTACATTTCAATATCGACGAAGTTTTAGAAAAAAAAAATCATACAGACCTCCGCTCTTACGGAAACATTTATTTTACCGAAAGCATCGTAAGCTTCGATGAGCAGTCGGATATCTGAATTTTTAAGGCGAAGTAAGTAGAATTCTTTATGATAATTTTTTTTTTTTTTCAAATTCTCAAACTTTAATGTGTTACGAACATTGTGTACAAATTTCGTTTTCAAAAACGGCTTCGAAGTGGTCAAACGATGTCGATATCGACTGTGAAAATATCTCGAAAGCGGTTCGCCTCATTGCCTTCTCATTTTAACACAATATTGTTCGCCACCTTTTCTAATGCGCCACATACGATTTTTTAAACTAAAGTCCTTTTTTTATTTTAATCTAAAAGTTAAAAAATGTACGAAAAAACCGAACATTGAATTTCAATTGTCGCAATCATGTGGCAAAAAAAATCTTACGCTTACAACGTTTACAACTTTAACAATCGCTTTGATGTTTTTCATTACTCATTAATCGAAATCGTGACAACGGCGATGCAAAATTTCCAAAAAGTAATTTAGTAAGATATTTCTATATACTTTCGAATAAAAAACAAACAAAATCCTCCGATATCGTTAATTGGCAAGAATTTTTTTTTTTTCAGTTATTACCCACTTTTTCGTCCATCTACTTGGTTACCGGACCCTTAATCCATCGAAAATTGTATTTAACGAAATTTCAAAGTCAACGAGGCGTCGGTAAATATTTTTTTTACAGATTCCTACTTCCGCGAGAATTGGTTTTTCACCAATAAAATACAATAATCTCGATGAGCGACTAAATCAAAGAAAATTAAACAATTTTTTTAATCACCCTGATGCACAGCACTGACAAATATAGTATCTATTAAGGCTGTTCGAGACTCCGATGGAGAGGAAACAGAGAGAATAGCGAAGAGACCGCGTGTTATTTTTTTTTGTTTTTTTTTTCCCCGCGATTCAAAAATAGTCGAACGTAAGAGACAATACGCACGTTGTGGTCCGTCGCATTCAGCGATGGAATAATAAATATACAGGATAATCTCATATGCGAGATGGAGTCTCTAGTAAATCACTTCGTAGACCGTCGCCTTTTTGTCTCCGGATCCGGTAACGATGTATTTATCGTCGGTGGAGATATCGCAGCTCAGTACAGACGACGATTCCTTTGACTGTAAAAAAAAAAAAAAGAAAAAAAATCTTAGACATTCCTTTCATAACTCAACGGTTTCATCTTTTATAAATAAAGAACCGCTTAATTTCTTCCTTTCACCTGGAATATCGAAGCCCCGTACGGTGTTCTCCACGCGTTAAGAAGATTGTCCTTTCCGGTGGAGACAAACCACTTGCCGCACGACGCGAATCTCAACGAGAGTACGCAAGACTCGTGCAAATGAAGCTGATATTTGTCCGGTTTACTTGCGTGAAGGACTTCCACGTTGGAGTTTTCCATTCCAACAGCGAGCCATTCACCCGTCGGACAATATCCCAACGAGAATATCTGCGACGTAAAGTCGTGTTGCTGGAGTTGTCTACCCTCTCGGAGATCCCACGATCTAACGGTGTTGTCCAATCCTCCGGTCCACAGTTTCGATCCGTCCGCCGATATATCGATGCACGAGGCACCGTCCGTGTGTCCCTGAAATTGTCTCACGAGCGTTTGATTCTGAAGATCCCAAACGGCGATGTTACCGTCGCTGCAACAACTGAAGCAGACCTTGGAGTCCGGTGAGATCGCCAGCGCGTAACACGCTGGCGCCGAGGACGTGAGCTCCGCCTTTATCCGCGGCGTTGGGCTCACGAGATCCCATATACTTAGCTGACTCGCTTCCCCGCCGACTATCAAAGTTCTACCGTCCGGCAGAAGCTTCACAGAGCGTATATAATTGTCGCGTTGAAGACAGTCGAGTTGCGACACGGGTTTGCCACCCGCACTCACTCCCTGTCCAATGTCCCACACTTTTACGCAACCTTTGCCACCCGTGTAAACGTATTTCGTCGGATTCGATATTGTCACCGCGCAAACTACTTCGCCGTGATTCAGAGTGTTTATCTGACGCGCGTGCCGCGGTATACCCGGTCCTATGAGAGCGTCCGTCGGAAATGGCACCGGTTGCAACTGACCATCGCCGTTTGTGTGAAACGAATAGGCACTGCAAAAAAAATTAAAAATTTCAAAATACGGTCAAGGAACCTCCGCCCGTGCATTATTACATATATTACATCGAAACAGATTTGTTTATCGCGGATGTAAGGTAAAAAGTAAAGCCATTTTGACCGATAGTTCGTATGAAAGATATTCTTTAGTAATGAAAGAGTAAAAATGCAATTTTTTTTATTTCTTTATTCATTTGCGTTTTGAACATTTGAAAAAAATTTCAATTTTTTTTAGTTCGAAATTGTATGTATTTTTTTGTATTGTATTTTTTTTATGATTAATGAGTTTCTTGGACAATATTCGTTTGATTCGACTGCTAAGATGTTGAGATATATGTGAAATTTATATGGAATTTATATCCATTACGATTTTACACAATTTTCGAAAAATTACGGCAAATTTTTTTGCAAATTTGCTAAACTCTGAAATTTCATATGTACCGCTATAAAAAATGATGTCTGACTCTTTTAAAAAATTGTAAGATTTTTATATATGCAATTGCGTTCGTGAAATTTTGAGAAATTTGTTTATTGCGAAAACTATGGGAAATTCTTACGGTTTGCCGCCTGGAATGTTGTTTAGACCATTACTCGATGGTATCCTTACGTGACCGTCGAAACCGAGCTGCAGAAAAGATAATTCATCAAATTAAAAAAAAAAAATGTTGAATTTTTTTTTTGATTTTTGAATTTTGTTTTTATGATTTTTTTTTTTTTTTTTTATTCACGTCGAATGAAAATTAAGAGTTTTTGATCGATGGACGATTCAGTACCATCGATGATCGAGCGTAAGGCAAGCTGCTGTAGGACGATGGTGACTGCGGTGGTTCATTGCCGCGGGAGGGCAATCCCTGATAACCCTGAGGCGGCGTTTGCCTCGACGATGGCGGATGATAGACCCGCGATCCCAAGACTCCAGGGATGACCCCCATAGTTGGAGTACAACTGCGGGATCCCCTCGCTGCCGCTACAGGGGTACCCGGTTTGTCGATCTGCGGATGAGACGAATTTTCATCGTCAATGAAAATTTTTTAAAAATTTTCCAAAAATTTTCCAAAAATTTTCAGATTTTTATATTATTCATAAATGTTTGAAATTTTCACGAAATCGCGATTTTTAATGAAAAGATTCGGCGGACAAATCCCTAAAAGCTTTTTTTTCACCATATATACTGAGTTTCGTCAATCAAAAGTAATTTCCACTTTTTTTTTTTTATTTTTTTTATTTTTTTTTACGAACGAAATTTCATGCACTATTTGTCGATCGACGAGCTTGCTCTTCGCAAGATCTTACATCTTTACTTTTCAGAGAGGGAGTGCTCCGAGCTGAGGAACTTCCGCTGCGCGACGGTGGCCTCTCCTTCATTGATGTCGAACCAGAACCGGAAGTAGGACCGACGCCGTGACTGGTCACGCTGTGCTTCTCCAGATTTCCATTCTCTCGATGATCCGAGTGGTCACCGTTCGCGTGAGGCGAAGCTGCCACCTTTTTTTTCGAAAAATAATGAAAAATTAAAAAATCAGAAGAAAAAAAAAGGTGAAAAAACAAATAGTTACGGCATCTTAAATTTTTCTACAATACTTCCTCCGCGCATCGTCGGCATGGGAATTGCGCTCTCGTGGAGTCGATTCATTATTTTCTCGAGTGTTTTAAGGCCCTTTAGGATTTTTTTTTTTTCGGCAATTGGAAAGATAATTGCGAATTGCCTCTATGAAACTTTAATTCTCAGTGGAGAAAAAAAACGCAGTAAAACCATTCTTAGGGATTTAAAAATCGGATGTCTCACCTCATTCGCAACGTCCACCACGAGATCCTGATCGCTTTTCTCACCGTCACTGTCCTGCAACGAGAGTAAACAAAGTCGCTAATTAATTAATTATTTAACCGGTTAATAGGAATTCCGTGGAATCTATTAATCGTAGTGCAATTTTTCATGTAAAGTGAAGTGACTGAAAAAAAATCGTTTAATTTGATTTTCCACGTGTGACGTCAAATTTATCTGCAAAATACTATTTCCGTTATTAAAAAAAAAAAAAAAAAAAAAAAAAAAAAAATTACGTTATCGATAAATATACTTTCCAAATGTACTTTAAAAAAAATTTGTTTCTGAATTTATTTCGTATTATTTTCGTAAAAAAAAAATGCGTAATTTGCATCATATATAATCCAATGTTTGTTATTGTTATTTCAGATACGTAAAAAAATGCGAAGGTATTTCATATCATTTTGAAATTTTCAACCGACCAAAATTGCGCGCGTATTAAGAAAACCGCGAAATTCCGGGTCCGTAACTTGAATTCAACTTAATCACCGATTTTCCTTCCCGAATATCCCGATATCCATTCTGCAATCGAAAATAATTACGATTCTCAAGTATCCAATGACCAAATGTGCCATTTGCGTTGTACAAAACGTTGCCGACGATTAGAAAACGAACGATTTAGTAAGAAATCCAAAAAAATGACTAAAACTCGATAACCATAAAAGTTCTACCGAAGAGTTGAAGGAATGTCGCGTGTCTTGTATAACAAAAGTGGCAACGGTCGATGAAGTCACGTGGTTTATTCCCCTGCGATCCACCGTATTGATAGCAATGTAATAGCGCTGATAAAAAAAAAAAAAAAAAAAAAAAAAAAAAAAAAAAAAAACTTCGAGAAAACGCTCGAAGCTCATTCAGAGATTGAAAAAATATTTTTCTTCCTCAATACTTCTGAGTAAATGATTTCCTCGACTGCCCGTTATTATCGGAAAAGTAATGTACCGGAAGTAAAAAAAAAAAAAAAAATTCCACACAAGTAAACATAATCTACAAGTATATATCCGTAGTTAACAGTGCTATAGACTTCGACGAAACGACGCCGATAAGGGATTACGGGAGGGGTGGTAGGGGGTGAGAGGGTCTCGAGACGCCGCAATAAATTTGTGTACGGACGATGAACCTGAGTAAATAGAGAGCCATGTGGTAGTATTGATTTCAGTGGTATTACGGGGTGACGAGGGAGCTGCTGGCTGGAGGTTCTGCCAGGAAGGAGAAGTGGCTAAGGGGTGGCGGGGGGTTGGGTAGAGGTTTTCGATAAGCGTATAGCAAGCGAATAGAGACAAACCGAGAAGGAGAAAACGAAGCTGAGGGTGTTTTCCACCCCTTGGCCTGTCCATTCTACCGTTAAATATGATACAAATGTTATCATCCCGCTTGTTCCATCCCCTCTGTAGAATCGTAAGGCCACGAGCGACCATCAAGTCTCATTCTCTTTTCCCTCGATTCGCGCTCTTCTTCTCCACTTTCGCGATCCTCTGTCCTCCTCCGCGTCGTTGCTTTGCCTCATCGGCAAACTTATTCCTTTTCCTTCGTTTCTCTTCCCTCTTTTTCTATTCTCATCTCTTCCCTCCCGGAGTACGGAGTTCCACGCTTATTCAACCACCTGCATCCCTTCTCCGGAGAACCGCCAACACTCTTCGCGCCCCTCTCGTAGCTTTCGTTCGCGAGGATCGCGGGTATTAAGGGCACCTCTATTATTCGACTACCCAACCACTAACCACTCAACTCTTTTCTGTTCCCTCTCTCGCTTCGAAAAATCCTCTAATTTTTTCCCTTCACCCTCTTCCTCTTTACTATCTTCTTCTTCGTATTTCACTTTATCTTTGTCGCAATCGCTTCATTTCTGTTGTTTCTCATGTACTTTTTTTCTTCTTCTTCTTCTCTTTCTTTGCGTGAAGCTATCCTCATCATTTCTCGATCATTCGATGCTTTTCTCTCGCCGACTACTACCCCTTCTTTTTCAAACCCGCGACTTCCACCGATAGCCAAAACCTCCCCCTCCCGTCCTGCAATCTCTTTCCCTTCGTTCGATCGTATTCTGTTCTTTGTAAACACGAACCCTATACGCTTCTCGTGGATGAGGAAAATCGGAAGAACCACAGCATCCCTACCGCAAGAAATCGGAAGGGCGACATTCCGGAGCATTCCGCCGCATTATCCATGTATCACTTCTCGATGACTATAATCCCTGAAGGGTTGTTTTTTTTTGGTCTGTTGGTTTTTTTTCGACGTTTTTCCGAAGCCGCGATTAACGAAAGAGTATTTATGGGGTATTTATTGAACGATTTCGTAGACTATCGACGCGGATTTCTTTTTACTTTTGTTCTGTAATGAGATTTATGTTCTGCGTGATAAGGATGAAGTTGATGGTACCGTAATTACGGGAATGCGCGGAAGAACGATTGCGCTTGAAGGACTTTAATATAACAAATCGAATATGAATAACGACGAGGAGCTGTAGGAGCAAAATGTACGGAAGGGAGGGTAGGAAACCACCCCTCCCGTAGCGGTCACCGCGTATACGAAAATAAAGGAGAAAACGGTTGTTATGAAAATGTAATTAGATGAACCCCCAGCGAACTCGGTCGCCGACGACGACGACGGCGAGTTCTAGCCGCAACCCCCATCCCCTTTACTACCCTCTTCCGCGGTTTCGAAGCCTTGAAGTATAATTTTGTTTATTGCCATTATATCGCTTCGCAACGAAGCCGGAAGCTTATTTGGCCATTGCGAAGGGTCGCGTTTTATTGGAATCAACAGGATTATCTGTTTCGATCTATTGTTTAAATAAAAAAAAATTTCTACCCTAAAATTTTTTTTTTTTTAAGTCAATGAAATTTTTTTTTTAATTGACAAAAGTAAAATTCAATACGATTTGATAGATAATGATACGAAGCATATGAACGAAATATGCGCATTGCTACGTTCCAAATTGAACCGCAAAAACTATAATTAAGAAATTAATAAAAGAAGTAAAGTCGCTAAAGAAGAATTATACAAATATTCTGAAAAAAATACGAGAATTATTACCTTATACTTTTAAAGTTGTGGAGGGACGAGAAACACGATATTATTTATATTAGATATACGCGAAAACGAATAATCGCGTGATGGTGAAAAAAAAAGTTCTCCCGCATAGCAAAAAAATGTACTCTCGTCGGCACGAAAAAAATAATTGAATACACGTTTTGCGGCGGTTGTTACGTATTTTTTTTTTTTATGAATTTTAATAAATTTATGTATTTTCAGTCGATAAATAATTAGCAAAACGTTATCTCGTCCCATGAAATATTTATTAACAATAATTAAACATTGTTATTAAAATAATTGCTTCGCGGATATTTGGCTTCAAATTTCTCGTCTATAATCACTTTTCTCAGTGTAGTAACTTAATCGCCGCTTAATAATCCTTTGGTATTATTTTTTTTTTGAATTTATTAACAACAAAAGCTCAACATTGGGCTCACGGCGAATCGAGCGAATTTCCGAATCTCAACGCATCTAAAAGGGGCGAAAAAAAAAAAGACGGAAAAAAAAGCCGCGCGTGAGAATAAGACAGATAAAGGGATTTTCCTAGCGATATAGGTAGACGGGGTGAGGGTGTGGGGTTGGGTCGGCAGCCGTCATACAATAAATACGATATTTGTGCTCTGCTGCAGTAACGTAGGAAAGAGATTGGCGGGGAAGGGGTGGAAAGGGGTGGAAAGGGGTGGAACGGGGTGGGAGGGGGTGGGAGGGGGTGGGAAGGTGAGGTTTGGGGGTTGGGGGCGTGGAAGCGTGGAGACGAAGAGAAAGAGTGTGTAAAAAATATTAAACAAAAAAAAAAGGAAAACGAATCGTGAGATAGTATGCGAGAGAAGCGTCCAGGTATATAGTCGACAGAGGAGCTTTGGCGCTGGGGGTGGGCTCTCTTCTCTTCTATTCTACTGTTGGCGGCGTTCTAGAGAGGTGGTCGGGATGCAAGAGACGCGAAGAGAGAAAGAGAGAGCGGAGAGCGCGAATGGTAAAAAAAAAAAAAAAATACGAAGAAAAAATGAAAGAGAGCGGGAAGCAACCCAAGTGGGTGGGTATGTCAGTGCGGGTGCTATGCCACTGTGCTGCGGCGCGAGCCAGACTAGCGAAAGAGAGCTCGAGCGCAAAAGAGAAAGTATACGTCGAAAAGAATCGCGAAAGTGCGCGAAAGAGTGAGAAAAAGTTATATACGGGGAGGGAAGAGGCGAGGGGGGTGAGTTTCGGTATAGATTTTTATGTCTGCGAGAAATACAAAATGATGGATATAAACCTCCTGCACACCGCCTCGCCGCGCTGAGCTCGCGTCCACCCTCCACCCTCGGCAACCAACCACCACCCCCTCCTCCTCCTCCCCCTCCCCCTCCTCCCTTCCTCACTCCCCTAAACCCCCAACCCCTTGTGTCCTTCGCAAGAGCCTCACACCATTGCCAACAAGCATCCACTCTCCTCGTAGCAGCAGAGGCACAAAACTACCCCCAACCCCCTCCTACCCCCATCAACTCTCCCCCCACAACTCTCGCACGGTACCGCGAGCGTCGCTTCTCTCAACCTCTCTTTCTTTCTCTCTCTCACTCTCTCTCTCTCTGTCTCCCTTCTACTTTCCGGCGCTCACGTTTCCCACACTCCGACACCACGGAAACCCAACCTAAACACACCAACACGAGAACGCGCGAGCAGCAGCAGCGTCAGTGCGGGAGAGCATAGCTTCTCCACGAGTTACCACGACTGCCATGTTTACCCCCAACTACGCTCCTCCACCCCCGCGCCCCTGCAACTCTCTTCGCAACTCGCTCCTCCGGCTCTCTCAAGCTTTGCGCGACTCTACGCGCAAAAGCTCCGAGCGAATGTTTTGTCATCATAGCACAGCGCCCTTCCCTCCCTCCTTTCTTTTTCTCGCGCCTTTTTTTTTTTTTTTTTTTTTCAGATATGCGGCATCTTTGCTTCGTTTCTTTCTCTTCTGTTCATTTACCGATCCATCTACCAGCCGTATAGACTCAATTACTTTTCGGCGTTTCGAGGGATATATGTTTAGTTTTCTTTAGCGATTCAACGATTTTTCTACCCTTTCGTAAAAATATCGATAATATATCGATATCGACGATATCGACGATATATATCGATATTGACGATATCGACGATATCGATGATATAAAAGTATCGAGAATTGCATACTTATTAGGTATGCATTCGTATAGAGGCGCTTTATCAATTTCTATTCATTCCGAGTCCTGTGTTCACGAAATGTTCGTAGTTATGAACCCTTTGAATTCAATCGATTCAAATTTTTTTTTTTTTCAATTATACGAATGTTTTCAGCGATTTTTTAAAATAGATTTGCTATATTGGGAATCACTTTCGATCAAATCATCCGAAGAGTCTGGAAATTTAATTGTATTTTTTTATAGATGTAACGATTTTTTTTTCGAAAGTGTTTTCCGAAAATTCGATAAATCTATAAGTTGATTTTCGGACTTTTTTAATCGATGGCAAAGATTTTTAGAGAACATTAACACTATTAAGCATTTTTAAAAAATTATTTTTACATTGCAATGCGCGAAGTAATGCACTTTTCTTCTATATTAAGGACCGCGATATTTCATAACGATTTACCGTCGAGATATTTCTGAAATATCGCGAATAAAAATAAAGAAAATTGTACTCTACGGATCTACTTATTGTGTTCATTTGGTTTCACGTATTTCGACATCGCGGCGGTCAAATTGAACGATTTTTCTAAGAGACACAAAAAAAAAAAGAAAATTATGTCAATCATTTTTTGGTGCAAAAAGTTGGACATTTTTTTCTCCGTTTCTAACATTACGGAAATACGTATACAGAATAAGGAAATTGAACGATATTGCGTTTTCCTCCGAAAAATTTACCATTTTTGGAAATTCACCATTTTTTTTAAATTTTTTACATTCTGTAATGCATGCAAAAAGTTTGAGAAAAGTTTCGATCATATCGAAATTGTGATTTTTTTTTTTTTGAAGGTAAAGTTTTGTACATTTTTATATCGATGTAAAATGAAATTTTACTAAATTCGTTGTAAAATCGCAACTGAAGCAAAGTTTCGACTGTTTTTTTTTTAATTCAGAAAATATTTTCAAACGAAGTCGAAGCTTTTCAGTGGCTTAACAACAGATGCGCAAAACTACCCCTTCAGTCTATCGGAAATAATATTTTCTAACCTCTTTTTTTTCGTGAAACGATTGAGTTGACTTCACGATATTGTTACAGCCTAATAGTAGAACTCTCGCGAACCTCTACTTTTTTTTTAAATTCGATTTTTCCGTCTTCCCTCGTCACTTCCGTGTGACGGGGGGGTGATATGGTACGTAAACCCAATCAGTAATATCTCATCTCGTTGTATCTCTCTGCGCTGCCATATTCTCCCTTTTTATTTTCCGCTTTCAAATTCTTTTTTTTTTTTACTCTCTTTCTTTCATTTCCTTTGGTTCTCTCGCTCTCGTCGGAATTGCGCCAGTGGAGCATCGAAAAGCGGCGGGGATAGAGCTTTGACTCCGGCGAGCCGCTCTGCGCTCTCTCGCTGGCTACGACAGGGTTGGTTCCGCATTTTATTTCGATCCTTTCCCCGTCTCGCATCTTTTTTTTTTTTTCTTTTTCCACGCATTCCCTTTCCTTCCTTCGCGTCCATTTTATCATCAGATTTTCGCCCCCTCCACCGCGCCGGAGAAGGCGCAGCATTGAGTGCCGAATGAGCTGCGCGGAGCTCGAGAACGATACCCGATTGACTAATTAATTAGTGTAATTAATTGAGAGAACCCTCTCCTTCGCTCCCCCTGACGAATTCAACGATATCGTTAAACAACAACATTTCGGACATTGAATGCTATGCTTCGTGCGTTAAGTTAGCAAAAGGATAAACCGCTGAGACCGCCATATACCCCGTAAAGGGTTAACACCCCTTTGACCCGACGGGGATAAAATTAACGCGTTCTAAATTATTACCCGGGCGGCGAAATCGGCAACCCTACTGTACGGCGAATTAATCAATTTCTGTTCCATCGATATCTATCAATGTTGAACGATACCGAGAATACCTGCACCGCAAATTTAATAAGTAACACTCTCGACAAAGTCAATCTGACGACGAGACCAATCGGGAAATATTTGTGAAATTTGCTAATACGATATTTTCGCGATTTTATCGAAATTCATGATGTGAAATGTTAATATACTTGAAAATAAAAAAAATGGCAATAATGGTACTTTAATCGAAATAAAAATATCCTAATTTGCAAATTTAGAAAGTATTCTTGAAATTCATCATCAAATTAAATGTAATTTTTTATTATGTTGAAATCACAACATTTTTCGTAATTTTTTATTTTATTTTGCGAATACAACAAATTTTTTTTAATATCAAAATAATTTCTTATTACATCGAAATTACACAATTTTTCGTTATATTCCAAAAAATTGTTTGGACTTTCGTCTCTTTACACTTTTTTTTTTTTTTCTGAAAATCGTTGAAATTTCTTAATTTCCCGATCATTCCTGATTTTCCTCCCCTAATTTCACGATTTCAATTGTAGATAACTTTATTAAAATAGTAAGGAATTTTTATTGTTTATTCTCGATATCTAGAGATATTTCCGTGAAACTTACCGGCGAACCTTCTTAATGAGAGAAGAAAAAAACAAAAAAAAAAAAAAAGCGAGAGAACGAGATGAAGCGAAGAAATCTACGAAGCGTCGGAGAGAGTGACGATCGACTTGGGATAGGGAACCCACAAAATAAACTGTAACCGCCATCGTCCCCGAGCCTCGACGCTCATTCTGCTCGCGTTCCTCTCTCACCAATGCTCCGCTCTCTTTTTCTCTTGGCTGCACACTCCCGGTGCCCCGGAAACGCTCTTCAATCCCGCCGACTATACTGCCACCCCCCGGTCCGCCTGCTGTGCTCCTACCGTTCTCGTTATTTCTTTTTTTTTTTTTTTTTTTTTCCTCGTCCCGCTACTGTCGCTACCCCGGTAGCCTCGACCAAATAAATTACACCGCCTCGTGACGCGAAAAAATCCAACGAGTTGCGAGAGAGCGTGAGTGAGCGGATAAGAGGAAGAGAGCGTGAACTGCGTTGGAGAGGCGAGTGAGATATATATATAAATGTTATAGCTATATACGTATAGCAACGAAAGAGGAAGAGTGAAAGAGGGAAGAAAACGTGGGAGGACTCCGGTCGAGCCCAGTGGTGCGGACGAGTTAGTGGAAGCGAGAAAAAAAGAGAACAAGGGTAGTAGAGGGACAGAAAGAGAAAAAGTAGGAGGAGGATGAGGAGGACGTCGAGGGGTAGTGAACACACTAAGGGGTTAAAACCGCTATATAGGTGGATATAGAAAAAAGGGAGGGATGAAGGGCAGCGAGAGCAGCGCACGTACGTTTACCGAATATATATACAGACGCATATGTATGTGAACATACGACGTGGGCACAAATACGCGAAAGAAGTAGAGGAGAAACGGAGTAGGAGATCGGTGGAACGGTTTAATTGTTACGATGCGGTCGAATGAAAAATTCGACAATCTAATTTCTTTTTCTTGAGTTCTTTGCCTCCTGTGCAAGGAATCTGTAGATGTTGATTATAGAGTTAAATCTTTGGAAAGTTACGAAATCTCGATATTCCAGTATCTTTAATGATTCAACTTTCATCCCTGAATAGCGTCACTGACCCTTAATCTGTGTTCAGGGTAATTAATGGTTCTGTAATTAGTGGTTCCGTTTTGGAAATACAGTAAAGAAAGTATCGAACGCAAAAGAAAATGAAATTTGGTTGACGAGTTAAGTTGCCGGGTTAACGTGGGAAGAGGGCTAATTTTATACACTTACATGAAAACTCTTGAGATATTAACATCGAAATGTGGAAAAACAACAATTAGGCAGCACTTTGATGTGCAAAAAATGATTATTTAAAACAAAAAATTATATTCATATAAGAAAAATAAGAGTATTGTACAAAATTTTATTGCACTAGTGCGAAAAAACGGCTTTTTCGCACGACGTGAGATTTTGCCTTTCTAAGATGTTTTTAGCACTCCTTGGCACGCCTTTTTTGCACTCCTGCAATAAAATTTGCAATAAAAGTCGTTTTTTCGCACGCTATGCGAAAAAACACCTTTTTCGCACGATGTAAGATTTTGCCTATCTGAGATGTTTTTAGCATTTTCCGGGACGAAAATGTTTATTTTCAATTGCCTGAAGGTCGTCTGTAACGTTTTGCCGAATTTTTCAACGTCTTCCGAGTTTTGTCCAAAAAATGGGTTCGTTTTCCTTGATGACGTATCATCTGAGGGCTAATTAATCGGGAAAATTAGGTTCTTATTGCCAAAGTTAAATTCCTGATTTAGATTGATTATAAAATAGCAGCGAATCCCAAAATCTCTGAATAGTGGTAAAATTTGATTGAATTTCACAGCAATGCATGAGAGACAGTCTTATGAAATCACGTAGCGCGTATCTATTCCGCGTGGGCGGGAGCTTAGGGTGTCGGATACGCTTAGAGAGCGTCTCTAGGAGGTCTCTCAATCATCAAGTTCCACCGGGCCGCTTTCTCTACTCCAGTTCCGGGATAACTTTGCAGAAGCGCTAACCGAGCCGAGGTGCGGCTTGATTTGCTCCACTAGCCGTGTATGCGAATAGAACTGGCAAAGTAGCTACCGCCCGGAATCGGGGAAATATCCTTGCCGAGTGGGCAGGAAGAGACCTCATAGATGTGATAGGAATTTCCATTTTATTCGCTTGGAATACCGGTAACGATATAGGCGACTGAGAAACTGAATGACGTATTCATCGAAATCGAAAGAAAAACGCCTCAATTTTTATTTGTCTCCTCATCTCGATTACCTTACTATGTCCCGAAGAAATTACTTTTGCGCAGTAGAAACGAAAAAAAAAACTATAAGTTTCGAACTATTTCGATTTTTGCGTTAAGCAAATTTATAGCCATTGCGCAGAGATAGATATTGGCGAACGCTCTTCTACGTCAGAAAAATAGGTCGGACACCTCAGGCCGTTCGTATTCATTCTAAACGGATGTAAAATCTACCGAAATTCAGGGACGGCGCGGAAAGACGTACAGCAACAAAATGTGTCCCACCAGTGGCGAAAACTCGGTGCAGTATAATTAAAAAATGGTGAAAGAAGAAGAGTGAGAAAATAGAGGAAAAGAACCTTCGGAAGCTACTATCAGAGGCCCTCTCCCCGCTCCTCAGTTTTTCCCTCAGCTCCTTGTCCACACTTAACTCCACCACCCCTCAGCATGCCTCGCGGCAGGGGAGCCGTGTCCCTTCTCCTTCTCCTTCACCTCCCCCCCCGACCTTCGCCACGACGGACGGATACTAAATTGGATTATTTTTCTCCGAGTTTCTCTCTCTCTCTCTCCTCATCGTAACCACCCGACCAATCTGACCGACTCGACGCTCCGCGTCAAGCTCTTCCATTCTCCTATTCGTCTTCGCCTAAGACGAACCCCAGAATCGTCCCGATGAATCGTGTTGAGTTCCCTGAGAACTGAGAAAGCGAATCCTCGCAGAGGTAAACCGACAATGGCTTTCTCGTCATCCAATGTATCCGGTAACCATTTTTGCCAAAAGATCGGAGAGAACCCCGTAGTAGCAACAGAATAGAACAAAAAATGTTAAAATCGAATCTCAAGAATCGATGTTTCGGCGGATGTGATAAAAATTCAAAATACTAACGATGGATAAAGTCTAATGCAATTATTTGTAAAATAATAGCCTGCGAAAGCGATTATTTATGTTCGTAAGAAATATAAGAAATTAAAAAAAAAAATTGACGCGGACCTAAAACACTAAAAGGGAGTTACGATAATTTTTTTTTGCTCCCAGCGCTCGCTAATAGCATCGCGCGAATTAAAGTTACAAGAAAGTTGAAAAAAATGAAAAATAAAAGTGAATCCGATACCCAAAAAGCTCCGAATCGAAAGCACAGCGGAATGCACTTAACGAAAAAAAAAGGGTTATTAAATACGCAAAGAGCAGGTGGAAAGCTTAGCGACGCAAAGCGTCCTTAGCGCTGCGATCGGAGTGAAAAAAGGGATGAAAAAAAAAAAAATTACAATTTCGCACTGGCGATTCTTTGAAAGATTGAGAGACGACGTTAAAACCGACAGCGAGGAAACTGCCGTCGGGAATATCCGATAGACGCTGATGACAGGAAAACCCAAACGCGCCACACGTACGGCACGGTGAACAAAGAGAGAACAGGTAGGCAGACATTTGCCGGAAATGAGTTACCAAACTTGAGCTCTCGATGGAGAGGCCTCGAGATCTATCTGCTTCTCTTCTCCTATCTATCCTCCAATCGTTAGCTTTATCTGTCGGCAAAGCGGTAATCAGAATACAAGCAATTGGATAAGAGAATGTATATCGATCGGTAAGGAAGAAAAGGAGATATCCAATAACATTTAACACGTAAAAAAGACTAAATTTCCGCAATAAAAAAAAATTTTTAATTTATCGGTTAAAAAATCCCGGATTTACAAAAATTTGAAAAAAATTACATAAAAATTAGCCAATTAATTTCGTCCGAAGAAAAAATTAGGTTACCGCGGAATTTTTTAAACAATGATTTTTTTTACTAATCTGTTTTTTTTAATAACTTTTGAATTATTATCATGGAAAATTAATCTTCTTAACATCTTCTGTATGCCTGATTTTTTTGCGATGTGCAATTTTTTTTTTTTTTTTTTTTACGTTTATGAGGTAAAAATCGAATCGGTGAACTCACGTGTCCGAGTTTCTCCTCTTTCCGACGTTTCGGATCGCTCTCGAGGTCAGGAGTACGAGAACGAAATTTTTCTTGTGGAGATACGGATCGTCTTAACCTGTCGTCGGACAGAGCAATGGGTTTCCTATCCTCAGGCGTTTCGGCCGAAGCTCGATGTTGTTGAAGATCCGTGGGTTTGAGAAGCGCCTGTACCTGTGCCTGTGCGGCGACCGCGGCGGCGACCGGATGCGGAGGTGGCGCGAGATGGGACGGTACTCCGGCGGCCGCTACAGCAGCCGCTGCTCCCGCGAAACCGAGAAGCCCTCCGGGGGGCAATCCACCGACTACTGCACCGTGTGGTAATTGCTGGGCGTGGATTTGTTGCTGCGGAAAATCGTAACGCATTCGGTACTTACGATGGGTTTAGTTACGATAAAAAAAAATTAAATTTTTTTTTTTAAATAAAAAAAAAATAGATGTATATATATAAATACAAAAATTAAAAAAAAAAATTATTTTCGAATTATGTAATTTCAAAATTACGAACTCACCAAGAGTTGCTGCAATCCTTGCTGTTGCTGTTGCTACAAAATAAACATCTGTGATATGTTTATCGTCTATATATCGTCTATATACGCACGTAGAATCGTTTTCTTCCGTATTTCAGCGACAATTTGTACAATAATATTAATTAATAATTCGCCAAGGAAACTATCGTGTTAATGAGATGATTAAGCGTGAATTTCGGAGAAAAGTCTACCATCGTATTATACCGATCGCTAAATAAAAAAAAAAAAATGCAATGAAGCTTTTTAAAAAATGTAATTACAAAAAAGAAATGTAGTTTTTGATAATTACGTAAAAGTTGCAATCTGTATTTGGTTTTTTTTTTTAAATTAAATGTGTTGTGAAATTAAATCAAAATTTTTATTACTTTTACCGTGAAAAAAAAAAAAAATCGGTAACTATCGGTTTTTTTTATGTTAGCGGCTCATGTAGGCATTTAGCGGCCCGTGTAAATTTTTCCGCGCTTTTTCCTATACTATAATAAAAATAAAAAAAATAATGGGCGGAATGACTCACCCCGATAATGGCGTTCAGCTCTGTCATAGTCACTTGTTTAGCCCTTTCCACCGCATTGGCAACTTGCTGTTGATTCTGGAAGCCATGCTATTATTATCGCGTCGTCGTAGACCCCCTCCGTAGATGCAAGGAAAACACGCGGTTAACGCGGCCACGACTGCCGCGCGGATGACGAAAGGAATCAATGACAACTCACCTCCTGCGCCAGACACGGTATCAATTGTGAAATAATGACGCTCAGCCTTTTCGCTATCTCCGTCTGTAAACAGACAATAAAAGCGAAATTGCCGCATTAGTTTATCTGGCGTTTGATGCGCGTGGGGTTCGTCGTAAAAAAAAAAAAAAAAAAAAAAAAAAATCGGAGGGTCGCGCGTTCGGAAAATCCCGCGATCGTAAAATTAAACTCGAGTTTCCGGTAGTCTAAATAATTAAACTCATCGCATTGTCTCTTTTGCGTGTCAAACAGTAGTTTGGCGATTAAAAATTCGTCAAAAGAGATCGCGAGACCGCTGGTGCTACACCCTTCCGAAGAACCATCGAAGTTCGTAGATCTATCATTTTTTTATATTCCCTTCCGCGCACCCCCGCACGCCGGGTTTCGCTCCCTCGGCGAGTTAACCCAGGTGGACGATGTGTGCCGATAGTCCTGTTGCGATGAGGAACGAAGCCATAGCACAGCATAGCGCACACAGTCCAAAAGCCCACTCTCTTTGCATACCCACCCGCTGCCGCCCCCAAACGCGAACGCCCCGGAAAAATGGTTATTCCGTCTCGCATGTGCTCCCGATGCACATGCAACGTTTCCCCGCAGAACGGATGGCGGACGAGAGAGATCCCAGGGCTATGCGGTCGCTTGGTACCGCGCTCTTCTCCCGTTCCCGCTGGACCCGCGAGGGGTCTATCCGGGTTCGAGCGAAAAAGAGAGGCGATCCGTATAGAGACGAACTCGCAAAAAAAAAAAAAAAAAAAAGGGAAAGCCTCGAAACGAAAACGAGTGAGGGAGACGAGTTACCGAGGGCAAAGGGGTGAAGAGGAATAAAAAAAAAGATCCGCAGATAGAGAGAGAGAGGAGAGAAAGAGAGAGAGAGAGAGAGAGGGTTGAACGTAGAGATGGGTGAAAGGGGGTAGGAAGGGGTAACATTGAGATTAGCAACGGGTAAAAAATCGATGTCATCGTCCCCCCCACCCCCTCCCCCACCTACCACCCTTCTCGCCTCCATCAGACGACCGTCGAGCGGGCTGCATACTCGCAATGGCCTCGCGTACTCAAACTCTCGGGCGGGCATCCGGAGGGCCAAATAAAACAACGCGAGTATGTATAACGCTTTTCGCGTGGAAGTTGTACATATATATGAGATGAACGGGACAGGGGGGAGGGCAGTAGGCGAGAGGTGACTGCCGGCTTGCCGGGAACGCGGTAGCGGGAAGCGCAGTAGAGAAATACAGGAGGGATGAGGCTCCGGGGGTTGTAGGGAAGAGGCGGAAAAGCGAACGACTTTAAACTGTCTCTGTCTCTCCGTTACCACCGCTTCGTTCTCCGAAAAGTCCACATGGACGGACGTGTATTCTGCGCACATAACGCTATATACGGGTACTATAACTATAGTTTTTTTTTATACCGCTACACATAGATATAGGCAAATAGGTAGACGGATAGTACAGTAGGAGAGGTAATATATACATGTAGTGTATTTCTGTATATATATATATATATGTATATATGTATGTAGTTGTAGGAAAAAGTACAGAAGCAGAACGAGGAAAGGTGGATGCGGAGACCGGACGAGAGGACGTCAGGGGATGTAGCGAAGGGGTGAAGGGGGAGGGGGTTGAAGGGAAGAGAAGGGATTCGAAATTCTGTGTCTCTCTTCGGACGGTAGGAGAGAAACGGCGCTGCCGCAGGCTTGACTGAGTTATATGCAATTGGTCAGGCCGCACATTTTTGTCGACTGGTCGGAATCGTCGATGGAAAAATATATAGCTATGTTTCCGCGAGTCCAGGAACGCCGCGGACCCAGTCAGCTCTCTGAGGTATGTTCAACGATTCTATCTGTGATACATCTCTTTTTTTCTTTTTTTTTTTAGCAGATATGCGCGTGCATCGCTCTTATTCGACGAGACACGCGCGGTTTCGGGATGCTGCGACGGAAGTTCGATCGAAACGGCTGCGAGATTCATCGTCAACGATGAAATGGTATTTATTGTTCGAAAAATGAAATAAAATTTTAAATCCGAAAAAAATGTTTTTTTAAATATTTATTTACTTTTTTTTTCATCCGATCGTCCGAAATTATTTTATCGATTTTTTTCGATCTTTCGATTCTTTTAATTACGTGAGCCCTCGAGTTGCATAATGCTATCGATACTTTTCGCATTATACACCGTAAAAAAGTATCCTTTTCTTTTTTTTAAACGCGTTTATTCGTCGAGGCGTTTCTTACCACGAATTTCAATACGAAAAAAAGAAAAGTCTTTGAAGTTTTTGGGAAATAACAATAGACCTGTAATTTTGAGGTATCATTTTTTATTCATCGTACAATAAATCAATCGCAACAAAAAAAATCGGAAAAAAAAAAAAAATTGCATGCGATTAAATTTTTTGTTAAATACTCAACCGAAAGATTGAGCGTCGCCTGAAAATTGAGCGATGATGATAAACGAAAAAAAAAAAAAAATCCGCGATTTACGTTACGAAGAAAATTGGAGAAAAAACTATACGTTATATGATGAGAGAGCGAAGAGCGTTGGCAAAGGCGCGAAAGCGCGATGAAGAGGAGGCAGCAAGAGGGAGAGCAGCGGCGAGGGGAGAGAGGGAGAGGTTACGTGGGACGAAAGCGGTTTATTTAAAGAGCGGGAGGCCAAACTGGGACATTGCCAACAAATTCGAGTTAGTCGAGTAGCGAGTAGTAAAGTGGTGGTTGCGGGGTTGCCTCGGGTGAGCGGCAAACCGTTGAGAACGGAGGGGGAGGAAGGAAGGTGCGGGTGGAGGGGGTGCGCCGCACACTGCTACATAGTATATTAGTTATATACACTATATAACCCACACACTCGGCCACTCTCGCCACTCCGATCGGGGTGTCTATGTCTCTGTGAGTAAGAAACACGCGGAACCCCGGTGAGGGTTTCTAGATAAGTGTGCGTTAGAAAGTGAAACGAGTAGAGAGATTGCTAGAGAACGCGTATTGCTCCTCTTCTCGGATCCGCGAGGGAAAAGAGAAAACGTGGATGGGAACGAAAGGAACGGTGGAAGCAGTAAGGAGAGAAGAGAAAAAAAAAAAAAAGAAAGGGGTGCAAGGCGAGAACACTGTTTCTTTTAGAGAAAGAGGAAAAGAAAAGGGAGTGCGGAAAACGAGAAGAGAAAGGAACGGAGGAGGAGGGAAAGAGTGATGGAGCTCTCACGCTCTCCAGAGAGAAAGAAAGAAATATGGTGGAAAGGCGTTGCCGAGGGCGTGAGGCTGGGAAACTGAGAGGCGAGCAAACCCTGTAACGGTGCGGTAGCGGCGCGGTGACGAGCGTCGTAGAGCAAGAAAAAAAATAAATAAGAGAATATAAAAAAAAAAGAAAAATAAATGAAGAGGTAAAAAGACGGGCTGTCCCAGTAGCGAAGGGTGGTCTAACCTCGTGGGGGTGGGGGACGGAAGATTGTTTTCATTCGGAGATTAAATTGAAAAGGATTATAGAAACTCTCGTTTCTCGTTGCTACGTGAGAGATGAAATCAAATTTATATAAGCTCCACACGCTCTATTGTGTTTTCTCTTCGGTGTTTTTTTTTTATACGTCATTTTTTTTTTTTTTTTTTTTCATTTTTTTTTTTACGGTGTTAATATTTATGGCGGGTATCTCATCGAAGAAGTTTAGGATGTTTTTAATTTTTGTCAAAACTATGATTTGGAAAAAAAAAATGGCAGTCGGTTAGCCAATAATTTTTTTTTTTTATAAAAAAAAATATTAAAATACAAATATTAATAAATAAAGATAATTATTATATTTTTTATTAATTTCAAATATATTACATATAACATTTATATTATTTTTTTTTAATATGCTAAAAATAAATATTCGTATTTGCCGTTCATTTTTTTATTTATTTTATATAATTTAGGAGATTTTTTTGTAAATTATTCGAACGGAGTTGCGAGGCACTTAGACGGACAATTTGTTACCACGTGACCGCTTCTCTCATACGATTAGACGAGCAAAGAACAGGCGAACGCAACTCAACTTACCCTCCGACTCGGGATCCTACCCATCCCCCGCCCCCTCCCCACCTCCAGATGTATGTTCTCTCATCCGCACTTAACTCTCGTCGCACTAAATTTGCAATTCTTTCCATCATCCCTGTTCACGAGTTGCTCGATCGACAGTGGGATTAAAAAAAACAACAAAAAAAAATTTCGAAACTATCGCAAGCGATATTGCAAAAAGTGGGGGGGGTGTTAGTTATGTTTGAAGGAAATCTAATGCTTGAATTATTGTGAATAGACGCGCTTCGTAGGGTCCATAAGATAGAAGATGTATGTACCGTAAAAAAAAAATTGGAACGCCTACACTTATCGCGTATTAACCCTTACGAATGAAAAGAAAAAAAATTTCGACGAAAAGGCAATGAAAAACATCGAAATTTTTTTTTTTATTAAGGGCGGATTTTTCGATGGAATTTTATCCGCATAAAAAAATCAGTGGACCGGATATCTAGTCCTCGCGATGTATAATTATGTATATGAATAATTAACAACCTTTCAAAATGCGTTTCGTCGCACCTTCTTCTCTTTCGAACGGGAGGATATGGGGGCGGCGACTTCGAAAATCGCGTATTTTAATCTTTTTTTCACCACTTTTTCTTTTTCCTTCAGATATTTAATTATTGATAATAGCAAATTTACGGAAGCGATTAACGAAAAAAAAAAAAAATTTGATAGTCAAAGACGATTACAGTTCGAAAGTTCGCGATGTATGCGCCGTTGACGAAAGAAGGTCGATGGTGGTTCTAACCCCTCTCTCTATTATCAACATCGCAAACCACGTGCTCGTCGCGAAAGGAGAGAGAATATTCCACGAACGGAGGGAGTTTCACCCTCCGGACGTTCTCGCACCCCATTTAGCGAGCTCGACGACCTTTGTGTTAGAGCGCAGAAGAACAGGCGCAGTCGGCGGTTTGCCTCGTCCTCGCCTTCTCTCTCAACGAGAGTGATAAATGATTGGCCGCTAATGCTAATGAATATCGGTCTACGGTCGAATAGCCCCCCTCCCCCCTATTCCCCAATTCGAGGGGTTGTTTCAGACTCTGGTTTTACAATAAGAAAATCAGGGATACGATCCAATAAAGAGCTTCGCATCTCTTCGACCACTTTTCGAATTGTTATTCGTTTACCGATTGGGCTATTTTCGGAAATAATCACATCAGCGGAATAACCTTAATTCGTATAATTCATCCGCGGAAAAAAATTATTTTAATGATAATAAAATTATTATTATTTAAATAAATTTTTTTTTTTTTCGATTTTCGATAAAAAAATTTTTTGCTTCGATTTAAGGAACCAAAGTAAAAATTGCTTTTTTTTTTCGATCGGATTTTTAGACGAAGCTATGTCCTCCGCCCCTCGCTGACTGGTATAACTACAGTGATACGCGCCGATATCTTCTCCGGTGCGCTTCGCCGAATTTATGACTCAAGTTTACTCTCACACGATAGATATATATACATACCCCTTATAACTACTCTCGCGGTATCGTATTATATACATAGAGTACATATTGGAGCTATAGAATCGTCGTGTACACGTGTATGTAACATTTTCTTCGTACTCCCCGTTATTTTTCATTCCTTCCGTCTTGTTCTCTATCTACGTTCCGTTTCTTTTCCTCGCCAAGTAGTGCGCGCATGCTGTGTGCGGCCGCACCTTTTTCGCATCAAGGGATCTCGTCCTCGCGAGTGAAAAGCGCGACCCACATTTCTCACTCTTTCATCCTCTCTCTCGTCTCTCTATTCTCTTTTCCCCTTTCCATTCTCCTTCAACCGCATCTTCGTTTGCCGCGCGTTTTCTTATTTCATTTCGGTATTTCGGAGTTTCTTTTACACACCGATTCGCAGACCTTCCTAACCCCAAACCCCTCCCCCTCCCCCTGTGGATCGAAACGAGAACCGCGCAATGATGCGAAAGTGCCGAGGAGCTCATAGCTCATAGGAATATCGATATACGCAGGATATGGATATCGAAACCCGAACGCCGAGCCCATTTATACGATATTTCTACACACCTGAAAGGGTTACATGTGCCATCGAACAATGGAACGTCCAACCGGAAGTCCATCAAACAGAAAGATAGATAATAGATAATAAATAGGTGAAGCGGCGGGGAAAGCGGTTCAGAATAGTTATTTTTCCCGCACGTGTATCGAACCCGATTTGCTGCTGTTTTTTCCGCACGAGTGCGGAAAAGTACACTTTTTTTTGTTTGATGCTCCGGTTGGAAAGTGTACTTTTCTGTACGAGTGCGGAAACAATAGCAGAAAATCGGATTCGATACCCGCACTAGTACGCAAAAGTACACTTTTCCGCATTAGTGCGGAAAAAACGGTTCGAAAATAAATGTACATGTCGACAACAGCAGTAAAATTGTTTATTGCTTACCTGTTTGTGCATCTCGACGTTGAGGCCATACGACATCTCGTAATACTGGAACAGAAAATTGTAGAAATCAAATTGAAAATTAAGAACAATTGAAAAAAAACTTATTAGGCGTCGTATACGCGATTAAGACGTGAATATAACAGGACTGAGAAACGAAAGCCACTATTCAGCTAAATTATGGCGATGTTCGATAAAGTATGATTTTTTTTTTCTTCACCTGACGTGGAAATCTAAAAAAATTTTGTTGTGTCAGAAAATAATCTTGTAAACTTTTTACTTGCTAATAAATGATAAATGATAAATGATAAATGATAAATGATAAATGATAAATGATAAATGATAAATGATAAATGATAAATGATAAATGATAAATGATAAATGATAAATGATAAATGATAAATGATAAATGATAAATGATAAATGATAAATGATAAATGATAAATGATAAATGATAAATGATAAATGATAAATGATAAATGATAAATGATAAATGATAAATGATAAATGATAAATGATAAATGATAAATGATAAATGATAAATGATAAATGATAAATGATAAATGATAAATGATAAATGATAAATGATAAATGATAAATGATAAATGATAAATGATAAATGATAAATGATAAATGATAAATGATAAATGATAAATGATAAATGATAAATGATAAATGATAAATGATAAATGATAAATGATAAATGATAAATGATAAATGATAAATGATAAATGATAAATGATAAATGATAAATGATAAATGATAAATGATAAATGATAAATGATAAATGATAAATGATAAATGATAAATGATAAATGATAAATGATAAATGATAAATGATAAATGATAAATGATAAATGATAAATGATAAATGATAAATGATAAATGATAAATGATAAATGATAAATGATAAATGATAAATGATAATTTCTATTTTCCGCTCAACAGACGTTACATCTTGTAACGACCCCGAAAGCCGCTGTAGCGGCGTTGTAAAGGTGAATGTTCGACGATATGTTGGATCTATACATTGTTCCATGAGCAGCGAATTTGTTCTGTGCGTTCTGTGTGAACCGGGGAGAGGTTTCAGCAGTGGTACAATGCTTAGGTTAGAATGCAGTTACGCCGCGAATTCCAATAATGTAAGTTGTACCGATAATTCCATCGTACAATTCGCCCGCTGCTCACCGAGACGTAGATATATAGCGACAGCCCGACATCTGAGAAATACTTTGATAGGGCAATTCTACTAACTGCGCGAACCATCCCTCAGTTCCGTTTTCACAGCGCCAACGGTGTTGAATTTTCAACTCAAAGATAGATATGACTTTGGAGTCGCGGTACACAAAGACCATTGAAACGCGGAGGGGAGCCGTCTGTAGGGTATAATTTTCTTCCTTTCTTTGTATTTCTTTTTTTGAATCGACAATTACTGCAATCGATGATGGGGACGAAGACAGAAGAAAAATACTTCGAAAATTGAAATTTTTTACATCGTCTCCTCGTGTAAAATTCTTTTGTTCGCAAAGCTTCGACTGTGATAAAAAAAAGTAAATTTTTTTTTTCTTTGCGCGATGAAAAGATATTTGCGAATCGTGATAATGATGAGAAAAAAAAACCCCTTTACATAGTTTTTCGAGGTGCGGTGCGCGAAATTTCGTTGAAAAACCGGCGATTATGTAGAGAATGCGCGTCGTAAGCAGGTGAAACGGTGTAACCAAGTTTGTCGGAAATCTGGTCATAAACTGCAACATTGTTATGTTCGCCGAAACAAAAGGGAAGAGAATGGAGGTGCAGAGGGGATAAAGTGGAGGAATAGAAGGAGAGGGTCCCGTTAGTTATGTTTGCAGGCAAAGACTGCAAGGGTCCTCGACTATTGCACAGTGGAGTCACGTCGTATAAGATCCAAAAGCGAGAATGAGGTACAAACGACGTAGCATCGGCGGGGCACTGGTTACACAGAGGGAGGAAAAAAAATGAACAGGTTTGTGTATGTAGGAGCGGAGGGGTGGTGGTGGTTGATGCGACGGTAGACGAGAGCGACTCGAAACGTCGACGAACGTCGCGCAAGAATAAGCGATGCGGCAAGAAACGAAAAAAAAAAAAAAAAAAAAAAAAATGAAAACAAAACTCCCGAGAAAATAACGCCGCGGATTTACGGGCGCCCGCTTTATCCTAATGAAAATCGTGAGGAGTCAGAAAAAGACAGACAAACGCGTAGAAGTATTTCTCCGCTGTGTCGGGTTGAAATTAGAATATCAGAGAGAATGAGAGGAAAACGAGCGATAGGGAGAGAGAGAGAGAGAGAGAGAGAGAAGGGGATGAGCCGATAGGGGTGGAAGCGAGACAAGAGCTTCAGAAGCGCAAGGGAAACGAAGAGACCTCAGAGAGAAGCTGGCAAAGAGAAGTACAGAGGAGATGCAGAAGTGAAAACCAGGACGACAGAGATGATGTATAAAATATACATAGATATATATATATACTATATATACATATATGTATCTTCAACTGTATACAATAGATAGTATTGGTGTATAAATGTGTCTGGAGTCGCGTATAGTGTAATACTTGCCGGTAGCTGACAAACCCTCGACATCTATTTCTCACCCCCGCCCCTTCCAACCCTCTGCCCTCTTCCCTCCCACCCTTTCGTTCTGATGCGAGACCTGCATCTCTCTCTCTTCTCTATGCCGATCCTATTTACCTTTTCTCTCTCTCGCGCTTACAATCCAACGGCTGCTACTCTCCTCTCTCTCTCTTTCTATATATATTTATCTCCCTTACTCAACCGTTACTCCGCCACTCTCGCCTCTTCGATGCTCAACCCCTTTCCTGTTCCTCTCTTACACTCTCTCACTCTCTCTCTCATCTACTCGCTCCCACGCGTTCACTGTGTAGACTCTCTCTTCGTTTACTTTGGAGATATCGATTACCGGCTCAACTCCCCAACCTCAACCCCCTCTGCGCCACCCTTTCACCCTCCTTCCTATTCCACCCCTTCGCCCCGTGAAGCTCACTGCTCCCTCCGTCACCTACGCCCTTGTAACCATCCCGGGCGCTCTCCCGCTTCTCGCTCACGGCCGCTTTTCCAACCCCCCTGCATCGAGCCTTCTCTCTTCCGAAACCACCCTCTTTCTCTCCTCTCTCTCTCTCTCGTCTATCGCCAACTCTCCGCGGCCCCTTATAACCATTGCCACGAGCGAAACGCCGCGAAGCGCCGAATCGCCCGCAGGTTCACTCGGGCGCTTTCGCTATCCTTCTTCGTTTATACTCTCTTCTTGCCGAGCTGATGTTGCCTCACTGCTGCTGCTGCTGCTGGCCGTTGCTTGGTGTCACATCAGTGTAGCAGTTTACAAGGGGTTGTTATGTGTCCGGAGGCATAAGGGTCCCGTCGTCTTCGCAGTATGGACAGAACGTAGGCGAACCCACCCCCACCCCTCCCCCCTTCCCCCACTCTTTCTCTCTTAACATTCGCCCTCTCGTTGCCCATAAACCCAGCAAACCACTCGGTCGCGCCGCGGAGCAAGGGAGAGAAAGAACTTGCTGTGGTTCAATTACCGCTCGTCGACTCTAACGCGGGGACCTTTTACGGATTTTTTTTTTTTTTTTTTTTTCGACTGAGGAAAAGATTTTTCGCATTAATTTTTATCGTTCCTTTTTTTTTGGGGTCCGTGAACATGTTTTTTTTACTCGGAAACTCGACGAACTTTAAATTATGAACTAAAGATTTTTTTTTATTTTGGGAATTTTTTGATAACGATTTTGATTTTTCGTAATGGAAAGGGGACATTTTACTGATTTTTTTTTTTACTGAGGAAACGATTTCTCGCATTAATTTTTATCGTTCCTTTTTTTTTTGGGGGTTCGTAAACATGTTTTTTTTTACTCGGAAACTCGATGAACTTTAAATTATGGACTAAAGATTTTTTTTTTATTTTGGGAATTTTTTGATAACGATTTTGATTTTTGGTTATAGAAACTCAAATTAGCATTGGTGAAAAAGTTGAATAATTGCTGAACACTTTTTTTTTTCGTCTTTTTTCGGTCTTTGATTGACGCGGGGGACGCATTTTTTTTTTTAGAAAATTTTTGGAAAAAAAAAGGTACAAAATCTCGTTGTTTCGAATGAGAAACGATTGGAAACGAAGAACTTTCGTCGATAACGATGCGTAATAATTGCGAATTTGCGCGTTGCACGCGGTGCAAAGTAAGTTTGTCTCGTTATCGTTAAAGTTTTCTCCGATTTCGCTTAAGCGACTTTGATTGTAAATGCAGTGGCGAAGCGATCTTCCGGTTGTTCGGAGATTTATCGATCTTTTTTTTTTTTTAGTTTATTCCTTACGGAACTGTAGTATCGGTCGGAAATCGCATTAAGAGAGTTTGTGCCGTGCAGAAAATCGCGCTACTCGTCGTCGAGTTGAATTATAAAGTACACGAAGAAATATTATTAATTATTATTGCTTTGGATCCTCAATTAGTGAATACTTCTCAAAGTCCGCGATATATTTAATAACTTTTCCTGCCGCCGCTGTTCGCGCGAACAAAATCATTTCGAAAGGCGAGCCGCGTGAACGCGCGACGACCTCTCGGGACAAGTAGAAAGGACGCGACACAGAGGTTTGAAAACGGTTCGTATCCTCAGCGCTCCGTATTTCATTCGGAGCATTCAATTTCCGGTCGCACCCTTGTACATCGCTCTTTCTCTGTTCCGGGAAGGCGCAGGAGAGCCGACCGAGTGGGATACACATCGTTCAAACGACCCTTCACTTATACCCTCACGCGGGAGGATAAGTAGAACGCCTCCCACCCCCACCCCACCCCTTCCCCGGCTCCTCCACCCCCCGAACGAATGGGTGATCAACAACAGCGATTATCTTTTGAGTGAAACTAAAAGCTAAAGAAAAACCTAATGGTAATTTTATGACTTTAAAAAATAACGTGAAAAAACAACCCTCTCAGCCAATCGGACGTTTCCATCGACAATTTCGTCGATAAGAATAATAATTAATATAATAAAAAAAAATATATTTTTATCAAAAATAAAATAACAAAAAAAATATATATATTTTTATTACCAAAAAAATATTATTAAAAAAATATATATTATTATTATTTATTTTTTTGATCAAATTTTTTTTTCGATTAAGTAGAAAAAGTAAAAATTACAAGGATCAGATTTTTTTTTCACATCGATATTTATTTTAATTCGTAATAATGGCTATAGCATTAATAATAATAATAATAATGATAATTACAACAAAATCAATTATTTAAGTTTTTTTTAATATCGACAGAACTCGAATAATAATGTAGACGAAAAAAAAAAAGAATCGTATGATTGCACTCACCATGACATAGTGCCTCTGCATCTCGGTCTTCTCGTTGGCCAATTTCTCAAACTCGAGCTTCAATCTGTAACACGTGTAAGTAAAGAGTCTGTAATGATGCAAAGTGTCGAATGAGAAACGAGGCGTCGAAGAAAAGCCGAATTTCGTTGAGGGTTGCGGGTTTTTTGGTTTTTGAAAGTCGGTCGTATCTTTGTCGCAAGATATTCCCGATGTATTGTACAGTATAATTACGAGGAACTATCATTTTGTTTAGTTCCGCTTCACCCCAATTTTTATTAAAATTGAAAAAAAAAATTAAAAACAAATAAATGAATAAATAAATAAATAAATAAATAAATAAATAAATAAATAAATAAATAAATAAATAAATAAATAAATAAATAAATAAATAAATAAATAAATAAATAAATAAATAAATAAATAAATAAATAAATAAATAAATAAATAAATAAATAAATAAATAAATAAATAAATAAATAAATAAATAAATAAATAAATAAATAAATAAATAAATAAATAAATAAATGAATAAATGAATAAATAAATAAATAAATACGGGGCGCAAAAAATTGACAAAGACGTTGACGAGGTAAAAAAAAAAGAGTTTGGGACGCTTTCGGTGCCGAAGGGGTTGAGGTGACGCAACGAAATAGGGGAAGCAGCAGACGAAGAAGAAGAAAGAGGACATCGCGGTCACGAGACACGGCGGGGGTGAGTTTGTTCAACGGAAAAGGGATGAGTAGATTAGACGTGCAGTAAGGGTTGAGAGAGCGCGAAGACACAGAGAGATAGAGAGAAACATCGAGAGCGTTCGGGAACCGAAGGAAAGACGGAAGGGAAGAGAAAGAGAGGGTGAAGGGAGGAGGGAGCGGGAGAACGTTGGCGTCAATAAGCAGACGATTCGAGCGGTGAGGAAGGTCTCTGCGCGTTTGAGTGCAGAGATGCAGGGGGCGGGAGGGGGAGGAGGAGGGGGAGGGTGCGAGTTGTGAAAGGAGACGGCTGCGAAGGTGTCGAAAGCGAAGAAGAAGAAGAGGAAGAAGAAGAAGAAGGAGAGAAGACGCGAGAGATGGGAGGGCAAAGCAAAGACGACGACGTCGACGACGACTCACGAGTGGTACTGTTGCTGGATGAAATTGAATTCCTCTTTGATTCTCTCGCAAGTGTCAGCCACCGTGAACTTCAGACCGCCCGCAGCCCCGCTGCTTCCAGCGCCACCCTGGAACGAGAAGAATTCGATTAGTAATGGGGCGCTCTCGTCGACAATAATGGATAAAAATGGAGGGGAGCGGATGGGGAAAGCACAGTTGGACGAAGTAAAGAGAGATAAATAATATATATGTAGCCGATTTTTTTTTTTTTTTTTTTTTTCGATTTATTATTAATTTTTTTTATATACCATACATAGACTATATATAACATATGTAATAAATTTTTTTTTTATAAAAATATATAGTCGATTTTGTATAAATATACGAATGATTAAAAATTCAAAAAATTTTCGATCGTTTAGATCGCAAGCGCCGCAATACGGGTAAAAACTGTACTAATAAGATTTTGATCATTAATATGGGCGAAATAACGAGGCTTTTTGCAGTTTTTTGATAATATGCATCAATGGAGATTACAATAACGGTTTCGATTTCATTTAAAAAATAAAAATTAATTTGGCGAGATTACCGAATTTTTCGCTTTTTTTCACCTTCGCGCGTCAACGAGGGACAGAATGATTTGGCCACTTGTTGAACGCGCCAAACTCTCTACCGGCGGTATAGCGGCAATGACGCACCGGGGGAGTGCGGAAGAGTACAGAAAGAGGCAGTGGAACGTTCAGTTGCTAAACCCACCCCCACCCCACCCCACCCCTTCACCCCGCCGCCGCCGCCGCCCCAACGAGTGTGTATGTGTTTCGAACGTAACGGACACCGGCCGAATACCCGTTTGGCGACTGGGGATAACTACGAGTGGCAATGTGCATACCGCTAGTGCAGTTCTGACCCGCACTTGTTGCAATCATCAAACGGAACAGTCATCGAACAGGTTGTTGTTACGCCGGTTAACCCTCCCCACTCCGATTGTCGTTGACCGTGGAGTTTCCCCCGCAACTGTTGTGTGTTCCAATTCTCTATTCCACCCCTCGCGCGCGTATCAACGCTCTCGATTGAGCGACTCGTGTGTCGCTCGCTCGCGTATACTCTTCTTCTCTTTCCCCCTTTTGTTCTCGCCGCGTCATTCGTTCAACGCGTATGCTCAGCGCACGAGCTATTAATTCACCCCACGCGGGTGGAAAACCCGTGCGATAATTCGTCAGTTTTGATTTTACGAATCGCGGAAATAGGCATTTTTATATTCAAGGGGGTTGAAACGAATATGGGGTTGAAAAGCGTATTTTATTGTTCGAAAAATCGTACAGTCAATCGAATTAACCAATTAGGTGAACTGATTGTTTAATAATTTGGTAAATTTTTTTAAATTATATTATTACGTTATATAAACAATACGGGATATGGAAAAATGAAAAAATGGCGACGGTAATATGTTATATAAAAATGGTGAAACAAAAATTCGTTTTCGAAAAATATGTCACGTTACTTCGATTTTTTTATTTATATATATTTTTTTATCACATCATCGATTATCGATTATGTTGCTTCGAAATATTGATGAAATTAGGTGAAAAAAAAAAAACAAAAAAAAAAACCGATTTTTTCGATCGCGAATCTCAGTCGTTTGCTTGGAATATAAATACGATTGTGATATCTCGCACCATTCAAATGATACATTTTTCCAACAGCCAGTGCATCGAAGCCTTCATCTACCCTCGATAACGTGTATAACTATACCTATATATACTATATATATATAACTTGAAACGATTTTTTTTAATAGCATCCTCTTCCTCCCTATCGTTCTTCCTCTTTTCTTTGCTCGTTTTCGCGATCTTTTACCTCGGAGTCGACCCCCAGGCGTCTCCCGACACTCGATACCCTCGTTACCTTCTCCGCAAGCAGACTCCGAGGAGAGCAAAAGAGAAACAGCGAGAAAACGCCAGAAGGAAGGGCGTGGAGAAAGGTGGAGAAGAGTTTGCAGCTCGCGGGTCTCGGGAACAATCGTTTTCCAATAATCTGAGATATACTCTCGTCGCCCGGTGAAGACTGTGAGAGCAGAAACAGGCTATATAATCTCGCTGGGGCCTCGCCAAACGAAGAACGAAAGTATCGAGAGACAAAATCTATCCTTTCTTTGTTTCTTAAATTCTCGATCTTTTTTTTCCCTTTATTTTTATTTTTTTTTTTATTTTTTTTTTTTAGAGGTTCGGAAGGTGCAAGAAACGAAGAAGAAGAAGAAAAAAAGTGTAAAAAGAAGAAACGTCGCTCGGGAAGTGAAAGAATCTGTTTCATTCCCGACCCTCGTCTCGCTGCGACCAGCGATAGGCGGATTCCATCAACTATTCGCCACTGTTCCGTTTTCTCAGCTATATCCGTGAAACGTTCAAACTAATTAATTTGCAAGATCGGACCGAAGAAGGAGATAGGAAAGTGGAAAGGGACCGACCAGTGGTGGACAGTTCGAATAAATTTGCTTCGGTTGAAGCGCCGCAACCCCTGAGCGCCGGAGACGCCGCTGCTACCACTATTACTACTACTACTGCTATTACCATTGCCGAGACTCGAGAGCGAAGTTACAGCATCCCAACCAAACGGAGAAATTCAGAGCTGCCAAGACACTCGGTCTCTCTTCCCTCCTCTCCTCTCCTCTCCTTAGGAGTTTTCTTCGCCGCTTTTGTGGCTATCGATAAAGTTCATCCCCTCATTATTGTAATTACCGAAATCCGGATTTTGGATAAACAGACGAAAAAAATAAAACAAATGGGTTTGGGGTTCGAAAGGAATTAGTGATGTTAAAACTCTAATTGAATGAAAAGATCGACAAATCCATTGCGGCATTATACAAAAAAAAATCCGTAAAATTTGACATATTTTTATTAATACAATTTTAAATTATACTTTTTTTTCAGTCCGGAATTTTCAATTCCTTATAATTGTTAATTTGAAAAAAAAAAAATTGGCGGATAATAGAACCTAATAAAAAAAAGTTATATTAACAAAAAGGAGTAAAATAAAAAAATATTATTCGCATATTATAGACGAGAAATGATTATGCGAATAATTATTTTTTGTTATTTCATTCATTTTTGTAGGTTATATTTCTTTAATACGTTTCTTTTTAGGTCGCGTTTATTTTTTTTTTTATTCTATAAATTATCAACATAATTTTTTTTTTTACTTAAAAAAGTAGGTAATGAATTTTTTTTAATATATAAATAATGAATAATTATTCCTAAATGATTTTTTATTTGTCGGGAAATATTCACACTCAGGAGAAAAATAAATCTCTCGACTATAATATTCGAATAATTATTCATTATTCCGCTCATATTTCTCAATCCAATTACTTCATCATCCTCCATTCACAGTTAGTGATTTTTTTTTTAATTATTTAAAAAAAAATATTTTTCACATTTCTACCAAATTTCAGAGATGAAAAACTGCAAAGATATAATTTTTACAGTGATTAAAAAAAAATCGATAATTCGCAGAATCATCGACTCGCCGCGCGAAGAAACCTAAAATCGAGTCATCCGAAGACCCTATATAACAAGAACCGGTGCACGTATAATCGAATCGATAATGGTAAATGCAATATCCTCACTTACCCGCGAAACTACGTACCGAGGACACGATATATCTCCGCTAAAGCGACGCATCCCACACCTCGCTTATTGCCACAATTGTATGCTATCTATCTATAGCACCCAATCGATACAATGTATGTACCTATATACGAATGTGGCGTTTCAGCGGTTAAAGATTCTCCCACATTCTGTGTGAACAAGACAATAATCCGGTATGTTACTAACACAACCCCACGAACGTAATAATCCTTCATACCGATCCCTGCACTCGCCATCCCATTAACAATCAAACCAATCGCCGCGCAATCCATCAACAATTTTATTCTTAATTTTATTTCACTCCGTTTGCGAGAAATTGCGAAAAAGGCAATTTTACATCCGTTTTGCGGGCGTATAACCCCCATTTTCATACATTGCAAATTGAAATTTTGTACGATTCTCGTGCGAAAAACTGTTTCTTAACTCGTGTGATTCTCCAACCTTTGACGCGCGCTACAAACTCACACTCGTCAGAAAAAGTTTTTTCGCACTCGTATCGTAATGTACTATTTTGTTAGCGTGCGTAAAGCTCGTCTTTTCGGGGAGTTTTTGCGTGCGCAAAAAGCTAATTTTCCGCACATCGTGCGTATAAAACTCATTTTCCGCACGTCGTGGGTAAAAAACTCATTTTCCGCACGTCGTGCATAGAAAACTCATTTTCCGCACATCGTGCGTAAAGTTTCACTTTACGCACTCCTTTCGGAAAACTCGCGCTTCGACTTCGCTCAATCTTCCGGAAGAAGACTCACTTCACGCCACTATTACAAAAAAAGTATGTGCAACTCGTGCGCAAATGTTGTACTTTACGCACGTGTTACACAATATAATATTTTACATTTTCCTTGAAAAAAAAAAATCGACACCATTGATAAATGATTCGGCACAAAGTAGTCGCTACTGACGCGTTGCAACTCGTGACTTTCTCATACTATGGTAATTTGTGTAAAGCTGATGTGTGAAGATGAAGCTGATGTGAAGCTGATGTGAAGATGATGTGTTGATTTCAACAACGTCGATAAAGGCGGCGTGATCAGCTGTTAACACTGCTCGGTTGGCCTAAAGTCTATTAAATACGTACGTTGAAGCAAAAATGAGGGGGTAAAATGGTCTGTGCCGTAGGCGGAGATATTGAAACACTTTTGCGCACTAGTGCGCCAAAATTGATCAAATATGTATATTTGTTCCCCAAGTATCATTAAAAAAAAAAATAGTCGGAAAAATACGACGCTAAGATGTCGGGAACAACCGCGGTCTACGATCTATACGATGTCTCAGCGTGTCTCTCGGTTATTGTCGGTTAGAGACGAGCGCCGAGGCAACGGTAGCTAAGGTATGAATACAGTGCGACA
The DNA here is from genome assembly GCA_964006125.1 of Cryptus viduatorius. NCBI lineage: Eukaryota > Metazoa > Arthropoda > Insecta > Hymenoptera > Ichneumonidae > Cryptus > Cryptus viduatorius. The sequence goes on from OZ023226.1 coordinate 6,296,838, forward strand.
CGAGGTCTCGAGGAGTGCGCGAGAGAGCTGAGGACAAGCATAGAAGATGGGGAACGGGCGAGAAGAGAATAGGCTGTCTGGATACGAGACGCGTGTGTTTCAATGACGTCGACGAGAAGCAACGACGATTCTCGCGTTCGCTTGCCGTTGGTTTATTGCACGCTATATATATGTATACATATATCTCTCTATATATACATATATATATATATCTGCGATGTGTATACACACAGCCAGTGGACGCCAATGCGACTTGGGTACAACTTCAACGGCAGTTGATATATAGTATAGTATATCGCCCTATACTGTGTGTGTTTTGCCACGTAGAAGGAGAGATGCGGGTCAGAAGGGAGACCGAGGAAGCTTGACTTTGATGAAGAAGCTTCTGGGATCCACGTCGAGCCGCAGGCAACTGACTTGAGGACCCTCGCAGGGTAGATGATGGATAGATAGATAGATATACCGGGTCTATATAGATTCATATACCGTATAACACATTGCAGACACAGATACTACGCTTTGCTGCAGAACCGCAAGTATCCCACTGCGATTCTGCAATTTGGATAATTTAATAAGAAGTATATATGTATATGCATATATATATATATATATATGTACATGTATATGAATATGCGGTGCAATGCCCACTGTTAGACTTCTGCCTAAATATATAATATATGGGGGGAATATGGAACAATATGGAAGAGTCGCGTGAACTTTGGGGCAAAATGGACCAATGCCAAAATTCTTGAAATTAAAAAAAATTAAAGATTTACGGCTATTATTCATGCTGCATATCGATGTCTGGAAACTTTATTATCTTCTCTAAAATCTATGCGAAAAATAGGAATGAAGATATATAAAACTATAATTCGATAATTGACTTTTGAAAGAATTCCTATTATTTTTATATACGGTGATATTTATATTTTCTGTCGAGAATAGTTTATATATTGGTTTTAGGATCAAAATTAATTAAATATAAAAAATTTAATTATTTTACCGTTTTTCAATTATGGTTCATTTTGACCCATTTTTTTTTTTTTGGTCGTAATATTATAAGCCGATTCGACAAATCTATTTATGTAGTTCGAAAGTAGTGGAAACGGGTTGCGTCTATGGAGAGAATTCTCCGCATTGCTGAAGTGACCCATTTCGCCCCTTTTTTTTCGTATATATACATATATATGTAGAAAAACAACAGCAGGGATCACTTCCCCCATTTGTATGTGTCTCTCGATACCGCGGGGTTATAACTGCAACCTTGACGAGGATTTCGCAAGCGAACATTGTATTTTAAGGTCTGTTACTCGTCTGTGAGAAATCTGTATAATTGGAGAAACACGATTTGGATTGTTTCTCGTCACAGAAATCGTAAGTGAAGGAGTGGATTTGTTGTTCTGTGTTTGTTGGTTGCAGAGGCGCTTCCTTGGGTAAATGTCACTTAATCCCGTATTATGCATTTCATCGCACTGCAAGCAACTAGGCGTTACACTTCGGTTGGAGGGAACTCCCGACACCGTTGACCCCGAAAGTTTACGGTCGCTCGCGGACGGTGTGTCGTCGTATTATAGGAGATAGCAGCGCGGCAAAAGCCTGGAGTTACGTATACGTTGGTCTTGAAGTACGATTTTCTGGTTGAGAATTCATTGAAAGGATTAAACGATCTTAAGGTGTTGCAATTCTTGAGATCATCCATTTTTTTTCGTATATATTAACCCTTCGATCGTTTTATCGGCAACGAAAAAACTACAAATTCGTATTTAACAGCATGTATTTTTTTTTTTTTTTGGCTTTTAAGTAAATCAAATGACAAGTTTCTGACGCAAAGATAAACAAATAATAAATGAAAAAAAAAATTTTTTACTGATTTAAAAATTAATTATTATTTCGAAAATTTTTTAATAATTAATTATTTATGCCTTAAAGAAAAATAAAATAATTTTGTTGACACAACGAATTAAAATCTTTTTTTTTTATTTTTTGAATAATTATTTTAATTATTGACTTTGAGAAATGAATTAACTAAATTAAATAATAAAAATTATTGATTTTAGATTAATTTAATTTTTCTTAGTACTTCGCGACGAAACGCCGTCGCTTAATACCACAGTGAAAAAATTTAAGTTTTGCACAACAGGAAATTGAATTTTAATCAGATGCGGCATGCGGGGAAAAGAAATTATGTAAAAAGATACTTAAGACTGATAACCGAAGTTTAACAGAGAAAAGGTTTGCCTCGCGTGCCCCCTAAAAGCTTTCTGAAAATTATAATTATCGGTCAACAATATTTTGCCATTTTTCATTCGTATTTTCGGTGATTAATGTATTATATAAAAGATTTTGTATAAAGGAAAATGTATTAGAAATAATTTTTAAAAATTGCAAGTAATCGAATTAATTAAATTGATCGGAACGTTTTATAGTAGCAGTTCATCAAAAAAATGTATTGTTTATTTTTTTATTTTTGTGTTACTTGTGATAATAATAATGAATTTATTAATTAATTAAAGAAGATACGGAATTTTTGTGTTAAACAGTTAAATAAAAGTAAAAAATAAAAAAATTTAAACCAATTGATTGATTAATACGTATTATAGTTATAATTCATAGATAACCGAAGTTATAAGCGGCGGCAATAAAATCCGACCGAATTTCGGAAACGATATTACGGTTCCGTGTTGAGTAACGAGTACACAGTTTACGCTACCGCTTCGTCGTCATTTCACTCCGTGTTAATTTCCGACCGAAGCAAAAGCTGTGCGCGGCTCAGTGTGCGAGTCGATCGTACAACAAGGAAAGCTGAGAGTCAAAACGGGCAGAAGGAATATATTTCTTTTGATCGATCTGCATGAATCGTCGAATCGCGTGAATGATGATCTGAGTCTCTCGATCAGTGGTTCTCATTATTGCTAAATTTTCATAACCGATACACAATGAATGGACTTTTTTTTTTCACAAATTTTCGATACGAAATATTTCAATTTTTTTAAAATATTAAATATTTTTATTATTTTAAATATAATTTTTCAAAATTGTACAAAATATTACATATTTTCGTTATTTTGAAATATTAATAAAAATTTTATTACTCGAAATATTTTTAAAAATCGAAAGAAGGTGCGGCTTTCGATGTTTTTCGAAAGTATTGAACGGAAATGTTGGATCAAACGAAACCTCAGCGACGTTTTCGAATCCGACGCAACAACGGAAACATCGCAGGGCAAAGCTTTAGCGCTGTAACAGCGCTGTTCCAACGAGTCTCCTGAATGTGTCCTTTGCACGAGGTAAAATGTGAGCGAACGCGGAGAGAAGAAGACCGGAGAGAAGGAGACATCGTTGAAACGCTTTGAATGAAGAGTTGATAGTGTGTAACATGGGGCGCAGCGTGTTTCCGGTGAGTCGGAAGCGGAGCTCCGAGACAAGGGTGTTGTCCGCGAAGAGCAACAAACTCGACAGGGGTTATCAACGTGTTTCTTGATCGATATAAGGTCTTCAAAAAAAAGTAATTATTCAAAGACACATCTTCAGTACGAGAAGCTGACAAAAAATGCTGACATTTTGATCGAAATAAATTTTCATCCCTTATTTCGCAGGGCGGCTAATTTATTCGAGAGAAGTTGAGAGTCACTGAGACTGAGTGGGCGGTATTGGTTCGCTCATCAAATGCTTGTCATACCGTTCTTACCCTCAAACCTCTGGTTCTGCCGGAAGGTTCGCCGAGCTGCCGATGATATAAACATCCCTTACCCTGTTTCTCTATTCGGTCATTGCTCATATTCCGCGGAATGTAACAATATAATAAAACCGCTTGGAATGAAAATACTCGTGTCAATTTGGTTCTGTGTAACTTTGGAATGTGTAAAAACGGCATAGAGCCAAAATCTCGATCTGCGCATCCCTTACCGATTGCTTCTTCAGTCGCCGTCTATACTGCGTTAATAGCCCCGTGAATGGAAAGCAAAATTTGCCGTATCCCTCCCCGCTACTGAGGCTACAGGTACACGATAAAAAGAAGCCTTAGGGTAGGAGGGAGGCGATTTCCAGACAGCGCGAAAACGAAGAGAAGCGCGAAGAAGAGAGTAAGCAAATGAATGTGGGGGTTGAAGAAGGAGCGCAGGGGATGGGGGATGGCAGCGAAACAACGCAGCGATAGAAGTGGCGCGCGTTCGCGAGAGAGTCTCGTGAATATTCAGCGACCAAGAGGAAGCCGGAAGCAAGGTCTTCGCGGGTTGCCCAAAGGGTGGACCACCCATACGAGAGAAGAGAGCAAACTGCTGTAGTGGAAACGAAAGCAAGAGCCTGGAGAAGGAACGAAGAGTCCCACCGCCGATTTCATCGAGAACGAGACTTGGTCCTCTCTCGATGTAAAGCCGCAGGAAACGGAATATGGCTATATAACGTGAACGCAGAGTCGCGAGGGAAGGGAGGGTGGAAAGGGGTACAAAATTGCCATTCGACGAGAAAAAACTGTCCGGGTGAACTGTATTTTTTTTTTCTCGTACCTTTATTCGTTTTTCGCGTTGATGCACAACCACTATCGTTCCGCATTCTCTCACGAAGAGAGATGGATGGGCGGTGCCCCCTCACATCCCTCCCGCGAACACACCCTTAATCGTTACTGCACGTGCACACTGTGTGTATCTTCCGCAGTCAGGCCGGACGGAAAACTGAATGCTCTCGGGTACGTTCTTTCCTTCTCGTGCTCCTGCCTTTTCTGCACCCCCAACCCCAACCCCACCCCCCCGCAACCCCTCACCCCTTTCCGCAGGTCGCTTCAGGCTACAGTACAGAGATATATGTCTATGGCGAGAGAAAAAAGACTATATAGAGCGAAGCAGCAGCAACGAGAGTTGAGCTTTTTCAATTTTCATTCCCGTAGCCAATTCGGCACCGGCAATTCGCGACGAACAATTAGCCGGGGACGCGGGCAATTTGATTAGCGATTGTCATCGTTCGAAATGTACTTTTTTATTTTTTTCATCTCCTATACTCTTGTTCTCTCTGTCATGTACACTGCATAACGCTTTTTTCGTTGACACGTCCGGAAACTCGTACTGTTTGAGAACTTTATGCCTTTTTTTTTTTTTTTTTAAGGTCCTTCGATGTTTTTTGCTACTATATTTCGCGTTGTTTTATTATCCTTTTCTTCGTTGCTTCGCGGCTGTACAATTTTTGCGGCAATCCATCGCGTTATGGCAACAAAAATCGAAAAAAAAAAAAAAAAAAATCCGTCGCTGTTCGGATGCGCAGAAAGAAAATGGATGAAAATTAAAGCTTCTATAACTTTTTCGATCGTATATGCTGTTGTAATGTTATTACTTTTCAATTTTTTTTTTAGTACTTTTGATGCTCTGCGTTTATGTTTCGCGATGTTTTATTGTATTTCCGTAATAATTTCGGCGTCGTCCAATTTTTTCGGCAATTCGTCGGGTTTACGAAAAATGGAAAAAATTTTCAAAAATTTTTGAAATTCGGAAGAGCAAAAAAAATTTATGAGAATTAAAGGTTATATAACTTTTTCTATCGTATTTGATGTTAGAATTTTTTTTTTTGCGTTTTTCTCTCGGGCGCCTCTTCGGCGAGAAAACTCTCCGAGGCATTTTGCTTTTTTTTCCCCTGAGACGGCAAAAAGCAGACTGTAGGTGGCGTAGAAAACGATGAGTACGAAGAAATGAAAAAAAAAAAAAAAAAAAAAAAAAAGGTCGAGAAAACGAGAGAGAAATGGAAAACAATGCCGGAACCTTTTGTGTCTCTTGGCACTGCATAACCCTTGGAAAGGAGAACGACGGTGTGTCTATGAAAGGTCAGAGGGAAAGGTAAGTGAAAAGCGAGAAAGAGACGAAACTAAAGCTCCGGCTATAGCACAAAGCGTTTCAGAGAGTTCATACATTATTTGCTATATATACCTAAGGATGACGGAGCGCTATGCGCTACGCGCTGCGCTAAGTACTCAAAAGCAAAATATAAGTACAACGGCTCTTTTCAGTGTGCGTTAAAACTTATGCAGACGATCGCGCGTACCGTCGCGTTCTCTCGAGGCGCCGATGAACACGACGACTCAGAGAGCAACGACGATATTTCTTCGTTTTCTTTGTTGTGCTCCGGAGCGGAATTCTCCGGAAATCTTGGCAATGGTGTGGGTATTCTGTATATTCTATTATCGCTGATAAAATTTGTTGAGAGATGTGCGAAAATTAAAAGATGCTGTAGTCCCCGATAAACAAAAAAAAAATTTGTTTCATTTTTTTCTCTCGTACCGTACTGTGACTCATTTTCATGAACAATGAAAAAATTTCCTGACAATTATCTGATTTCATGGACCATTTTTTTTCCCGAATTTTTTCGAAATTTTTAGGCTTTTCCTGACCAATGACCACCACGATATCGCCCCGCAACAGAAATCGCCGCAAGTAATCAGAAAAAAAAACTAAAAATAATCAAAAATTGTTTTAAATTTTTCGAAAATAATAATAATTAAAAATTTTTTTTTTAATTTGAAAAAAAAATTAAAAAAAAAAAATTTGAAAATGTCTTCTATTCTCGTATAGAAAATATGATATCGATCTTTCTATAAAATCATTTGTCATTAAAATTAATAATAAAGATTCATCCTCGCGGAAAAAAACTTTGACGATTGCAAACAAAGTAACGTATTTTTTTTTTTTTTTTAATACGCGTTAAAGCATTATAAGCGTTTTGATAGCTCTAACGTTCGCACACACGCATAGCGCGCAAAGCAGAGAGAACGAAGGGACAGTGAAATGTACACAGTGAATGTACGTCAGTCACGAGAAAGAGCCTCGGGGAGCTTCACGCGGAGACGCGCGCGCCACCGATCGATTTATCGCGTCTGATTTACCGAGCGCTTAAACGCCGACCCGTTCCGGGGGACCCGGAGAAGGGGGGGGGGGGTGTATTCCGCGAACGACCATAGCGTTTATCCTAATCTCTATCCGCTCCCTTTTCTCGCGTCCAAAACCCGTCCTATATATGTACGCCTCTGGAATCGCGAGAAACCGCTCCAAAAAAAAAATAATAATAATAATATTCCGCAAAAACATCGAAAATCGCGCGTCGTATTGGAAAGAACAATAATAACGAAAAAATAAAAAAAATAAATAAAGGAAATTAAAAAAATAAAATTTCATAACAAATTCTCGTTTGTAGTTACGAACATTCGACTTATCTGCGAAGGGAACATTTTTCGTTTCATATTTTTCGTCTTTTAAGAAGAAAGATACGATTATTATTATTATATATACTTATAGCATATAAATCTGTTAACTCGTGTGCGCGCGCGCGAGCGTCAAAACAAATTAAAGGGAAGTCGGCGGTTCTGGAATTTCGAAGGTATCCAACAACATTTACACGATTAGTTCGACGAGCGCGTCACGTGGCGCGTGTAGCGTAACTCGTACAACAGTTATAGACGATAGTTATTAGCGACGCAGTCTCTTCGCGATGTATTTTGGCGTCAAGTTCCGCTTAACGTTTGGTCAGTTTTAGTTCGCCGACTAATTGCCACAGGGTACGGAATAAGTTTGGCGTTCACTTGCGGGGTAATGCGTTCGCAAACGGTTAAGGAGGGGGAACGTTGCGTATTACGAAAGAGTGCGATTTACGCGAAATTCGCAGAAAATTTCGACAATTTTTAAATAGAATGAAAATCAAAAAAAAAAAAATACAACCATAGAGAAGATGCTAAGAAAATTAATTTTCCATAATAATAATCCCAAAAAGTTATTAACTAATGAGTTTAAAAAAATCATCGTTTCACGAATTCTCCGATAAACTAACTTTTCCTTTAACCGAAATTTATTCGATAATTTTCTCGAAAACTTACGAATTTTTAAATCATTTTTCAAATTTCCGAAAAAAAAAATCGAATTTTTTGTTTATCAATAAAAAGTCACGAATTTTCGAAAAATAAAAAAAAAAATCGTAAGTATTTGAAAAAATTTGCAAATAAATTTCGACTAAAGAAAAAGTAGAGTTACCTGTTAATTTGTTAAAAAAGAATACTTTTTTACTAATTTGTTAATAACTTTTGAATTATTATTATTATGTTACATTAATCAACTGAATCGTTGTATTTTCTTCAGATTTTTATTAAATCGCGAGGTATTCGGAATTCGACCGGAATTTCGCGTGAATCTCACACTCCGCGTAGTATCTTCGCGAAGGGGTCAAATTGTTGTGGAATTCTTAGTTAAAGTGAGTACTTAAATTTTCGGACGACAAAAGTCGCGCGAAGTGCGAAGGAGGGGGGAGGGGGAGCGACGAAACGAAGGCGTTGAAAGATCGCGCGGAGTTGTGTGCAGAAATGTCGTTGAATCACGCAGCGCGATGTTAATAAAAATCCCGAGAGTTATACACGTGCAGCGTATCGTGTCGTGTTTATACAGCATATGCACAACATACATCGCACGAAGAAGTCTCGAAGCTCAACACTCGAGCGTTTCTCGGCGGGTGAACGATAACGATCGCCACAGAAATTGTAGTCCGGACCCTTCCCTCCGCCAACACTCACGAAACTACTGCCCTCCACTCATTATATTCATCCACCGCTAACCGTAGGACGACGTTTAGTATATATAGCGTTAAAGGCTAAGCGCCGTTATTCTCATTGCCCTCGAGTGTCAATTGCTGTGGGTGAATCAGCACGCTGTGCTATGCGCAGAAGCGATCGTACAACATTTCGTCGTAAATTTTTTTTTTTATCCTCGAACTATTTTTTCACTCATCCCGTCAAATTTTCTCGCGTTCTTAATAATTTGCGTTGGAAATCGAAAACAAGCGAAAAAATTTAATAAAATTTTTTTTTTTTACGATCGAACGATTTTTTTTTATTTACTCCGAATTTTCTCGCGTTCTTTGTAATCAATTTCGCGATAAATACAAAATAAATAAAAATATATCATTTTTTTTTTGAATTGTCGAACGATTTTTAATTTATCCTTCCGATCGTCAATTTTTCTCGCGTTCTCGATAATCGATTTCGGGACGAAAGGAAAATAAATAAAAATTTGAAATCGAAGATATAATCGATCGCGAAGACTAGCGACGGATTTGTGTTTATATGAACGTTAATGCTCTCCCCCTGTTGCTGCAATACACGTGTATACATATACATATATATATATGAATTTTCTAAACGTATTAGTGCGCCGAGCAGCTGTGACCGTACGCGTCATCTCGTAGGCGCGATTATGAGCGTCGAACATGCGAGCCGCTATTTACTTCGCATTCCCCTGCGCATTTGTGTGCGTTGCGTGTCTCTCTATGCGTCTTCTTTTCTCTCTCCGACAATCGCGAATGGCGCCGTCAATTGAACTTTAACCGATTATCGAGATACAACTAACTGCGGTACTATAGCACGCGACGGGAGTATCGATATTCGTGCCGATCAAATATCGGAATTGCGCAGCGAAAAAACCGGAAGTGAATTGATTGGAAAATGTCATCGTCATTTATTATTATTATTATCTTTTTTTTTCGATTATATTATTTTGTCACATCGTATTATTATTAAAAAAAAAAAAAAAAAATTGCCGAAAAAATTATTCAATTGGCGATTATAGCTCCGAACTTAACGACACCGGACTATATTTCGTTCCGTTGCGGCGATTTGCTATTCGACAATTAACTTTGTCATGCGCTACTCTCCCCTCGTTCTCTCGTTAGGTCTCCGCCGTTCTATGTAACGACGTCGACGAATGGCGTTAGAGGGAAATGCACACACGTAAACGAGAAGCAGCGCTCGTCGGGGCAGGGTGGGGGAGGGGAAGGCATAGCACATGCTTGTGCGGCTACGCCAACGTGTGCGAACAACTCTAGTTTCGACGACGCGTAAACACCCGTGAGAGTTATGTGTGCGCGGGCCGCGTGTGTACGAATGACGCGAGAATATCGTATGCTATAATAGTACATCTCGCGGCGTTCGATGCGCGCAGCGTGAATGCAAATTTTCATCGCTCGAGAGTATAGTCGGTCAGCGCGAAACAGTAAGAAACAAACGTTGCAGAAACTCCCGAACGGGCGATAAACATTCGTGGACGCATCATATTTCGCGTATAATCGAGTCGGAAGTGGCGAAAAAATAATAAAAAAAACGATCGAAATAGTAATCCATTGAATTTTTTTTTTTTTTTTTCGATAAGAAATAACGAACACGTAACGTTCGGACGACGATAATAATGCCGAACGCAATGTCCCGGTGCGCGAATAGCAATTAAATTTTGTGTGTCATACTGTATGTTTAACCGTCGCAGCGATATAGCGTTTAGGAAGAAAATTGCATTCAAAAAATTTGCAACTGTCACTTTTCAACTTTATTACATCGCGGCGAAGGCCGTGAGAGAAAAAAAAATGTCGTTCAATCTTCGCGCGACGTTTTCAATCAAACGGAACATTAATGCAGATACTCGCGATGCAAAGATAACGCGTAAACGTTCGAAAAAAAAAAAAAAACGTACACGATAAAGCCGAATGAGATTGAATGACGTTGTTGCGCGATCGACAATTTAACTCGTATGTGACACATGTTCGAGACGCAATAGTTAATAGTATTTATTTTAGTGGCAAATGGAACATCTAATACATATGTCTCTCTACATAAACCATGTGGTAAATGCCTACCCTCATTCCTCGTTATGCCGGCGATGTGACGACGTCGAGAGGAGACGAACGGCGATGTGGCCAGCAAACACCGGGCCACTCACGCACCCACGCATACGCAGAAAAGCGTCTGCACGCTCTGCGTATATCTATGACGTCGCATATATACGACAACGGACTTTTCACTCGCGTGACTCTAATGCCTGCCAATAAACAGGCGTCTTATCTTTTCTGTACTAACAAATGCTTTCGAAAAAAAAAAATCCGTTTCGCGAAAAAAAAAAATAAAAAAAAAATGTATTAATCTTTAAATCCACTCGTCGATCCCGCGATCGAAAGATAAAATAAAAACCAAAACAAAAGGAGTCACAAATCACTGACAGTTAACCTAAGACACTCGCGCACCCTCGAGAACAGTGTAGTTGTCACCAGTTACGAGTCAAAACTTTAGTAAATCCATGAAACTCGAAATATATCGAAGTTTCGTGCGCTCGCGCACACGCACCGCGGATTTTCAACTCGCGTGTTTAATTCGACAATCGTTTAAACAACGTGACCCGCACGACGCGCGCGACGTGTTACGCGGGGTGGTGTGAGAAACAGAAAAAAACAAGCAACAAATGACACGAGGTACAACGTCCGCTCAGAGCGGCGAAGAACGCTCGACTAGTCGGCTGCTCGAGTAGTCCGGGCTTCGAACTGGATGACGGGAAACGTGTGAACGCCGCTTGCCGCCGCGACCAACACCGAGACGCGCGGCGCGCGGAAGGGGTGGGAGGGGGGGCTCCGACCGTGCTCGCCCCCGCGAGCGACGTCACTACCATCTCTCTACCCGCTGATATGTACCACAGAGGCTCCTATACCACACTGCCCCGCGCGGCGGAGACAGAGAACTCAGCCGGGGGGTTTTCTCTCGCTTGCATTTACTTCGTGCCTCGGTCGGCGCACGGCAAGTGTACCCAATACCAATGCGTAAACCAATGGGGACGCACGTATACAACACACAGGGACTATACTTGCGCGATACTTGGAACATTCTCTCATACGTATAAACTACTGGTGTAAGTTATGTCGCACGTAGGGGGCGCGGGCGCGTTTATGTATTGGAGAAGAGAACGAGAAGGATGATAGCTTTCGTTCTTCGCGCACTTGGTCTCTTCAAAGCTTTCGGCCGAAGAGCTATATATACGAAAGAGAAAGACAAGCTTCTCGGTCTAACACGCGCGTTTCATTATATTTCTATTTCTCTCGCGCTGTGCACACCAACCTCCCTATTTCCAATGGCTTTTTCTGTCTCACTTCGACGCGCGTTATGTTCGATGTATTGCTTACCTTCTATCCAGATCCTTCACCTGGTGTGTCACGGGTTAATACCTACGTACACATATATCTCAACTGTCTTTGTTGAAATGGTAACCATTTTAGTTGCGTCGCTTATATTCGCACCTACGCCCGTTATAACTCAGAAAAACGTTGATGCGTTTTTACTTCGATAATTTAACTACGAGTCTTTACGATATTTTTTTGCTGTTAGATAAGAACGCTCGTGTCACTTTCAGCGATTGTTCGTACTTTTCGCGGCTTTTTCGAAGTTTTTTTTTTTACGATTCATTTTATTCGTGTTCTTTGCTCCTATTGGTCGTCCATTTTGCGAACGAAAAATACGTTAATTAATCGTAATCTCGGAATTACGATGGTGAAAAAAAAAAATTGGGCGATACGGTAATTTGTGATTTGGACGCACGCGGCAGTGTTGACGAAGAAACGAACGTTTTGTTGACGACGAAAGAGACGGAGCTTGCGGTTTTCACGAAGGAAGGAAAATAGAGAATCGAAGGTGTCGGTATAAATGGACCGTAAAACTCGTTTATGAAGCTTGAGGATATTCCCCGCTTCTCGGGGTCGGAACCGCGAGATCGTCCGGAGATTATTACGCCCCATGTTATATATACATATACAGACACACATATATATATATATATCACAGTACAGCCGAGCAGTAGGCAGTATGTACAGTGCGCATACAACACGCAACCCGCGCAGCCTTTTAAGTACTTCTTCTTCACGTTCGGTCGAACGAGATAATACTGTCGTATAATAAAGCGGAATTACCTTCTGATTGTTTTTCCATTCAACAACATCGGATTTTTTATATTTCTTCCGCATTTCATCGTAATGAATATTATCGATTTGTGTGAAGATATAAAGTGGTCGGGTATCTGCGTTCTCGTCAATAATAAAACACGATCGATAATAATAATAATTTTGTTTTTTTTCGTTGTACAATTATTACCTATGTATATTTTTTTTTAATATAATACGTTTAGACAATTTTTTTTTCTTACGACGAATTTTCTCGTGAATCTTCGGCATCTTATTCGCGGCTCTCCTTCCATCGAGTCGGTACTTTCGGTACGAATTTATTTCTGCACCGAGCCCCGTGAGCTGTGCCGCCAAAGTTTGTAACAACATTTTCTCCACGCGAACGGTCGCCCCCTCCCTCCCTCCCTCCCTCCCTCTCCACCGCCCCGCCTAACCGCTATTCGGTGTATATGTATGGAAAAATACATAGTGTGTGTACACCGAAGCAGAAAGAAATGTGAAGGAGAAACGAGAGTCGTGACTGTAGAAATTTATACATACGCATACATACATTCGCGGTGTAGGATCAACCGCGGCAGCCAAGATGGAAAAGGAAGTTAGAGCGAAGAAATAGCTCTTTTATGCGTCTAGAAAAAGTTTTCCGGGAGAACGAACGCCTCGCATTCTATCTCTCGTTCCCCCTGTCCCCTCCGCTTCGTGCGGTTCTCTCCACTCTTGTGAGAATATTAGTTGTCAACTGTGCGATGACGTTCGCCAACAGAATAGAGGAAAAGTATAAAAGAAGGAAAGAAAAAGATTCTACGAGTAGAAAAGTCACGAAAAATTTCTCGCGAGAGTTCCGCCTCAATTTTTTTTGTTTTTTTTTCGTACAATTATATCGCGAGTATGTCTATATATTTTCTCGAGAACGCGGATGTATTCAACAGTTTTTAATTGCACAGCGATAACAATATTTCGAGGGTTCTTTTGAGAATTAATAGTTTAAACTCTCGTAAGTCACGACATTTCCCACTCCCCGAACGATACCGAGATCACGTGGTACCCCCACCCCGCTGCCGCTGCCTCCGCCTTCGCCGTCGCGTAGTCCCATTCTGCACGGTTTTCGTTGGTCGAGTTTCGAACGGTTATTAGCAGCGGCGCGTTGTTTACGCGCTCAAACTTCTGAGTCATCGGAAGGCCGATAATGTTTTCTGTTAGGCGTGGCCTGCTTTTGATTATCCCATAAAAAATAACCGCGTGGTGAATAAAATTATACGTTATAAATCTCTTTGACGTTTCGTGTACCTATTTTCCCGCTTCCTGTCAGGGACTTCCATCAACTGTTTTCTCTTAATAAACATCGTGAATTACAATGAAATATCATATATCGAATAGAAAAAATAAATCGAATAATATATTTTTCCGGAAATCACGATAAAAAAATAACCTTATATCGTTTTTCTTTTATTGTAAAAAAAAAAAATTTTTCAAAACTGCCCGACGGAACCTCAGTCACGTGACTCGTTTGTTTTATTTTTTCGAGTACTTTTTTCTTCGCGTACGACATTTGCTATCAACGATTTGCTAATTGATATTTATCGTCGTTTATCGTAGAGCGAGAAAACGTTTTTTTCCTCGAGCCGCGATTTGTATATCTATATACATTTTAAAGAACTGTTGGGGTGCGGTTTATTGACGACACCGCTTGATAAAGGTTAAGAGAGACATTGTCAGCTGCGGTCAGCGATAACCACCGGAGGAAAAGTCTTACCGACGAACGGGTATGGGAAAATCACGACTCGTACAGTGCTGAACCCTCGCGACGCGTGATTCGAGTCATTTATAATACTAAGCAAGTTTTTGATAATGAAAAAAAAATAACTTGGCTATCTCTAAACTTTTTGACGATCGAAAAAAAAAAATAAAACGAGACAAATAATTATCGAATTAATTTGCGAAGCTGATAAAAATATAAATAGAATAAATGCGATTTGTTAATATCAATCGAAAGAATAATCAACATAACCCCTTAACCTATCCCAACAACGAAAAACGAAAATCCGAAAGCGATCATAATTCACGATGAAGCTACTCGCGTGCAGAGCACTGCAGTAAAAATCCGAAACGTCGAGACGGACAGGTGCTGCCATCGCCCGGCGAGTTGATGAAGCTCGGTGATTCGTCACACGGGAATACCCACGGTCTATATATAGTTATACAAATATTTCTGGGAAATTTCAGTACCGCGCTGTTCGGGTTCTCGTGGCTTTCCGAAAAAAGTGAGTAAATTATTCCGAGAAAAAAGAATAAACCAGAAGATCGAAAAGATACAAAGTATATCTGCGAGTCAAGGCGCGTCGGTAACAATTGTTGTGAAGGGGGGCGGTGGGAGAAGTAAAGTCAGGGAAAACGAGAATTGACGCGAGAACAAAATTCCCTCACATCGCAGGGAGTTCTGGGAGAATAAAGTGGAGGAAACGTGTGCACCTCTGGGGGCGAGTGAGCAGAAGCGGCACGCAGTAGCAAACAGCAGCACTGAGCGTGAATCCGGAGAACTGTTTGGTGTTCTGAACAACTCGCTCTGTGTCGTGCGCCTCTCGGTACGGAAAGCCCGTGTGTCGCGAAGTTTCGTACACGTCGAACGTTACTTCGCGGAGAATCTCTCCTCGCTGTTTCCACGGACTGTAGTGCATTTTTTTTGTCTTTTTTTTTTATTTTTCGTCATCATTGCCGTAAAGCAAAGTCGCCGTGAAATAACGGGATTTCGGAGTTATAATTCACGTGTGAGATAAAACGCAACGCGCAGTGTTTCGCGAAATAAAAGAGAAGGGGCCGCTAATTTGGTGCTCGCGAGAAAATAAGTACCATAGATTTTCGTGTATCGTCGTGTCGGAGTTCTCGGGTTTTGGTACGGTGCTTCGTGGCCATTAGTTGTTTTTTTTTTTTTTTTTTTTCGTCTTCGTTTCCCGTTCGTCGACACTGGACGGAGTTGCCAGACGACTCGCGAGACTCCGTAGAGTCACGGACTGTACTCGCAGCTAAGCGAGACGTTCCCGTACAGTATTTCTCGCGGCAGTTCGACCGAAAAACCGTCGTCATCGTTTGCGTTATCTGGAGAGTTGAGTCACATCGAAAAACAGAAGGGGAACGCCAAAGGAATTTACATCGAGAAAATATTATTTTTCTATTTCGCGATCTTTTTTTTACGGAGCAAATTACGTTGAGAATCTTCGTGTACACAGTGCGTGACTTCGACGAGCGTTCGACTAGACAAAGAAAACTCTCGGAAAAACGACAAAATTCCGAAAAAAAACATTCGCCGATTGAAATAATTGAAAAGAAAAATCGAAGAAAAATTCTTCACTCGGCGTGTCGGCGGGCGTAGCATGAAAAAAAATGGATTTTAAAAGCGCGGTGTACAACGCTGCGAGAGACGGAAAACTCAAGCGATTGAAGGTAAAAACTTTTTTTTTTAATAATAACAATAACAATAATAAAGTTTCGATAAAAATAGAGTCACGTAACGTGTAGGTGTGAGAATTTCCGTTGTCATTAAGTAGTCACGGCTCGTTTCACGCATTTTCTTCGATGCTAACGAACTCCTGTTTTTTGTTGTCGATGTTGTGAGAAATATTCACGCTTCGCGTTAATAATCGTTGTGGTTAATTGTCAGAGTAAAACACGACACGAGATAAAGAAAAAAAATAAGAATGACGCTTCGTACGTTTGACTGTTTATGCTGATTGCGCGATATATACACGTCGATTCAGAATAAATATCGAATTATTTTCTCCACGGAAACCTTAATGAAAAAAATCGATTTATTTGTATTTCTTTAAAATTCTCCGATAAAATTTCGTCGGAATAAAAATAAAGTTAATTAATTTTTTTTTTTTTTTCAAAATATTATTATTATTAAGGAATTTAAGAAAAAAACGATCGTAATTTACATCGGAAATTTTTCTTTTCAAATAAAAAAAATAAATGTATATTTATTATGAATCGTCCTGTATATACATCTGCAATCGCACGCACACGCCGCAATTATTAATTCTTGTTTAATCGATGCGGGGATGTGTTCGCGCAAATTGCTTCGCTCTCGTTATCAACTCATTGTCGCTGACTCGTCGATGTATAATTTTTTTCGATTTTAATATATCGTTTTAAACGAAAAAAAGATCGAAACTTTATTGCGTGCAGATTATAGGTTAGTTTAATCGAAAATAGCGATTATGCTGCGATGTTTTTGTTGAAAATCACGATGATTTGTCGTTTGACGAAAAGATCGACAAATATGCGCGCAAACGAGCAATGAAAACACCAACGATCGCGCACACGTTTTTCCGTGAGTCTCGATAGAGTTTACCGAGAGTCAACCAAAAATATAAGGCTATTCCCGTCGTCCTCGGATCGTTCTCGTTCTCGTTTCGCTCGTAGAGCTCTGCGCTCGTTAGCCTTTGCGTATCAGAATCGCGGAGTGGTGGGGGAAGAAAGAGGGAAGCAGGGAGTCAAGAAGGCGCGAGAAAAGCATCCTCTTTGCATCTGCTTCAACTTTCGTGATGTCTCGCGGCATCGAGCGCGTAAAAAAATTTTTTTTTTACAATTTTTCGTATTTATTTGTTTCGTAGAACAAAAATTGTGAAAAAAAAAAATATTTCGCTCGAAAAACATCGATTTTTTTGAAATTTTTTAAATAAAAATCGCAATTTTATTTTCGATCGATCGGCTGATTTCTTCGTCGTAATTTTTCGGTCGTAGTTAATTTCTCGAATTTTTTTTTTAACTCGTACAATTTAGCCAATTTTCCGTGGTTCCTGGCGCGTCTTAATCTCGAGTAGGAAATAGCCTCAGCAAACAACTCGTTTATATTTAGATTTCGATATATCGTCGCTTTATATAGACAGAGTAGCCGAAACGGAGAGGAAATTTCAATGCGAATAATCGTTTTGTACCATAATAATAATAATTCTTTTTCCAAAGCTGCATTCCGTACGATATTTCTTCTGTTTAATTACACAAAAAAAAAATTTTTTTTTTTTCCATACCAATAATTGATTTTCACGAAATATTTCGAAAAAAAAAAAAAAAACATACGATGATGAAAAAAAAGACTTTTTCTATATTCACTTCAAGGGCCTTTGTAGATTTCATTTGATAACGACACCTTTATTTTTACCCCGGAATACATCGATCGATAAAATAACAATAATAATAATATTATTTAAATCGCGATAGCGGAAGGGCGCGCGCTCCATGTAAGCCATTGGCTCGCGACATTGTCACCAATGATGATGAAGCACGCTAATTCGAAGCCACGCGAAGCAACCGCGAGGTATTATCGAGTCGCGTAAAATGAGAACGAAAATTGAAAAAAAAAAAAAGTTTGCTTCGGTATATCAGCGAAGTATAAAAATTAATGGAAAAGTGCTAAATGCCGACACTGTAACATATTTTCCCGCTAAAATTTATCTCTAAGGGATGAATAATGCATTAGTTTGTTATTCATCGACTTGGCGCATCTTTCCGGGCGTTGGAGAGAGAAAAGATTTTCTCATTGCCAGACAACGCTCCCGGTTGCTTGTTGACCTTCGTAACAACCAACAAAGAAGCAGGAATTCCAAATTAAGCGGACGCGGCAATCGCGGTAGCGAATAATAATAATAATAATAATGATAATATTAATGGAAATCCGTGACATTCGGTCGGTAAAGAGCGGATCCATCGTCTGCAGAATTTTTATACGAGTGTATTGTAGTCTCTGCTTTTGCTTTTCATCCCCTTAAAAACAAAGGCACAGTGTATTCTCGGCTATCCGTGACTCCGATGAAGCCGCGCGTATCGTAGAACGTTTAACATTTTAACGGTCAATTGGAAGATTTACTTTCATTATATTCCTAATTTTTAACTCGTTTGATGAAAAAATATATTTTCCGCACGAGTGCAATTTTTTTCAAGTATTTATAAAAAAATATTAATTTTTTATATCGATATAATTTTTTTTTCACTGAACGATAAATAATATGACAATTAATTTCAAAAAATTATTAAAATCTTGTAATTGTTAAGAAAGTATTAAGTATTATTATTGGTCATTATTTATTAATTTATAAAAAAAAAAGATTTTTTGATTTTACGATAAAAAAATTATTAATATTTGTTAATAATTAATAAATTTAATTAAAAGTTATTAAATTGAAATTAAATAAAAAAGTAAATGAAAATAAAAAGAGCAGTCGGACAGTGAAAAGTGAGGTTACCATTTTTCGTTCCAAGAGACGAAAGTAAAGCAATCGCGAACTGCGCATGCGCGAACCTATTTTTTTCAATACTGTGTTGAAATTAGCCACTATCGTCGTTAAAAAAATATCTTTCTTTTTTTATTCGATGTATTTCGGTCCGCGATTCTTGATGTTTTCAATTTATAGCAAAATTTAAATAATAAATTAAATATTAGCGAATATGATTCGTCGTAAAGAGGACACCGTTTTTTTCTCGTAGTAATCATCGACGAGTTAAACTCGCGATGCCATTTTTTTTTATTCAATCAATTTTATCGTCTTTTCTGGACTTTAATCGTTCATCGAATAGTCGGAAAGGTTTTTCATTCGTATTCAGGGTTCAGGGTTACGGGACAAGTTCGACTTGGACATCGTGCGCTAATCGTTTCGATCTCGCGTGTTCGTTCCTTTCTCCGCGTCTTCGTTTTTTTTTTTTTTTTTTTTTTTTTTTTATAAAAGATCGACAACTCTATTCGCGATGTTTGTGAAGAAAAAAAAAAAAAAATCGCGATCGCGGATGTTCTTTCCCGTTTTCTAGTTATTACTCTGAACGCGGGCCGTTCGTCACGCTGAGCTCTCCGCTGTATCGAAAACGTATCATTGCTGCAACGCTGTAACCTTCAACGGGTTATTTGGCTTTTTGCAATGTTCGAGTTAAGCGCGAAGTAAAAAAGACTATTACGTCCGTCGAATAGAGAAGACGTTAATATAATAACTCTTCGAACGTTCTTTGCTCACAATGTTTTTCGCTTGTTTTGTAATATGTATCTGAGAAAAAAAATTAAAATTCTATCTGTTTAACACACCGGAAACTTCGAAAAACTCGATATATGTACTTTATAATGTCAATAATATTTTAGCGATCAGTATATGAATTCGTTTCCGATTATAACGGCAATATTTACAATAAATATTTTTTCACAATTTTTATTTTTAAAATAAATATTTTTTTCACAATTTTTATTTTTAAAATAAATATTTTTTTCACAATTGTTATTTTTAAAATAAATATTTTTTTCACAATTTTTCATTTACAACAAATATTTATTTCTCTATTTTTATTTTACGATCAATACTACATCCGGTATTTTTATTTCACGATTTTAATGAAAGGCAAACTATTTTTAGCGCGTAAAACATTTTTATTCTATTCGTTAGCATTCTCTTCGACTGTTTCGAAATGAATTCTCGCGTAACATGCAATAGCGTTAATTCTATTCGTGTATTTGAACGACGTGTCTCAATCAATTTCTTTTATGAATATTCCACGAGGATTGAGGTCTCCCGTGTCGCGATCGCGCCCCCAATTGATTAACTTCGTTCCGATTATCATCGATTATCTCGAAGAACAATTCCTTTCTCACGCTGCAAATTGTCGCGCAACGGAGAGCGGCGGAGGGAGGGGGAGGGGAGGGTGGCGAGGGGGCGACTATCCTCGACCGACCAATGAACTGTATGTTAATTAACCGATTTCTTTCTTCATCGACCGGCGTCGTTACACCCCGTCAATTCGTTGAATATAATTAAAAGTTTCGCGTTGCGGTAGGAGACGTCGTATTCATCGAAACGATGCCACTTGCCTCTTGCGTTTCAATCAACGGTGACGCATTGAACGGAGACTCGCGAAATGCAGAACGCGTGGTTACACGTAGTGAAAATAATTCTTTCCTCAATTGTTTCGACGCTTTGAGAGGAGTGCTTCGTCTTTATTATTCGCTGTTATTTTAATAAAAAATGGTATGTGAACTTAAGTCGTCTCTATCTACGAAACTCGTCGTTTTTTTTTTTTACGAATTATTTACGAAACTGATATAAAAAATGTTAAATATTTATCGAAATTCCGAAATTTTATCGAATTTCGACATTTTTTTTTCGATATTAAAAATGTCGCATATTAATCGACATTTTTTATCGTATTGATATCGATATAATACATTTTTTTACGGTGCATAGTATTAATAAAAAAAGAAAAAAATAATTTCGATAATGTTGAAAAAATATTCGTCCGCCATTAATTTCGTACTAAGAAATTCGTGAAAATTTTTGAAAATTTTTCTCGCGGTACAATTTTATTTACAATTATTCTCGTGATTTCTTGATCGATCGATAACAATTTTCACGATTTTACGATTCATTTGGAATTTTTTTTTTTTTTTTTTGACAATAAATAATGCATCGAAAAAAAATATCGCGCATACATTGTCGGAAATTTTTTTCACCGATACGATGTTAACAATTCATTAACGCTATCAGTTGGTCGCATTGTGCGCATTTGTAACGAGTTATACGACCTCATCGTAAACATCCGCATGTGCGCCAATGCTGCTTCAAGTATACAGTTTATCTATACATATGCGTCATTTCATGGCCAATTATTCAGCGGCAAACGAGCGGCTCCGACCAACTCGTTTGATCGAATCTCGTGACGTAGCGAAACGTTTCAAACGTTTACCAGTCGCAACGCTGAGACAGTGAATCGATCGACGTTAGGATCGTTACACACAGGCAAAAGATTGATGTTGTTATCGCCGACGTATCGTCGCCACTCGACAATCACACGCGTTCGCAATATTGCGATACCGCAAAAATTATGAGACAAAACAAAATTCTAATCGTATTTTTCCTCTTTCGTCGATATTTCGCGAAAATAACAATCGCTGATTTAGATCGACGAAAAAAATCGCGAATTTCCCGTAACGAGACTAAAGTTCCTCTGAAAATATTCTAAATAATATTGATTTTACTTTTATCATTTTATTATTATTATTATTTTTTTTTAATTTTTTTCATTTATTAATACTATAAGGATTATTGTTTTTTTACGATCGAAAAATCTAATGAAATAATTAAACTAAAGTACCATACGAAAAAAAGTACATATATATATTTTTTTAAATATTGCTACCAATTATAAAAAAAAGTTAATTAATAAAAAAATATTAATTAATTGACTAATGACGAAGCAAAGTACACGACACCGTCGTTATAGCCAATGCCCCCATTTTTCAAATCGTCTTTAGTAAAACTTAAAAAAAAAATCGACCAAATCGATATTCGACACTTAGCGGACTAACCTTCCCCTGTGATACTCGAGGCGATCCATAGTTGCAATTTTTTTTTTTTTTTTTTTTTTACGGATAACCGGTATTTTCAGAACTAAAGAAATCCCCTTGGTAACGATGAGAACTGTATAGTATTGGCCGTTGCGCAATAAACATCGGCATACGAGTGTCTCGAACTCGCGCGAGATATTTACGCAATTCTCTATCGAGTGTTTCTCTATAGTTCAAGGCTATCGACAACATATGCCTCTGCGACTCACGACGTTGTCGTTACTACGTTTACACCAGTGACGCGTTTACCTCACACGCGCGATCGACGAGAGGCTGTTTGACAAGCAAAGTACTTGTTTTCGTAGTTTATCAAAACGCACTTGCGAGGTGATTTTTTTTTTTTTTTTTTTTTTTTTTTTTTCGCGATAAAAACTATTCCAACATTATTTTAACAGCTCGAAATGAGGTTATTTTTCCGTTTAACAGCGCAAAATTTCCGAGAAAATGTTTTTCCCCACATTCACACGTTTTTCCGTACATTCGTACGTAATTTTTTTTTTTTTTTACGATTTGTTAATTTTGGTTAATTTGCCGAATGCATTGAAAAGACGTATTCCCAATGAGGAAAAAAAAAAAAATTTGTTCGACGCGAGTGTTTGTTAACGATTTGCCTCTGCGAGAGGTATTATCGTTACTATATATGTTAATATTGAAGGTAGATATTGATTTTCAATATTGGCGTTCGACGCGTAATCGAGCTGCGGGCGTTTATGTAACTTTACCAAACGCCTCGCAGCGTTCCGTGAGTTTAACCCTTCGTCCCCTCGGATGCTCATCGGGAAATCGATAGGGTGGTTTATATCTACTTGTCGAAACTCTGTCGTGTCCTCGTCGTCGTAAACAAGTTACGGTATATATAGATTGGCGAATTATGTATCTCGCAACGGGACCCGACCCCACGGCAATCCAATCAAAATTCGCACCGCGATCGCGAATTTTCGAGAATATCTCCAGTGAAATGATTTTTGTTGCAAGGATAATTTTTGAAAAAATGATTTTGCGAAACGTAAAATTATTTTAAGAAAAGCGACGCGATGTATTTTGCGACCCATTTAAAGAGAGGCGATAGATTAGATACTGAGAACGAACCGCGAATCGGAAACTCCGATCGTAGGATATCCGGTCAAAAGCGAAAAAATTGAGATAATTTGTCGTTTCATTGTTCTGACGAACGGAAAAAGCGCAACAGTGCATTGTGCAAGAAGTCGAGTAATGAAATTGAATTCGATAAACAGGACGCGAAAATCTCGGAAAGGAATCGTTTCAATGGAAATTCAATTGTTTAATTTCCATATTGCGTTTAACTGCGGCGGGTGATATCTGTTTTTGAGGTTAAAATAAATGAAATTTGCAGATGGTTTTCGCATTTTGTTTTTAAAATTATTTATGCGACTGCGTGCGTAAAGTGCAACTTTACGCACGCAGTCGCGTCGCGTTTACAGTTGCGCTTTACGCACATTTCGTTTCGCTGCGCGTGTGTAAAGTCGCACTTTACGCACTCGTGCAATAAAATTTTTTTACGAATATACTATTATTGCACGAGTGCGAAAAAGGCAACTTTACGCACGCCTCCCGCGCGTAATATTCCTATTTTCACACATTCAGCAGTTAAATTTTGTACGGTACTCGTCAAAAAATGTTTTTTCGCACTTGTGTCGTAATATACTATAATAATTTTGAAAAAATTAAAAATTTTATAAAATTCAATCGGTTCGATGTATTTTTTCGGATTCAATACCAATAATTCGAAAAAAACGATACACTTGCGCGCAATTTTTTTATTTGAAAATTCAGTTGGACATCATTTTGAAAATCAAATATTTCCATTGATTTTTCGAATGTTTTTTTTTTTTTTGTTTATAAAAACAAAGAATCCTCTATGAGGAAATAAAGTTATATAGGTCAATAGGCCGGCTAATCGACGTAAACTCATTAGGCAAATGGGCGCGAAAACGTTCGAATGCTTCGAATGCTTTACCGTGCGACATTTATTTATTCAGCCATCGATTAGTCTAATGAATAATGCGTAACAGCCAAAGAGAGGCATACGTCACATTCATACGATGAAATAATGACGGAAATTACATCGGAGGTGCCGTGCGTCGTTCTATATACCTTTTCCTATCACAATTATTATACGCAATAAACGTCGCAAGCGACAAATGGAAAAATCAAAGAAATAAATAATTTTCTTTTTTTTTTTTCAAAATACCGTATAAATTGACAAAATTGTATTCACTCAAAATTTTTTTCTCCTTTTCAAATTTTCCATCGGACTTCGATTTTTCGCTATTTTTCATCATCGATTATTATTAATAAAATTAAATAATAATAAAACAAATATTATTAAAGATTAAATAATTTTATCGTAAAGTTTTTTTTTTTTCGTTTACCGAACAAATTGATCAAATTCTCTTAACTACAATTTCTTTTAAATAATTCGCTCCTTTTTACGATTCCCTATCAGACGCAACGACTTTTATTCGTTTCTCATCGCGGCGATACGCCCAAAGCGATCCTTAATTTAGTACCGCGACCTCCACGGAATTTTCTTGGCACAATCTATCGCGCGAACTTCGTTCCATAGTTTAATTGCCCCGAGCAGCGTGCACAATAGCAACCGAGCCTCAGCCTTAAACGCTCGGAGCGGAAAATTAACGGAGCAAAGACAATTATTATTGTCGTGGATCACGATGCGCCGTTCGTTTCCCCAGAAACCTTTCACTAACGTTCGACATTTCGTTCTCGAATAATAATTATTCGCGAAACTTCCATTACGAATTATAACCTACAAAATTATTTTGATGTTCGAACAATTTTTTTTTTTTCATGAAATTTTTTACCCCCCGAAATTATTGCGTTGCCCTTCAAAAATGATTGATAGAAATTAAAATATCGAATTTTAACATCGTAAGAAAGTTGCGGAGCTCCGCGTAAAGTATAAGGTCATCGGGGGAATCCCCGCCCCGTATGACTTCGTTGAAAAAGTGAAAGATCTTCGTCAAGGTCTGTGATACGCACTGCTGAGAGCTGAGATATCGAGGAAATCATTATAGTCGTTATGCAAGTGCGGATGGGTGACGTGTACCATTTTACCCCCCGGCAACCCCCCACTCCCTCTCTCTCTCGCGTCTAGACGCGGCGGTTCTACGCAACGAGAGAATTATTTTCTAAACGACATTATGCAAATAGACGGTAGTAATACCAGTGGCGGTTCGGTTTATCGCGGGAATTGGCAATGAAGTAAAACTAAAGTGTATAGGTATATCGGGAACACGAGAACTATAGCATATCTCCGAAGCTATGACGCGAGATCGTAGCACGTGTTGAATTATTCCGTCATTCCTCGCAATTTTCTTCGGCGTGAATGACGCGGTCTGTAATACAGGAATTTTTTTTTTTTATAGAGTTGTCCGTAGTTTCTTACGCAACGGTCGATCGGATAGACAATTAGAAAGCTGCGTAAACGCCAATGCAACTTGCATACTATGGGTCGCGACTATTAATACACTATATATATATATATATATATATATATATAGAGTTTCGACTTTGACAAATATCCGTTGGTCCACTTTCTCAAGTGTCCTTAAACTAACAGACGAGAATTCTGTCCCCTGTCCTCCCGTCGATAGTGTTTCACTGCTTTATTGTGAGGAAATCGGACTTTTTTTTTTTTTTTTTTTTCAATAAAAATATTATTAATGAAAAATTTCTATTGCTGCGATGAAAAAAATGTTCCGTTGATATGAAAATGAGATTTTGTTAATGTTCATTTTTTTTTAATTTTTATTTAATAGATCGCGTCGCGTTCGCGAAACACCTTTTTCTCCCGAAAAATAAAAAAAAAATGTTTCATAGAAAATTTGAAGGTTCTAAAAATATTCTCGACTTTATATTTTCATGTTAATTGCTTCGCGCTAAACCACTCAATCATTCGACGACATTGACCCAAATTCAATTGAAACATTGGTAACTCCGAAAAAAAAAAAAAAATGTTTCGTAAAAAATGGAAAGATTTAAAAATACTTTTAACCTCATATTTTCATGCTAATTTTTTCGCACCCGAAGCCAAAGGAAACATCGGTTATTCCGGATACGATTTTTTTTTTCGCAATCAATTCGAGTTGACGCTTTACAAGAAATCACGTAATAAAATATTTCTTTCCTTTCGTTCGAATTTTTTCACAATCGATTATTCCTCGAGGTCGTTAAACTCGCTGCGGGGTTTTTAATAACTCTCTACTCATAGATCGACCTTCAAAAAAAACCAAAAAAAAACCCATTGCGAAGGCGAAATTATCCCAGAATCTCCAGGCATTCGCATCAAAGTAGTTAATCACACATTGATCCGCAGCCGCGGAGAACATCACGTGTTCCCTTTCGTCTTTGTAATCGCTACGCTAATTCTATACTCGTCCTTCTGCGTTTACGTATATATATATATATATGTATCTTCTACACTCTCCGATATATTGTAGAATGCTCTCCTCAAAAAGCGTCGGCGACCTACGAAGGCAATTTTCTGCAATTACACAGAGTCCGCGCAATTTCTTCAACATCAGCGAATTGTCTCGAGTGCTAATTATCCCGGCTTCGCGAGATGCTCCTAACGTACGACTCCGAAAAACACTCGTACGAGAAATAATCACGAAAAGTAAATTGCGAAATATTATATTCTCAATGCAAAGCGATTACCCACTGTATACATATATATACTTCGAAAAAAAAAAAAAAAATTATTATATATAATAATAATAACAATTAATAAAAAAATAACAATATGAAATGAAATAATCGATATAACAACGATATATTATTGTTATACTGGTTTTTTTATGTTATAATCATTTTTTAAATATTTTTTTTATTGTTATTATTAATTAAGTATATATATGTATAATTATTAAAAAAAAAAAAATTTGCAAAGTTCTGCTTTTCGAAACATCGAAACTGATAATAATACGATTTATGGACAAAATATATTAGTCGGCAGTTGATCGGTGAGAAAAAAAATTAAATGTATTCCGTCTTTGAGAAATATGGAAAAAAAATACATATAAATGTGAGGGAACCTTCCACGCGCGGCTTAGACAAACGCACGTGACTCTCCGGGTAAACAGAAAAAAAAAACGTACAACCAAACGTCCGGTACCCGTTTGTTTATCATTAAAATATTTCGTGCGAATTAACACGTGTGACGATCTTTGTTTTCTTAACTCTCAACGAGACTTCGTAAACACGAAGAAACTGCCGTTGCATTATCAATGAGATCGATGCGGAATAATCATTATCGATAAATAATAATAATAATAATAAATAATTAGCCGCGACTTTTAATTTTTCGGTGTGTTGAAGTTTCGGGTTTGAAACGCGGCGATCAAAGGTGCGTGTCGAATTAAAAGGGCACCGTTATCCGGAAATAAATTGGGATACCGCTGCTCACCGGTTTCACGAACCCAAATGATTTCGTTTTCATTCGTGTCGTTGACCCACTTTTTTTTTTTTTTCGTTGGGAAACCCGAGAGTACGGAACGTAACGGACGCGTCGCGTTCGGAAAAAAAAGAATGAGAAGAAGCGTAGAGATCGAGAGAATGAGAATAAACTTTGGCGTCTTAGAGATGACGGAATGACGCAGCGGAAAAGAAAAAGCCTCCGGGAGGTCCGATTGAGAAAAATCGGTCACTCGCATAACGGGCCTCTCGAGTGCCTCTGTTTCTCGAGGTCTCATTGTAAACCTCAAGTATTCAACACAACGTTGAACAATGAATTTCGGAGCGAAAAAAAAACGATAGTAGAACGAGTTAAATCGAAGGCGGAAGCGACAATGTCGGTTATGGAGGGCGTATCGTTACATTCCCCGCAAAAAAAAAGTCCGATACGGAGAGAATTTTTAATACTTCCGAATGAAATAAAAATCTAAAAAAAAATGTACTATTCAGAAGGTATTATGAAAATTAATTTTACATAATAATAATGCCAAAAAGTGATCAATAAATTAGTGAAATAAATTATTTATCGATTTAACCGGTGAACTAACTTTTCTTTAGCGGATATCGGTTCATTAATTTTTAAAAAATTTTTCGAAATCTTCCCGTTTAATTTTTTTCATTAATTTTCGTCATTTTTCAGAATAGAAACATTTTTTTAGTATTACTCATAATTTCTGAAAATTTTTTTTTTTCGCGAATGAAAATGTACGAATTTTTTAAAATAATAAAAAAAATTTCTGTGTGTTTCGGAAAATCATCAACTTTTTCAAAAAAAAAAGTTCGATTGCTGGATAACGCGTAAAAAAAAAATATTTTAACTAATTTCTTAATAACCTCACTTTTCGATGGGAATGTAACGGATACATCTTCCTTAATGACTTTTCGACTGTTAAAGTTACTCAATTTTTTTTTTTTTTTTTTTTTTTTTTCGAGTTCTCTTTCCCCCTCCCGTAAAAATCGTTGTATCTATACCGCAGGCATGACTTTGAAACCTCTTGAATTATTCGTTAACGGTATCGGTAATACCACGAGCGAGCAGTACGAACGGAAAGGTGGGCGCGCGCGTAGTCTAAGAAGCAGTGCGTGAGTATAGGTACAAAAGAGAGTGGGACGTCCCACCGAGGATAAACGAAGCAACGCGAGAGCACCGGCGGTCTCGTCCGTCGAGGAATATCGTCAAATGCCTCGTCACTTCTTTCGTGTCTCCCTTCGTATATATATTAAATATTTTCTCGTTCCTTCGGTCAGAACTCGAGCCAATCTCGATTATTTCTGTGTCTGGTAATTTTATGAAAACTCGTGCGCGGCGGTTAAAAATACATTTGTTCGAAAAAAAAAAAAAAAAGTAAACACGAGACTCGAATGGCATCGCCTGTGGTGTGAATTCGCGTTCGATATATATCGAAAGAGAAAAGTTCGCCCGGTACCGTATGACCCGAATACCTGACGGGCGAGTAATGCAATTAGGGAACTGTACACCGACGGGGAACAATTGTTTTCGCGTACGAAATTTTTCGAATCAAGTGCACGTGGTTATCATTAAGCGATCGAAACTCGAAAATTTGTCAATGACGATTATTCAAGGAGAAGACGACGCGTAATTATTGAAATTCAACATTGACAATATTTCCGTCGCGAGTGAAATTAAATTATCGATATGTATTAACAAAAATAAAAAAAAAGGCGTCCGAAGTTAAATCATCGATATTTAAAAAAAAATTAATTAAAATACTTCGCCGCCATCGAATTATCAGTTTTGCAAGTGTTCCGAGTTCCGAGTGTATTTCGGCTTTAGGAGCTTAAAAATCACATAAAAACATCGCGATTGAGGTTAGAAAAACGAATAAGGCGACGATCAAGCCGGTTAAACGCGCGCGATGATCGAGACAAAGATAAAAATAAAATAACCGTCAAAACGAAGTCGGAGAGACACAAAACGAGGAGGCGAAGCGACGGCGTTAAGGCAAAGGCCTCTCTGACTGATGAAGGAAACGTCGTAGTCAGGAGTGATGAAACACTCGTTTTATTCGTGAAGGAGAGACAAAGACGCGTGTGTGTGTGCGTTTGAGTCACATTTGCCTTCGAAAGTGCGAGAGAACAGAAAAAAAAAGAAAAAATACGAAAAAAAAAAAAAGGAAGAGCATCGCGTACTTGAAATATTTATTATTCTACTGTTTGACGGAACTATTCACGCATTCGACGAATGTCGGTGGAATCGCTCGGTTTACTCGCTTGAAACTACTCGGCCTGCACGGGGCTCGCGGATTTTTTAAATTTTCTTATTTCTTCGAAATTCGCTCGTAGGTTCGATGTTATTGGAGTTTCGCTGACATAGAATTAATTTGCGAGAATCTTATAATAAATTCGATCGATATATCGAGGAAAATTCCAAATTCGTTCGAAATCCTTTTTTTCGGTTTTAACTGCGAGTAAAACACGCGGTTCAACACGGGTTCCGTAATATCGAACGTAAGTAAAAAAAAAAAAAAATTATCGATCGAAAAAAACATCGCGAAAATCAGCTTTTTTTGCGCTCGTCACACTAAAATGATCCCTTGATAAATAGGTTTTGTATGCATTTTTTTGCCGTACTTACCGAACCCTTCTTTTTTTTTGGGTTTTTTTAACAGGTGTTTTTGGAGCACCGTGATAAACATGAGGTAGGGCAGCTGGTCGATGCCAAAACGCACGGCGCTAGTCCTCTCGTGATGGCTTGTCGAAACGGACACTACGACGTCGCTGAGTACCTTATAGAGAAATGCGGTGCTGACATCGAACAATCAGGAGCGGGTGAGTTGGAAAATTTATTTGAAAAAAATCAATTTTTTTTTATTTTTTAATGAAAAAAAAAGTCAAAAATTTTGAATTTTGAACCTTTCGAAAAAAAAAAATTTTCGAAACGTTAACATTTTTTTTTCTTTTTTTTTTTCTCTAATCGTAAAAGCTATTTCGTTGATGACAAATACTGACTCATAAGTTTTTCAAAGAATTTGACATTTAAAAAAAAAAATCACTAATAAATGATAATTAAAAAAAAATTACGACGGTGATCTGAAAAAAAAGCACCTAACAGCTAGAATTTTTTTTTCAGCTATTATTATTATTCGAAATTAGCTGCTTTCATTCTGCTCCGTTTATTTTTTGAATACCATTTTTAAGTGACAAATTGCATCATTATCCCAACAAATTACCTTCAGGCAAAGAAATGCCTCTTCGTAAAAAAAAAAACGCAATTCCTGAAAAAAAAAAAAAAATCGCAAACTTTGGAATTACTTCACGGAATTTTACTCCGTTTTTTGAAAATATACTATTAACCAAAAGATCGCAAAATTAATTCTCAACGATTTCATACATTTTTCAGCACCGATAAATCTGAAATTGCGCGTCTCTCGGTTTTCTTACGTACGGAGAAACGTTATTAGAAAAATCTTTCGTTTTTTTTTTTTTAATAATTTGGTATTTATTTTTTTTTCGCAGTTGTATTCGATGGCGAAACGATAGAAGAGGCACCACCGCTATGGTGCGCTGCCGCTGCCGGACATTACTCCTTAGTAAGACTTCTCGTGAGAAGAGGCGCAAAGGTAAATTCGACAACGAAAACCAACTCGACGCCACTGCGGGCCGCTTGTTTCGACGGTCACTTTGAGATCGTCAAATTTCTCGTGAGCAACGGTGCCGATATCGAAGTTGCGAATCGACACGGTCACACGTGCCTCATGATAGCGTGCTACAGGGGACACATACGTATCACAAAGTATCTTCTCGCGCTGAAGGCGGACACGAACAGAAAATCCGTCAAGGGTAACACTGCGCTGCACGATTGTGCGGAGAGTGGATCGCTCGAGGTTCTCAAAGTTCTCGTCGAACATGGAGCGCGAATGGACGTCGATTCGTTCGGAATGACTCCTCTTCTTGCTGCTGCGGTAACAGGTATAAAAATATACGCTAATTTATCAAATATATTCAAAACATTTTTTTTTCCAAAATTTTGAAACATTTTCTTTTCCAAAATTATCGATTTTTTTTTTTTTTCGAAACCATCGGTTTTTTTTTTCAAAATTATCAATTTTTTTTTATTTTCAAAATTATCGATGTTTTTTTCACAATTATCGACATTTTTTATTTTTTTTTTCAAAATTATCGACATTTTTTCTTTTTTTTACAAATTTATCGACATTTTTTATTTTCAGGACACACGCACATAGTTGAACATCTAATAGGAATGCCGCATCTCGTGAGCAGAAAAGATCGCATCGACGCTCTGGAGCTCCTCGGTGCAACGTACGTTGACAAGAAGCGCGACATGGTCGGTGCTCTGGAGTTCTGGAAACGAGCGATGGACGAGAGGTATCGCGGTGACGGTCCTGTGATAGCGAAACCCTCACCACCGCCGATAGTAGCCGCTTACGATTTCGTTCGCGAGATAACGGACGCTGAAGCCCTCGACGATCTTCTCGCCGATCCCGACGAGATGCGAATGCAGGCGCTCGTTATCAGAGAGCGAATACTCGGACCCGCGCATCCCGACACGAGTTACTACATACGTTATCGCGGTGCGATTTACGCCGACGCTGGAAAATTCTCTCGTTGCATCGAACTTTGGAATTACGCTCTCGATATGCAGCAAAGCATGTTGGAACCCCTCAATCCAATGACTCAAAGTTCGCTTTTCAGTTTTACCGAATTGTTTAGCTTTATGGTCGGCGAGGAGGGCAGACAGACCGGTAGAGGCCGACGGATACCGCCTGTTGAACGCGAAGAACTTATGAGGGTCTTTAAGAAAGCGGTAAGTTAAAAAAAAAATTTAATATCTCGTATCCGTCTTTTGGTAATGTAAAAAAAAATCGTGCAGTCGAAAAAATTTAATAAATCGACATTAATTTTTTTTTTTTTTTTTAAGGTCCTCGAAGTTAAATTGGGAAAGCAAATGCTGGATAAAGTGCCAATCTACGATCGGGATCTGACGTATCTAAATCGAGTTTTAGTTAACACGCTGCACCTGGCGTGTCTGTTGACCCGTCAAATGCCAAAGGCCGGAACGGAGGAATACGCCACTTTGCACAAAGCGATTTACGAATTGGTGCGGATTAACGCGAAAGGCAAAGAGGTACATTTTTTTTTTTTTTTTTCATGAAAAAATAGAATTTTCTATCGAATATTTTTCAGTGACTAATTGACGATTTTTTTTTTTTCATTAACAGGGAAGAGACGTCTTGCAAATGACACACAAAGTCGACCCCGTGTTAGCTGGAAAATTTCCGGCATGTAAATTTCCATCGCCGAATTTAACATCGGCGCTCCTGAAAGCCGGTGCCGATCCTCTAGCGCGCGACGATGACGGAAATACGGCGCTTCATCTAACCGCAACATCGCATCCGTGGCGTACGGACATTGCGGAAACTTTGCTTCGCGCCGGCGCTCACATAGACGCGGTTAACAACGATAATCAAACGTACGAAATGATTTTAGCGAACAAGCAACGCTTCGATTTGCTAAATCCATTGAAATACACGACGCTGGCGTGTCTCGCCGCTCGCGTTATCGCGCGAACGAAGAGAATCGACAGGGTTCCGAAGCATCTCAAAGATTTCGTTCTCATGCACTAACCAATGGTTATTGACGTAACGGACAGCTCTAATTCTAGTCGCTGCTATCGAGGAATTCATCGGGGCTTTTTATTTCATTTTTTTTTTCCTTTTTTTTTGTGTATCTCATCGGAATCGTCGAACGCGCGTTTCTTTCGTCGAGAATCGATTATTCCATCTTTTCCCTGCCGATCCTTCCTCCGACCTTCTCGCAGTTTTGCCAAAAGCGTTTTATTGCTCGTCGGAACGTCCGTAATTCGGAGTTCCGATGAGTTTCAGACTTCAGTCGTGAAGAAATGCGCGATTTTATCATTTTTCATTCACTCGTTTATATTTTCATCCATTTTTTTTTATTATCGATCGCCGCCATATCCGAAAAAGTCACGAATCTTTAACGAGAACTCGAAGTTCGGTAAACTTAAGGCCCCGAAGATAATTCTCAATATTTCAATCATAGCTTCTCTCTCGGAGATTAGAAGTCAAATTCTGAAGCAAAACATTGAAAGAAATAAATAAAAAAAAACATAAAAATTCGAAGAAATCATCTGTGATCGATTTCCTTCGACGATCTTCCGGCGAAAGTAACATTCGCGCGGATAAAAAATCGAGAAACGAAAAACAATAAATCATCCGATGGGAAATTATTTGCGGCATAATCGAACGATAGGCTCGTTTATTCGGCTCGATAAATAGAATTAATAATGTGATTCTTATCGGGGCATCAAGCTTTGTGTAGAACTGATACCGTCGTGTGAAATGTGATATAATACATTCATATAGATAATAATTATATTAAAAACAGAAAGAAAAAAAATCGTGAAAAAAGTAATAATAACGATAATAAAAAAATGGATACAGAACTCCGTCTGATGTAAGATTTGCCGCGGAGGAAAATAAACCTCCGTTTAGAATTGCCTAATTAACGACCGGATAGAAAAATCTTATTTATTTTTTAACACACGTGAAGTTTTTCTGTTGATCGATGATTTTTTTTTCCTTTTTTTTTTGTTTCGCCTAAAAAAAAAAAAAAAGACACGAAACTCATACGCCCCGATAGTTTCACTCGCTGGCCGGGAGAGCCTTAAAACAAAGCAGAATCATAAACGTAAGCCAATCCCCGAAGCGTTTTATATTGTAAAGACTGTTGGAAATACAGGTGTGTCAATGAATCATGTAGAAAATTTTTATTTCGACGATTTCCTATCCTACATTATTGAGTCAAATAATAAAGATTAAGAATTAAGAATAAATTTTAAAAAATAAAAAAAATAAAAAATCTATAAAGTCGTAATTTACAGTTTAAAAATCGACACTTATCGTATTAATTACACAAAACTTACCATCGTTCGAAAGTACCGATGAGCTGACGAAGTCTAAGTATCCTGTAAAAATTAATTTCATGTAATCGCAATGTTTGGCTAAAATAACCGGGAAAATCGAAAAAAAAAAAAAAAAAAAAAAATTGCACAACTGCAACAACGATGAAAACCTCGAAAAAGAATTTCCGAAAACGAGTAGAAATTGTCGAATTGATTGAAAAATCAATCGTTTGGGTATTTCAAGGATCCATTTGAAAATTCCAAAAAATTTGAAACGACGTAAAAAAAAAAAAAATTACGAAACTTTACGATTCCTCCTGTAAACCGAGGTACCTTGATGAATCACCAAACAAACTTACCTATCGTGCCGACAGACTTTCGACAGAATCCGGAATCGAAAAAAAAAAAAAAAAAAAAAAATTCCACGGAGAAAAATGTTTCCCAACAGTGACCATCCGAGTCGATGAACGACGATTCATCACGCGTACTTTGGATAAATTTCAAGAATGACGACGTATCTTCGATATATAGTAATGGAATTCGTCTGAAACGTATGTATCCGCAGGTCCCTGGGGAAGGGGTCTGTAATACCCCAGGCGCCTACGATACCGAAAAATGAGTGACTAGAAATCGCCTATTTGAGATGAAAAAAGTTCGACTGAAGTGAATCGTCACCAAGGCGATTGGAGCGGCGAATTTACGTGAATCGATGAGAATGCAGTATCGCGAAACGAGGGGCCCTCTGTGAACCCCACAGTCGGGCGAAATGACTTTAACGAAATTCAAAAATTTTCATCGTACAAAAAAGCGTATAATTTTCGGGAAATTCGGGGGGAAAAAAATATCGAAAAATTCACCTAAAGTGGATCATCTCACCTGTAGACGGAACGATCGTCTCCCGACTTCCAAATTTCCGAAGAAGTGACCCCCCATGCGAGGGTCACATCCCTGCGATTCAATGATTAATTTACACACACAAAGAGAGAGAGAAAAAAGAGAGAAGAGACAAATAAAAATACAAAAACTATCACGTCGCATATCATTTCACGTTGTCAAATTGAATCGAAATTTTATTCAATCACTAATACGGTGTCATCGGTTATTACAGAAGTGTGTTATACAATACGCAAAAAAAAAAAATAATTCCTCGAGATCTCTACGATTGGTGAAGCGAAAATATGTTTACCAAAAAAAAAACGAAAAAAAAAAAAATTGTTATTTCGGACGTATTACGCTCCATATTAATTTTTTTCAGCGATTAAAGTGACCAAAAACAGACGAACCAAAATCGCCAATGATTCGTTTGAATTTGCGTTAATCTTTAAAAAAGTTTCGCGCGAAAAATTGTTTGGTAAACATACTGACGATGCGATCCAGAAATCTGAGAGACGTCAAGCAACGTTTCTATTTACTGAGAGAGAGAGACTGGCTGAACGACTGCGGGGGCTCATCGAACCTCTGAACAAAGATGAAAATTCTTCGCTAAAAAAACGTATTTATTGTATATGCGATATAAATCCCTCATATCTCACTGAAACGTCTTGTCTGCCTTTGCGACACTTTAAAAGGATAATTGATGTTATCCTCGATCTTTTTTTTTTTCTTTTTTTTTCCTCGAAAGAGATATACGAAGGAGAAGTACACAAAAAAAAAAAAGTCGGAAAAAATTTCGTAATCTACGATGGACAGTGTCTGAATAGCAATTGGGTGCCTTGTCGTGCGTTTTTACGCGATCCATTGCAATGTACGACGAAGTTGACGATTAAACGAAAAATTTGATAACATCTCGAGATATGACGATTCACCGCAAACGTCCCTCGTCTAAGGCTCTCATCTACCTCCGCGCATCCCTTATCGTTAAAAACTCTTTCGTCATCACAATTCTAGGAAATATAACTTACAATTAACTTTTGAATTATCGAGAACAGTAAACCTACGTATCGGAAACCTATTTGTGTGGACATTATGCAGAAACTGTTTGGATACAATGCATCAACCTTATGGCTAAAATGCATCGACCGTTCGGACATTATGCAGAAACCGTTCGGACATTATGCAGAAACCGTTCGAATATTATGCAGAAACCGTTCGAATATTATGCGAAAACCTAATAAATCTAAGAGTTAATAAGCGATGAGACCAAAAATAACAATGGAAAAAAAAAAGATCGACGAATCGTTCGTAAGTCTCGAGTTCGCAATATTGTAAAAAAAAAAAAGAAAAGGAACAGAAATCATCGATGATACAATGCGTCTGAATTTTAGAGAGATATTCCTTAATCCTGAAACGCACGTCGACGAAAAACGAAGGAAATTCGATGAAAAAACAATTTCCGGAGACGAAGGCCATTGCTTTAGCTGTTTGTTGCTTTTTTCGTTCTCCTCGAAACTACCAGAGTGACCGACAACGAAAAAAATTCTCCTCCCTCACCGGGGAGTTTCGTCTCGTCATGACGATTATACCAGAACTATCGCGGATAGAGTAGAGTACAACTAAATTATCTCGACGGGCAACTGTCGGACGAGGTTACGAAGGCGCCTTTTGCGTTACGAAACGGACACGAGAGCGGAATGATGTTGGGTTGAATCGTTTCACCAACCTCCGACACATTGCGAGGAGTCTCAATTTAATAGAGCAATTTAAATCAACCCAATGTGATTGCTCTGATAAGTTTTACCTTCGTAACGATCGGGAGAGCTTTTTAGTAGAGACGTACCTCGATCGTTCTTCCATCGAGACGCGCCCGGTTCATGATAGCTGTTTTCTTCTTATTAAGGAAATATTTTCATCATCGATTATCATTTTAAAGCACAATAATCCGCAATTCATTCATTTCGTTCATTCGTTCATTTAAGAAATTCCGTTAATTTTCAGAAATTTCCGAAATTTTATTAATTTCAGAAATTTCTTTAAGTGCACTAATTTCAGAAATCTCGTTAATTTCATTAAGCACATAAATTTTTTAAATTCCATTAATTTCGTTCATTGCAGTTATTTAATTTACTTCGTTAATTTCTTTAATTTAATTCAATTAAATTCATTAATTTCGTTAGTTTCGTAAACTTAACTAATTTCGTTAGTTTGATAAATTGCATCAGTTTCATTCATTTCGTTAATTTAATTAATTTCATTTGCCTCATTTATTTTGTTAATTTCATCAATTTCATTTGCTTCATTCCATTCGTTCATTTCTCTCATTCCATTCGATGGTTTTTTTTTTAAAGGATACACACAGCGCGTTCAGCGTCCCACTCTGATGAGAATCGTACCATTCCCATGTCCGTACCCCGCATCTCGGCGAATTTCACATCGCCGACGTCCTGAAATTTGTCACGCAACATTTGCCATGTCGTGTTTGGCGGTAACTGAAAAACAAAAAAATTCAATTTTTTAGTTTTAATTTTATAATTATTTTTTGATTTCAAGTTTGACGATTAAGAAAAATTCCTCACGTTTCCTATGAGTATCGTATCCGACATCGGACGCGAGCCATTGCTGTTCTGTCGATTGCCATTGCCGCCTTGATTTTGATTGTTCGAAAATACACCGCTGTTGCCGGATATACGATCGCCGTCACCGCAATTAAAACCGCCGTCGAAGTCGCGATTGCCTCCGTAATTAGAATTACCAAAGGCGTTGTTTCCACCGCCGAATCCAAGACCCGAGTCACCGTCCAATTTCGAAAGGCCTCGCGGTGCGAAGGAATTGTTTCCTTGACTATTGGCGAGAGAAGCCTGAAGACTCGAGAGTCCAACACCCCCACCGAAACTATTGAGGTTCGACGCGAGTTCGTTCGTCAGCGAGGAATTAAGAAGCGAACTTGTCGCGAGATTTGCACGAGCGGCGAGACTCGCTTGGAGTGCCACAGCATTCGTGTTCGATAATGCCGATGCTGTAACGAGGAAATCGCCGGTTAATTATCGAATTATTTCGTCGATATTATCGATTATCGTTTAGAAACGTAAAGAACTTCATTTACCGAGCTGCGCGGGCACCACGTTGTTTAAACTCGCGCCGAATGCGCTCGTCGCCAATACCGGCGCCGAAATCGGATTAACAACAGGCGCATTGTTCGGTTGAACGTTCGGGATGTTTCTCGCAACATCGGTTAATCTGTTTCCGCCGGCGCCGAGACCCATACCAATGCCTTTCAATCCTTCCGGCAACTTTGGCGGCATATCCGGCTCATTGGCGCGATCGAGACGCACAGTCATTCGCCGATCGAAAAGCTGCTGATTGTGAAGCATCGATATCGCTTGTACCGACTCAACCGGATGATCGTATTCGACGACACCGAAACCTCGCGATTTTCCGTCCTTATCTTTGCCCAATTCGACGTGCAGCACCTTTCCCGCGAGTTTGAAGACCTCGAGTAACTTTTTCTCGTCGACTTTGTAGTCTAACTGCGCGGGAAATTAAAATTGATTTTTTATGAATTCGATTTCGAGGGGAATATTTCGATATAAGGGGAAATTATCATTATCGTTAGTCATTCGAAACTCACGTTGGCGACGAAAACCCTCGTTACGAGGGGACCGTTGATTCCCAATGACTCCAAAAACTGCGTACTCAGCCCGTAAGTGTTGCCGAATTTATTGTCGCCGCCACCGCCGCCCAGACTACCGCCGATTCCACCACCTCCTCCACCGCCGCCGCCATTTCCTCCGCCGATATTCAGCGCCGGTATGTTTTGTCTGCCGATCGCCGAACCTCGCGGCGAATCTCTAAATCGATCTTCTCTCGGTCGGTCGTTGTTGCGAGATGTTGCCAGTCGTCCGTACTTATCTCTCTCGACGTCGTAGTCCTGAATAAAAAAAAAAATGAATATATATTATTTATTATTTTTTGGATATTAATTAAATTTTGTTAATAATAATATAGTGTTTTTTTTTCAATAATCGTTCATTATTATTGAAATGAACAAATGGGAATATATTTTCGATTTTTTTTTTTTTTATAATAAATAAATTCAAAAAAAATTTTTGTGCATTATTACCTCTTTGACAACGAGTTTTCTACCCTTGATATCAAATCTGTGCATCTTGTCGACAGCCGTTTTCACGGAATCTGCGTCTTCAAATTCAACAATGCCGCAGCCCCTCGGCTTGTCGTTTTCGTCAGTAAACAGTTCTACGTGAGCGACTTTGCTGACTTCTGTTCTAAACAGATCCTTGAGATCTTGCCATCTGAAGTCGTAAGGGATGTTTGAAACATAGATTCTCCGATCCGACACTTTGCGACCAGCTCTTTCGTTTCTTTCTCTGCTGCGATCTCTGCTCGTTGAACTCATGCGATTTTGTCGATCGGAGCGTCTATTGCGATCGCGTTCCCTGCTTCTCTCGCGATCTTCGTTCTTTACCTGCGAACTGTCGAAACTTCATTTATTGATGATAAACTTACGAAAAAGAAAAAAAATGCGCGTATTCATGCGCTGCACACACGAAAACGTCAAAACCGAAAACACGAGAGTTATTTTTTTCAATCGCAGTAATGACGAATACGAAATATCATCCGCTATAACGAGACAACAATTTATGCGCGTTCGCACGACGCCGACGAACAAAAATACCGTACAAACGAAAAAACTCTGACGCTGTGCAAAAAAAAAACGATCTACAGAGAGTTCTGAAACTTACTCGTCAGCCTTCATCATTATCGAGTTATCCACGTTGGACTCAATGATTGATAAACAATATACGTTTCGCTGATCGAAGAGAAGAAGTTAAAAAGCTGATTAAATTAAAAAAGAGCAAAAAACTCACGACGCACACGAAATCGTACGCGATATAGCGATAGCCGCGATACCGAAGCGTCCCTACAAGATGGCTACTAGCCGCCTAAACAGGAAGTCAGTTAGCGGCACCGGAAACTACGCATTTCAGGCTGTGGTCCATTCTCTCTCGTTTCACCCGGGAGTCTGATTTAAAACTACTAACGAAACGCGGCTGAGTTCTATTCAATGCGCTTTTAACTACGAATTATCAAATAATTTTGTCGTTTTTAAATAATGCAAAGGATTCTTTCAATGAAATGTGTAGCAATAATTTATCATTCGATAAAACCGATTTGAATAGAAATGCGACAGCGGGGAGCCACCTATCGTCTCGACGCGTCGTCCGCTACAGTATTTCGGCGAACCCTTTAGCAGAAGACACCGTCCAACCACTAGGGATCGACCAATCACGTTCGCGTATCGTCTCTCTTTCGTCGTCGTGTATCGGGCCTGACGTGCGTAACTTTTATCCCGAATAAAAAGCTTTTACATCAGTGATTAATATCTTTGAAATAATGGCAGCCCAGTGGATACGAAAATCCGTAAGTAAACGCGAGAAAACCCGACGTGCCAAGGAGTATTAATGAATCCCGACGAACGAATCCATCTCTTTTTTTCTCCCGTAATAAAATAAAGGTTAGAATCCTCGCATAGTTTGGTTATATATCCGTCTGCTCCGTCGTCTTCTCGGCTCCTCCGCCGAGAAATCTATCCGTTCTTATCGCGCCATCTCTTTCCTCTCGTCTTGGCTATTCCTATCTCTCCTTCCCCCCCTTCTCTCTCGTTGATATACACGTATATAGTAGTCTCGAAACGATCGATTTTTTTTTTTCCAATTAGTTATAAATCGTTCCATCGTTTTATTTTACATCGTTATCGAACACAGATCGCGACGAAGCTCGTCGGTGTACGCAATTACAGCGGCAAATTACAAAAATGCACTCTTATACCCGGAGACGGTATTGGCCCCGAAATTTCGGCTG
Source organism: Cryptus viduatorius (assembly GCA_964006125.1). Classification (NCBI taxonomy): domain Eukaryota; kingdom Metazoa; phylum Arthropoda; class Insecta; order Hymenoptera; family Ichneumonidae; genus Cryptus; species Cryptus viduatorius. The sequence goes on from OZ023226.1 coordinate 6,338,084, forward strand.
CTGTACAGAAGATCTTCGAAGCTGCGAAGGTGAGATATTTTTGTCTTTTTTGGCCTGACCTCTGAGCATATCATTGTAGCAAACCCCTCCAAGCGATAGCGCGACGTCTTTTCGTCTATTACTCTGCCCAATACAATGTCATCAGAGTCAGTGCCCCATGACCTTGATTACGCCTCCCGGGAGTCAACGATTATTCCCTAAAATCTTTCGTTGCCAAAACGGGGAGTAATAATTTTTTTTATCCAGAAAACAGACTCAGCGATGGCAATCAATGAATTTTTCAGATTTTTTTTTTTTTAATAATTGTCAGTATATCGATTTTTTTTTCTTTCGTCATCAAAATTTTAATGAATTTTTTTTTTTTTTTCATTATTTTTAAAAACAGGTACCGATCGATTGGGAGACCGTAGACGTTACACCGGTGAAGGGTCCCGACGGCAAATTTGGAATTCCACAGGCGGCTATTGATTCCGTCAACAGGAATAAAATCGGACTGAAAGGTCCGCTAATGACGCCCATTGGCAAAGGTCACAGATCTTTGAATCTCGCTTTGAGAAAGTAAGTCTCTAGGAAGTTTAAAAAAATTACGAAAATGGAATTAAAAAAAAAAAAAAAATTTCTCAAGTATATTATATATTAAATCCCTGCATGGGATGTAAAAAGCAAATCGTTCGTCTGACGCCTCTCGAAATGGCTTCTTGGCTCGAGTTAACTATTACATAACGTTGTAGTCGCGGTAAAACGAGGTACCAGCCGTACCGACGAAAAAAAAAAAAAAAACCTGAAAATTACAAATCTTTAAAAAATGTCAACAATTAATTTTATTCATTCGCGATTTTTCTTTATTTGTAATTTACAATCGTCAGATTTTTTTTTCTTTTTCGTATACCGAATTTCAGCTCCAATGCTCCAAATTTGCCGCAACTATAGCTTCCGGTTTTCGGATATTTTTTGCTACACGTGATTTCCCAATATATTGAAAAATTTTTAACGCCTTGATATAAAAACCTCGAAAACAATGAATTTTTTCCACAAAAACAAAGTTTTCTCTATGACAAACCAAAATGCTCCGAATTATTAGCCATTGAGACAAAATCGCGATAATGTTGTAATAAAGATTTTTCGGCTCTTTTAAGGGAATTCAACTTGTACGCCAACGTGCGTCCTTGTCGATCCCTGGAGGGTTACAAGACTCTCTACGACAACGTAGACGTTGTAACCATTCGCGAGAATACCGAAGGTGAATATTCCGGCATTGAACACGAAATTGTCGACGGTGTCGTGCAGTCGATTAAGCTGATCACCGAGGAGGCCTCCCGGCGCGTAGCCGAATTCGCCTTTCAATACGCAACGGACAATAATAGAAAAAAGGTTTATTGTCGCTTATCGCATATCGAAGAAAATCAATTTTTTTCATCGATTTAATTTGTTTTTTTTTTTTTTTTCGTTTACAGGTCACTGCCGTTCACAAAGCCAATATTATGAGAATGTCTGACGGTCTTTTCCTGAGATGCTGTCGCGAAGCCGCGCAGAAATTCCCATCGATCAAATTCGAAGAACGATATCTCGACACTGTATGCTTGAATATGGTACAGGATCCGAGTCAATACGACGTTCTCGTTATGCCAAATCTCTATGGTGACATTCTTTCCGATATGTGCGCCGGTCTGGTCGGTGGTCTCGGATTGACGCCCAGTGGAAATATTGGCCTCAACGGTGCTCTCTTCGAATCTGTAGGTTTTTCAAAATCTTTAGGTTAAAAAAAAAAAAATTTAGAAATTTTAGTATTCATTGATAATTATTAATAAATAATTGAAAAAAAAATTTTAATAACAGGTTCACGGAACAGCTCCCGATATCGCCGGATTGGACAAAGCCAATCCAACGGCTCTGTTGCTTTCAGCCGTTATGATGCTGAAATATATGGGTCTCAACGATCATGCGAGAATAATCGAAAATTCAGCTTACGAGACGATCAAAGAAGCGAAATATTTGACCGGCGATCTCGGCGGTTCGGCAAAATGCAGCGAATACACCAACGAGATCTGCAAGAGAGTCGCGGCTCAGGCAAAGTAAAAGAAAAAACAAAAAGAAAAAAAAAAGAACGTATCGTCGAAAAAACTTTGCCGGGGGAGCAGGAAGCACCAAATACTCGTAGATATTGTGACTTCGGTGTGGAAAAAGTTTCTTCTCGTTCGCGATATACGAACGGAATGTATTTTCCACCTCCCAAAAAAGTCTCTAATTTACAATGCATTGAAGTTGTTTTTTTTTTTAACTTGAAAGTCGATTTGACAAGCGATCGAGCGAATCGAATTCGGCCCCAAAATTCATTCGACGTCTTACAAAAAAAATGGCACGCAATTCAGTAAAATTGATTTATATTTACTTCCAAAAAAAACATCTAGTCGCAGTACGACTCGATTCAACGAATAATCTCAAAGCTAAAGTCAACAGCATTTAAATTATTTTACTTATTAGATGGACATTCGTATCGACTGTGACGCTGATTTGTTTACGTCTGTCGTAATGAATCGCTCATTGTTAAACGTCGACTCGAGTTTATTATATTAGTATAATCTGTAAAGATTATTCGTGTACAAAAAAAAAAAAAAAACAATACGAAAAATCATAGAATTACTTGTATAATAACATTAAATGAATTCGTTATCGCGAGAGAAGTGTCCTCAGTGAGGAAATATTAGAAAAGTGCTGTGCAGTATTACAGATCAATAAAAAAAAAAAACGCAAAAAATATCGTAACAATGTACTTTCATTTTTGATTTTTTTTTCACAGTGTTTCGAGTTGTCGGCAACGAGTCTCCGTCGACTAACGCATTCCTCGTCGTTTTGGTCATTTTTTTTTTTTCGCTTCGTCGGCAAAAGTGACGAAAAGGATTGTGCAGTTGCGTGGATCATAGGGGTGAAAAACCCTTTCCGCGTTCCGTAACGAGTATCAACACTCGATATTGTTTTCTTCGTCGCCCCTCGTCGTCGCCTCGAGCCGAGTGACTCGATCTCGTCGTTCTTTCTTCCGCATTCGCTTTTTCTTCTCGCGAATGGCGCAGAAGGTCCGCGAAAACTTCCCGAGTATGAGAAAAGTTTTCGGCAATATTTCACCGTTCTCGGTGGACAAACGACGGCGACGTCTCAAGGGGCGAGAGAGAGAGAGAGAGAGAGAAAGAAGGGGATGCGAAAGATGAAGATCGCAGTGTCGTCTTCGCTGCTCGTTAATTCTCTCGAAATTTATAACCGTAGACGGGGTTCTTCTTCGCTCGGGAATGAATAATGACGCGTCGCTTATAAATTTTATATATTGGTTTCTTCGCGTTATGAATGAGTCTTCGCCGTCGCTGCGTCTTCGCGTTCCATTTTTTTTTAGTTTTTCGCGCGCGCGACGTTGGGAAATTCGTCGATTGAGGTCGGCGCGCAATTTTTGGCCGAACAACGAAGAAAAAAATATAACGTGCGCGATAATTCGAGGGGTTGAAAAAATCACGTCGAGAAAATTTTTCGCGCATCGAGGAGATTCGAGAGCAATCGCAAGGGGTGGAAAAAAAATCAAAGCAAAGGGAAGAAATAGTTTTAAAAAGGGTCTCTCGCGCCACTGCAGTGCGCGAAGTGTGGCTGAGACTCGTGAATATTCATACCATTCCGGGATATAGTATAGCGTTGCGACCACGAGACGCGCCGCCCGCACAACGGGGACCGACTATGGAAATAATAAAAATTCGGAGTGTTGAAATTATTTAGATTTATGCCCGCGTTCTCTTGTCCTCATAGGCGTCGGTGACGAGAAGCGAATTCGATTCGCCGGTTACAAATTTCATGAATTATTCACATCTCACCCTCTGCATTCACCCGGTGCATCAGCCGCGTCCATTCAGTCATTCAATGCAAGCGATATCCTTCGAAAAAAAAAAAAAAAAATACGATGATTTTAATATATCGTTTTTGCATTTTACCCCCCGAGCCATCGGCTCAGAAATTCTTTATATCTTCGCGTTTAATTTCCGTAAATATGAAAATCGGCGATACTATTCTCGCGTTTTTCATCGAAGAAAGAAAAAAAAAAAAAATTCGCGAAATTTTCTTCATCGCGACGGCAGAAAGTTTCGAATTAATGCGATGGGATTTCCAAGAGAAATATTTTTGTCACACATATGTTTTCGTTATATGAATAATAATAATTGTTTTTTATTATTCCGCATACCTTAGCGAGCGAAAGATCCCTACAATCGCCTTAGTCTTCGGGATTAAACGTTCGTTGCCGCGAGACGCAGCTGCTGCTCGAGATGAAGAGACGAAATACATTATCCTGTTGAGCGGAATATCGAAGACTTTCATTGCCTCTTCGTTCGGCGCGACGCGACAAACGACGACTCTTCGAAGAGATCTTAAAGATATTATTTTTGCTTATTTTTTTCGAGAGAAAAATAATTTTGAAAATTATAATAAACATCGAGGATTGTTATCTACGCGGGAACAATGGGCTGTAAATTACTGTGTTTCGCAGCGCTTTTTTTTTTTGGCTGTTGCGCGGCGAACGCCCGAGTTTTTTACGTCGACGGACCGGACAATCAACAACGGGACACTTACGGAATTCCGACTTATCCTTTAGAGGAGAACGAACAATCTTCCCGTGACTTGGATCTTAATTTTTCCGCTGGCGATCCTGAAGAGAAGGATATCGTATTTCCCGTTAAGAAGGTGAGGAATTCGTCTCAATTAAAAATGCTTCACACATACTTTTGCAGCCAAAAATCATATTTCGCGAGAATTTCAAATACTTACCAATTGTATAAAAATCTGAAAAAAATCGGCCGTAGTGCAGACGTAAAGAACTTTGATTTTGCGTTATCATAATGCCGAAATGTTATTAACAAATAAAGAAATAAATAATTCAATTAAAATTGTAAAAATTATTAAGATTTTGATAAATTATTTTAAAAATGTTTAAATTATCAAAATTATTAAAACTGAATTTTTTAAAAAAAGGTTTACGCATACGCGCCGCCAGAACGGCCGATTTTCGAGATGAACCGCGAGTACGAGAGGCCTGCAGCATATTATAAAGTCGCCGATATTCCGTCTCGTAGAATTATATACGGAGATCAATTGCCAATACCTGAGAGGAACCGGAAGCTCATCAGAGTCAACAATGGACAACGTAAGGGGGAAGTTGTCTTGGAACTTCGCGTTATCGCTAACAATAATAATAACGCAATATAAATTGTTACCTCAATTCGATCCTTAAAATTCCCAATATTTTACTTTTTTAGCACTATTTCTCGTATTGTTACAATATTCATCAATATATATCGATACATTTTGCTATGAAAATCAATAAAAATAATTTTAAAAAATGTTTTTCGAAGAAAGTTAATATTTTATGGGATTTTCATGATTTCTCGTAATTATCTGTCCAAACAAAAAAAAATCCGTATGCAAAGAGTAAAACGATAATTAACCCTAAACGTTATACAATAGAAAATAATCACAAACATTTTTTTTTATTATAATTTTTATTATTTTTGCGATTTCGATTTTTCGATTTTCGTTTTTTTTTTACAGTCGAACGCTTTTCTGTTAAATAAATAAATAGCTAATTGATTGGTACGGAAAAATTCGGTAGAATTCGGAAAAATAATAATTTCGAAAAGGAAAATTTCCATTTTTTTTTTACGATATTCTGTCATTCGAGTGCAACGCTTACATAAAAAAAATTGCCGTGCAATTAGCGACGACACGAAATCTCTTGAGACGTCGTTACGAAATGACGAAGGAGAAACCCTTCGCAATCGATAAATTTTTTTTTTTTTTCTTAAGAGCCCTCGTGACCCTCGTCGCAATTCCGATGAATCCCATACATCGTCGATTTCGACGTCGATGATACGCGAACGTCTCTGATTTCAACAGCTCGACGAGGAGTGGCGAAAAAGAATAAAACGAAATTTCTTTATTTCACAATTTCAATTAAACGAATTTTTTTTTATTGTACGATATAATAATTTATACACGTGAGAGTTTCCTCGGGTAGAGATTGTTATATTTGCCGATTGAGAGAGAGGATCGGAAGAGAGCGAAGAATGAAAGAATTATTCTAATACTATTTTATATGGTATTTAATCGATACGTCTTATTTAATTTTTTTTTCTTTTTTTTTTTACTATTTACAGAGAATATCACAAACAGTAGAATTCGGTGAGATACCCAATCTATAGGGTCAATTTTCCGCGAAGCAGAGCAGTCGCCTCAGTATATCTATCTAATTATTTTATATATATAGTTAACACAATGACTGCATTCTGTTACACATTTCCGTGAAGGAAATTTCCGTCGAAGAATCATCACGTGGATTATACATAACTATATAATAATAATTCCGCAGAAATTCGCTCGAGAGTTACGCGATCGTTCCGTGTTATTAACTTTGTGAATTTCTTTTCACGCCTCGTGGTTTCTCTATAGAAGATTATTAATTATGTAAACGTATTTTCATATGAGAACTTTCGTAATTTTAATTTTTTTTTCACACATTTCCAAAATCCGATCGATGTAAGTGGCAATTGCAGTTGCGACTCCGTCGCAACGACGGAGCTGTTTGACGGTACCGTGTCGCGATTCCTCTCGACGATATTCCACTATATATAGATCAATGCGCGAGGAACATTCGCACGAACGTTCCGGAGATTTTGGTAGTATTTTTAAGGAGATTTAAGGAGAGAATTTCGAATATATTGTAATGGGAAAAAAATCCGAAAAAAATCGAATTTACGCTAAAAATATTAATTTTGGACGAAAAGAACGGCAAAAGTTATTGAAAAAATCGAAAAACATACTTCTTAACGAAGTTTACGGGAATGTAACTAATTTTCGGCAGAAATGGATCCGTTCATTTTTTCTATTACATATTCATTTTTTTTTAGAATTTATTCGATTTTTTCTTTATTGAATATAAAGTCGCAAATTTTAAATAATTATTTGCAAAAAGTCCGGTTATCGCACTCAAGAAATTTGCGGATAATCGATCGAACGTATTCGCAACTACAATTAACAATTGTCCGACAAATGGAATTTTCGAAAATAAGACGACATTCTAAAAAAAAAAAATTCATATGTATTTCGGAAAAAAAGAGAAATTTTGAAAAACGTGAATTTCGAAAAGTAAAAGAAATAAAAAAAAAAATGTTTATCGATGCCCAGATAAGTTGTTAAATATTTTTTATTTACATTGTCTTTTATTTCGGCAATAACTTTTTGGAATTATTATAATGAAAAATCGGTGTTTTTAGCACTTTCGATATGTTTGAAAATTTTCTAATTTTTTTTTCCATTATTTTCTCTCAGAAATTCTCTCTCTGAATCTCGTTGAATTTTCTGAAACTCCCGACATATTCCGATGCTAATAAATTGACTTTACTTACGTGTTCCTCTAAGCGATTATTATACCGATGTTAATCGATTAAACTACTCGCCGACTGCGGACGAAGGTTCTTCGTCGATTGCCGGATCTTCTTTGGGTTCTTTCACGTAGTCTACAACCAATTCGAGTCCTATCAACGCTCGAATATCTTTACCCTCACCGGCTTCGTCTTGTTGTTGATTTTCTCGCGACGTTGAAGATCGTGAGGTATCGTTCTTCGACCAATTCTTGACTGCTGAAAATATCGTATAGGTAAAGAAACGGCAAAAGTTTTCGCGATGTTATAGTGGAAGAACCCTTCCATCACACCCTTTCGAAAGTGTTGGAGGAGTTTATCGATAGTGAAAACTCGCGTCTCGTTGCTCTCATCATCGCGTACGATATCACATCGTAGAGCAAAGTTTTGTTAGCGCGCGCGATAGAAGGAAAAAGGATTAAATCGATTTTTCGAAAACACGTTAAATTCGCTTAAGTTGCGATGCATCAAAAGAACTTTCCATTGAAAGAAATGAAAAGGCGAAATTTATGAAAAATACGAGATACGCGCGATATGGAACGATAAATAGGCGATTATTAGAAAGAAATGCCGATATATCGGTGCTTATCAAAGACTTTGTTTCATTTTAATTAAATTCACTTCTCCGAAATAGAAACTCCATAAGATAACTCTTAGGTATTTTTTTTTTCTAATTTTAAGAGAGTTTCGATCGATTAGGGAACACTAAAAGCTGTTTTATAGAATTTTGATATTGCGGGACGTATTTATCGCCGAAGTAAAGGGATGAAAAAAGGGGGTGAAAATGAAGATTTTTTTTATTTTTTAAAAGTATTTCGTTAAAAAAATGTTACGTGTCGCAATAGAAAAAGTATCCAACAATATCGTATTAAAATTGGAAGGCGATAAATCGAATCGTTTTCGAGATATTTTGATATTTTATTCAATTTTTTTTTATATCGAAAACGCTGTTTCGAGACGTTTCGCTTTCGTGCGGTTGAAAGCCGTTTAACTTTGTCAATTTTACGAATTCGGAGATAAAATTTTCGCGCAATGCTCCTAAAACATCAAATTTTCAGAAAATGAAAAAAAAAAAAACGTGTATTTAGTTACCCGACGTTAAAGAAAAATTAAAAGAAATTCGCGAAAGAAAAGTTTCGCGCACCGAAATTATTCGAAAGTGAACTTTCAGTTCGAATTTAAGGACCAATAAGTAAATAGTAAAAATGATCGTATATTTCGCAGCCTCCGCAACAACTGTTACTTCGTTATTTCGTATATTAATACCGATATACTGAGAAAAAAGTTTATACATCACCTGCGCAATCCTTGTGACTGTTATCCTCGGAGTTCGGGCTCTTCGAACCGGAAGTTTCATTGGCGCCCGAATTTTTCTCCATTTCCCGTATATCTTTGTAGGTTTCCGTGAGATTCCTGAGAATAAAGTGTGTGCCGTGAAGATTTTTCGTTCCGTTGTTATTTCTCGAAGAGGACGACGAGGAGCTCGTCGAGGTGGCGGCTTCGTCTCTCGTAAGATTGAGCGGTCGATTGTACTCTTTAGTCTGCGGTACGCTAAAAGCCGAGCAGTGTTTACTTTTAAAGGGCAGCTGCCGTTCGTTCAATTTTCTGTCCCATATGTGTCCGGAAACGCGTAAATCGATGAAAAAATGAAGAGGATCGATGCCGGGATACGATTGCGCGATCGACGGATACGGCGGATACCAAAGAGGTCCGGCGGGCAAAAAATCCGAATTCGTAACATTCCCTGAGAGTCCAAAACCCTTCGCTGCTTGTTGCAATTCCTCGGCTCTCGTACCGGAAACGGCAGGTAAAAAATTCCTCGCCGCGTAGTCGAATTTGTTTTTCTGATCAGCGAGAAACGACAATTCCTGATTAGTCATTTTGGATCGTTCCTCGCAGGCATTGCGTTCCGTATAACTGCAATTCTTTCGTTCGCCTTCGTTCGGTTGTTCTTCCGGTTTAACTTTTTGATTGGCTGACGAAAAGATCGAATCTTGTTGAACGGATTGTTCATTGCCGACGTGTCTCGACGAATCGTCGAAATAACTTCGATTGTCTTTGCGGAAATCGGTACAATTATCGTCGACGGTTTTCAGCGGTTCGCCGACGAAACCACCTGTTTTTTGCTCGTAATTCGACGAATGATGATTCTTTATTTCGCTCGAATAGTTCATCGCGTCGTTGTGATTCTTGAAGCGATTCTCGATGTGCGATTCCTGATGCGACTGCTGCTGCTGCTGCTGTTGCGATTGCTGAACTTGAAAATACTTTTCTTTCTGTTGCTGCTGCTGATTGTGATGATGATGATGATGATTGTGGAGATGAAGATGACCTTTGTCTTTCGTCGTGAGTTCGAGAGGTCTTTCCCGGGCGTCGCGCCACGATCTCTTCCGTCTACGCGGAGCGCTCGGCGGATTCGCCGCTGAGGTACTCGCGGCTTCGGCTTTCGCCTGTACGAAGGATCGCAGCATCTCGCTGAAGAAAAAGCTGTGAGGCGTCAACGGAACATTGTAGAGATAGGGCGGAGTAGCCGCGAGAAGACGAGAGACGAGATCGCCGCCGGAAAGCGATGCCGGTGTCTTTAGACTCGATGTGTCGCCCGTCGTCGTTGTCGTCATTTTAGCGGAAATTTCTCAGTACCAAGCGAAGGAATGACGAATTCGATTATCGATTTTCCACGATTCAAATCGAACCTTTAATAATAATAATAGACAGAATAATATTAATAATTCGAAAAAAAAAAAAAATTGTTTTTATTTTAATTTTTATTTTTATAAAAAAAAATTATTTTATTTGGTTTATAAAGTAAAAAAAAATTGATTGCGAATGATTGAATTATTATTGTAATTTTTTTTTCAATCGTTAAATACGATGAATCGCTCAGAAAAAATGGTTGAAGATCATTGTGATTTGTACTGAAAATATGATTAGCTTCGTTTTGGTGCAAAGATTGATGGAAATTAAGGCGAACGGCATCCGTGAAGCGTTAGAAATCACTATATATGTCTATTATGCGTTTTAGATGGGACGGGAAGGGAAAAAGAAAGACAAATGAAGGATTGAATGTCCTGAAACTTATCGCTGCGCCATTGTATTCGTGAATTAATTGAATTGCGTTTGGCGGGACGGAGCTCCTCGAGTCTCCAGTACTCCGTGGAAGACATCGCGGAGGATCTTAGCCAAGAAAGGGATCTCCGCACCGTCGGGAAACAAGCAGCCGCAGCCCGTCGCGTACTTCCATGTGATTAATTAAGGATTACACTATACTCCGTTTCTGTCAAGAGCAGTGTCTTACGCTATTTCACTGGGGCTCTCGCGTGTTCTATTATATATATAGACTCGGAGGGTAAATTATCGAATGAATATTCCGTAAGATCAGATCATTGGGATGGCAGAAAAAAACATTCGTTTTATAGCATTCGGAGTGTTGAATTATAAAAAAAAAAAGAACGGGGATTTTGTGTCTCTTGCGAACACCCAAACAAAAAAAAAATAATTTGAATTTTTAAAAATAATAATAATCGTTTTTTAATTTTCAATTTTCTTTTTTTTCGAGAAACAAATTAATTTTGTAGAATAGCTATAATTTTGAATTGTAAAAAAAAATTCTTACGAACGTACGAGAAAAAGTTCGATGTAAATTAATTCGAGACGTTTGAAGAATTTTTTTTTTTTTCGGCGTTTTAGATAATTAAAAAAAATGTAATTTCTGTAATTTTTATTATATTGACATCGTCACGAAAAAAAAAATTCTTAAATTGTGATGTTTCGATTTGGCAACAATAAAATTTGAAATATTAATTTTTTACGAAATTTCGTGACTATGAAGGGTCGTCTACCAGTCATGTGTGGCGTTGAAGAGACACGAAAAATATCTGCGATGTTTCGTAGTTAAATAAATTTTTTTTTTTTACATCGAAAAAAAAATTGTATTTGCTGCAAACAAATGTACAGTAGAAAATACTGAAATAAATATTTATTTATCGTTGACAAATATCAGTTGAGCGATGTAATGTTGAATGACAAAATACCGAATGTATTCATGTAATTGGAAAAATCGTGCGCACGCGGACGATACGCCTACTCGCCATCCGCAACCCCACCCTCTGCATTTTTACACAATCTTCGTAATGATTCTCATAAAGCATCAAGGAACTGTGAGAAAGATATATTGTTGGGTTCTCTTTCTTTTATACGCCGGGAGCCCTGAAAGAGGGGTAAAGTGCGCGAGGAATTGAAAAAGAGACGAGTTGCTTCGCGATCTTTTTTTTTTTTTTTTAATGAGCGATAGAGATACAGCAAAGTTGCCGAGCTTCCTGAGGGATGCTGCAGAGAGATTTCTTCGAGGAAACATAACGCCACAGAGAAACTCTCGCGCGCCGGTAAGCGCAGCATCTCTCTATGTATGGAGCCTTAGCTTTCGTATAACAGTAGTTACTATACTGCCACTGTTGGGCGAAGAGGGATGGGCATTGTTTCGGTCCATTGTTACCCAAACAAACGGGCCGCGCGCGCCGTCCGCGGGTTGTTTCGTCAGGGTTTGAGAACGAACTGAACACAAGAGAGATAGATATTATGTTCCACAACGAGAGGACGCAGACAGGGCCCTGGCTGGCAGAACTAACGGGAAATGGACCGCTGTCAGTTTTACTCCACGTGATAAATACGAGAGAGAATGACGTGTCGATATAACGTCCGACTATTTCTACTTCCCTCCCCCACCCTCCGTCGTCTATATTATACTTGTATGTCTGTCCATAGAGACGCCTATATACTCGAAGGCAATGGCATCGATGTTGCAATGGACGAGAATTCTACTGACTTCAGAAAGAATACCGCGGATAATACCATTTTTTTTTGTTTCAATCCTCCGATTGAAAAAAAGGGTCGTTTTAGGTCGAAATTAAAACATCTGATCCGTCGTACGTGGTCCACGTAGTGTTTAAATTTTTAACGTTATTTCGCTCATTTTTTTTGGATCGTAAAATTCCGAGAAATATGGAAATTGCGGCAAAATTTTTGTAACTCCGGGGAAAAATAAAAAAAATCGGAAATTGAATTTTTTCTCGAGAGAAATATACTGAAGTTTGAGTACTCGGTATCTTTAGCGGCCAATATTCGAAATAAATCGTAATTTCGACTAATTTCAATTTTTTTCAATATCGATTAAATTTTTTTTTTAATTCTCGATGGTTACGCGAAATAACAAGAATTACGTGCTTTTTAATGTTAGTCGTCGATGTACAGAAAAATCGAGAATGGAGAAGTAGTAAAACTTTCGTAAAGAGTGTTTCATCGCTCCGTAAACTGAAGTTTACTACATACGAAGAAGTATATTGCGATAACTGTCCGAGTAAAATTCATCACGTCGCCATAGCTACTTACTCGTCGAATTGCGACTTTGACTACTTATATATACATATAGAGATTATATATATCCGTATATCCATATATATATATGTATAGAGTCGGAAGCGAATTTCCTTTGGTGGGAATCGCGCAGAACACGCACCGCCCGCGGTTTACGATTCATAAGACAACTCGGAGATTGAATTAAGCGAGCGAGCGTCAGCTGCCAGTCTGCTTCGTCTGCCTATATATACACGCGCACCGCTATCCAAAGTCGCGAATTCTACCCCTCGTCGTCGTATCAGCGCATCACCACCACCGTGGAAAATCTGCATAATCTCGTCACGCCGACGATTCTAATTGGCGGATTGTTTCAATTTCTGTCTCTGCGGTAGGACCGGTCGACGGGCTTCCGCCCGACGACGATATTTGCATTTGCTCGGAAAACGTGGCTATATATAGTAAATGAGAAGCGCTAAAGCGACGAAGCAAATATATACCATAATAGCGATATATACATATATTTTGCAAACGCAATGAATTTTTTTTTTCGTCAAATTATATTATTTTGAATAGTTGCCAATTGTGGGAAAAATTGAAGAAAATTTCACGATGTTATCAAAAATTTGAAAAATTGAAATCGATCAATGGCCGTTGGCGGTTTCATCGATTGATTAATTGAATTGTTATGTTTGCAAAAAAAATTGTTTAACAAATAATCCGACAACAGAACTTTTCTTTCCAACAGAAATTGATACGTTTATTTTTTCTTATGTATATGAATTTTTTTTCAGATTTTTTTTCGGATTTTCAAATATCCGGATTTTCCGAAAAAAATTTAAATGGCTTTTGGAAATATATTTGAATAATCATCCGGACCTTCTTGAATGTTATGCAAAATCGTACCGAACATTCGTAACATTTGCATTCGTGAAAAAAAAAAAAATGTTTCAGAAAAATTATCGAATAAATTTCCGTTATCGTTATCCGTTATCGTAAAAAATCGTTAATTTAACGAATTTGTCAATAAATGTTTGTCCTAAAAAAATATATCTTCAAACAGCGTTGCGACGTTTCTGAAAAAAAAAAAAATAGAAAATGTCCTCAAAAAGCGTCGCAGTTCTTCTAAAGTAAAATTCCGAACACAATCCCAAAGATATTTTCACAAACAATTTTCGTGAATACACGCGGATGTAGTCACATATTTTTTTTTTATTCCCTTAATAGTCGTCGGTACTTTTGAGTCGCGTAATAATTTTTTTTCGCCAACCTTCCGTTGAAACCTAACGGAGTAATACGGAGTTTAAAAAAACGTAGTCGTAGCAAATGCACATCGAGAAAAAATAAAGCGCGCGACGGGGGGACCCGAAGCCCTCCGGGAGGTTGATCAACGCACCGCGTTGAAATTAATTCCGGAAAAAGACTTCTTCACATCGGTGACGGCTGTCATAAACGAAAAAAAAAAAAAAACGAGGAAAGCTCCGGTGGATTTTAATATGTAATATTCGTGCGAAGAATACTCCGCAAAATGCTCATCAAGCGCGTCGTCATTTACGCGTATTTTTATTTACCTTTACCGTCGAAACGTAGAAAAAATATTAATATTCGCGGCAATTAATTTCAAATTTAGTGAATTTTTTTTTTTTTTTCTCGAACGATGAAGCAAAAAATTTTTTGTCCTTTTATCACGATTTCGCGCGATAGGCGACACACGTATATTCCACATTTTCCTTATCTTTATTTTCCACCCGTAGAATTCTTTAGCAGCACCTCGAGACGTGAGTATTTTTTTTTTGCCCACTCGCGAGTCCCGTTGGGTACCATTTCCCCGTTCTCAACCGGTGCTGTCCACATAAACATTTTTATGACAACGAGCTCTTTCGTAAAACGATCTTACTTTGCATACCCGCGGGAAAAGTGGTTAAAGGTAGAAACCTACGGAACGAAAGATGAAGGAAATAGCGAAAAAATAAAGGGAGGGTTATTGTAAGAAAGTAGACGAGAAAAAAAAAAAAAAATGTCACTGTTTCCCTGTGCCGCGACGGCCGACACCTGCGATATCGCTTGCCGCGGCCTGAGTTGCTCGCCGTTCTCGCCAATCTCCCGGAGCGGTTGAACTCTCCGCTTTCTCGACTGTATCCGGAGCCTTTCTTAATGCCAACTCTGCGGGGCTTAAGGGGAAATAATCGCCACGGATATTCTCTACTTCTCTCGACTCTTCGCTTCAACCGGCAATTGTTTTAATCAGATCGACGCAACGAATAAACGACAGCGAACAAAAGAAACTCAATAAACGAAAAAAAAAAGAAAGCATTCATTCCGCGGACTTTTCTTCAACGCAAGTTACCAAAAATGAAGAAAAAAAAATTCACAAATGAATTAAAAAGGGTTTCTTGGGAGACTCGACGTCTCGCTGGTCACCGGGAACAATGGTAATTTTTTTTTTTTTTTTCAGCAAATTAATGGCACATTTTTTTATTGTTTATTAAACTACAGAATACTTCGAGATGAGTTTCGTTCGTACTAATTGTAGCGATAAAAAAAATTTAGCTTTTCGTCTATAAATATCGAAATGATTGGAATTTATGGAGAAATTATTTTTACCCTTAATACTCGAATAGTTAATAATGTACCCTTAAAATTGTCACGAAAAAAAGTCATTAATAAACTCACGAAACTTGACGAATTTCAATAAATTTCTAAATCACAAAAAAACGATTCAAATTTTCCGAAGAAAAATTTTTAGTATTGATAGTTAAATGATCAAAGTTTCCAGACAAGACAAATTCCAAATGACAATAAATCAATTTTTTCGCGATTTCTCGAAATTCTCAGAATTTTCAAAAAAAAAAAAAAAGAAACACTGAATTTATTGTAAATATTTCAAGTTACCGATTCTTCGCCGCAAACATTTCTCCGTTGGTACACATGTGCAAAAATGCTATATATCGTCTATGACTCACCCGATTATCCGTTCACCGTCGGCTGACCACGTGGTCTCGTCTCGAAGTTTCCGTATCGGTTTCTTCGATCGCCGTTCTCCAACTCGTTTCCCTTGCTGCCTCGACGTCTTATTTTTTTCTCCAATCACCTCCAACCCCCAAATAAAAAAAAAAAAAACAAAAACAAAAAACCAAAAATTTCAAAAAATCGATCGCTCGTTAATCCCGTTATCCCGCGATTGCTCGATCTTCGATAATATGCAATATATCGTCGAGAATATTGCAAGAGAGAAATTTCGTGTTATCCGCGTAACGCGTCGTTGGATGGCGCGTGTCTCCAGTGCCGGCAAATGAGATAATAATCGGAGGACTCGAGTGACTCTGTGTGACGACGCGCGCGGTACCGATGGAGAGCATCACGGAGAGAAGCATCGACAGGGCGAGGGTGGTAGTCACAATGTGGGAGGCAGAGGGGGTGGTGAGATAGGATGAGAGGGTAGCGGGAGGGATGAGGGCGAAGCGGTGTGTGTATTCCTGCCCACCGGGTGGTGAAGCTCCGCGCGTACGCAGCAGCTGTACGTCGCGACTCGCACCGACAAGCGACGAAGAGATGAGAGAGAACTATATACCCCCACATATATATATATCTATATATAAAGGGGGATGAAGCGAGAGAGGATGGCGGTTTTTGAGATGATCCGGCCAATCTGCGCATCATTTCCCCATCCTCCGCCGCCGCGTGGTATTCGAACGCGCGCCTCTCCTCTCCTCCTACCCTTCTATCTTTTCCAACCCCCGTTTCGCCCCGCGTCTCCACCGACGCAGCGAGGAGAGAACACCCTCTCGGCCCTCCAATCTCTCTCCCCTTCTCCTCGTTCCTCCCTCAACCCCTCTAACGGGCGCGGAATTCGCGCGTCACACCGCAAGCACTACTGCTGAGGTAGATATACCCTATATATGGACTGTACAGCCCCCTGTTGAATGCCACATTTCGTGGCGCGCGATGAAAGAAGAGGGAGTTAGAGAGCTTTGCCCGACTGTTGGAGAAACGATGATAGAGGAGGAGATTTCATACCGCGAACGAAAGAGCTCCTCTCTCTCTCCTCTCTCCTCTCTCCGCGGCGGGTGAATCGCCAGAGAGACGAAGTACGACTCTATGTACTATCCATTCGGAGCATAGAAAAGGGAGTAGAAGTAGAGGAGACGCGACTGAAAGTCCGACGATGAGGGGACGGAAAGAGAATAACCGTACTGGTCCGCTTCTCTCCCGGGCCATGCGCGACGCGCGCGTCAGGACTCCGAATAAAAAGGAGAAAACAGATATACAGATATATATATAAACTGTTCCGCCACTGCCAACTTTCAACGAGGCGTCTCGTTCGCTCTTAGGCTTTACATGGCTTTGCTTATGTGTTTTTTCTCCATGTATTTTCGAGATACATTCGCATTTTTAGCCCTATACGTGTACCCAAGTCTCTTTGAAAACGACGATGTGCCCTACTCCACGATCTTTCTCTCCCTCGAAAAAGGGTGCGAAATCTCATTTATATAAGCATAGAGGGTGGGGATTGTACGTATAGTTATCGCGACGCATTCGTTGCGACGTACAAGGTTTCCAGTCGGACTTTATTTATTTTTTTTTTTTAACTATAGTTTAGCGAATAGTTTGCGTTGTTCGAAAAAAAAAGTGGTCGTGTACCGTTTTTTTGAAAATTTAAAAACGTTTGCCTGTGAGGCGATATATTCGGCAAATTGCGTGTTTCGGAAAATTTGAAAAAAAAAAAAACTGGGGAATTTGATTAAAGGTTGTAATTGGGAGGTATCGGCATGAAGACTTCGTAACATTTACTGCGGCTGCGACTTTGACTTTTCGATTTATTGATATTCATAATTTAATTTAATAATTAAATAATCCAATTTTATATTAATGTTACTGATGCGGAAAAAAAAATCTATACGCATTTTTTTTTTATACGTTTTTCTTTTTTTTTTTTAATAATCCATTCGGGAATCGTAAAATATCGATACATTTTTTGAGACTATTAAATCTGTTATTAAGGTACTTCCGCAGCTTCGTTTTTGCAAAAATGGGGTGAAAATTGGAGCGCAGAAATTTTTGAAAGTTTCAATTTTTTTTTGACGTTCCTATTTCGAGATATTGACACTCAAAGTTCGCGTGATTTGCACGTAACTTATTGACGAAACTTTACGAACCAATGGTACGTTTCAAATCGTATCGTTAAAACTGCAATTGTGAAGTAAAGAAAAACATAAATACTCTCAAGTAGAATCTTCGGCTGCAATAACTGTACTTCCGGTCGACCAATTTTCATAATAAAAATTATTTAACAAGTTATTTGAATATTCTTTTGAATGGAAAATCCCCGAATGCCTCCATATAATTAGTTTTCGAGAAAAAAAAATCTTAATTTTTGTCCATTTTATTTTTAAATAAAATTTATTTATTATTTTTATTTATTTTATCCACTTTTTTGTACGTCGATTTATTTACCTCGTCTCATCTCAACCCGCATTTGGTATACGAAACGCATATATATATATATATATATTTAAATCAAAATCTCAGCAAATATTCAACGAAATTGCTTCACTAATTTCCATCCCTTCGCTCTGTTGCGTTAACTATATACAGAAACGGTAAACGTAAATGGGGAATGAGAAGGGGGAGAATAGGGTCTCCGGAGACCTTTTGACGCCCTCACTGCCGATGTACCGGACGCGACGAATTGTCGCGGTCAACGTAACCGCTATCGCTTTCGATTTACATACTCATTCACACATCTAAAAAAACGCTCTGTTCACCGAACCAACCGCGCTGATGGTCAACGAAACGAGTTTTATGACGAAAAAAAAAAAAAAAAAAGAAACGCAATTTCTTCGACGAAATTCCGAATCTCACTTCTCCAATTTCCCTACAGGATTTTTTTTTTTTTATTACAAAATTTCACCCTTATTCGTTAATTGGCCGAAAAAAAGTGCATCTGTTTTTTTTTCTGTATTCAAACTCGAGATCGCAATGTTTTTTTATTGAATTTTTTTCGTCGACAAAATCCGTCTTTGGAAGAATTTGACGCGTCGGAGTATATATTCCCACCGTTTTCGGAGTAAAGAGTATAGCAATGGTGAGGCGAAGCTTAAGTCACACGGGAATTTTAAACACTGACGATTCGTCAACCGCTGTTACCTCCCTTTTCCACCCCCCGCCCTTCCCTTCCGCCTGTTTGTCCTTAAGGCAAAGAGCTTTCTCTGCTCCTCTTCTTCTCCGTTGTGTCTTTAGTCTTACAATTCCTTGGGAGCCGAACCTCTCTCATTCTTCCTACAAGTTGTCACCCTCAGCTCCGCGAATCCCCTTCGCCGAGAACGACAACTATACGAAGGAGACGAGGCCTCCTAACCGGTCGTTCCTTCTATTTCCCTCGCGGGGCTTCGGTGGGCCAAACGCTAAATTACCATCTCTCCCTGTCGTCGCCTTTCTCTCACTACTGAAATCGTCCTTTTCGTCGTTTCGACGAGATTCACGGAGTACGAGAGCTCTCGCCTTCGCTTATTTTTGTTATTTTTTTTTTTCACGAAAAAAAAAAAAAAAAAAAAAATGTACTTTACGGTATACGCCGAGAGTATCGATGGGAAAAAAGTATTGTATTTCTTAAAGCTTTTCGGAATGCAAAACTGTAACGGGAGAGTGTCGTTAGAGAAATGTCTGAAAAACCTTTGAATACATTACTTTCCGAATTTTAATTTTGTTAGTCTATAGAAGTCCAGTAGATCCGAAACAATTTTGAATAATTCGATCGCAAATAGTTATATATCGTTTAAAAAAAAATTAAAGTACTTTGACAAAAGTATACTATCGCAGGTACTCACGATATTCGCAAAGAATAAATGATAAAACGACGAAACATTCCGAATTCTCCTGTGTAGACGAAACATTGAAAAAAAAAAAAAATGAAGCGAATTTATTGACTAGAAAATTGTAAAAGTATCCGAAGTTCCGAAAAATTGCCAAACTATCGAAGTAATAAAAAAAGTGGTAGAAAGAGAAAAATATGAAGAAACCACGAAAAAACGAAAAAAAACTCGTCAATACGAATAAATTACGAAGAAATCATAAAAATCCTTCACTAGTCGATTCCAATCCGTCAAATTCAAAAATACATCGAATCCCCAAAAGTACCGGAAGTACAAAGAGAAATAAAAAAAAAAAAAATTCGACAAAAGTTTGCTATCGCCATATCGAAAAAAGCAGCCATAATTACCAAAAAAAGGGGCAATAAATGCAAAAAAAAAAGTCCGAATACTTCGATACCCGCGTAACACCGCGAAAGATAAAAATAAATGAGTATTCAATGAATTATAAATTGTCCGATAACGATATCCCGATGGACAGCCCCGCTATAAAAAAATCATGTAACATTACCCAATCTATGGAGCAAAATTATTGTCCGTCTATCGAAGAAATGCCAAAAAGACGAAAAAGTGGATAGCAAGGAAGAAAAAACAGAAATTACGAAGAGATCATATACATTCGGCGATACGGAGACAGCTGTGTTACGCCAGAGAGCATTCAAGGGGATGGGGGTGGGGGTGGGGGTGGGATGGGGTGGGGGGGGGGGGGGAGGGTGAGGGTTGGTTTCCCAAAGTTGGGGAGGAGACTTTGCCGCACATTGAAGAAGAACGAGTTCATCCGTCCGTTCGTCTCTTCACTCCAACTGGAAAGCGTTCAAAAACCGTTAGGAGGTTCCATTCCGTACCCACCCTCTTCTATCACAGTTCGCGCCTCTCTCGCGCGCTTCGCCGAGTGTAATATTCCCGGGGAAGTAAGCTCCCGAGAATTTCGTTTCACCCCCGTCCTGCCCATCCTCCTCTCTTCTTCTCTCGGCGGTACACAAGCCATATACATCTGTATATAGCTTTCTTCGCGGCAGGGAGTCCGCGAAGCGAGTCTCGTCACAGCTACGAGAAGGGATGCAAATAACTGGCGATAACAGCAGATAGATCCACGTTCGCGCTATGCTATGGCTCTGAAAGGGGATGGTAGTGTGAGAGGGGGTTGTAGCTTGCGTGAGAGAGAGATTCGAGTTGAAAGAGCGAGAGAGAAAGAGAGAGAGAGAGAGAGACGTTACCACTGTGAATTCTGTTGAGAATGGGAGGGCGGGTGTGCGCTCCTCGCCTCACTCCCTTCCTTTGGATCTCTCGTTCCCGCACAACTGGTACACACACAAGGGGTGTGTGGGATGGGTGTTGGAAGGGTAGGAATCACCGCTGCTGGGAGTCGGATGCTGTGGTACAGGGTGATACTACGTAGAGAGGCTTCTAGGTGGGGAGGGATGGTTTCGCTCCACCAAGGGCCTTGTAGTGGTAAGTTAGTAGTATGGGTGCCAGAAATCGCGGCGGTTGAGGTTTGTTCGCGCGGGAAGGGTACAGTAATACCCCCGTTGAGTTCCTCTCTTCCCAGAGAGCTTTAACTCTCTCTCTCTCTCGCTTACGAAACCCTCTGCTCGGCATAGGATACGAGACTGTTGTACCTACTCGGCATAGTGGAGTGGATGGGCTGCCTATCCACATCCCGCGATCTCTTCGTATTGGTGAAATGCTGTTTGTGTTGGTCGAGATGGTGGTGACAACAGTCAAGCTTGACGCTACATCGGAGTGGTTGAGGGTGAAAGCCGAAGAGAGATGGAATGATTCGTCGACGACAACGCATCAACCAGTGGAGAGGGTAGAAACGGAGGGACTGCAGAGAGTAGACGGGAAGAGGGTACGGTAGTACGGGTACAAAGGGGTATATAGCCTTCCCCCGTGACTACTACTACCCTCTGTACCAACGAGGGAGAGAATGAGAGAGAATGAGGATACAGCTATGCCGCTGGAGATGGATACCGAGGTGGGGTAGTAGAACGTCACTCGCTGTCGCATCGAGCGCGAGCGATGAGTGGCGAGCGCTACGCTCGTCTTTTGTTTGCGATGCGATGCGACTGCTGCCAGTCCATCCTCTCTCTCTCCCGTTTGCCATATCCTACAATCCCTGCGCGCTGCCACACCGCCGAACACCGAGCGGGAGGTACAACGACGAGGCTTCTCTCTTCTCCTACCGATTCTCGCTCTTTCCCTCTTATACCGATGGCTTTCAAATGGGGGGGTTGCTGAGGGGGTAGAAAACGAAGCTGGGAGAGTGACGATGAAGAGAGAAACCCCGACGAACAAGCCGTCGCGGAGAAACGAGATAAATGCGGAGGAGGAGGCGCCGCAACGGGAAGGGTAGAGAAGCAGCAAGCAGAACTGGGAGACTGTACGCTGATGCTTGATGCTTCTGGCTTTGGGGACGGAGATGCGCGGGGGATGCTGGATGAGAATCATAGAACCCACCGCTACACTTGACGCGACCCACGCTACCCGAGGCTCCCATCTATGCTCCGATTTTCCGATTCCTTTATCTCATTCCGAATTCAACTACCATCTCTCTTCAGCGTATACGACGTCTATTGGGTTTCTTCGTGTTGGGAAATCCGGCGTAGGGATACATCCGGTACACGCGAGTTTACCGATAGATCTTCCTACTCGTTGTTCTCATCCTTCCATCTATTTCCGCCGCTTCCACCATTCCGTTTCTGGATACGTGTATCCTGCGTCTCGCGACTATTGTGGATTACATAGCTTCCGATACGATATATACCCCTATAATGTTGATATTCCGCGACAGGCTTCCGCGATAGGGTTTCTGTCATCACTGTGTGTTAGACGATATCGCGCGACAAGCCGACTGCATGCGCACGTTGCCTACAACCCGGAAATTCACACGGGAGATGGAACTTTGGAATTCTGGATTCGCCTCGAGGAATCTCCACTGTTGCGGAATGTTTCCGTGGCTTCCAAATTCAATCACTTTGAATTTGTCGATTCTTATTTCTTGGAAAGACAAATAGAGCTTTTGGTGCGCTGCCGTCGTTGATTCTGTTCTTTGGGTGTAGAGATAGGATATCGATTGGAGGGGTGAATTTTATAGGCAATTAAACTTGTGGGCGGAAATTCCTCTTTTTTTTTTCGGATTGTATCATTTTTTTTTTGTGCTCGTAAATTCATGTCTTTCGAAATCAATGGCTTCAATTTTTTTTATTCTTTTTTTTTGAAAAAAAAAAAAATGAACTTTCGGTGGCGTGCAGTCGATGATTTCGACTTTCGATTATTGAGAACTTACGGAAGAAAAAGAGTCGTATGGGAATTTCAGCTTTTTGAAAATTGGATTTTATTGTTTCTATTATTATCGTTGTAATGGAGTTATTGCTGAAAACAGCAACTGCAAGAGCACATCGTAATCATTTCAATGGCTAAAAGGGATCCACGAGACTATGTGGAATATTAGGAGTAAATAGTAACGAACATCGATGCAGCGAATTCACTGCCGCGAGACTATCGGTTCCTATCAAACAGAATGGATGTAAAGACGGGATGAATGCAAAACGGAACGGATAGATGTTCATAACTGAGCGCTAGTTGCAACGGGAATGGAGTCTATGGCTTTGGGGGTGAAGATCCTTCGAAGCAATACGCGGAGATATGTGAATCTATCGGTGATCGATATATATCGATGAATAATTATCATTTATAGAGATAACGGCAATAGATATCTACGGAATAACGATGCAAGAACTTTGTAACTGAAAAATTGTGAGATAAGATCGAAAAAAACTAATAGCCGCGAAGAATAAAAGACTCCATGTGGAGACGGAGAAAAAAAAATCGATCGATTTATCGAAATCGGCGATTTTGCGATGAAACTAATTTTTTTTTTTTTTTCAACAAATTTCGATCCGCGGAATCTTTGAAACAAATCGAATTATCGAAAAATCAAGAAAATTCGACTGATAAAAAAAATAAAATGAACTATCGCAGCGTATAAAACATTATTTATACGGAGTGGCGATACGCGGAAAATAGTTTAAGAAAGTTTCGGAGAACGCGGCGATATGAGTAAATCAGAGACCGCGTAGTCTCGTACACGTACCGTGTTGCGGACGTTCACCGGGGGTAAGCTGCGAGGATACAGAGGCGAGCGGTGAGCACGAGAGAGATGCAAGAAACACGCAGGACGAAGTAAGTTGGAGATGACGGAGTGGGGTCAGAGGATAACACGGGTCCCGACCGGGGGATGGGCCGCTGCCTTTGACACGAATACGTTTATGCGATCGCTTGGCCTCCGGTTTCTCTTGCTCTCCTCGCCGTCGACGTAAGCCGAACTTTCGCACCGGAAATTCTATTGCGATTATCATTTCGATAGCTCTCGCAAATTCGATCGAACGCTTCGAGATACAAATCAGAAATTCAAGGAAATAAAAACAAAGGGCGCCACTGTCGTTCTATTATTTTTTTCTTCGAAAAAAATTAAAAAAAAACATTCGCATTTAATTGATTTCCAAAACGAATATTAAATTCTGAATAAAATAAGTATCACAATCGCGATCGAAAAAAAAAAAATGGACACCATAAAAAAAATGTATTTCTCAACGCCAATGTTTCGTAAAACTTCGATTTTAATGTATTTCCAAATGAAAAAATATCTCTGCCGCCGGATAAAAAAAAAAATGCAGAAAAATCGCGATTTCCGGTATTCTCCGAAAAAATAAAAAAATATTCGTGGGTACTTTACAAAGTTAAAAAATCGCTTATTTTTCGAATCGGAAAAATGAAGATCGTGAAAAAGGTTGAAAAAAAAAATTTCGGCTGAATTCGCGGTTTCCGGTGAAGAATTTTTAGCTTCAGGGTTTATCGTATTTCGATATATTTTCGTGCGTTTTGAAAGCGAATAGAAAAAAAGATGATTTCGTATCGAAAACAGCGATACTACGGAGCGGCAAGGCGCAGAGTGATTCGTATTCGAATTCGGATATCCGGATTGAAAAGTATAGTCGCGCGAGCGGCGCGGAGAAGTAAATGCCTCTGTAAGTTATCCTCCCTCCCAACTTTCGAAACTCCTTGGGCTCTTCGTTGGAGAAACTCGCGGCGTACGAGCAAACAACTTTGATTAAATATCTCTACCGTCGGAGAACGAAATGAATGTGGATAATTCTCGTTTGATTGTCTTTTCCCGCGGCTCTTCCTCTCTCGCGATCGCAGAGTGCGGCGCAGCGACTACCGTGTGCTATATCGATCTTCTCGTTTCCTTCTCGTTTTCCCCTCTGCAATCCTTAATTCGTTGTCTCCCGTTTTCCGCGGAGTAGAAATACATAATGGCAGAGACGCGTTAATTACTATTACTCCCTCGTCCGATGCGTCATGCATCTTCGCTTCCGTTATCTCCGCCGAGACCCCCAGAATCAACGGCAGCGTCATTACACTCGGTAGCTATCCCATTCGTCTTCGTCTATCCCAGGTGAGCACACGAGCCGACCACCGCGTCACGTATATGATATATAGAATGCATAGTTATGGTTGAGAGATCAATTTTCACAACGAACGATATGCTGCGAAATCGCTCGTGTTGATAATACGAAGCTTTCTACTTGATACGCAATTGATACGCAATTATTGGAAGAAATCAATAAAATTGGAAAATTAAATAAAAAAAAGGATCGGAAAGATCAACAAAAAAATGTACTATCTGTAAAAATCAATAAAATTGGGAAATTAAATAACTAAAAAAGATCGAAAAGATCGTTAAAACGAATAGGAATACATTTGAAAATCGATAAAATTACAAACTTTAATAGTCGAAAACGATCGAAACGATCAACAAAACAAAAAAGTACTATCGGTAAAAATCGTGAAATTAAAAGGTTTAGAATCATTCAAAAAGATCATCAGTAAAATTGAAGAATGAAGGTAATCAATAAAATCGTGAAATTAAATAGTTTAGAGTCACTCAAAAAGATAATCAATAAAATTGAAGAATGAAAGAAATCAATAAAGTTGGGTAATCAAATAACTCAAAGAGATCGAAAAGATCGTCAAAAAAAATCAGAATACCTTTGAAAATCGCTAAAATTACTTGAATAGCCGTAAAAGATCGAAACGATTAACAAAGTAAAAGCGCTATCTGTAAAAATCAATAAAATCGTAAAATTGAGTCCATCATTCAAAAAAATCGAAAAAAAAACTCTAATTTTTATCTTGCGATCGACTTTGCGATTTAGAAAAAAAAATTGTAGATTGCATACTTTCCCGGAAAGATCGATAGTACAAAAGTAGTATCGTCGAAAAAATTTTCGAATGATTATCGTATAGCGCGCCTTATGTGCGCGCGGGTTGCTCCCGATAGTAACGCAGCATAGGATTGTGTGGATAACGAGAAACGCACGAGGCAACGATCTCACGCGCGCGAACTACGTAAAGCTCGGATCAATTACATAATGGTACGGATGAAATGGATGCGCTCTCCACGGTGAGACATCCCCCGCCACACACCCCTACCGCCCGGTGAACACACGCATATATGTATATATATGTATATATATACATACATACGGGGCGCGCAAGCGAGCGCCGTTCCTCGTCGAACGGAGAGAACTCACTTGCAAAGTGACTACGTACAGAACAAAGGGTTGAGGCTCTTCTCTCTGCGAGCGCGCAGTAATTATTATGCTCTTTGACGATTCTGGTTTCTCTCTCTCTCTCTATCTCTGCTGTCTGTCAACGGTTATGCGCCAACGCGGTGAATCGATACTACTTGTAAAATCTCGCTGAATTCACTCTCACGCGGCTGTAGACTGATGTGCGGCGATTTTACCGAGAGCTTCGGGATTCGCCGGACTGCAAACATTTTTTTTTGTTTTCGTTATTTCGTTATTCTGAAAAAATCTACCGGTCGATCGCGGGAATTGATCACTGGATAAATAATTATGAAAAACATTTCTGTCCAATTGCGATTATGTGTTAACGGATCATTTTTTGCGGCAGAGATTTTTTTTAATAAAAAATCTTTGCTGCGAATCTAACGACACAATTTCGGTAATTTTTAGCACCTTAATCATGAAAATCGGCATTTCAATCGTGTAATTATTGTTCGGTTGGTCGTGTGTTTAAATTAATTTATTAGCTCTGCTTATTTTCCCATTTTTTTTATCCTTTCGTTTGAAAATCATTAAATTTTTAGGTTTTGTTTTCTTTTTTTTTTGTAAATAGGCGCTACTCGTGTATTTAATTTTTTTTTTCAAATAAATAAATAAATAAATAAATAAATAAATAAATAAATAAATAAATAAATAAATAAATAAATAAATAAATAAGTAAATAAATAAATAAATAAATAAATAAATAAATAAGTAAATAAATAAATAAATAAATAAATAAATAAATAAATAAAAATTGTTGCCATTTCGTAAATCGAACCGCAAGAAACGGTTTCCAAGGGTTTCTCTAACAATCCCGACGATCCTTACGATCTCATTGCGTCCGGAATAGCGTCAAATATAATGAGAACAGACGGATTTCTTTCGCGAGAATCTGTACACGCAGACGCAACAACGCGTTAGACGAAAGTTACCGACGTAACGATGAGAATACAACCGAACGAATATAATGAAAATATACGTCGTATTATAATCCTCGTTTCTTCATTCTCGAGTTGGAAAGCGCGTTAATGATTTTGCGTATACGTTGCTGAATATGACTTAGTAATGACGACCCTTTGTCGTCTCCGTAGTTCGGTGGCTCCCTTAATTTTCCTGCCTAATGTTTGGATTAATTTTCCGTTTGCCATTCTCATTCGCGAGTCTAACGAGAGACCTATATATGTATATCGGAAGAAATCCGTGTACGTCTCTCACTTTATACTTTTTTTTTTATAATTACTGTTATCATTTCTATTCGCTATTCGTATATCTGAAATAACACGGAGGAAATTTATGCAACGATCTAATTCCATACGGAATACGTGATAATATGTATACATAGATATATATATATATATATATATATATATATTGTACACGAAAGCCAGACGAAGGGTGGAGATGGTTCACTGAAGCGGGCGAAATCTCAACCCGCAGGAATGACAATAGACTGTCAGATAATGAATCCCTGTCGTCACCCCCCTTCCTCCGCTCCCAGCCACCCCTGCGTCCTACTAAAATCCACCCTCCGGCCTCACTTTCCTCTCTTCTTCTTCTTCTTCTTCTCTCTAACTCGTCTTTCGTCAGCGATGTCTTGGAGCCCAATTTCTCACAAACCAGAAACGAAATAGCGATCGAACAATCTTTTTTTTTTTTCGTTTTTCTAACCTTACGATTTTTTTTTAGTATCTCCATTGACACTAATTTCTTAGAAATCAAAAATTAAATAACGATTTAACAATGTTTTTGTTTATGTTTTTGAAAATTTGAGATTTTGAAAGGTATTATCGTTTACTTCAATTTCTCACGAAACAGAAATTAAATAGCGATATACAATTTTTTTTTACGTTTTTGAATAATTGAGATTTTTTAACTTACCTTTGTTGACTTCATGTTTTTCACGAAACAGAAATGAAATAGCGACTAAATTTTTTTTTTTCTTACATTTTTGAAAATATGAGATTTTCGAACGTATCTTTGTTGACTCAATGGATCTCACGAAACAGAAATAAAATATCGATTCAAATTTTTTTTTTACATATTCCAAAATTTGAGATTTTTTACGTATCTTTGTTGACTCAATGTTTCTCACGAAACGGAAATAAAATATCGATTTAAATTTTTTTTTTACGTTTGTGAAAACTTGGAACTCAATAATTCTCATGGAACAGAAACGAAATAGCGGCTCAACAATTGCTTATTTCTTTTTTTTTTTTCACCGTTTTTCAAAAGCTCGTAATTTTTCATTAACACTGTTTTACCAAAGGGATGAAGAATTTCAATTCAATGATCGCGTTGATTAATTTTAACAAATTGTTTGCCCGCATTGGGGGGCAATGAATCACGTGAAAGTGTTCGCAGCCCTCACTGCTAACCACCGTATTATTCATTTCGCGACCGATTCTTCTCACAGAAATTCTAAGCGGAGGGGTTGGGATGGGGATGGGGATGGGGATGAGACGAGAGACTGTGACCGTGTGGGCGAGGCGTCCACTTAGCACTAATGCCTCTTTTATTGGTCAAGAATTTCGAGCAAAAGGCTGAATAGAGTATCTCGTCCCCTCGTTGTTCGTTGAAGCGACGAATCGGCTATTCTCCAGTTGCGTCTCCGTACCTTATACCGTTCTTTGGTGAATATTTATCGAAGAACTTACCCCCGTCTCTTCCCCAACAAGGAATCCTTTAGTTTCTCTCTTTTTGTTTGGCAAAATAGCGATTATTCAAAGCCAAAGAGTTTCTTCTTCTTGTCATCGTTTCCTCTCGATATCGATCCTCGTCTCCCGCCGTCTAAACATTTGTCGCTCGATGTCGAAGGCTACAACTCGCGGTTATCGCTATAAAAAAAATTTACCATTCCATGTACTTCGCGGCTACAAGTTTTGTTATCGTATCTTTTTCTTTTTTTTTCCTTTTTTTTTCCTATTGAAATATTAAATTACGTTTTTACGCGAACCTCGAAGGATCGACGAGGAAAAAAAAAAAAAGAAAAAAATGTGTAACGAATGCACAAATCTCTTTTTTAAACGCAGTTGAAAAGCGTTCCTAGCGACATTGAGGGATTTTGCGTATATGAAATACATATATATATACGAACCGAGAGCTGGAGAACTGTGTGACGTATCGAACAGCTCTCGCGACTCGCAGTCTAAACGAAAATTCGGATGAAGTAACTCGAGGAAAAAAGTGAACGGGGAAATTAAAAAAAAAGAATGAAAAAAAAGAAGAAATATTTCATAAAAATGGACGCGTGGATGTATAATCCGGATGAAGCTTAGCGCTGTGCGTGGATCGGGAGAGCGTTTCCCATCCATCGCCGGTGCCATCGCTGCTGCGTGCATATAGAATCCTCGCCGCGGCAAAAACGGAAAGAGGGGAAAACTGTGGAAAAAAATATCAGCGTATATATCTCCGCAGCGTATATCTATACGAAAAAGTATTATCGATAGATATAAAGCCGAAAGTTTTAATATTAGCGGGGAGAGGAAAAGCCAAAGGTACTTTCCGGGCTCCGCGAGTGATTCGACACGATTGCCTTTGTTGCACTGTGTTTATTACAAAATATTCGCAGTTGTATTTTCACGACGGAAGTTAACAATTCAACGACGTCGGAGATGCAAAAAGTTTTTTTTTTCCAACTCTGCGATACTTGCGTAATTTTCGGTTACAGTACGCGAATCTCTGATCGAGAAAAATTCGCGTTTGGAACATCGGAGTGGAAGAACTAAGTAGAAAAAAAAATTAATTTTAAGCTTCTGAAACGATTTTCGGTATAAACGTAAAAAAAAAAAACAAAAAAGAAAAAATTGTAATAATAAATGTATCGAATCGATCGAACCGCATTATAGACTTTGAAAAGTCTCGGGATGACATGGAGTTTCTCTCATCCGCAAAAAAAAAAAAAAAATTAACAAAAAAATGAAAAAAAAAAAAATCGCTTCGAAACTTTCAAACTGCAATTATAGACTTTTAAGAGTCTCTGCGGATGACTTAGCGAGTTTTTCTCTCATCCTCTCATCCATACTTATTCGTTTATACGTAGAATACTATGAATAACAATATACGGAAAAATATATACGAATAAGCGATACAATGCTTCACCGCTCATTCGTACAGAAACCGTGAGATCATAATTATTGTTGCGCTTCCCGCGGACCGGGAGTCTCGGGAAGTAACCGGATGCTGTGAGCGGAGATTT
This sequence comes from Cryptus viduatorius, assembly GCA_964006125.1. NCBI lineage: Eukaryota > Metazoa > Arthropoda > Insecta > Hymenoptera > Ichneumonidae > Cryptus > Cryptus viduatorius. Next base: position 6,368,577 of record OZ023226.1, read on the forward strand.
TAGGCGTTCTCACTGGCCGGTCGTTTCTTGTTCTGTGCGAAACATCGTATTTATTAATCATATCGAATTTCATTCTGAAAGCGATTATCAATAATTGACTTACGTTTTGTTTAGTCGTTTTTACATCGGCGTTCGATACTCTCGATTTGGATCGCTCCTGTTCGAGTTGTGCGTGAAGTGAGGTAACTTCGAGTGTTAATTCTTCGCGTATTTCTTGAAGTTTCGTTACCTCCGCGAGTACAGATGCTTTATCTTTCACTATAATGAAAATGAAAAAAAAAAAGAAACGGCTATATCAATAAAAAAATGCCAATAAAAAAAGTTTCGCGAGCGACTCGATCGTTACTTACTCTCTCCGTGTGAAAGTATTTGATACAATTTTCGATTTCTCTTTTTCACTTCCGTGAGCTCTTCCTTGAGAGTCTCGACTTCGTCTCTCAATTGACTAATCTGTTCGTCGCGCTTTTCGACTTCGACTTTTAGCTGCGCGGAGGTGATATCGTCGTCGAGTTGGTTGAGTCTCGTCTTCAGCATGTCTTTCTCTTTGCTTTTCGTTATCTCCTCTTTTGCTTCCTTCTCGACGCGGGCGAAAAATTCCGCGTCGGATTCTGTAGTCAAAGATCGAAACCGTCGCCTACTTTCCAGATATTTACATACGAATCGCGATACGCGACATCGATATATTCGCCGAAATTCGCGAAAATTATACCTCTGATTTTGGATTCGCTTTCCAGTACTAACGCCCCGCTGGCGTCCGTTAGTATCGTCGGGGTTCCCATATTGTTAAATTCGTCCAAAGACATTGTGGATTTTTTGGATTTTTTGTTTCCTTGAGATTTTTTTGATCCCTCCGAATCTTTGGTTGTTCCGCCGTTTTCCCCTTTAGCCTCGTAGGTCAATTTTGATAATAATATCGCTTGGTGCAATTCCTGTTCGTAGGTTTCTTCGATTGCCTGAAAAATTATTTATTTAATTTTTTTTTCGATTTTTTTTTTTAATTTGCATAATAATAAAAAAAAATAACGATATACCATAGAATCTTTTTCTTTCCACTGTTCCCACTGTTGAGTATCGTTGTTGCTCTTCTTTTTCTTGCTCTGTAACGAAAAATAAAAAAAAAATTACGATAGTATTCACGAATCTCGATTCAAATATTCCCGCGCGTCGCTGCAGTCGCGATCGTTCATTGGGCGAGACGCGAAAAAAAAAAAAGAAATTGTTCGATCCTACCTTACTCGGTTTTTTCTTATCATCTTTTTTATTAGGCTGTTGCTTCTGTTTGTCGTTTTTGTTAGAGCTTTTCGCGTTCGCTTTGCCGGAAGTGTTTGATGGCTTTTGGACTCTCTTCGGTTTGTGATCGTCTTCATCGATACTGAGTACGGCAAACCGTGAAGGAACGGCGGTCGCCATTATATTAGTCAATGAGTCTTTGGGGCACTCGGACCCGACGCACAGCGAGATAACACTTCCGGTGTGTACGCCAAGACACCGCCGCTCGATTATTATCGTCAATCGTTACTCAATATTGTGTGTTTTCGACTCGCGGTAGGGTCTCTCGCATTTACGCGAGTAACAAAGTTCTACACGGGGGCAATGCTTGGAAGGAATATTTCCGATAAACAAACTATCGGCGTCGTCAAACGACAGCGTAAACCGGAAGTACACAATGAATGCTAAACATACTCGTGGCTCCAATGCGGCATAAATTGCAACCTTGGACCTCGACAACACAGAACTACCAATCGCGAAATAATTAAAAAAACAATTGAATTCATTGGTTGATTTTTTCACGCAACGAATACGAGTTGTTCGGACTCTGCTACATATACGCTTTTATTTATAGGAACCAATTATTATTATCTGTATGCGTCATTTGAAATAAAAATTAAATAAACAAATAATGCGCATTGAGCGGGAAACACTACGGGGATGAGGTCCGTTTTGCGATTGCGCGAGAGCGATAAACCAAATGCGAGTCTTTCTCTCTTGCCTTCCCAACAGTTGGCTCCACTGCGCTTACAATCGAAAATCTCGAAAGACGATAGAGAGATGGAAGGCATTTTCGCCGCAGCAGCATTCGAGTATTATATAGCATATATGTGTATATATACATAATATAGTTATATGTTGGTACGGGGCCCCGTTGCACGTCGGGAAACGAAACATGTACGTACGTAGTACATCAAGCAAAAAGCGTTGAGTTGTATCGAGTGCCGATTTGTGTGGGGTCAGCGAAGTGTTGGGATTTTTCGGTGTGGCGGAAGAAGCGCGCGCGTGATAGCCGGGGAACATTGTTAACGGGGATAGAAGTCTGCCTCAATAGTTGATCGTTCAGTGGGTTAGGTGATACGAGGAGGACGTCCTTCCTCCTGGGACGCTCGCCAACTTCGACGGGAGCGTCGAAATCGAGTTCTGTGGCCAGGTTTTGGCTGTGTGTGTCTGTGTGTGTGTGTGCATGCAACGGCGGCGGCAGCAGCGGCATAAGACTAGTGCAATCGGCGATCCGCGACTATACCCGCGACTTATCCAACGTTACATTATTCTCACCTATTAAGATTCCGGCGTAAAATGCAACTCGCGCGTCCCGGGCGCATTGTCGGAATTCTTCCCAAATACACAATAACGTGCACGAAAAAACTTCCAAACTTTGGTGACGCTCGTCACTGTTTTCCCGCTATTAATCCAACACATCTCTCCGGTGCAAGTTCGTCGTTCTCGTCGCGTTCGTTAATATCATATCCGACAAGCTAGAAATTCTTATTCTCGTCGACGACGAACGAGAAATAATTTTAAAAAAAGTGAATAAAAAACGTTTCGAGATATTGGACGATTTTGACTAACCGCGTTTCGGGATTCGAGACGAGATTAGACTAACGCAACGTCTCGGGCCTCGGGAAAGCCGCGACACGAAGTGGGCATTTTTTCTCTCGCGTTTTGTGTTGCCCCCCGAGAGAGGCAATGGTGCAACAAACATTCTGAAAAACAAAGAAAAAAAAAAACGGAAACTCTCATCGTTCGGTGTTGCAACTTGAGAAACAAAGCAATGACAATTGAATCGCTGAGATAATCAACGCGTCAACCACCAATTGTCTGCTGACCAATCGTTGCTGACAAACCGCCAAAGGTACGTTTTCCATGATTTCGATGCGACTCGCTTCCCGTCACCAAAGAACCGTTAAAAATCGTAATTTTACAGTTTTTTCAGGTTTCAGCTGTATCGACGCTCCCGAGCCGATGATTTCAATCCAACGAGAGTAACAAACACGATCGTCAAAGATGTGCGAACAAACGGAAATCAATTATTTGGACGGAGACGTAGTATGGGTGAAACTCGGCGCCTGCTGGTGGCCGGGACAAGTTACGAGTTTTCATAATCTGCCGAAAGAAATTCAGGCGGAGCTGCGAAAGAAACCTCTCATCGCAGCCGTCAAATTCTTTCAAGAGGACACTTAGTAAGCTGCGATTTTGATTTTTATTCCCATTGGGAATTTTTTTTTTTTTTTTTTCGTGTTGAAAAATTGTAATACAATTTTTTTTTTTTTAAATATGATTAATGCGATTTAACACATATATTTTTTAATCTTTGATACAACGAACACGAATTTTTTTTTTTATACCTGAATAACAAATATTTTTTCCTATTTTGCAGCGAATTTGTGAAAAATCTTCATCAAATCTACAAATACAATTGCACGCAAAAAGACGAGTTTATCAAAAAAGGTTTAGGTACGTAGGTCTCCGGCGAGTGGAGAAATTCGTTTACGCAGTTTTATTCAAAGATCCATTCTATTATTTCGCAGATAAATATCGTACTAAGAGCAAAGATCGCTCCAGTTACATGAACAAATTTCCCGGTGACGTTGAGATGGCCGAGAAATTGACGGGCGGCGATCCGGACATATTGACGAGCGAAAAATTCAGTCCTGAAGAAAAGCCCGATATATCGGCGCTGTTCGGTGAGAAAAAAATTCCAAAGAGAAAGCGCGATCGGGACGAGACTGGTCGACGAAGTGAGGGCGGCGGTTCGGCGAGAAAAATAACGCATCCGCGATTTCTCAAGGAAAGCGATCACGAGATACGCATACGACAACAGCCGAGCAGTTTGCCGAGTACACCGAAGACTCCGAACGTCGCGTCGCCGCAGTTCTCGTGTCAAATGTGCAGCTTTACGTCGTCGCGAGTAAACGTGATAATATGCCACACGAAAAGTCATCGCTCTGGAAGCATCGAGAGTCCGGTCTCGCGACCGAGAATCTCGTCTCACGCGACACCGAAGAGCGCGAGCGGCCGACCATCGGCGAGCAGCGAAACTCAAAAACGAAAGTACGTGAGAAAAACTAAAAGTCTAACGAACAAAAGCAAAAGCGAACGGGAAACTGAGCCATTGAAGCGCAAAAGCACAAAACAGATTGAGAAAACAACGACAAAGAAAAAGAAAACCGATCCGGAGTTGCGAGAAAAATTATTGGCTGATTGGGACGACGAGTCCGACGAGGACATGGATTTCGATCTCAACAAATCCGCCGAAACAAATTCAATCGGTAGTCCGTCGGTGAAAAATTCCGAGATCGCGATCGAGAGATCGTCGAGCACCGGTATCGAGGAGGAAAAATCCAACGAGACGGACGATGATAACGAAATTACAAAAGCAACGGAAAAATTGCTCAGAGATACGGATAAATTTGCCGCTTTCGTAGACGACGATGTTTCGCCATCGCGAGCATCGCGCAATTCTAACAACAAACATGTTGACGATTTTGACTCCGACACGAGCGCCTCGGCCACCGGTAAGACCGACAAATCACCGGCGACTAAAAAGCTAAAAACCGCAAGCGTTACTAGCGACGAGAGGCTCAGTGCAACCGCTGATAAGGACGCAAAGCAATCATCAAGATTTTCGTGTTTCGACTTCGACGAGGACGATCTCCCGGAGCCGAATATAACACCGGTGAGAAAAATTCCCCGTGTTTTCGGCGAGAAGAATACTTCGGTGAAAAAAGAAATATTGAAAAAATTCACGATGAGCCAAGCGCTGAAAAATGAGAAGGACAACGACGACGATGACGAAAAAACATCGAGCGGAACGGATTTTTTTCCTGTAACGGAATCAACAGCTAAAAAAGAGACCAACGACGTATCCGATAACAGCCCAAAGCCGGATATCGCTTCTACCGCAATCGAGAAAACGGCGAAAGTCGATGTCGAATCCGAGGAAAAAATTAAAACGGATTCACCGGCGAGCAGCGACGACGTCGAGAATTCTTCAAAAAGTAACTTAGCCGCTACGGAACTTGAAATCGTTGAGATATTTGAAGTCGAAGGAGAAAAAGATTTGGATCCACAGGAGGGAGAAAAAGATGTCGAATTCGAAGCTTCGAAGAAAACAGTCGAAACTTTCGACGCAAAAAAAGACTCGACTATCCCTGAGAAAGAAAAACTCATCGATATCCACGAGAAAGAAAAATTCCCTGAAAGTCACAAGGAAGGAAAAGTTCTCGACGCCGTTGAGATACAAAAAGAAATCTCGAAGAACGAAGCTGTGGTGGAAATGGTAGAATCTCTCGAAGCAAAAGACGAGAGCGAAAAAGAAGATCGACCAATGGAAATGGAAGAAAATGTACCAAAGGACGCAACGACAACGGAGAAGAAAGAAGAGATCAGTGGTGACAAGAATCTCGATGAAACGATGTCGGAGATCGCGACAACAGAGACGGAGGATGAGACGGTATCGGAATTGGCTGATTCGCTTCAGGGTCACAGCGAGACTTCCGACACCGATGGAACTTTGACTCAAAGCAGTTGGGACGCCGCGTCCTTTCCTAAAGTCGATAAAACTCTCGATGATAAAGGAAACACTGAGAAACCAACGCCCCGACGTCGCGGAAGACCGAGAAAAAGTTTCACAGCCGTCGTCGCGAGTGGAAACGGCAACGATTCCGCGAAACACGAAGCAACAAGCAAACAGATAGAAGCTTTGGTCAGCAGAGACTCGGAGCGAAAAACTTCTGAGTCGGACTCGGAGCGTTCGTACACCGGGCGACGCCGCAAGCCGAACAAAAGGTATCTTCACTCGGAGGTCTTCACTCGCAGTCCCGACAACAGATCATCGAAAACCGACGAAAGTCAGTCGGAAACTGACGAAAAAATGCAAAAGGAACACAAAAGCAGATCCCGCAGAGGTAGAAAACCCGCCGCTGGTCTATCTGCGGCTCGTATGAAAACTTCTAAAAACACTAAAGACGAGGAGTTCGAATTTTCAAATCGTACGCTTGACACGGAACTCGCGCACGACGATGATGTCGCGAAAATTTCTGGAAAAATTGAAAAATTCGAACGCGAAAATAAATCATCAACGACGTCGCAAAATATTCCGCGATCGGACGGCACAGAGACCGAAGGCGACTCGAGCGTTTCGTGTTCCGTTGATTTTGGAAAAAAAATCGACAGCGAAATCGGTTCACCGGTTAATATAACTAAACTGTTGGCCTCCGGAGATTCCGAGAGCGGTTCGCTTAAGCAGATTCAAGAACGCGAGACTATCGACGAGAAGATCAATCAGTTGAGCGACAAAATCTCTCGTGTTGACGAGACCACTGCTGTCGATACCGTTTCGATCGATTTGCCATGCGACGAGACTAAGAATAATCCAAAATTTGACGCTATGAAGACAACGGTCGACAAACTACCGCCGAAAAAATCTCAGATAAAAAAATTTGAACTTTCGCAGATAGATTTGCTTGACGCATGCAGCGAGCAAGTAGCCGCGGAGGCTGAGGCGGCGAGACTGATGAATCTTACGAGCGGTATGGAGGAGGGCGGCCCTTGCGAAGAGGTACCCTATCCATCGCCGAAACCCATCGACAAAGCAGTCGTTCAAGAGGTTCCGGTTGCAACGGAGAAGGAAGAAGCCGCACCGTCGCAGATCGTCGACGAGTCCATCGAGGAAGTTGTGAAAAATGAAAAAACGATCATTGCTGAAGCTGAAGCCCCGAAGGCGATCGAGGAGAACAAACCGATTAACCAAAGAGACGAAACTATCGTAACGAGTGCCGATTCTGAGATCAAAGATACCGATAAACCCGAAACAATCGAAGCGAAGATCGAAGAATCAAAACCCATGGAAACCATCGATACTTCCGAATCGAAAGAGATATCGAAACCATCGCACGTTGAGACGCCGGAGACGGAAAAAATTATTTCCGAAGCGATCGCAAAAGTCGCCAAGGAGTCTGAAAACGATGAGGAGATTCCGGTTAATTCGTTTCAAGAGGCATTTCTCAAGACTCTTCACATAGATAAACGCGACGAGAAAGATAACGAGACAACGACTCAGGTTTCCGAAAAAGCGATAAACGCGAGCGAAGCTAACGTGGCAACTGAGACTAAAGTATCGTCAGGCGTTGTCGGTGGAGCTGAGGATAACGCAACAGTTTCGCAGCCACAGGCGGCTCTGCCGCAAGTGGCGACATTAAACGCAATGACGGAATTCGAAGGTATTGAGATCCTGGTTCAGGAAAACATCGTAGAAGTGGAAACAAAGCCTCAAGAAGAGATTAGTCAGGTTGATCTCGTATCGGGTCTCGTCGGCAGCGACACAAAGGACGAAGGTACCGATACGCTTTCTCTCGAATTACAAAAAATCGAAGAGACATTAACCGACGGTGTTTCAACACCGTCGCCAAGTTCGGACGTAAATGTTCCGGTTAAGAAGCGGGAAAAGCCAAGAATAATAGAGAACGTAACGTTGAAACAACCGATGCAAATTCTAAAGTCAAAATTGATGGAAAAGTTACCGACAAAAACAGCGAAGCATAAGCTTGAATCGGAGACGATTAAGAAGGGAGAAACAAAAGGTGCGCCGAGAGCGAAAATGATGAAAATCGATACTTCGGCAGCGAACAGCAAAGGAAGATCTCCCGGTAAAGCTGGCGGCTCTCAGTTGACAATAGGAAAAAAATTGCAAGCGCTCAAAGCCGAAGAAACCGTAACAAGCCTTCCGGTTGACAATGATATCGAGAAAGCCGTCGGGCAAATTCACGCCTCGCAGACGATAAGCGTTGCCGGCGGTGGTGAGAAATTCATACAGCAAAGTTCGCAGAGTTTAGCTGATATGGAATTGGATATAAATTCCATGCCATTCGTTTTGAGTGAAGATGTTCTCACGCCGGAGAGTATCGAGCAAATGCCCGTTGTAATATCGTCGATAATTCCCGCATCAACGACGTCGACTTCCGTTCCGTCGTCGTCCGGGTCGATCGCAAGCTCTCTGACGCTGACGCCGAACACGAAGCTCATCGCCTCGAATCAGGTGCAGCAATACAAAAGTACAAGTGAAACTGTAACAACTGAAACTCCGATAACCGTAAGCGGAAAAAAGAAAAGCGGCACACCGGCAATTCTGAAAAACAAGGGAAAGGCAAAGCCGACAATAACGAGCATAAAGACGATCGTACCGCCCTTGACCGGTGGCGTTAAAGGACTAAAATTTCAGAGTCCGCAGGGCGGCAAAGCAATGCCTCTTATTTCGCAAAAAAGCACACCGGGAAAATACGTAATCGTACAGACGACCAGCGGTCAGCGTTACAGCGTTCAGGGAAAACCGGGAGTGCAGCCAAAGATCGCTATACCCGCGGGAAAAGGTTCCGGTAGTCCGCAGATCGTTCAACAAAAAAGTGGAAAAGTTGTTATTCTAACATCAGCCCAATCGGGTCAAACGAAAATGTTGCCGTTGAATATATCGAAATCGTTGAGCGGTAAGGTGCAGAAAATCGTTAATAACAAGGGACAGATTTACACGCCGATAAGCGGACAGGGAATGGTCGCTACTAAGACGATTATAGCGCCGAAGAGCGACGTTGGTACGGCGACAACGTCGAAAATCGCGGCGGGACAAAAAATCATAAATACGCAAGGAATTATAACGCCAAAAGGTGTATTAACGCAGATAGCGACATCAAAGTGTAGCCTTATTGGTACATTACCACAGGGGATGATAACCAAAGGCGGGATGTACACCCCGATAAGTTCGTCGCAAATCGCCGGCAAGACACTGATCGGCGGTAAGACTCTCGTAAGCAAAGGAACGACTTTATTGTCGCCATTAGCCGGCAAAGCTATAATAAACGCCCAAAGTTTGGTCACCTCAAAGGGGACGGTGCTTACGCCGATAACGGCACAGCAGGTGAAAGCTATCGCTGCAAAAAGTCCCGCGAAAGGTGCGACCAAAGTTCAATATCAAGCGGTACAGCAAAAGCTTCAATTGCCGATGTTGCAAAAATGCCAAAAGATACCGATATCGTCGGGTTCGCAACAGATGCGAATGGCCGGTGCCGTTAAATCGCCGGGTGCCGGTGGAACGATCGTTTTTCAAAATACCGCCGGCCAAAAAACAACGACAACCGTTGGAAAAAAGATCGTTCGGCAAATCGTTCATTCCGCGGCGCGATCTCCGCAAAGCACTGTGACGCAAGCGACAGTCGGAACGTCGACGCAATTGGTAATGCCGCGCGGTAAATCGTTGACGACGACAACAACGACGACCGGCGCCTCGATGACGCCGACAATGCAGAGAGTCGTCGTTCCGAGAAATACCGGAAGGCAGACAAAGGCTCAGCAGAAAATCGTCGTACAGAAACTTCAAGACAGCCATTCTGTCGGTGGTTCACCGGTCGCGAACCTGCAAACTAAATCGACGAGTACCAGTGGCGCGGCGATCGTCGGTAACGTCGGTAAAATATCGACTCCCCAAAAATCGCCGGCGAATCGTGGCGCAACCAAAGCCAATAGAACCGCGCAGCAGCAAAAACATCTGTTGAACGTTGCGCTGAATTCTATAGCGATGATGCCTGCCGGTTCGAACGAATCGGCGAACGCTGCGGCCTTACCGCCGCCGCCTCTCGCGCCACTCGTTCAATCCGCCGAACACGCGGCTATCTCCGAAATCGGTAACGCGAAAATCGACAATACGATTGTCGAAACTCTTGCCAAAGATAAATTGAAGTACGAGATTACGAGCGGCGAAATTGCCGGTGCCGATCCCCCAAAAATCGAGGAGACTAAATTACCCGCTCAACCGCAGATAATGGCTCTACCGACCGAAAGCAGCGATGGCACGCAGACATACGTTCTCGTTACCTTCGACGAATCAGGACAGATACAACCTTTGGACAACAATACTTTAATGTCGTGGGAGGGAACTACGCAGAATGCCGATGGAACGAGAACTCTATACATTGATCCAAGTTCTCTCGGCGAAGCCGGTACTCTCGACAATATCGTTCTTCAATTCGACAACGGAGCGATGCCGAATCTCTCCGTGAATGCCGGTGAAACGAGTCAAGCTATCGCCGCTACCGAGAGTTTCGCCACTTCCGAGATAATGCAAACATCGAATCAGGATATTCTCGCTGCGGCACTTGCTAATACCGATTTTCAGCAAGAAATCGGTTTACCCGATAATTCCGGCACCGCGAGCGTTATGACGACGGGACTGACGCAAACGAGTCTTATAAATCAAACGATACTACAATCGACGATAATTCCACCAACCGAACCGATTTCCTCGCCGTCCGTTCTCGAAACTTCGCTGACTCTCAATCAACCGATAATGACGCCATTGGAAGTTCCGAGCAATTTGCCGATTCAAGTTAAAAACGTACCATCAACAATCGTCTCAACGATTCCGACGTCACTGGAATTACCGATCACGATAACGAATCCGAATATCTCGTATATATCAGCAACGGTTACGACGCCAACGGTACACGAGGAACACATACAACTACCCGGCAATTCGATGCCAGATATCGGTGAGATATTGGAGAGTCCGGCGACCAGTGAAATAACGCAAACCGATGTACCGGCGAGTACTCAATATCTCGTTCTACCGAGTCTCACGGAGAATATGACGATTCAGGCGCAAGCGACAGAAACCGTTGAGGATTCCTCTTCAGGCGCTGTGTCTTATTCGGTTTCGATACCGGACAGCGTTGTTAGTGACGCTTCCCAAATTCAAACAACGCCCTCTATGCCGATCATAGACGATAGTTACACAGAGGCCGTTGTCGAGGAGACTTTCTCCACCGATTTACACAGCGTTTCGACCGCCAGCGCTGTTGAACAATCTGTCGAACAACCGGACGCTATTACCGATACCGCAATCGTTCCAAACGAATCTCAAAGTCTCCCGGAGATACCGATCTCGGGAAGCGAAGAACGAGCGATAAACGAGATAAACATACCGATCTCTACCGATATTCAGCAGGAACGAGTCATCAACGAAGAATCAACGTTGCCAGTCGAAAGCATGGAGATCGTTGAAGAACAGAGCAACAATGAGGCGATTACCGATTCTCCTCGCGTCTCGGAAACCCCCGTCGTACCGGAGACGACTAGTGAAGTACAATCCTCCGAAAGCATTGTCATCGATGCCACGAATTCCAGTGATAACAAAAAGGCAAGTAAAATGAACGTTTCGATCGCTGACGACAAAAAGCTCGAGTCCCTCACGAGCACAAAAGTTTCGATCGACGAAATGCCCGCCTCGTTTATGCAACAAGAGCCGACGGAGACTTCGAGTCTTGACACAACGATACAGAATTCCAACGATAAAGTTACGTTCGCAGAGTCATTAAGTAATGCGGAACCGGAAAGCATGGCGATCGAGGAAAGCGCAGAGATGGGATTTAATAACCGTGAAAATCATCCAATCGAAAGATCAACAGTGGAATCATCACCGGTAGTCGAGAGAATCGCCGCTACAATAGGCGATAGCGCTGTTATGAGTGTCGAAGAAGTTGTCGCCGAAACCAGTCAGGAGGAAGCGCCTTCCCAATCCTACGAGCAAACATTCGATCCAACAGAATCAACGGAAAGCCCAACGCAGTCTGCAGCAAAGTCGGAAAATTCTCGCGAACCAACGCAATCGGTTGCTTACGATCCCATGGAGATCGACGAGAACGTCGTAACTGGAGAGCCGCCTACCCAATCCTTTGAGGACTCGAAGAGCAACGAGGCATCTCAATCCTACGAGACTGCGACAGACGCCAATACGAACGCACCGACCCAATCTTTCAATGAGATAATGCAGTGTCAGGACGACGCTACCGCCGTAGCTGACGGTATTGACGATCAAAGCTTTCCAACTCAGAGCTATGAAGTCGGAAAAATGGATAATATGTCCGAAAATCTTGAGAGCGATGCCGCCGTTAGTCAGGAAGGAAATATACCTTCGCAATCCAACGATATTGGCAATGACGGTATTGGCACCTCTTCCGTTCTTGCGAACAATTCCGGACTCAATGAAGACGAAACCGCAAGCTCCTCGTACGTTCCTGAGACACCGGAAAATCAGGAGAGAGATCAGGATCAGGAAAGCGCCATCAGTACATCTTCTTACGAAATCCCTCCCTGCGAGGAATTGAATATCGCCTCATCCAGCGTTATTCCCGATACTTCCGTTGGGGAACACACGAGTATTCATGACAACGGAGTCCCCGAAATACCTACTTCTTCGTACAGCTTGAATCCCGACAGCAGTTCCACATCCCAAGTCGACGCTTTACCAACATCCAGCTATGAGGATCAAGTTATCGTTGAACAAAATGTTTCCACGTCGTACGAGGTCCCCATATCGATGCCCGGACTCGAGGAAAATTCGTCACAAAATTTCGTCACTGAAAGCACCGATCATCGTAACGAACCAACGAGCTATTACGCTCGTCATCCCGAGGTTTCCGCCAGTTATTACGAAGCCGTTAATCAGGACTCGAACTCGAGACTCGAAGCCGATCCTCAGGAAGAAGTAACGCCGAGTTACTACGAAACTCCGCAGGATATCACATCCGAAGCGAGTCAAAGTTATTTCAGATCAACGCCGCGGTACTCCAGTCAAAGCGTATCGCCGAGCTATTACGATCCGACCCCCGAGAGCGAAGCAAGTCAAAGTTATTACTCTCAGGACATCGAGGGAACGGAACAATCCTCCCGCAACGTCGAGGCGTCGCAAAGCTTTTATCAAGAAACTACCGACGAAATAAGATTGAGACAACAGGGAGAAGCAACGCCAACGTACACCGAACGATATCCCGTTGATTACGCACTCGCCAATTCGCCGATCGAGAGGCACGACCTGGTCGAGAGTTCGGTACCCGCGACGAGGCCTACGGAAAGGTAATATATTCTTTAACGCTGATAAATAGCGATTTGTAATGGGCGCAGTGTGTGTGTGTGTGAGTGGCCGAGCGTATACCCTTTCTTAAAAAAAAAAATAAACAAACAAACAAAAACTAAGAAACAAACAGACAAAAAAGAAATAATGATAAAAAAAGAAAAAAAAAGCGAGAAATTGATCATCCAGCGTGATATCCCTGTCGATTAATGAGACTCGAGAGTCTTTTCAAAGTGTACATATAAAAAAAAAGGAAAAAAAAATATCAACAAAAAAAAACAAATGAAACAAACAACAAAAACGGAAAAATCAGCTCGTAAGTGGATAGAATTAAGGCTAACGTTAGATTCATATAATTTATACCTATATAAAAAACAAAAAAGAAATAAAAATGAGTAAAGAAAAATATATATATATGTGCGTCGAGCCACGCGGATGCAATCCGTTCGTAAACTCGATTTCGCAAAAAAAAAAGAAAAAAAAAAAAGCACTGTAGATTATCGAGTTGGGGAGTGCGCTTTTGTTATTGGTGAAAAGAAAAGAAAAATGGAAATTTTGAAAAAGGAAAAATAAGATTAACATTATCATTTCGTATCGTATTTTCTGTTTTTACATTATTTGTAAAGAATTGGAAAAAGACGAAACGACGTGAAAGGAAATTATCTGAGGTGTCGAGACGCGTTGATTGTGCGGATTAAGCTTCGCGAGAACTAAAAGAAACAGAAGATATATGTATATATATCTATATTATCTATATAATATATATAGATCGCGTACACAGAGGGACAGTGGGATATTTCGAAGGCGATGTGAAAAAAAACACTCAGTCGGTAACGAAAATTGGAATTCATGTTTTTTTCGAAATTACAGGCATTTGAGGAGATAAAAATTGTAGTTCCCTGCGGAATAGTCGCGCGAAAGACAATTTTTCGTTTTTTTTTTTTTTGAAACTGCATTTACAACAGATTTTGTTACCGACTGAGTGGGAGGATGTTTCGCATCACTTTAACGAATCCTGACCCACGTATACATAATTTGAAACGTAAACAAAATTGAAAGAACTGAGACGAAACTTTGAGAACCTCGAATCGCACAATGTTGGGAAATTAAACATATAGCGGAGAAAGAAGGAAATATAATAAAAATAAAGAAAATGAAGAAAAGAGGAAAGAATGTTTGTTAAAAGGTGTATTTCGATTATAACCGACGTTTATAAGTGAATTCGCGAGTTATCGAAGCAACCTGCACGAATGATTCGTGTTTTTGTTACTGTTCTAAAAAAAAATAATAATAATGATAATAATCTCCGATGACGAAAGAAAAAAAAATTATTTGTACTACGTCTGAGTTAAATTTTTTGTTCGATAGCGACGATTTGATGAAGCGACGGCAATATTCTTCACTACACACGACTGTAGTTATTATTTTTTTTTCTCTCTCTCTCCCGAGAGCCAAAAGAATTTTTTTTTATTCCGCTCGCCGGCTGACCTATACCCGGCCCTCCCCCTCCGAAACGTTACGTTACAATTTTACAATTTAATCACAAATGAGATGATTTATATTGGAGCGGAGAAAGAATCGCTTTTCATTAATAGTTTACGATAGCATTTACGTTGTAGGCGATAAGCTTATAAAATCTTTACGAATATTGATGAATGAGGAACAAAAAAAAATGGGGAAAATAAATAAAAATAAATAAAAAAAACCTATTATTTTAATTTTCACATTGCGTAATCCTCTGGGGTGTTACAAGATTAATTATGGCGAGAGTTGCGAAAGATTGCAAAAAATGTCCGAAAAAAAAAAAAAAAAAAAATCGTCAAAGCCGATCGCTCAAATAATTCGATTTACGACCGAAACTCCGATGCCAAGTTTGACTTATTAACCGCGAAATACTTATTTCGCGCGAGAAAAAAAGTGAAAAAAAAAAAGATCGATAAAATGACGATATCCGTTTTTTTATTCTCCTCCGAGATGAGATAAACGAGAGAGGGCTTCTTTAATGCAATAAACGTGCCGAACACCTGTGTGTTGTATATAATAACGCTGGTCTCGGCCCGAATTTTGAACAGACGAATTTTTCTCTAAGACTCCGCGATGATTAATTCAAATATTCTTTATAGACTCATGTTATTCAAATTAAATATGTTTTTATTTTATTATTATTATTATTATTATTATTATATTATTATTTTTTTTCTCTTTTTCGTGACATCGTTGAGTTACGATCACGGCGTGTAAATATTATGTTAATAACCGAGAAGAACTTGTGAGAATAATTCATATTCTCTGTCTCGACGCAATTGTTCAATTATAATAATAAAAAAAATTAAAAAATAAGAACACAGACGAGATAGAGGGGGAGAAATTTCCGTAAAAATTTCGTATTACGGACAATTGGATTGTTGATGTTCCCTGTATTCTTAAAATCTATTTGACGTAAAACAAAAAAATGAAAAAAATAAAATAAAAGATGAAAAAAAGAAAGAAACGAAATGAAAGAAAGAAATAGTAACATTATATATTGCCGGATGCGAAAGAGGAAAGTGGCACATTGAAAAGTCGTTCCTAACCGAGAGAAAGAGTGCGGATCCATAGAGACGATGATAGAGGAAAGAAAAAAAAAACACAAATTGTTACGTTTTTTTTTATGAGAAACTTTCTGGCGATGTCGCGGAAGTGGAGACGCGAGGCTAGCGATGCGTGATTTGTTGAAAGAATAAACGAAAAAGGGGGGATACGGTGGATAAACAAAAAAAAAAGTAATATTACAATCGTATCGAATATACTTGATATTTTCAACACTAACAATATTACCTTTTAATTTCTACAGTGTGCACCACATACGCAAATGTAACTATGGAATAAAATAAATATACGGATATTTACGTAACAAATAATATGTACAACGGAGTCTTCTTTTTTTTTCGAAAATCCCTTAATCCGCCAGATTTTTGACAAAAATAAAAATTTTGTAGATTTTTTTTTTTTTTTTTTTCGAAAAAAGAAAAAAAAAATCGGAGATAATTCTTAAAAACGACAATAAGCTTCAAAATTTTCGTTTGCGAAACGTATTTGTTTTTTTTTTATTAACAAAAATAAAACAGTCCGAAAAATACAATACATTTTCGCTCGTCGACGATATCAACGGGTCGGCGAGTGGCAAATTTTTTTTTTGTTTTCCACGAGGTACTCGAAAGAGATGTTCGTCTCGAGGGGGTGACGGAGGGGTAAAAAATTATTTTCGCCAATACTGTGCGAACTTGTGAAGCTGTTCGACGAGCGCCGCCATCACCGCGGTTACCGACAAATCGAGAAGATTTTGGACATAGTGCACAGCCTCCTCGTCGCTCAGATCCAAACGCAATTTATCCTGAACTTTTTTTACAGCTTTGTCGGGTTCGAGAGCGATATCTGGAACGCTGGCGTCTACCATCAGCGAGAATAAATTAAGCATCAAATTAGCGTGGCGCCGAAGGTGCAGAAAGGCGGTGTAGCATTGCTTTCTGAATTCGTGATAATGTTCCGACCCGACGCCTCCCATTGCTTCGACCATTTCTTTGCTCAGCTTCATCGGCGGTGGCAAAGGCTTTGGATCTCTGCCCAAAATATAGCCGAAATCTATGTGAAACAATTTTCCGGAGGTCGTGAGAAGCAAATTGTCCAAATGCCGGTCTCCGACACCCAAAACGTAAGTTATTATGCAATAACCCGCTAAAAAAAAAAAAGAAAAAATCATCAATGGCTTAACTTATCAAAGCTTTCGCTTCGTTTTCTCGAGAAATATACGCGAAGAACGCGTTTTCCGCGTCGTTTGCAAAGATAGAGTAGAATTCAAAATGTTATCGATTGCATATTAACTCACCGCAACTTCTCACGTAAGTATCCATTACTTCCGGTGCAACACCGTAAGGTCCGGTTTCCGATGGATGATGTTTCCGAAAGAAACTCAATATCGAACCTTCGCTCGCTAAGACTTCGGCGACAGTCGTCGATTCGATGAATTGCAAAAATCCGTGTCTCGTACTTGTCGCCAAAACTCTGAAACGATTAATCGAATGATTAATATCTGTCGAATAATCGAAAAACTCGACGCTTATAACAAAAATCGAAGTCTCACTGACCTGTAAGGAGTTAATTTCAAGTCTAAGTTTTCTCGCCTCAAAAGTTTGTCCATCAAAGCGATGGTTTGTAATATAAGTTGATCCTGTCGTAGATCGTCGCCGTGTTTAAAGATTGCTATGTACTCCGTGTTGTCCGTTGTTAAGAACGTTAATTTGGACGGCATCAGCGCTGATTTGAAGAGACTCGCCCTGTGGACATTAATTTACTCATTAAATTCCATTCCATTCGCCATTCGCTAAGGGATCATTCCGGTGAAAAATTTTTTATACTCGGTGCACACGATTTACCCTCCGAAAAGAGGAGCTTTCAAGTTATTCGTCTCAAATTTTGTCAATTTTTTATTTCAATGGAAAATTGCCGAAAAAAGGTAAATTCGATACTTTTTGTCAAATTCACATTTTTTCAATTGAAAAAACAAAAAAAATCCTCCATAGCGCGAAGGCGGCTTTGATATTCATTCATAAACTTTTTTTTCAAATTCTGTTTTAGACAATATTTACAATTAAAGAAGTGTATACCGTCAGAAGACAATTTTTTTTTAAACCGCACAAAAAAAATTTGGAAAAAAAATGTACACAACGGTTTGAATTTTTTTTTTCTGTTCTTCATGAGTGCTTTGATTTTCCATTAAAAAAATCGGACTGATTGGCGTATTTTATACATCGAAATAAAAATCGTGAATATCGATTATTTTTTTAGACCGATACACTAGAATAATCCCTAAAAAAAAATTTTTAAATAATAATAATCGTCGTTGATCGTCTTACTTTTCCGGTATAATTCCTTTGATGCAAATTTCCGGATCCAGCGGAAAGGGAATTGGTTCGAAATTCGAGAAATTAAGTTTGAAGAGAGGATCGGGATCGGCAAGCAAAGCTTTTAATCTGTCGGTTTTCCTCTTCCTATTGCCGCTCTCTCGGGCGACGGCTTTCACAAGCGAAACTAACTGATCGATGAATATTTTTTGTCTCTTAAGAAACGCTCGTCGCTTTTGCCAAACGGCGTTGCCCTGCGTCAACGCCATCGAGAACATTTTCATCACCGTTACGTACATTTCCCGAACTCGCGTGTCCTGTTTTACCGTTATCGCGGGATCCGGCTGATTCTCGCACTCGATCGAGAGATACCAATAAAAGTAATTTGCCAATGTGGAATTTTGACACGCGCGCGTTATGAGAAAAGACGCGAGATCCATCGGTGGCTCTTGACTCGATGTTGATTTTCCGGTCTCCGATTCGCTCGACTGTAATCAATACGCATTCTGATGAAAAATTAAAAAAAAAAATCACAACTACTGTAGTAGCAACTAAAAACGATTTTCTTTGATATCGCGACTATTATAAGAAAAACCCAAAAATTAATAAAAATTGTTACAAAATAAACTTACGGTGGACATTGGAGTCGAGGAATACGGCTCGCTGACTCTCGTCGAGTCTCTCTCCAATTTTTCGTTGCGCTCCGATTCCTTCATAAGTTTCTGATCGGCGATTTTAATGCTCTCAAAATCCTCGTATTTAAGCGCTTGAACGAGTTGCAGAAGATAAAGCATAAGATCGTCGTCGTGCGCATGATAAAGCCGTCCGATCGCATATCTTCGAACCGCTGGATGCGTGAACGCCGGTCCAAGCAACTCGAGAGCATCTTCCGGATCGGGTGGCGTCCAGAGCGCCAGCATCTCCAACGCTTGACGTTCCTCACCCGCGACCTTCCAATTAACGCATTTTACAAATTTCGTCAATGCTTTCTTCTGATTCGAGAGATAAAAACGAAATTTCCAAATGAGATCCTGTTCCTCGGTGGACAACGTGGTCGTCGGCGGATACGCGAGAATCGTATTAAGAGCGTCGCGAACGCTGGACGTCGGTTTTACTTCTCTGGTGTTTCCGCCGCTTCGAAGACTACGTGCCAATTTGTGATGTTTTGCTTCGACGAGATTCTCCTGGAAAAAAAAAAAAAGTTAATTATTTTTCGAGAACATTGAGCGCTCGAGCGACGGGAAGCCTCTCGTGACTCGATACCCGTTAACTTTTATCAGCACTCGAATAATCGGCAGTGTTTTTTCCTAAACTTCTTACTTGCGTCGAACTTTCGGTTTGCCAATCGTTATATAATTTGTATATACAACTATCTTTCGAAAATTCTTCGAGACACGTAGTCAATGATTTGACAAAAGTTCGTACGATACGCGCGATGACATTGTGAACTCTTGTCAGCCATCCAAACATCTTAACTCAACTTGTACAACCCGTCTATGGCTTCGGATTACGCTTAACGGGTCACTGTCTATTTACGTAGAAAATTGCTTGGCCGCAGTTTTTTTTCTTCTTTTCTTTCCCTCGACGTTCTCGTTTTCGTGATGCGCGAACGACGAACAGAAGAAAGACGAAGCGTCGATTCATCTTACCTGAAGAATCTCGTAATCCGGCAACGTTACTACGTCCGGTTGGGATCTGTGCTGAACGACTTCGTCGCCGTCCTTTTCGTAATAAACGATCGAATACTGAAACGCAAAAGGCAATTTTTTCAAAATTAATTTTTAAATTGTTTCGATCTTTTCGTAAAATAAAAAAAAATAAATAAATCTCATCGCACCGGAACACCGTCCATCGTCACCTCGGGAAACTCAACCATCAAATACAGATATTCGGATGCCCGTTTTTCTCGCTCATTGATCAATTCGATTTCTCTGAAAGTCAGCCGATCGAGCCAATCGACGCGACTCATTTGACCGTTTCGACGTTTTTTCGCGAGTTTAGCGAGACGCTGCATCTGCTCCTTTCCGTGATCGCGGGCTTTGCCCGGTGTACTCGTCGGCGATGAGCCGTCCGCCTCGATTCCCGGCCAGACGCGGAGATCCAGCATTCCTTGACGAAATACGCCGTGTTTACCGAACAACGAAATTGTCGTTCCCCCAACCGGTATTTGCGTACCGGGACCGGCGCAATCGTAGAGCGTTATGCACAGCTGCGCATCTCTTGGCAAATCGGAATACGATATCGGTAATGTTACCCATTGATTCCAGCTGTGGAAAAAATCATATTATTGTTATTATTTTTACGAAAAAACTATAATATGCGATAATAACTAAATAATAATAATAATAATAAATAAATAAATAAATGAATAATTTTTTTTTTTTTAAATGAATTGTTACACTGATATTTTGGGTAAATACTTACTTCCAGCGTGAAGTAAAATGTTTATAAGCCGTGTGAACGGGTAAAGCTAACGGTCTTCCGCCCCCCCAAACCTGAAGAGACGCCGCCAAGTCGCCTCGACCTCCTCCAGCGCCGTACAATCCAGAAAACTTGATCATCGGATCGAGAAGCAATTTGTCGTATTCTGGTCTTTGTTTTTTACCCTCCAATGTGCCACTGCGTTATTAACGTTAGAGATTAATTGTTGCGGTATAATATTTGGCGATGTGAAATTAAATTTTTTTTATCGCAGTTGTCGCATTGACGGATGTCTAACGGAGAGTAACAAATTTCTACTCGTCTTGAGACTTAAATACATTGATAATCCAACGAGGGATTATCTACGCACGTAGCGTCATTATTTTCCACGCATTAGAATATTAAGAAGCTTTCCAAAGCTCTGCCCCACGTCATTGTGTGATATCGACGCGTACCACTCTGTCAATCTCACGTTTTTTGTTACCACACGCGTCGTCATCGAAAATTCCGAAGCAATGTTTATCGTGTTTATTAATATACTCACATTTTTATTTGGATTCGCGTTTCGAGTGACGAACTGTAGACGTAGAAAAACTTGTCGTTTATATCCTCCATCGTCGCGGTTAACATAGATCGAAAAAAACACGAAAACTCAACGCGTTCGCTCACTGCCGAGTTAAAAAAGAGTTCGAAATATCTTCGTATATTTGACGTTTCTCGGGCATCTCGCGTGTCACACGGTTTTCGATAATCTTTCTGACATGTGGCAGCACATCATCGCGAAAGATTAAATACTGTACAATCGTAATTATTCATTACTTCTCGTGACACTTCGCTTTCGTTTTGCAAAACGGACGATACTGTTAATCGGATACTTTCTGCTCCACAATGGAATTTAACTCATAACAAATAAGAAACAATTGTTTTTTTTTCTTTTTTTTTCGAAGGAAAAGACGTTCGGCTATTATCATTTGCTTGTAAATAACTCGGTACCAACGGGGACTCGCGAGTCGTCGATTGATATAGATAAAAAAAACTGTTAGACCGATCGTGGCACGTTATCCGTTTTTGCCGAGTGTCGGCAAGTAGTGCAAAATTGGCGCTGTACGCGGTGTTCTCGAATAATAAACCGCAATTATATCGCGCCTACGAGCATCCAGTTATTTTATTGGGTTTTGTCACGCCTGCTCGCTCCCCTGCCGTCAGTGTACCGCGTCGCCCGAAGCGTTTCAACACGCGGCTCGTTGTCATTTTTTTAGTGATATTTGTTTACACTTAACGATACGTAGACAATAATATTGAGTGAATGATGAATCCCGATTACGAACAACTCTCCAACGATGTCGATCTCATCTCGCGTCTTGAAAAATTTCGCGAAGCAACCGACAAAATAGCTGACACGCTTAAACTCGTGGATAACCCCGAATTGTACGAAAAATTATCGAGAGGAGATAAAATTAAATACAATTTGTTGATGTCATTCAGCATGAATACGCTGTTCTGGATGTACCTGCGCGCGGAAGGTATGTCGGCGATTGCTTTGATTGTGAAAAAAAATCTATATAAATACAAACTCAGTAATTTGTTTCCGTTTTTTTTTCGACAATAGGGATCGATCCCTCGACTCACCAAATCAAGATAGAGAACGAACGTTTGAAACAATCGATGACAAGAGCCCAACAAATAAAAGATAAACAGACGATAATGCCGCGATTAAACGTAAAAGTAGCCAAGAGATTTATACGAAGCGGTTTGTGGACTCCCGGCAACGGACAGTCCGAGGAGCCCGAAGAAGATTGGGACAAACCTGAGGAAGCAGCGCCGCCCGCAGCGCCACCCGCCGTAGAAAACAGTTCTTAGATAAAATTCGATACTTTTTATACCCATTAAGTGAAATTAACTCGTTGTAAAGTGTAATAAATCATTAATTTTTTTCAACTTTAATGCGTTTTTTTTCTCATTCACAAGGCTGTACAGAAGTTCGATACATTTTTTATTGTCGAATAATATTTGCCTTCAATAAATTTCAACATAATATTAACCCCCGTAAAATTGTGTGTGATTCCTTCGAATAAATGATAATTAACAAGTAGATAGTACAATAGATCGAAATAGACGGATAAGTATACGTATATGTAAATGCAACAACTATGTATACGAAAACCGACCAACAGTCGGTAAAGTTGTCTTTTTTTTTTTCGTTTGTATTGCGGAGTGTACGCGAGTCGTTAGCGATTTCCAGTTCAAAAACGCGCACGCGAGAGAAAGAGAGCCAAAGTTCATTATTTAACCGACTGCTCGCGCTTCGGGTAAAAAGCTCTCCCAGTGCTTTATAAGTTGATTCTGATGTTGCAGCATAGACTCGAGATATTCGGTCAATTGCTTCTTGAAATCTTCGACTCTCACGAGTTCGAAGCGCTCAACTTCTTTTTTTATCATCTTCGAGATATTATCGAATTCCTCCTGACCCCGTTCGACCTTCGATTCCCATTCGATCACTTCGGTCGCTGCTTGACCAGTCTTGTCGCTTCGTCCCGATTGCTCCAATCGCGCTTTCTGCTCGCGTTTTTTGTTCAGCATCATTTGTGCGTGTTGCCAATTTTGAAATACCTTGACGCGCTCGTGGAACACATTCTGCCATTTTTGAAAAAAAAAATGTTATGGTAATTTTTTCGTCATATACAGATTAAAATTTTTTTTTTAAATATAAAATTGTTTTAATTTTTTTTTATATAATATACGATTTTTTTTTTCGAGATCTTATGCGATAATATCGTTTACCTTGATGGCTCCGATGAGAGCGACGTAATCTCTGAGCATTTCGCCGAATTGATAGAGATCGCTGTTGCTCTGTGCTCGACGTACGGCTTCGACTTTTTCCAAAGTTTCGGCCAATTGTGCCAAAGCTCTGCCAAGCGAAACGCCGACTTCGCCGTGTCCGAGTACCGCGATCGATCGCGCACTCGCACCCGTGCAATTTGCCAATTCTCTTCTTCGATTCGTCAACGCCTCGACCGCCGAGTGCAACGCACGCAATTGACAATCGAGCGAATCGATTTGCGATGTTTTCTCTTCAAACCACTGGAAATAAGCGTTTCGATAGTCACGAATAAAATCGATTTTTTTGGCCTTTAGAATAATTTTTGAAAGTTTTATACTATTGCATTGCATATTGCATTTTTTTTTTAATAGTAATTGTATCAACTATACAACCTTACCTTACCCTCCTAACGGTAAGCAACAAAAAATTATCTGACAATTTTGGTGACTCGATTTTCAGGACGACCGATAAAATACACAAAAAAAATACAGCGATAAATGGAAAATCATAGATTGACGATTAGTGCGAAAAGAAAAAAAAAATTCTCACCGTGTCGTTTTCATCCATTTTATACGTTATTTTATTTACGGTTTCGCCGACTTTGTTAAAGAGTCTCATAACACCCGCGCCGCTGAGAGCGGATGTATTGGTCGCTCTCGGCAATTCCTCATCTGTAAATTATTTAATAAAAAAAAAAATTATATTAAGTTTTTTTAAGGAAAAAAAATCGAAAAATCGAAAGTATTAATGCTTTTTTTTTATATCGTAATAATAGTTTACCGGCTTCGAGAAATTCTCGAAAATCCGGATCCACGCTGAGTACCGGATGCGCTGCCGTTCTATTGAGATAACGTTCCAAAGCGGCTCTGCGCCTCTCGATAAATTCCATCGAACCGGAATTTTGCTCCTGCGTCTTGTCGCCGGAAATTTTTATCTTCGTCATACCTGAACACGTGGATCGGAAAAAAATTGAATTTACGTAACATTTTTTTTTCACCCAATGCGATCGAAATGCAATCGATTTTTTTACGATTACGTTACCGATAACGCTCTTTTCCGGTGCCGGTGGTATAATTCTTCCGTTTCGCAAATACTTCTCCGATAATTTTCCGTGTAGACCCAAAAAATCGCTGAAACGCCGCGCGACGCACAAATTTCTCTTCCTGAAAACCGGCATATTGGTTTTCGTCTCAACTTTGTACGTCACGTAAGCCCCCATTCCGTCACCGATTTTTTGCGGCGAAGTAACGCTTATCTTCAGCGATACGTCACTGGGATCTGTAGAGAGCTAAAACCACAATAAATATATTAAAAATAACAGAATTCGAAAAAAATTTAATTCCGTAAAAAAAAAAAATTATTTGTACATATAAAAAAAATTTTTAAAAATCGCGAATGCGGATACAAAAAAAATTACAAAAAATTGTTAAATTGACAAAAAAAAATTGTACCTCATCCAGAGAGCGGGATGCCAGATTCTTAGAAACGTCACTGCTGTCGTTTATCGGAACTTCGTGAAGATCCCCAATGTCCGGAATTGCCGGTTCGTGGACGCCAGCTAAAGGCCCCTGAGGCGGAGCGCTGGGCACCGGTTGAATGTTTTCTCTTAAATTTTCATCTTGCAGCGACAATTTTGGTAATTCGTTTTGTTGGTTGTCCGTTACGCCGTTGAAAGAATTAGGCAGATCAAGAGGAATCGGATCCTGTGAACGATTGATTTTTGTCGAATAACAATTAATCGCGATAATAATAATAATGATAAATAATCGGACGATAAATAGATCGAAAAAAAAAGTACCTGAACAGCGGATGCAAAAATATCGTCGTCGTCTTCCTCATCGTCCTCCTCGTCGACGTCATTCTCGTCGAGGCCGACCGTATCGTCTTTTTTACTAATTTTCACGCTGTCAAGCCACGGCGGTGTTGACTCGTTATCAGCCATCTTTGCTGCGCTTTCCTTGCGACACTTGCCAACTAAAAACTGGCGATTTTTACGCGACAATGAAAAAAACAAACTTTTCACGATCGTTGACAAGTGGCAGAGCGCGCGATGGATTAAGACTAATCGGTATACGCCCCCGCTTTAGCCGTTTCTCACTGTACTTTTGGCTGCTTATCGAAAATCTTGTTATCAACTGAACCGGAGGGTCGGGGGTGGGGGCACTATCGTTGCCTGGCTGTCGTTCGAGAATTGACGGTTCTGTATGGGCCGTATGGGCGTAATAATCACTGCGTTGAGAACGCTCAGCGCGCGGAGAGCCGCCGTTATTCTCGTCTGAGTGTTGTTCGAAAACTCATCGCGTTTGCTCTTCGAAAGCCGAGTGAGTTGCGAACCACTGAAGATAATGGCGGCGCGATCGCCGCGATCACCACGTAGCATCGCGAACGCGCCGCTAGTTGCGTATGAAACTCGACGTCGTGTCATCGCGGAACAATCATTCTCGCGTTATTAATTAATTGAACAGTCAATTAGAACGTTCAGAAAGCGAATTACGATTGCTCGTTTACGACAAACGACAAGTTGAACCGATAATAGAGGTAAAATGCGTTGATTAAGTTGTTTTATTACGCTTCAAGCATCCATCTAATTGATTGGCCACGCGTTGCAGATGATCACCGACGTACAGCTTGCGGTGTTCTCCAATATTTTGGGAGTTACGCTGTTTTTCCTCGTTTTTCTGTTTCACTACATCAACGCCAATTATTCGAAATGAATAATGGACGACACGAGACGCCGTTTTCGCGGCGCTACGATTACGGAAGCTGTGAACAATCGGCGCATCGACGATGACGTCTCGACGCTCTCGTCAACTCGACAACGGTAGATTCGCGATATCTTCTATTGTTTTATATTATTCTTACGAAAAAAAAAAAAGCATTAAAAAAACTATTATGTACGATTTGTCGCAGTGGTCAGATTAAAAAATAATTTAATCTCCAAAATGCTCGTTGTTATGTTACATTTGTACGCGATGCTCCATAATTCTTTATTTTCTTTATACATTTTTTATTGATCGGCGAATTGGCGAAATAGGACTGCTTAATGAAATTATTGCACATGTGCATTGATAACGGAGATCCGAGAAAAAAATTTGAGAAATTTTCTCATCGTGCACCTAAAATCTTCTTTACGGAATAACCAGGAATAGCGTAGAAGAATAATAACAATAGAATGGCGAGAGCGACGATTATAGTTGCTTTCAAAATTGCCCATTTGTAGTTGTGCCATATTATGTATTTGATTGATTTTATTGGATTCAACAGCCAGACAAAAGAAGCGTCCGGACGACTGAAAGAAAAAAAAAAATCGAAATTTTATATAAAAATATCGTACAGTAGAAAAATGATGAGTAACAACAGCAAAACCTCAATTATAGCGAAGATTGGGGTATTATCGTTATGTATTGTTTTTTTCGTTAAAAATCGTTATTGTTTTATCGATTTCATCGATATTACGAATATTGCCGATATTACCGACATTATCGATTTATCGTTATTATCGATATCGATAATTTTTTTTTCCTTATATTTTCGATAAAATAAGAACAATTTTTTTTCGTATTATTGAGGTTTTTGCTGTATCGAGATATCGAAATTTCCGAACCTTGGTTTATCGAGAGGATCGGGTTCGTTCCTTCCGTGACCCGCGGGATTAGACTCGGCTTCGTCTCTCGTAACTAAATGAATTTCCGCCTCGACTTTTCCCTGCGAAAATGAACGATACGGGAATTATAAAAAAAAAAATTTGTATCGTATCGTTCGTATTGTGTACCGATCTTACCGTCAATTCCATATCTTCGTTTTCTTTCTTAACGTAAAACGGCCACCAGCCTTTGACGCGTTTCTGTTTGAAAATATTGATCGCCGGTACGGAGCCGTCGGTCCTAAGCATACCGAGCGTACAGAGTTTGCTGCTCTTAGCTCCGCGAGGAAACCGGTTGAGATCGAGAGTAATAGCGCCGAGAAAATCATCCGCCGAGAAGTGATCGGCGTCCCAAACCTTTTCCGCAAATGGTAAAAATCGTCATCGGTACTAAATCGATAAATTGCATATTAATGAAAATAATAATCAATACGCCTTAAAATTTCACCTGTAATTCCAATCGCGCGGGTATCTTAAATTCACTTTCGTCCCAACTGAATAGACTTTCCTTGCGAGTTATGACGATTCTTTCCTCGGCGACGAGATAATCGAAGGGAAATATAAATCGCCAATTAAAGTTTCCCTCACCGGTCAGCGATCGGTAGTGAATATCGGTACTTTGACAATCTTCCGATCCCTTCAGCCATCTAATTATTTTTCACGAGTAATCATCGTATATTAGTATCCAATAAATGGAACGATTTTTAACATTCCGAAGGATTATAAAAATCGGTAATAACGATTACCCTTTGACGTATATATCGCTCATTTTCTCGCCGGTAAAGAAGGCATCGTCTTCCAAAACGACGTCCTCGGTATTCCAGATAATAACCCGAAGTTCGTAACCCTTTGGTTTTCGGGGTGAAATATCGATCGGTGGTCCCGGTAGCGGCATATCCATTGGAAACATATCGACCCACATATCCAATTTTCCCTGTTCGATGCCCGGCTTTTCCGGTTTATACAACGGACGACTCTCAACGTGTTCGGGTATCAGACACGTACCGATCCTCGGCATTGTGCCCCAACGATGAAGCACTTCCAAGGCTAAGTGTTCTTCAATTCCTGAATCGTAAAAAAAAAAAAAAATTGAACAATCAACAAATTTAGCATTCATCGAATTTTGTAACGCGTACTTAAGGACTAATTTGTTTATCCGATGCAGTTGCCGATTTTTCAATTTTTATTCCTCGGGCTGCGGCTTCGGAACGAAATTACTGTTTTTTTTTTTTTTTCATTTTTTACAATTCGTTACGTTAATCAAGATAATTAAGAATTGATAATTAAAATAATTAATATTAAAAAAAATTGTTAAGATATATCAAAGTTACCAATCGAACCTTTCGTATCGACGTAATATCGCATTTCTTCGTTGGACAGCGTAAAACTTTTTTCCCCGACGGTAACGAGACCGTGCGAATAAGTCGGTGGGTCGAGTTTCGCTTCTTTGCAAAGTTTCGACAATATTTGCGTCGGTTTCATCGGATCGCGCCACTTGTTGTAACCGGATCTGCGATCGCGAAAATGGAATAACGATTTTTGTTAATTCTTCGCGATGGTAAACCTTATTAGTCGATTTTTTATACCGGATATCAGAAAGAGAAATACGTACTCGTCGTAACGCCGCGCTATGCCACAAGTTGCCCGATGCTTACTGTAAAATCGGTTTTCCAAATCGATTTTTGTTTCGCCGATAACGTCATCGCTTCCTACGAGATCCCAATCCAATACTTGAACGGTAAGCAACGAGTCTTGAGGAAAAGTTGCTTCGATCTCAAAACACCTGAATACAAAAGATTTTCGGTGATAATCGATCGAACGGAAGCGTAAAGGGCGTTGTAAAGGTTTCGTTGGAATAGTGGATTTCGATAAAAATCAAATCTCCTATTCGTCATTACGATAAAAATCGCAGTAAGCAGCCGATTATGAATTTGTAGAATTTCCAATCGATAATTCGAACGATTTACTCCCTTTAAGGTCTTTTGGGGGTTTAATGAAGAAAAAAAAACGAACGTACTTTCCGAATACGGGATTCAGCTGCTTAGAGACGTAATTATCCTTGTCGCTTATTCTCTTATCGCCGAGCTGCAGAACGACGTAAGGATCCGCTTTGCCATTTGGATCGCAAGGGTGGAGATCGTTCCCTCTGACGATATACACCCTGACGAGTACGTGAATCGGCTCGTTGGACGGTATCGGTAAACTCTGAAAGAAACCGATCTGAGAATCGAAACTCGTAACTCCGGCGGACGAAAAACTTCCTCTCGTCGTTTTGCCGGTTCCCCGCGGCGACGTGGCGCCTCCCGGCCATTTGTAAACCTTCAATCCGCCCTTAAAACTTCCGACTATTCGGGACGTATCCTCGACATCGTCGCCGCTTTTTTTTCCGCGATAAAGTTCGAAGGTGTCGAGCCATTCGCGAAATTCATTGAATTCCGTTTGCGCCTCAAGTTCCCTGTCGTATATCTTCATCAATGCGACATTTTTCTTGCCGTTTTCCAAAATCGGAGTTGCGCCGGCGCCGCTCTTGTTACCCAAATTCTTTGGACTCAATTTCGCAACGATTTTTCCTGCTGCGTTACCATTCGACGCCGATAAACCGAACAAACGCGATTTCTTCGCGGATTCGCTGAAATTCGAAGAATTCTTGTCCGGTAACAAATTCGCGGTTTCTCGATCCCGTGGATTCTCCATCTCCGCCATACCGACGGTCCACGATACCGTCGAACAGCCCGACAAATCGTTAGGATCGATTTCCGGCAAATTTTTTGTATTTCGCGAATCCGCGACTTCGGTATCGATTATCGCTTCCAGCGACGCGAAGTACTTTGTCCACCAATCCTTCGAACCGTTGTCGTCGAGTTCCGAATCTGATAATTAAAGAAATTTTTAAGTACATATGATTATCTATATATATTTTTTTTCGGGATGTTAACTACAAATAACTATTTTCTCTGTTAATTAAAATTAATAGTTATGAAGAAATTAAGAAAAAAAATAGAAAAACAAGAATTACCTCCCATTCCATCGTTATTGACGAGACTCTCTTTCCGTCGGAGATTCAGTCGCATTTTTTCCTTTTTACTGTCGATTCCCGACAGCGAGCGACGCACCAAATCCAACGATATTATGACGGTACTTTCTCCTCCAAAATCATCAACGTCACCGCCATTTACCATTAACGGAAGGGACACTGATAATATATTATTCAACTGTAGTAGAATGTGTTACAAAATCGTACTATTATTCTCGTCAATTAGTAGAAAAAAAGACTAATTGCGTATTTCATCGATTTACCGGTTTGACGAGATCGAGACGCGTTCTCGTCGTCCATATACTTTTGTATTGAGCTTATCGTGTGCGTACCGACGAGAGTATACCGACCGAAACTTCGACAATCAACAGCCCTTATAGTTACCGGCGGTCGATAAAGCTCCCGATCCGGCAATTCGAGATCGATAAACTTAATCGGTATTGAAAAATTCGGATTTTTCTTCGCATTCGTGATAACCGATGAGTGAAGAATGTGTCCGGCGCATTCGACGTCGACTCGCGGCTTATCAACGCTCATCAGATGTATCCTCTTGAGATCTCGCAATCCCCAAAATAATACTTCAATCCTAAAACCAAAATTAAAATGTTAATTTTTCATGCTGATTAATTTTCGCGATAAAAATCACAGTAAAATTCACAGATTTATAGTGATCGCCGGTGAGAAGTCTGATAATTCGTGAAAAATCAGAAACTTTTCAGGAATTTCTTTTTTTATTCCTCAGGAAAAATGAGAAAAATTAAACAAAATAATTGATTTTTCTTCGCACGTTAGGCATTCGAAATAAATCGAAAAAAATTTAAAAACAAAAAAAAATGAAGTGAAACGCTGATTAATCACTGAATTAAATTTCACCGAAATTACGCAGAATTTTTATTAGTTTTTAGTATTTATCGTGTTATCGATCGTTCACCTGTATCGGGATAACGTCGGTCGGATTCCAAAGGGAACCGGAAATATCGGTCCTTCATCGATCCCACTACCGTTGGCTCCGGCGCTTCCGGATAATCGTCCGGACGTTGGAATCTCATAATCTCGATAATACTTCGCGTCGGGCAATTTCGGCTCAATATCTTGTTTCTCACCCGGCAGTGGATACTCTATTAACTCGAATACCGCTAAAAGTTCACCGGCCGGTTCTAGTCCCCTTGTAATTTGATACCACTCCAGCGACGGTGGAAATTCGGGAGACTTGTAAACTTCCGTTCTCAGCTTTACGTGAGTACGAGCCAAAGTTCGTCCTATGTACTCCGCTTTGCCCTTCAGAACGAAAGGAAAAGGGTATTATCAAAAAAAAGAAAAAAAAAGAAAAAGCTAATAGCAAAAAAAGGGTAAAAACCGGTAATTTCCGGTTTTAATCGGCCATACAGCAATAAATTCGACGAAAATCTCGAAAAACTGCGTCAGACAGTTTTCTCTGTCGAGTTAATGATTACTTTAAGTGATCATTTTCAATCATCGAAAAAAAATGTAAAAAGAATAAAAAAATTTTCTTTTAGAAGTTAATTAATTTCAGTTTTTTATTTAAAATTTTTTCTTTTTAATTAAAAAAAATGTAAAAAAAATTTTAAAACGGTTGAATTTTTTTTTCCTGTTTTTCATTAGTGCTTCGGATTTGACATAAAAAAATCAGAATGATTAGCGTATTTTATCCATAGAGAAAAAAAATCGTGAATAATTGACTTACGACTTTATCTCTATCGAAGAGCTCAATAACCACTGTTGGCGGTTGCTTCTTGATAACGCAACTTGTACCGTATATAATGATGTTATCGATTATCACGAGTTCATCCCAAGTTGGACTTAAAGTTTCGTCGATAACCTGAGTAGTCTTACTGAATTCGCCACAAATTACTCTGGCGAAAGGATCCGATAAACCGGAAGCATCGCTGCCTATCAACGATCGCGCTTGATACATGTGCGCTCTTAGCTGGAATTTCTAAAAAAAAAATTGCGTTTTTTAAATTAGCTAATACCTGCTAAATGTTTTGCTTATTTAATTAAAGGGTCTGCAACAGTATGTATAAATTGTCCGTAAAATTCCGACCTCGTCGTTCCAATTGTCTCGTCAGAAAATAGTATTGAATATCAACCCGTTTTTTGGCCGCGCAGCGACGGCCGCATTTTGATTAAATAATAATAACTTCGTTGTTTATCAATATTTCTCGACAAAAGAAAAAATCAAATTCGGCAACACTATGTATAAATTATCTGTAAAATTTCGATCACGTCGCCCCAATTCTCTATTCAGAAAACAATATTGAATATCAACCCGTTTTTTGGCCGCGCAGCAACGGCCGCACTATGTTTAAATAATAAAAACTTTATTGTTTTTTAATATTTTTCGACCAAAAAATATCTCAAATTCGGCAACCCCATGTATAAATTGTACGTAAAATCCCGATCTCGTCGTCCCAATTCTCTATTCAGAAAACAATATTGAATATCAATCTGTTTTGTGGCCGCGCAGCAACGGCCGCGCTATGTTTAAATAATAAAAACTTTATTGTTTATTAATATTTTTCGCCAAAAAAATAACTCAAATTCGGCAACCCTATGTATAAATTGTACGTAAAATCCCGATCTCGTCCACCCAATTCTCTCGTCAGAAATAAGTATTGAATATCGACCGGTTTTTTGTCCTTCAAGCGCCTGCAGACCTTTAAGTTAAAAAAACGATTAAAAAAAGAAACCTACATGTTTCTCGACGTAATGTATAGTTGAGGGTGCAAGTGCTCGCGGCCTCTCAATGTTTTTCAACTCGTTGCTCATCTCGTATCCCTTCGGTAATCCCTGAATCAAATATTTCTTGTGTTTCAATATCCCGAGCCACATGTATATCTGAATCTTCGCCTGAACGGTCCATCCGCTCGTGCCAAATCCTTTTTTTCCCGGTAGCTGAGTGAATTTTTTTAGTTTTTACATTCATCACGACACAACTGACCATTTTCATTGGTTCATCTCTTCTCTTTTTTTCGCCGAATGGCAAAACTTTTGTACCTTGAGAAACATGTTTTGTACTGTTGCGCAATAACGGCCGGACTCCTCGTCGACAATTGAATATATTATATCGCGAGCGGACATTCTGTGATACGCTACTCTCCTTCCCGAACTGATTACCCACACGAACACATCCGGTAGCGATTGTTGCGGCTAATAATGGCAATTATAAAAAATATACAATTGAATTCGCGATATCGTATCCGATTGATAATGAAATTACGACTCAATGCGCCGCTAAAAAATTAGTATTACATCCTCTAAAAGAAATTTTAGTTTTTCCAAACACGTCCGAGTCGTCTTCAATTTTTCTTTCATCGTATTTCTCGTTACAGTGGCCTTCAGAGTTCTCGCGACGAGACCAATGTTCTCCAATTCCCGCTGACATAATTTTATTCTCTCGCGGTCGAGCTTCGTCTTTCCTAAACCCGGACCACCGGTCGAACTCGATTTGCTCAGAGTTACGTAACGATTGCAACCCATCGACAATTCGTCTAATACGGTTTTGAAGATTTTTTCAACCTTCGCGTCGTCCTCGTGAGCATTTATCGTCGCCAAACCTTCTTCCTGCAAAATGAAACCATTTTCTTTTAGTACAAAATATATATTGATGAACGTCGAGGTGTGAATCTCCCAATTAATGAACAAAATTTTATTTACTTCAAATATCTCCGGAATTTAGTAGACATTTTTTTTTATCTTTCATTTAAAATTTGTATTTTTTGAAATTCTCAAATTTTAAGGTGTTAAGAATCTTGAGTACAAATTTCACTTTCATACCTTTAAAATTCTCAAAATTAAACGGCTTTCAAAGGGTTGCGTTGCCTTTTATCGAATGTCCAACGCCATTAACTCGAAACAGCGTTTTCTATATCCACTGACAAAATATCTCGAAAATTGTCTTTTAATTTTAAGACGATGTTGTTGGATACTTTTTCTATTTTATTATGCAAAATCAATATTCTCGATATCTTCAAAACGTTTGATTTTTTTTTTTTTAGATTTTTACCGTATCACGAAGTTGCGATATTTTTATCGTGTTAATCTTCTGGTTGAGAATTTGCGTGTAATACATCCGTAAAACACCCCTTACGTGTTACGTGTCCATTTATTGGAGGATTCACTCTCGTCGTCCATAATTTATGCTCTTCTTACCAATTTGTCGACAATTTTTCCTATCATATTGCTATTGTACATTCGTCGCCTGTAGTCGGGCCAAACGCTTCGCACGTGAAGACACGGCTTGTCGTCCCAATATGGGAGGAAATAGTATAATTTATCATGAGTCATTGGCTTCGCTGGATTGGTTGTGCTTTGCCAAGATCCGCCGCCGTCGCAGACTAAGTGACGCCGCGCAGAGTCATCGGCAACTGGTGTATCAGCAACAAGTGAACTCGTACTGCTTTCCGCCCCAATGCCGCTGCAACCCTTTGAAATTCCGGTCATCTCCAGGCTGCGCGCTTCCTGCAAAAATTATTTTAATTATAAATATTTACCAAAATAGATAATTCTCGAATAATTTTTTTTTGTTATCGACATTTTTGTTTTAATCGAATAAATATTTATTTACAAATAAAATTCAATATAAATATTCATAACAAATCCTATTTTCGTGACATTAAAAAAATTCGATAATTTTTAATATTTTTAATATAAAAAAAAAGGAAAAAGCGAAAAAAATTTGTTAATTATTAAAAAATATTGTTGATCTTAATTTTGGCCGATTGAATACTAATTAACCCGATTGAGTTGTTATTTATCAATAATTAAACATTTATTTCGTCACATCGAACTATAAATTACTATAAATTTGGTAACTACGAAAAATTATTTTTTTCCATGTAATTTCGAGATATTGTGCGGATTATCGTCTGTAGACTTATTAATTAACCCTTTTATCGCGAGAACCTTTGAGCTTTCGTTGTGACCGTCTAATATATTTCCGGCGTTGCCGATCGATATCTCAAAATACATCGGCTTCTCTCCGAGTTTCTTGTCGATCATCGTGGCGTCCATTATCGTTGCGAATAAAAAGAATTCCTCGTTCGTCGCGTATGCTGTTTCGTTCGCGGGAACCGTTTGCGTTACTTCCACATCCGATGTGGTCACTGCACCGCCAACGTTGTCGGCGTTGTCACTCATTTCTGTTCTTATTGCGATCAACAATCTGAAAAAAAAAAAAAATTTAAAGGATCCGATTAAATGCAGAAAATTTCTTTGCCCTTTAAAAAAAAAAAAAACTTCGATTAATCGTGCGTACCGCGCTCTGTAAGAAATTCCTTCGCCCAATCCGGTGTTCAGCGTCGAGTGTCGATCGACCAAACTGTAATCCCTTATACTGCCGTATAAATGAACGAACGCCGGTCCAAAGGTCGGAAGAAATCCTTTCTCACCGTCGTTACTTATCTCTTTAAGATCTATGAAGTGCGTACCGATTACGCTTCCGTTAACGGGATCGTCGTCGCACAATTGTAACTTTATACGCTGACAAAGCGGCGGAAACATTTCCGTGAATATCACTTGTTCATTCCATACCGGCGCATAACTGTTCCTCTTCACGCTGGTTTTGCCCTGAAAAAACGCCGAAAAAATTATATTATAGAAATATATTTACGAAAAAAAAAAAATTAATTTTAATTAATTCGTCGCAAGGAGAAAAATCAATCAAAAGTTACCGTTACTTCGTGTACTTCTTAGAGAAAAATATCGAAAAAATGTAAAGCGCTAGAGAAACGGAAGTCGAGGAAAAAATTATACTGCTTTGATGACACGGTGCATTTTTTTATTTTTCGCTAAAAAAAATCCTTTTATTACGAAAAAAAAAAAACTTTGTACAATTATAATTAAAATAATTTTTTTGCACGAAAGATAGTGAAAAATGTCGAAATTCGCGAAATATATGTTCAACAAAATAAGAAAAAGTACAGACAAAAAAAATGTTACTTAAGGAAACTGATTTTTTTTATGTAGAGAAAATCAAAGAAACGTTACATTTTTTTTCGAGTTCTGTTTGAAACTTTGCGCAAATATTTGTATTTTTATTGCTTTTCAAATTTACTTTTTATTTAATCGAAGAAAAAGTTTGAAAAAATATTGGAGTTAACGGCGCAAAAAATCAGTGATAAAAATTTGAAAGTTCGTTGTAAAATGTTAGTTATCGATAAATGCGATAAATAGATGAGAATATCGAGAATCTTACGGTCAAACCAGCGAAGGAGATGCGGACGTATGGATCGACGAGATCCTTAAGTTGCCCGGTGAATGCTTTCTTAACATTTGCCATAACGCTGCTGTTCATTTTTGGTAAACCATCGGCTCGAAAGACCTTAACGATGTAACGCGCTCGTTGCCTTTCGATCGGCCCGCCGCCCGGAAGCAGCAGATTTCCTTCGATATCGTCGTCGTCCCTTTCGGCGCCTTTTATTGGTATTTTAACGGAATCTCCTTTACCGATCACACTAATATCACACTTTAAATAACCCTTTGGTCCTCCGGCGACGTCGTCAGGATCGGTCAACAGCGCCCATTTGTGATAAAATTGATGATCTGATTTAATAGAATTTAATTCAATTTTTTTTTTTTTTTTTTTCGTCGTAAAAACGATTGTTCAAATTTTATTTTTCACATCAATTTTACCTGTTTGCGCCCATACCGTGGCGATGTCTAATTTAAATGTCCCCAAAGTAAGATTGGCGCGCAAAATATTCCGCGATTGTTGCACCTGCGAAGTATAATAGACGACGCGATAGCCTAATTTTCTTTTTTTTTTGCGGCTAATAATCTATGCGGTAAATTGTTATTAATTTTCGGATAATCGATTGCAAAGACTCACCGACAGTGTGATTATTTTGTCGAGAAGCATTACCGGCGGCATATGAAAATCGAAGACGAAATACTGGAAATTGATAAATGTTCCATTATAAGATTCTATTTTATCGGTACCGACCGATCGTTTTACACCAGAAAATTAGCGGAAAAGCGACCGCAAGAACGCGGACAGTCCGGTCGTTTCGTTAATTAGCGACCGAAAAACGACCGCGAGATGCGACCACCCAGAAAAGCGCCAAATTGGTCCATTTCTGGACGTTCACTTTTCACGGCCGTATTTCGTCGCTAATTAAATGGTCGTTTCTGGTCGTTTGTCTGGTTAATTTTTGGCACAAAATGGCACCAGTCGTTTCACAGTCGTTTTTCCGTCGTTTTAAAGGTCGCAATTGTTCGCTACAGTAATATAATTGGGAAATATATAAATCTTTTTTTTTTTTTTGGAACTAATATTTGAAACTCCGTAATTTCATGGCAATTATTTTAATTTTTTTTTTTAAATCATTGACCGATGAAAATGTCCGTTTAAAATGAAATTCAAAAATCTTTGGAGAAAAGGAAATTCGCGAACTGTTTGCATAGCGCTGAATTCCGGAAATTTTTCGCTTTATTGTTCGATAAATTTAGTGTTCCGGTATTCGAAATTTTTATGCATACATTGGTTCATCAGACTTAAGGCGCAATGCTAGTAAAAAATTAATGTCCTTTTGCAGGAAAGTAAATTATTGAATTTAAAGGACTTTTTCGGACAATTCTTGGCGCGAGACTTTCGTACGTAAAGGTTTACTTGCCTCATTATAATACGGACAATTAGTGGACTCTTTAACACTCGTATACTTCCGCTGATCGTCAATTTGTACGCAAACGACAGGATCCATGTTGAGACCAGCGAGTTGTCGGGCTTCGATAATAGTTATGCACACTTGATAATGTTGAGCTTTTAGCGAAAAGTCGCAGGATCTCGAAGAAATTTTCTCGCCTCCGTGCCGATGACTCTGAATATTTCAATAAAAAAACAATTAAAAAAAAATCATTTTTTTTTAATTCGTAATTGTTATTTAAAGATGTATTACACGTAAATTTCCAACCAAAAGTTCAATACAATAAAAATGTCACTACATCGCGATACAGTAAAAATCTGAAAAAAAAAAAAAATCGAACGTATTAAAGATATCGAGAATATTGATTTTGCATAATAATGCGGAAAATTTATTAACAAATAAGTAAATAAATAAATTGTTCAATAGCCAGTGAAAGTTCTTTTTTCTCATTTCGAATGAATTTGTTCATTTTTTTTAGAAACCATATAAATTTTTTCAAAGTTTTGATTTTTGTAATTTTTTTTCGAAATTTTGAAAAATGTATATAAAGACACGAATTTTGGATATGTTTTCACGGCAATATTCCGCAGCATACTCGTGAAGTTTTGGGGCGATTTTACTAAAATTTACGCAATAATAGCGTTAAAAAAATGTGAATTACGAGATTTTCAAAAATTTTCCAAATTTCTGAAAAAATTCGTATGGTTTCGAAAAAATTTAAAGATTCATTTGAATTAAGAAAAAAAAAAGTTTCACTGACTATTTTTTTAATTGTTTATTTGTTAATAACATTTTGTAATTATTACGCGAAATCGAATTTTTTGATGTCTTCAGTACGATCGATTTTTTTAAAGATGTTTACGGTATTGGTAAGTTTTGGAAATTTTCGT
Source organism: Cryptus viduatorius (assembly GCA_964006125.1). Taxonomy (NCBI): domain Eukaryota; kingdom Metazoa; phylum Arthropoda; class Insecta; order Hymenoptera; family Ichneumonidae; genus Cryptus; species Cryptus viduatorius. The sequence continues at coordinate 6,407,098 of OZ023226.1, forward strand.
GAAATCGTATTTTTTGGCGGGAAAAGTACGTGTGAAAAATTCTTAATGAAAATTGTTATAATTTCGTAAAGTTGAAAAATCGTGCCTTGGATATCGCGCGACGAGAATTCTTTCTGCCGAACGTCTCTTCCCGATCGGCAAGATCGCCCGATTGATCGTCCCGAATAAAATCGGCGTCTGCACGATCGGCGTCGTTGTCCTCGAGATGCGATGCATCGTTATCGCCGAAAGATAAATCCGATTCGAGAGACGTTAAGGATCCCGTTCTCGAGGCGTTCGAACTCGTCGCGCGATCGCAACTCGTATCTATCAGTCCTCGCGTTTCGCTGCAATCGGTGCTTTCGCAAGATCGCGCCCTGGAGGGTCGTTCCTTTCCCAATCGCATAAACGATCTCACGGTTTTAAATGCGAGCGAAGATCTACCGATTTATCATCGTTTCGTCATAAAATCGCACAATTAAACGGCTGTATCGTTACACTTCCGGCAAATTTCGGTACAGAAAAAACTTCGAATATTTCTGAATGTAATAAAAATTCGAAAAAAGAAAAACTTAACCATTTTAAAGATTCTAAGAACATTAATATTGCATAATAATAATGCCAAAAATTGATCAACAAATCGAGAAAAAAAAGAATTTTACCCCGACATCCGGTAATGTAACTTTTTATTAAGCAGAAAATCATCCCTTTATTTTTCTGAATACATAAATACATTTTTTTCCATTCGATTTTTTTTTAATTTCGAAAATTCCATTTTTACGAAAAAAAAAATCCAATTTTTATCCAATTCGGAAGTATTCGAATTTTTTTCTAAATCTCTCTTTTGTCTAAAATGTAACGATCGATTCTCCTTAATCATTGTTATAGAATAATCATTTATCTTTTGTTTTTCATTAACACTAATAAGAGAACAATTATGTTTACTTTCGCTCGGGTGTCGTTGCCTCCGACTTGACGCTGCGATTCGATGATTTTGCGGCACTGCGCGAGGAGGAGGAGTTTGCGACAATACGATGATTTCCTCGATGTTGCTGTTGGACGAGATTTTTTATTTTGCTCCATGACTTCACGTCCGAATTTCCAGCCGGACTTCGATTTCTACTTCGACTCTTAACCTCGCGATTTGCCAAACTACGTTCGAGATTAGCAATATTTTCCTCAATATCGATTAGCATTTGTCGCTCGTCTTGCAACATTTCCGTTGTCGCGTATGAAGTGCAACTGCCGTCCGGCGCTTCGTAACGAATTTCGAACGAAACTATCGCCTTGAAAAATTTACGCGCGTCAATAAGGGAATAAGCATTACGAGTTATTGCTGATCAGGCGATTGTGAAAAATTATCGCATTTATTAACGTACCGGTAATGGTTTATTATTTAGATCGACGAGGGCATCGATTATCGATACTCGACCGTCTCGTACGACCGATTGAAGTACGAGACCGTACCTCGCTATGACTTTTTCATTACGCATTACATTTCTCGATACAACTGACAATTCCAGGCTTTCGATCTCTTGAACCGCCGTTCCGAAATTCCACGTGAAACTCTGAAATTTTTTTTTATTTTCGTACCCAAAACATCGATGTATGTATAATTTTCGAACATATAAATTCACGTTTATTAAATCATGCAAAACACGACAGTAAAAAAAATGTATATTTCCAATAATAATAACAACAACAATAATTCTTTAACACAAAACTTCGATTCAATCATCGAAATGAAATCGATCGATAATCGATATATTTATTTATCGATATTTCTAATAATACGAAAAAATAATACGATAGTTCAATGTTTCGTGCATTTATTTTCAAATTGTGAACAATATCAAGAGCCGCTATAACGTCTCGACGCAAATACGTAAAAAAAGAATTTTCATTAATACAATAGTCACGTTTTTTTTTCACATAACTGAGAAAGAAAATTCTTGCCTGATTAACTTCGACGAGTTCCTCAGTGTCTTGAAGAGCACTCGAGTAATGCGAGACTCCTGAAATATTTGCTTATTACTCAAAGAGTCGAAACGCGCCACCGTTGACCTTGGCGACGGTTAAGAGGACAGGCAAGACGAATAACCGTGGTACACGAAAGTGTGAATTAACTTATCGTTTTTTTTTTTTTTCTTTTTACCTCTAAAGTCGATCTTGACGAATCTCTCGGCTTTGCCGCCACCGCTAAGACCTTTAAAGTTCTTCACTATCACTACTATTGCCATTGTGACGCGAATAATATGACGAATAAACGTAGGCGCAACAGTTGAAGAAGAATGAAAATCAAGGAGTTCTTTCGTCAGTCCACTGAATGTCCTTTTTGTCTCGTCGTAATCTTCGCGACGATAATTCGCGCTTCGTCGCCCCGTTTTTCCCACATTACGAAAAAACACGAAACAAAAAATCCGCGATGTTTTTTACGTTCACGAAATTATAAAAACGAACTTTTAACTCGTGAATGACCTTTTTGCCTATCGTAACAACGGAAACTAACAATTTTCGTTTTATTAACTCCCGACAAACGCCTACTGTTAACTAATCTGTCAAGTGCCCGTTGCAGTAACGGCGACAATAATAAACACGGAAAACGTCCCGGGGACGAGAGAAAGAGAGTGAGCGATTGTTAGAGAGTTCCGAAAGGCATGTGCGGGTTTAATTGAAGCCACCGAGCACTTCACCACCGACTGACCGAGTTGCGCGCCTTATCTATCGGCCTTCTCTCGTTCTCGCGCACGGAAACACACTACTGACACGATTATAGGTATAGCGTCCTGTGTAGATATCCTGGGAACCTGTGGGGAAATAGGGCGCACGCGCAAAATACGCGTAAGGAACGTTTTTTTTTCTTTTTTTTTTTATTTCGTTTTTTCCCTGCCGAGGCCTTTAGCCCGTAGCGTTGACGACGCCGATATGAATTGTTTATGGCGGGTACACGAGAGACGAGAATTCCGTGGCAGCCTCCGCCCTTTTTTTTTTCACGTGCATTTCGCGTTCCCCCGGGACAACAGGTGAACATTCACGGGAACACAGCGAGCGGTTAAATCAACGGAGGGTAAACGAAATTTCTCGCGTATCCCTCGTCACGAGCCCCGAGTCGAACGTTGTAACGCGATCGCGTTAATTGTTTTTCGATAGGCTTCTCGTGTTTTTTCGCCATTAAACTATTGCCGACGGCAAATTTTCAGCGCGTAAAGGAGTTACTTAGGTCGGGTCAAGCGGATCAATAAATGAAAGGCTGTACCAGGCGTGCGTCTTAGTTCTTGTAGTCCGCTGATACCTCGAGGATCGAACACCATAAGCGCCCGTAGACTACCTGTGGCACGCAATCATACCGCGCTAGGTAACACGCTGCGTATCGGCGCTGCGATGTATACAGATTGATTAGGAATGTTTTGCCTCTTTGCGATTCATTATTCACGACCTTTGTGTTTCATGTATATTTATTATCAGACTTCATAGTTTTTACTATTTTTTTTTCCTCCCGCCGTTTTGCGTTTTCATAGTTGCTGCGAATGATTAGAAAAATATTAATTGCGCGGTTTAGAAATTCAAGAACGAACGAAGGAATTTAACGATATTCCGGAAATTTTCCAAAATATAAAAAAAAAAAATTAAAATCGATGATATTGTAAATTAATCGAATTGATTAATTAATTAAAGATGATTAATCATCATTAATAATTCATTTATTACGAATTATCATTGACTCATTGAATTATTATTATGATTATTATGCGTAAAAAATCGAAATGTAACTAATTTTTTTTTTTAAATATACGAAAGATCGTTAAAAAAATAGTATCGAAAAATCGAAAGTGAAGGGAAAAAAAAGTGTACGAGCGAAGGACGAAGAATTACAAGGATATTGACGCATTTTTCGAGGACGAAAAAAAAATTGTGTTCATGTATAATATTTATTATTAGCATTCGTAGTTTTTACAATGTTTTTTTTCCGATGATTAGCGCACAAAGTTGCTGCGAAGGTTAGAAAAAAAAAGTATTGCATGATTCAATTATTCCTCAGTGATTATGATTGAGCAGTAGGAATAATTCTAATCAGATACGATACGGAAATAACCCGATATGGAGGACGACTATGTTGAGAAATGATTAAAGCTGTGGCACGGATTTTCGTGCTTTTATATCCCCGGAATTTTTGAAGCGCATAGTCATTTTTGAGAATTGCAAATGTTTATTTACAAAAATCTCGTTAAATTTTTTTTTTTTTTTTCTACAAATGAGCTTTGTTCAGAAAACTCCCGATGATCGGCAGAGCTTTTATCTTATCGCTCACGAGATCCAAACAGAATCGCGCCGAGCCGAAGTTTTTGTAGACGAAATAAAGAATTCCGAAGTAAAAGGAGTAGACGGCGGCGTGATGGATTACGTAAAGCCTGCGAACGAAAAAAAAATTTTATGAAAAAAAAAAAAAGAAAAAAAAATCAATAAAAAGAAATTAATTAATAATAATTAATAAAAATGATTATTATTAACATTTTTTAATAATTATCATTGCTATTATTATTATTAATAATCATTAATTAATTCATTAATTTTTTTTATTTTTATGTTAAGAATTTTTTTTCACGATAATGACGAGATAAACGGAAGTGACGAAAAAATCGCTCACATTTTCTGATGCATTCGAGCTCTCGGCAAAGTTTCAAGTTTCTCCTTCATGCAGTACTGCCGCGCGCCGAGAATGATATTTTTGAGATATTCCATAACGTCGATGTGGAGGAAATCGAAGGGAAACAGAAGTTTGTCTTTCGGACTCATGTCGCCCCAGAGGATTAAGACATTTGTGTTGTGAAAGACCCACTCTCGCGTTGTAAAGTATTGCAACACATCGAGACCGTCGGATATGCGTTTTTGAATGCGCACCATGCTAAAGGGTAAAAAAAATCGAAAAAAAAAAAATCACAATTAAAAATAATGAAAAAAAAAGACGAAATCGAAATCGAAATTAAAATAAATAAAAAATGGATAAAAAACACATCGAAATTAAACTAATAAAAAATCGAAATTAAAATAAATAAAAAATCGATAAAAAAAAATTCTTTCGTAAAGACGCGAAAAAAAAGATGATAAATAACTTACAATCGTTTTTGTCGAAAAATAAGCATAAGAAAGTCGATGAAGTAGGCGGGCATCAGGTGAAAGAAGAACACGAAGAGATAGTGAATAAATTTGTTCGCTCTAATGTCGCCATCGGGATACCATATAGCGCCTTCGAAGGGATAATCGTGAACGACTTTTCTTCCTTTTTCCAGTACTTCGCCCCAAGTTATCGGCATAACGCCGCTCTGCGTGATATTGTAAACCGGAATGCCTTTCAATCTGTTTTTTCGTAAAAAATCGATTTGTTTGGTATTTAAAAAACGCCACGTGGAGATAAAATGAGCGGTTAAACGATAAACGGTGTGATAATTAAAGACAATTAAAGCGAATGACTGACCTCGTGGAAACGGTGCCTGTGGCGATTCTACAAGAAATCGCTATCAGGGCGTTTATTGCGAAATCGACGGGTATAACTTCGGCGTGAAAATCGGCGTTACAATGCATCGATCTTATAACACCTTTTCCGGCGCCGACGATCAGTCCAACGGGTCCATTAAGATTGTCGACCCAACCGGGCAGCGGCTCTTTCCACGCGGGTGTAACTGCAGCAATAAAATCGTAGGAATTTTTATATACATATAGACGACGAAGAGCATCGCAAGAACAACGCATACATCGCGGCGCCATGAGTTTCGGAATTCATTCGGAAATAATGCAATAACGCCGAGTCACAGAGGGGTCACTTACCGATCGATGGTCTCGCGATGACGCACGGCAAATTCGGATATTCCTTTGCCACCAAACTCTCCGCGAGTCTCTTGGAATAAGTATACGTGTTTGGATGGGGTTCCAGCAAACTGTGGAAAAAAAAAAAAGTTTCCGTTTAATTCGGAGAAATTTTTAATAATTATTACGAATTAAATAAAAATCTGAAACTAATAAATCGAGGAAAAGGTGCTAAAAACATTGATTTTTGATAGTAATAATAATTTTTAAAGTTATTAATAAGATGGATCTGTACAGAAATTTTATAATGCGTCATCGGTTTTTTTTTTTTTGTAGCAATTTATTCGGAAATTTGGCGAAATTTTTTTCACTTCCGAAAATTCCGGTTATCGAAAAAGTGTTTAACGGCTATTTGCGAAAATATAGTGAAAAATAGGAACTTTTCGTAAATAAAAAAAAAATTTATCAAAAATTAGAAATTTAGAAAAAATTCTGTTTAAAAAAAATGCGTTAATAATGATAAGTTAATTTTTTTTTTTGGAATTAATAACTTCTTGTTATTATTATTATCATTATTATTATTATGTAACGTTTCGAAATTTTCGATTCGGTGTATTCGATTTTTTTTCGGAATCTTCAACTTCAAACGATAACAGATCATCAATTAAGAAAAAAAAATATACAAACTTTGGTGTTATAAGTTCGAGAGCTCTGTCATCGAGAAACTTGACTAATCGCATTATATCGTGGGGTTCGTTCGGCGAATCGTAAACGCGTTCGCCGAGTTCCTCCTGATCAACGTGACAAAACGCCGTACTAAGATGCACGAAGGCTAAAAGTTTCTTCATACTCTTCGCCAACTCCAGCATCGATGCAGTTCCGATCTTAAAAAAAAATCGCAATTTTTTTTTTTTTTTTTTTCTTTCAGAATTGCAAAAATTATATTGGAATGTCGTTTTTATCGTTTAGGGTAATGAGTGCGGGAATTTTTTATTTATTTTTATGATCGACCGTCTACAATCGAAACAAAAAAAAAAACAATTTTTTTTTTTTTTCGTCATAAAAATGCAGAAATTATATCAGGTTGACGGTGTTTTCATTTATGGTAGTGTGACTGGAAATTTTACATATATATATATATATGTTTTTTAATTGTGGTCGACCGCTTACCGTATTCATCTCGATCGCGTCCTTGAGCTTCGCTTCGAGTCTCAGGGTCGCGGCACCGTGAAAAACAACGTGTACCTCGTCAATCAGACGCTCGCGCTGGTCCTCGGTTATTCCCAAATTCTCAGCGGATACGTCACCTTGAACGGCGGTGACTTTTTTCATTACCGATGGCTTCTCTCTTCGTATCCTTTCGAACATCTAATGAGGCGACAGGTATAATGTTTACGATACGGTAGAATCGCTAATATGTTTACACAGTAATCATATATTGATATATATATGTATATATACTCGTATGAAGTTGTGAGCTCACCGGCAACTTAAACATATCGTCAATACGAATATCCGGCGTGCGTCCGCGTTTTGATCGGAGAAGTATGTAAATTCTATCGAGATCGCTGCAAGTGTACAGTAATTTCTCGATGAGAACTTTGCCCATCAGACCGGAACCTCCGGTGATAAATATCGTTTTTCCTCTGTAAAAGGATTGTATTTCGCTCGGTTCACCCGTTGTGTCCGCCATTTTTTTTTCGTCCGCGATTATTCCGACGATAATCTGATATAAACAGCGAAAAAAAAAAATTAATCTCGACTTCGATAAGTGCAGCGAGGAAAAATCGAAAAGCTAAATCGGGCGCTCAGCTGTCCCAAGCAAATCATACGATCTTTAAAACAACGAAAAAACGACTATGAAACGAATGCGAAAACTTCTCGTCATTTTGTACGAAAAATTCAACGGAAAACCGCAAAACGACCACTCATTTGAAAAGTGCGGCGTTTTTTGAGGTTATCTTTGGGTCTATCGGACTGCTATTGATGTATTGAAAATTCGCGTTGATTAAATTAAATAATTATCATGATAAGGAAATAAATTGTGTTGTTTTTTTTTATTATTATTTATTTTCATTGACGATAGAGTCGGTTTGCCAGCAGGAAAAACTTTCTCGACGGTAATTCGTGGTGTCGAGAAAAAAGTCCGTGAAAAATTTGAGGGCCAATTTCGAAGTTTTTCACAACATTTTCGGGATAATAGGGGAAACATTTTTCAAAAGAATGAATGGATGAATTCAGGCGACGAGCCGCTGAAAGATCGAAATATTTTCGAAAATATCGACGAAAAAAAAAAAATTCAACGGCAATCAAAAAAATTGAAGGACGTTTTACGAACTTTTTAGGGCACAAAAAAAACTCAAAAACATTTTGAGGGCCACTGAATATGATGTAATTATTATTATCTTGACAAACAATAATCGCAACTGATCGTTAAACCGATATAATTGGTTGGCATACGAAAGATCGAAATCGAGGTGAGGTCCCGCGATCTTTTCGGCCGTCTCTATGGAATATTCCCAAAACCATGTTCTTGAGCTCTCGCGCGCGCCAATCTCTTCTCCCTCTCGATTTTTCGTCGAAGGGTCACCATGAACGCTTTCACGCATTGCCGCAGCGATACACGCGGGGTCCGTGCAATGCTATATCTACGAGTGGGTCGAATGGGTAGTTGCTAAGATATGCCGATCACGCAAACCTTATATCACTTTTAATGGTTCTACAATAAAATTTTACGACATTAAGAAAATCGAATATTGTAGTCGTATCAATAAACGCGTTAGGGAAAAATCCAAAAAGTTTTTTTTATAGTATTTTTGCTTATAATGATTTTTTTTATAATTTTTTTTTTATTTTAAAAATAATAATTCTTAAGGCGTCGTTACATTAATTTTTTCATTTAGCGCTCGAATGCTAAAGTTTCTGATATAAGTAAGTAATTTGTACAGCAAGCGCACCAACCGGACGCAACCAGAGTGGATCCGGCGGCTGCCTTTCGAAGTGCCTATTCACACGTTGCACAATGCAAGCGCAGCTATCGGGTATACACACCGGCTGTGTCCGCGCATTTGCGCAATATTTTTGCCCGAAACCTTTCGAACGCACTAAGCAAATTCTGTAAAACCCGTTGTGTGCTCGTATTTCATTACGGTGTCGGCTTGCCATGCGAAACTTCGTAGAGCAAAAAGCATTGAGCGTATGGGAAGTCGTTTCGGACGCAAATTAATCATCGTAATTGCGTTCGTAATTAAAATGCCGTCGTTATTAATCGACCGGAACGAATGGTAGATGTACTTTAACAGTACGTAATACGATATGTTTCAAAGACTTATTTATTTTCCATAAAGAAGATTTACATGTGTAGTTTTTATTTTCAATTCGCAAAAAAAACCCTTACGATGAAATCAAGTTAATTACGCGTGAAGTATACATCGAGTATATACATAATCGTCAAGTGAATCTTTATTTCCCGAACAAAAAAAAAATACATACGGGATTTGCAGCCTCTCAGTACAAAACTACGAGTACTCGAACGTGGGGACTACAAGGAGAAAGGCTCTCGAGAGCGGTTTGTTTTCCAACAACACAGTCGTCTCACCGAGTGTACGGGACCGGCGGGGAAGTGGGGGAAAAAAGTACCAAACGGCGAGTCGTTTTTTTATTACACAAAAGTAGAACCGCCGCGATTAATATACATAACCGACGGAGTTTATACGAAATGTAATATACGCATGCAAATAATCTTCGACGTTTCTCACCTATATATATTCGTTTTTTTGTCCACTCGCGTTACACGCTGCGAGAATAAATAACTGTCACGAATAAGTGTCTCGCGCGGTTATCCCGACGACGCGCAACGTTAACAGATCGCGATATAATTTGCGTTTTTTTTCTAACACGGTTGCGATCGTTTGCCGCGTTCCACTATAATTGTCGCGTCGTAGTTACAATTTTATTCGTATAACAATATTACAAACGATAGGTAAGGTGAAGTAGTGAAGTGGAGAACGCGCGCCGAGTCACTGAGCTCTGGCGATTCCTTCTCCGGTTTGTATGTCCTACTCTTGGCGGAGCATCTAGCCACATCGTATCCCCCCACCCACCGGATTGGCAATCGCGTTTACTTCGCGGGCCTCTTCACCTTTTCTTTCCCCTTTCGCTCGACAATTTTTTTTCATATATATAAACTCAACGGTTTGCTCACACGTACAGACGTTTACTCTACTGCCGGTATACGGGAATATCCAATATCATTATCTATCGAAGTAAATCCTCTAGTTGCGAGAGGCAGCTGCGCGTGTGTGCATTTTGCAACGTGTGCGCAGTGTTCCTGTGTTCGCGCGCGACGAGGGGCCCCTCGTTACTAACGTTAAGTGAAATCGACCATTACCTTTCCAATTACTTTTCTTCAGCAAAGAATCTCAATACGATTACATTTCTATCGTTAGCTCTCGCGTACCGCCAATGCACAAAAGACGTTGAGTAACGTCCTTTCACATTACACGCGCAAGAAATCTCCGATACTTGATTAACGGCTTTTATTCACGCGGATATTAGATCGACGGTGACACAATGCCCACCGGATATATCGTGCGCTTTTTGAGGCCGCGCTGCTCGTCTCGTTTCAAATATGATTAATAATCGATTCGCCGATTGTTTCGTTTGTGCAATATACACGCGCATCGCCTGTAATTTCTATTCTGCTAATGTACAAACAACGAGAGTCACGACCCACCAATGATTTACCTCAACTACGATCGTTAACGACCGTTGGACTTTGACGATGAAAAAGACTCGATCTTTTTCGCTTTTAAATACAATATAATGATGCATTTGTCCGTTAAATATTCTACGTTGCAAAACATCGTTTTAATACGCAAATGTTGCAAATCATTGGTTTGTAAAAATGACAAAAAATTACGGTAATAAAGACGAAGTATGAAAAAAAAAATTTTGCAAAGGTTAAGAAAAAAATTGATTATCAAATGTCGTGAGTCTTGAGAAGAGGCTCGATTTTTTCCCCATTAGATACTCGAACGACGCATTAGCTTTATCACGACCCAACATTTTAACGCACAATATTAAAATGTTATGCTTATGAACATTCAGCAGGTAAGTAACATGGAAGTGACATGTAATGTACGATTGATATATTTAACGGTTATTTTTCGTTTTGATATGTAAAGTTACGTAATAAAACTTGTGTAACGACGGTTACATAATAAAAACTTTGTAACAATGTTCGTGTAATAATTTATTGCGTCTCTAAGCGATTCAACTCTGCGCCATTAACGATAATCTTCGAGAGTACAATTTTATACTGAAGTGTGTATCACGTGGTTATTAACGAACGATATATCGTAAATATACGCGTGTCCTGACCGCGAGAAAATCTCGCAATGAAGAACTTTGTTCTTTCACTTCGTTGAGGACGGTGAAGAGAGATGTTGGTTCATCTATTTCCGTGACGCTGCAATCCGCGCTATTAATGCATATACTTGACGCGCATAGATACACCTGAATGCTTTCATCGCGATTTTCTGCACGCATCGTGCTGCACTCTTGTCACGGTCAGTTTCTTTTCACATGCGAGAGGAAAAATACCCGCGAAACGCCGCGAAACGTACGGGGAACGATAAAAAGTAAATTAATCGAATGAGACGTGAGTTGCTGGGGATACGGAGAGCAAACTTTTCCTTTCGCCCCGAACGCAGTGCGAAATCGCGCGCCTTAACGACGAGTTGCAAAATTTTCGCACGAGCGAAATAACGCAATGTGTCGATTAATCGTTTTTTGACACTCGTAGGTTCGCATAGTCGCTAGAATGTAGGAAAAAAAAAACATTCATTTTATCGTCATTAGGTTCGACGTGTGTCGAGAAAATTCGTAACGAAACGGAAAAATAAATCGAAACAAAAATGATTCGTTATTTTTATTTATTTATTATAACCATATATGGCGTCGAAAAAAAATTATAAAATCGGGAAAATAAATCGATTGTCCAAGTTTATAAAATCTCTGTTTTTTATTCATGCTGTCAACACGCGGGCCGTTGAACAAACACGCCCACACGCACGCGCGCACACACACACACAGACACGCGTTTCGTATAATAGCGGGTGTACAAACATATGCGTTTATTATAATTAAATAAGTGTGATTGATAACGGTAGCTATCAATTTAGGTTATAACTCGGATTCAGCGTATGAATCCAAGATTCAGAGAAGGCAATCGAGGATCCTGCTACAACTTTTTTATAGTATTATACGATGAGAAAAACAGAGGCATTTTTTTTAGTTGTTGTTGTTGTTGCTTTTTTTTTATAAGGAATTACGGAAAACGATGCGAGATACGACTGAACCGTGATACGCTGCAAACGTCGAGTGTCTTTTTTTTTCAAGGTCGAAATATCTGACGAATCCCGCACGGAATTCAGTCACTGGTTGTTTTTTTTTTTTTTTTTTTTTTTTCGTATTTGCAATTATTTATGCTCACAGGCGTATATCATGTAGCGTAGACAATTTATATACACAAGGCGCGCACACACTACTTCGGAAACACGCTCACTTGAAACATACCGACACAAATATATATATAGTATACCTATAGTATTACGGTAGTATATACATATTTATATTGTGGACAATGCGCAGGGAGGATGAGGGGGGGGAGGTTTAGCTAAGGTAATAGTTCATAGGTAGGATAGACTCTTCTAATAGACTTTGCAGACGGACATAATAGAAATAGTTCATTTTAGCATTCGTATTTGATATAATATTTTTTTTTTTTTTTTTTTCGTAATAATATATCGATGATTCGGCGTAACAAGGGAAGAGTTATCCATCGTCGGATTACGGATCCTTTGTGATTTCAAACCAACGATTTTTGTGTTTTTTTTATCTATCGTTCATTCATTTTTTTAATTCATTTCTCCCACAATTTTCGTCTAGTCACCCATCGATCTCTATTCTCTTCGCGGTTTTCAATATTATTATTATCATAGTGCTTTTCTCGATCCTTTTTTTTTTTTTTCTTTCTTTTCTGCGAAGATATTCAAGGATTGAATCCATTTTATGACGAATATCATTCATCAGCGATATAAGAAGATATATATGATTATTATTAACTTCAGCCTTTTAACCCCACTGGTCTCTCATTCTGCGGACCCATATCTCCGTCGATTTTAAATAGTCGTTTTTACCTGCAATTTCAACATGTAATGCTTTTTTTTTGCTTCCATTTTCTTTTTTTATGCCCTTCAAAATTGTATATTCGAGATATACGCGAGAGGTTATTCTTTCGCTCGATTGTTCGTTCGTCAATTTATTGCTCTACTCGTTTTCCCAGCAAAACTGTATTCTTCTTTTTCGTTTTTTTTTTTTTCTCGAATTTTATCACAATATATAATATGCATAGGTTTTGGTTCTGGGAGCTGCGAAGGAGAAAAGGAAAGATAAGTCGCTATCGAAGAGCTCCGATTAAACGAATTTCAATAAATTCAATTGCGGTGATTAAGTGATAAGTAAAATTAGGATTTTTTTTGCTCCTAATGCGAGGAATATGCGACGGAGACTGAGAGAGTTTTTTTTTTTTTTTCAATTTCAGTTGTGTAGAGTTTCTCGATTTTGTTTTTATTTCTCCTAATGCGAGGAAATTGCAATGGAGACGAAGTTTTTTTTTTTTCATTTCAGTTGCGTAGTTTCCTTATTTTGTTTCTTTTTTTACAGCTAATGCGAGGAAATTGCGATGGAGACTGTTTTTTTTTTTAATTTCAGTTATGTAGAGTTACCCTATTTTTTTTTTTTTTTTTTTTAACCCTTTGAAGCACATCGTGTCTCACGGGACACACCGCTTTGAATTCGGAAAAAAATGCATTTATTACCAACCGATGTATCTGAAATTTCGTACTTATCGGTATTATTGATCGCGGAATCGTAATTTGAAGTGAAAATTTTCAATTTCAAAATGGCGGATTTTATATTCGATTTTATTTAGTGATCGATCGGGTAAATCGTATGTACGGAAAAATTTATGCTTCAAAGGGATAAATCAATTGCACACTTACGTAAGCAACTAACACGTAGTGCAGCGCGAATGGTGCGGGAAGGGTGGTTTTTTTTTTTTTTTCATTTTTTTTTTTTTTTCTTTGCGTTTTCCTTACATACTAATATCAACTATAACATATAAATGACCGATGATTTTCTACCTCCTGACCCCAGCGCGATCGCATTCATACGCGTATTAATTACATTTAATGACCGACTCGATTATAGTAAATTTTATATCAGCACACGTACACGTATCTCCTTAATTGTTTATGTTCCTTTTTTTCGGGTAATACATCCTTAGCTTCATATATATATTTTTTTTTAATATATATATATATATATATTTTTTTTTTTAATATATATATATATTATTCTATAATATCAATAAAATAAAGCGTGTAAAAAATTGACCATAGCCGATTGCTTTAGAGTCGTTTTTTATCGGGTTTCATCGTGATAACTTCGTAATAATTGATTTTTTTTTTTTTTTTTTTTCGACTTTCCGCGCCGATAGATAATAAGGTCTTTATCTGGTACGGGACCTCGACGGACATTGAGGCGGTGGTGCGTCACCTTCATCTTCAACTTTATCGACTCTCATCGGATATGTGACAAAATATTTTACTACATATGCAAATCCCCGGAGGCAATCTCGTCGTCGACCCCACGAAATTATATGCGCAGATAGATTCGAGAAAGTATCTCGGAATCCCCGAGTGTGCGGTATCGTGTGTTTTTACGTACGATTAATTGATATACAGTACAGAATTTGGACGATGCGGTAAAAGATCGATCAGTCGGTCGGTTTCTTTTTTTTTTTTTTTTTTAAGCCGCCCCCCCGGGGATGCAAGGTGCCAGAGTATTAAAAACTTTCGCGTATCGTGTGTGCAATTTCAGCTTTTCGCTTGATTTTTGGTTTTTTTTTTTCTTTTTTCCTTTTTTTTTTTCTAGAATACAATACTTTTAAATATAAGGACCACATAAACTTCAGCGGATTTCAAGGGCGGAATTACTTTTTGGTGCAAACAGTTTTATTTTTAGTTTTTTTTTTTTATATATTTTTTTTTTACGCGTTTTTCGTCAGTCGTAAAACTACCGCTCGTTCGATTATCCATTCTTTGGAAATTAAATTTTATCGTATTTTTCAACGCGCCAAAAAAAAAAAACTTTTTTTTAGTTTTTTTTTTCGTGTTCGTTAAAGAAATTTGATTAAACACGACATCCCTCCACAGCGGGAGTTTTTCTATCATCCGGACGCGTTTTGCGCAACACACAGTTTTCGTATATAACAATTCGTGAAAAAATTCGTTTACTCAATACTGTTATGTTTTTTTTTTTTTTTTTTTATAAAAAGTGCGTCGGCGACGTTTTGTCTTTTCTCAATTTTTTTTCTCATCCGATTGTCGGTGGGATAGGGGTTCGGCGGTTGAGGGGTTAGACGAGGGAGTGAGCGAAAAAAAAATGAAGAATGGACGATCGTTTCGCAGTGCGATCGCTTTGTGGGCGGCTGCGTATTCAATTTGGCCGGTCGCGAAGCTTTATAATGGAAAAAATTGACGCTGAGGGCTTATATCACTTATTTTTTAATTAATATTTTTTTCTTTCTCGTAATCTCTTTTTTTTTTTTCTCGTAAACTTTTTTAGGCCCCAAGAGCCTTCGCGTTGAATTTTTTTTTTCTTTTTTTTTTTTTTAATCGGGTTTGATGTATACCGTCGTCGGAATACTTGATATCATTGTAATATGATATGACGATTATAATACATTGATACTAAGGGCAAAGGGTGTGGATAGGGGGAACGGTTAGGAATGTATTTACAAAATGTCGACTAGATAATGCGCCACTAGTCTTTCGCGTTTGTTACGATGAGGTAATGTTACAAATTCATGGATTACTAGTATTGTACAGTACGAGAATTTCTCCGTAAACGTTGCCTCGTCGCTGGCGACGTCAATATTAACGCGATGACGATACGTATTATTATTTAATACGCCGAATCCTCAAGGAATACAGGAATGCGTATTCGTCGATTGCTCGGGCGACGAAAGGGCAACGGAGAAATCTGTGTCCAGTACGAGGTCACTGATGCAGCCTACCATTCCTCTGGTGTATCTACCGCCCGTTGTCCTCACGATATCCGGAGCGCCACCTGCAATTATCGTTAAAAATGATATAAAAAAAATTGTAAAAATAAAAAAAATCCGATAATTGTAAATTTTTGGAATGCAATTGCAATTTTCATGCATTTTTTGACTCACAAAGATTCTAACGAAGAAGTATGAAAAAAGTTTTTTTTTTATTTTTCGACATTGTCTTCGACATTTCGATAAAATACGAAAGTATTCATAACTTTTGAATCTCTTTACCGATTTCGGTGAAATTGAAGAACTAACAGTCTTAGCGATTACGCAACTTGTGTGTAAAATTGCCGCTCGATCGCTTGAAATTTACGGAACTTTTTTTTTTAATTAATTTTTCGAAATTTCGGAATATTTTGAATAGTTGATTAAAAAAAACGCAAAAAAAAAATATTTTCCATGAAGGAATTTTTTTTCTATGAGAACACAAAAACGGCGAAAACTGAAGATTCAACTTGCCGACATAGAGTCCCGTGTCTGTGTTAAGTTGTCTCAACTGTCCCGGCGATGAAGCCGACACGCCGATACCGCTGTCAACGACCAGCGATGCCCACTGCTCGTTTCTGTTAATGAAACGAAATTCGGCGTATTTTTATTTTTTATTGCTTTTCAATGAACTTATACCCATGAAGCGTCGTCTATGGCAATCAATTCATTTTATAATTAATCGAAAGACTTTCGATACAACTCACCTGACCGCTCTGACTCTGTGCCATAAATCGTCGTCGAGTCTCGTGACGTTATACCTCAGGATCGCCTGACCGGATCCGAGATTATACGCGAGCGTAAGATATCCGTCGTTTAATCCGAGAGCGAGAAAATCGTCGTTCTCCTCAGGCTGTTCCGAGGGATCGGCGTGTCTTCCGCTCCAAAGCAACAGACCGGTACTGCTGCTCGCGCGAAATCTCATATTTATGTCGACTCGATAACTTATTATTCTGAAACAATAAAAGAAAACATCGATAAATGATTCATTTCCATGATTGGATTGACAAAAAAAAAATGTATAAAAATGATTATAAAAATTTTTAAAAAACTAATGATATGGAAAAAATTTTGGAATTTTTTTTTTGTCGAAAGTATATGTTGATTATGAGAGAAATAATTTTTAATCGAATAAGTAAAATATATGATGTGATGAAATGATTAAAAAAAAATAAATAAAATATACGATGTAATAGAGAGACGAGGAAAACCTCTTCACGATGTCTGCGTCGTAGAAAAATGATTTTTAAAAAAATAAATAAAATATACGATGTAATAGAGAGACGAGGAAAACCTCTTCACGATATCCGCGTCGTAGAAAAATGATTAAAAAAAAATATATATATACGATGTAATAGAGAGACGAGAAAAACCTCTTCATGGTGTCCGCGTCGTTGTAAAAAAATTATTAAAAAAAAATGAATAAAATATACGATGTAATAGAGAGACGAGCAAAACCTCTTCATGGTGTCCGCGTCGTTGTAATGAAGGTAACTCTCGCTACCGGTAAAACTCGGTACGCCGACTTTGGATTGGTATGCGATCGGAATGCTTCGATGGTTCGATAAAACGTAATCCCGCTCCGGGCTATTGGAGGATGTTGTTGTGACGGCAGCGAAGCCTGTGACGCGAGCGATTGACGATCCAACGTGACGCTGCTGTTGCTGTTCCTGTGTTACAACAGCGGGACAAGGATGAGGCGTACCGGGGTGACAACGGCACGTAAATCGTTCACGCAACGGACGACACTCCGCATCGCCGCAGGGCCTCGACTCGCACGCGTGTCCGCAATTTCCGACGTTCACACCGCCGAGCGCTTCGGCTAATATGCCGATCTGGAAAATTCGGATTTTACAATGATAACGAAATCATTTCGTTATTATTTATAACGGAAAAAAATTACGGAATCAGAGGGTAGAAACTTACTTCGCGATTGTTCAATAAGACGGTCTGTATGCAGCCGACAAAGCTCGCCGTTGTCTTCATCTTTGGTGTATACATGTCGGGTGTCGGCGCGCCACCGAGATAAAGATTCAGCGGCAGCGATAACTGCGTAAAAGCTCCGGGCGCGAGAATTTCTTGCGACAATTCGTCCTCAACTTCGAGAGCTGCTAATCGTCCGGTTCTCGAGACGCGAATTTCCAACCACTCGCCGAGTCGCACCGGTGATTCGCTTCTACATTTTTTTTTTATCGGAATCAATTGTATATATTAATATTTAATGGATCAATGAACTTTCCGATCTCTATAATCGCATGGAAATTTTAGTTTCTTTACCTCAAGGTCGCTGGACCAGTGCCGAGATCGAACGTAAACTGCACGTGACCAGCGGAAAGATACAGAGCGATAAAATCGCCGGTCGCATCGCTGTGATGACCGTTGTAGAGAATAACACCGTCAGGCGATGTCGGCTTCAGTGTGACCGACAGCTCGAGCCACGAAAGCGAAGTTTCTCCGAGTCCGGGATAACGAAGATACGACGAACCGTTGAAGGACGGCACCTGAGAGGTCAATAGAGAGAAATTATTTTTTCACATCTCGCGAGTTATTTACAATGCGTAATAATATAATATATCGTAAAAGCCTAAAAGTCAAAGATCCTTTGCCTTTATTTGAGACAAATATATCGTTAAATAATAAAAAAAAATCGTTACTCCGAATCCTTAACATATTTTTTGTGTATTTAAAAAAAAAGTCTGTATTTTTTTTTTTTTTTTTTCGTTTTCTCAAAAATTAATGTGTTAAAAATATTGTGTACAACTTTCATCACGAACCTTGTAAAATTGCCAAACTTCTAAGCGTTTTACGGAACGATTTACTTTTCTTTTTTTTTAATTCAATCAGATAGTTGAAAGAAAATTACGTAAAAAACCCGCACCGCGAGTTGCAACCGGCGCTCCGGAAAAAATTCCATTAAAAAAGAAATCTCAAGTGGCGCAATCCTTGCAACGCAATATTTTATGAAACGCTTTGAAATTTTTTTTTTATTATTTCTGAACGTCCGAGTGTCCAGAATGGTCATAATGGCGATAAGATAAAAACGATTCCGATTGACCAATTTCCGTAAAAAAAAAAACAGAAATTTACCAAATTTTTTTTTAATGTACTTTCGTATGAAAAAATCCGAATGCTCCCTTATCATTACTTTTCGAAAAAAAAAAAAGAAAAAAGATGTTAATTATTTCCAACTCTATCCTCCATCTATCAGCGCTTTGAGAATCTTTTACCTGAAGATCGACTCTCGTTTCGCACAAATCCCCGGTGTAGCCGAGTGGACACAGGCAGACCGCTGTGTCGCCACCGGTCGCAAGACACTTTCCACCGTGAGAACAAGGCACCTTGCTGCATCTATCCGCCGTGCATTCCTCTAAAGAAGAAAAAAAAAAAAAGGACGAATATAAGAACAAAAATAAAGTAACATCGAAGGAAACCCGATAATTGGCTTTTCTACCGTAGAATTAACGGGAAAAATACAACCTCCGCGTTAAGATACGCACAGGGGTCGTATTTACAGGATATTTATGAAAACCGTCGACTCACCGACGTCGAAACCATTTGCCGCATCGCCTTGGGGTGCGAGAGGAAAGCGATAGTGATGTTCATTGGCTTCCAGATGCCGAACACAGCCCCGAAATCCTGTTGTTACCGGAAGTCTCTCGAGACCCGTTGTATTTCCAGGACCGCCGACAAACAACGGTTCCCGAAACGTTATTCTTGAGAATAAACCCTTTGAGATTGAAGAAAGACTATTGATTAATATTTCTTTGGCATTTATCGCGATGTACACTCGATGTTTCTTAGGGATTCTCGAGGGTCGATTGCTTATTCAAAGATACCTTTGATCGTCCCTGAACGCGTTTCGCTTGATTCAGTTGAATCCAAGCGTCCCATCGATGTCGGTAAACGCTTAATGTATTCCAATTGTTTAATTTTACTGTTTCCGTACTTCTGACGACTCCCACACCGCTGCCGCAATCGAATCTGAAATGATATAAGAGATCAGCGGATTTTATTATTTTTTTTTTTTTTATTGATTACCAATGGTAATTTGAACGAATTTTTAGCGCTTTCATACGCGTGGATAAGCGAGAAAAGAAATGATTTTGAGAAGAAACGAATTTACCTGAATTCTACGAATCCGTGATGCAAAATTAAAGCCATGAAATCACCCTGAAGATCGTCCCTTTCACCTGCGAGAAGAAGAATACCGTCCCAAGCTTCCGGTCGAAATTCAAGATCCAATTGCACGTGCTTATAAGCCGCTCGTAAAGCGGGAAATGCCAGCCATCCTGATCCCGTGAAACGCGGTGACTTGACATCCATTTCTGAAAAATTTTAGATATTTTGGAAATCATTTTTTTTTTTTTTACTTCGATTTGTATTTCAGGGATCATTTTCGCGTGACGGATAGACAAATTTTCGTGATTTTTTTTCCATCGGTAAAATACGCTAATTGGTCCGACTTTTTGATGGCACTTTTGAAGAAGAGACATTTTTTTTTATTTTTTTTTTATTCCATTCTTTTTTTCGGCATTTGAAAATGGGTTTAATAATTGTCTTCTGACGGCGTACACTTCTCTAATCGTAAATACCGTCTAAAATAAAATTTGGTAAAGGATTATTAATCAATATAAAAGCCGCTATCGCGCTATGAACATTTTTTTGGACATTTTTTTATATGGAAAAAATGTGCGTAAAAAAAAAATTCAAAGTAAATTTCAAAATCTGAAGAAATGCCATACGTATTTAGCAAAATAAACGAATGATTTTCATAAAAAAAAAAAAGTTGTGTTACCAGAAATTTTTGGACATTTTTTTTTTCCATTAATTTGTTAATTACATTTTGCAATTATTATTATGCAAAATCAATTTTTTCAGTACCTTTAATAAGCATTCATTTTTCCAGATTTTTATACTATCGAAAAGTGTTTGCAATTTTCTCTCATTTTTTTCGAATTTATGCGGAATTAACACCATACGCAAGTACTACCTTAATAGAGTTCTAGACTCGCGTCTTTGGATCGTAAACAGTGAAAAAAAACGCGCCGAAGGCGCAGGTTCCGTTTTTTTTTTTTTTTTTTTTCAGATACGAACTCAACACCCTCTTGCCTTCGATTTCAAGTAAAACTCCGTTAAAGGTGAAAAAAAATAAAAATTTCGCGTTTACAAACGCAATTCCTTCGGTAAAACGACGACGAAGACTTTTCGATATTTCAAGATTTTTCTCGACCCAAATTGCTTCAACGATAAAAGAATACCGCGTCGAGTAAAATTACTTCTCGGAGAATTGCTTCGTGTCGTTCTTAAAGCGGGTATTATCGTATATAGATTCAATATCGATTTTCGGTTCGCTCCCGTCGCGCTTCCGTCTAATTGCATTCACGCTGCTCCTCCAAAACGTTTCTTTATTCATGGCCTCCACGTAAATGTTCTTTCGTCGACGTCGCCATCGCAATTGCAGCGCTTACCGAAAAAAAAAAAAAAAAAAAAAAAAATGCCTCTGTACCCAAACGAAATAGATAACAGAATTGTAAAACGGCGTATCGTCAATTAAATACGAAATTTGCCATTTTTTAAAATAACTACTTTAATCGATTCTCGAAGCGCCGGTGGGTGTGACTGCGACTTTTTTTTGCTTCTATCGTCGCTTTCCAGTTACGAAGTCTTTTTTTTTTTTCTGTTCCGCCGTACGTTGCCGAAGCTAACATCGGGGGATGCTGCGCCGAGAGCGAGAGATGAAAATCTTTTTTCTCCGGCACTCGAAAGTTCGTTTGAGTTATATGCCGTTATCGTTGAAATTGAAAAATACGCCGACATAGCGGAATGAGACGGAAATGGGGGGAATCCATGAAAGAAATGAGTTCAAGTTACCGAGTTCGCATCGATCGCCGCTCCTTCCCAGAGGACATTGACACCGCTGTCGTAGGTACGAGTCTCGTTGATCTTCCTTTCGTTCGTTCGCGAGACCATCATCGTCTTGCGTTACTTGACCATCGCCACTCCTCACTTGTTCCACGTAACAATTACCGGCCGGTCCGCAATCCAGAGAACACGCTGCTTCGGTATTGATTTGGTATCGTTCGGTAATCGATATATCGCTTTTTTCTCGCGTATCCACCGTCTGTATGTTACGCAATGGTCATTAGCGAAACCACTCGTGTTAATTAATTATACTAACTATAGAATTATAATGATTATTATAATTTTCGATTTTAATACATAAATAATAATACATATATATTAATAATAATAATTATTATAACACAAAAATCGATAATATTTTCAGAATTTAATTTTTGTTTATATTATTATTAAGTATAATAATTCATGCAATTTTGAGATTTAAACATTTTTTATTTCGCATTTGAAAAATAGTATCGAAAAAACGAGTATTTTGACCAAATTTCATATTTTTAATAAATTATACGAACGAAGAAACTAATAATTTTTGTAATTTTTTATTTTAATGTATCGATATATTTAATACATAAATATCAATAATAATAATATTTATCATATTTTTATAGATTTTTTTCATTTTTTCCAAACCTGAGAAGTAGCGTCGAGAGTCGAGTGTACCGACCAAGGAATTTCGTTGGTTTCTTTGCTTTTATTAGCCGCGACATGGGTCGCGTTTTCCGAATTCGGCTCCAAATGTATTGTGAACGATGCGCCCCTCATGTACAATATATCCTCTACCGCGTCCTCCTCATTGTCACCCTCGTTATTTAACTCGTCGTTCTCAATGTCGTTCATCAATTGCCCGAGTTCGTTGCTCGGTGCTGATGTCGAATTAAGTTCTGCAATCGTAAAAATAAAGTCTCGAAAATAACTACGCGAATAAATGAAGAAATTGATTTGCCATTCGCCGAATTCAGCTTCGTAAACTCAATTTTTAGTGTCTCTGGTGGTAAAAAAAATAATAAAAAAAAAATTCAATTTAAATCGATGCATTACGCGGCATTTAGCTGGGACATCGAAATGTATGGGACTATCGGGATCGTTCATTCGTGTAGATTGTTACAAAGCGTCGCAAAGCTATGCCATTCTTTATCGATCGACGCCAGTCACGCAGACAGCCGGTTGCGGTTCGGAGACTTGGCATTTACCTAACCCCCTCTGGTACACTGTACTCGATTATTCCGTCGAAGTTTTGCCTCCCATGGGCCAACGAGTATGCGTTGACTGGAGCATATATACCGTGGAGCATGCGCCACGAATGTGTCGGGCATGCGCCACCGTTATAATATACTCCGTCACCGCGATATACAGAAAAATCACCTACATTTCCCATCAATAACTATTGTACAAATCAGCATTGTACAGCGCACTGACACACTTCATTCGGTACTTTGCTCCAGTATTTCACATTCATCTTCTACAGAGAACGATCGACCGACGCTAAACCCCTTTTTTTCCACTTCGCGGAAATTTATTCTTATGCAATTTAACCATTTTTTTTCTTCCGAAAAAATACATCGAAAAATGATAGCATAATTATGGGGAAAAAATAAAAAATTATACAGAATTTATGCAAATTGTGTTATAATTTGCCGAATTTTTTTCGAATTTTTCGATTTTTTTTCGACAAATTATAACACAATTTGCACAATTTCCGTATAATTTTTTATTTTTCCCCATAATTATGCTATCATTTTTTAATGTTTTTTTTTTGTTTCGGAAGAAAAATATGGTTAAATTGCATAAGAATAAATTTCCGCGAAGTGAAAAAAAAAGGGTTTTAGCGTCGGTCGATCGTTCTGTTTAAATTCTTTATTACGAAATTCGTTGGTTTTATTTTAATTTTTTTTTCTTATCAATTACTGCCTCGAAACGATCTATTTTAATCCATAGATTGAAGTTGTATTTGGTTAAAAAACATAACAAATTATAGAATAACTCAGAAAATTTTCGTATAAAAAAATTCAGAGTGATTCGTAAAAAAATCAAATTTCGTAAAAATAATTAAATCGGTTTTTTAAAATATTTTATTATGCAAACTACGATGGTAATGATTAATTGTATAACTTTCGTCGGCACTTCAGTTGTTGCGATTGCGAATAGGAAAAAATATGAATTTTGAAAACGTTATATTTACCGATATCTCACGAGTGTTTTACGTGTTAAACGATGTAGAATACGCCTTCCGATTTAATTACAATCGATGACGATTGACTGTAGAAAATTAATATCGATGGTAAAGAAAAGAAAAAAAAAAGTTTTCGTTCGTTTCAATAAAAACGGTTCAAAGCTGCGATTCGATGCTAAGTATACGATAACCGGTGTGTACTGTTGTTCAATACTTTAATTAATTTATTTTAATTGTTTAAAGGGACAAACCATTAATAAATATCAATATCAATACAAAATAGTGAATGAAACTGTAAAATTGCGAGTAAAGAAAAAGAGTAAATTATTGATTCTGCGAAAAGGATGATTTTTCTTAATTAATAAAATAATCCGACGGCAAAAAATATTAATGCAATAATCGAAAAATAAACCTAATTTTTATCTCTCTACTTTCAACCGTATCTCTACATATACAGACTACAGAAATCACGTGCCGAAGGATCACGTGCCCAACAGCTGACTACTGTTGCACGCATCTCGCAATTACCTTTCTCTACAAAAAAATTGTATTTTTGATAACTTAAAACTTCTCAGTTCATTAGTTTAGTAAAAAAATGAATGCCTCGATTATTCCGCAGATTGTTGAACGCTTTAAAAAAAATCCAAACAACATAATTTTTCGAGTTTCGTGTTTCTTTTTTATTTCATCAAAATGCATAGTCTCGGCGTAAGCGAAACTATTCGCGGCTCGTCTACCTCATCAATTTTTTTTTTCGCTGTCGCAGCGTCTCGCCCTTTCGCGTTGACCTAAGCAGCAGGCAACACGCCACACGAATCAAATCGATAACGTGCCCAGTACGGTTACCACCATGGCTGCGGTTTCACCGGCGGTTCGTAGAATTTCCGATTCGTTATATACATATATATATTTTTTATCACTATATTACACGCAAACTCCAATCCCAATTTCTCTTCTGACATGCAATTGGGCGGAGTATGTAAAATTCTGATACCTCATTTTTGGGTACTTCGGGCTCATTAAATTTTTTTAAAGAACCCGAACCCATTTTTTTGCGTAATCCTTTCCACGGAATCAGTTGTATACGAAAATGGCACTGAATTCAGTGGAATGTTAAAATTGGTATTGGGGGCAAATACTTATCGACGATTATGTGCGGATCATTGGATATGCGATTATTTCACAAATAATACATTAAAGTCAATAAGAGAAGATAAAGCAAAGAGATCAAACGAATTTCGCAAACATCTTCTTATCGTAATGAGACTCTCGTTGTCGGCGAATACGGAATGAGAGAAAGAATTGGTAATCGACGCGGAGGCGAAGTGTGTTGGGTAAGTAGCGTATCGGCGGCACGTCGGTGTGCGATGATTCGTCTTACATGTGTGCGAAGGGGATTCCTGTAGTGGCGAGAGCAGCCAGTCGGTAAGCTATGACAGCTTTTGCTGGGTTCCCCCGCGGCCGCACGTTGCCCCGCGGTAGCTCCGACTTCAATCATGTGTGAGACGTTGTACACATGCCGTAAAACTCGCGAAGCGTGGTCTACCCGCTCATCGCGGGGTATTTCCCTCTTGTCTCTTGATACAAATGCCATTGCGATGTATAACACTTCCACAGGCCAAGATACGTATGCACTTGTGTGCGAAGTGAATGCCTAGTAGTTACTTGGGTTGTTCTTGGTTCCGAGTGATTCCCCGACGAATGTTCTTCCGATTGACTAGTACGTTTCTTTCATCAAGTATAAAAGCTTCTTTCAGCACGCCTTCAGTCACACTCATTCGTTGAAGAGGTACCGGTGCATTATCCATCGAGGCGGTAAGTGAAAGTTTCCAGTTTAAGTCAACTTGCGAACGCCTAAGTGGCTACTTGCTTATTCTCTGCCTTACATGGGTACTCGTTTTTCGAATTAATTATTTATCAATGTCTTTCCCTTAACAGATATTCGAACGAATATAAAGACATCGAAGGAAGATGAAGGGTCTGTTGTTCTTGACGTTAGCCCTTGCGGCGGTGGCGTTGTCTTGCGCCGATCCGGAACCAAAGGGTTCGATAGTTTTCCAAGGACAGAAGCCCTTGAGCGGTCCGGATCGTCGTCCGACTTACAATCTCGACTACCAGCATAAAATTTACGAAGGAAAAAACGGACACATTAGCGCCAGCGGTGGAGCACAGGGACACGGCGGTAAGATTCGTCCCAACGTTGGAATTCAGGGAACCTGGCGTTTCCGTCGTTCCGCCGATCCGGAACCAAAGGGTTCGATAGTTTTCCAAGGACAGAAACCCTTGAGCGGTCCGGATCGTCGTCCGACTTACAATCTCGACTACCAGCATAAAATTTACGAAGGAAAAAACGGACACATTAGCGCCAGCGGTGGAGCACAGGGACACGGCGGTAAGATTCGTCCCAATGTTGGAATTCAGGGAACCTGGCGTTTCCGTCGTTCCGCCGATCCGGAACCAAAGGGTTCGATAGTTTTCCAAGGACAGAAGCCCTTGAGCGGTCCGGATCGTCGTCCGACTTACAATCTCGATTACCAGCATAAAATTTACGAAGGAAAAAACGGACACATTAGCGCCAGCGGTGGAGCACAGGGACACGGCGGTAAGATTCGTCCCAACGTTGGAATTCAGGGAACCTGGCGTTTCCGTCGTTCCGCCGATCCGGAACCAAAGGGTTCGATAGTTTTCCAAGGACAGAAGCCCTTGAGCGGTCCGGATCGTCGTCCGACTTACAATCTTGACTACCAGCATAAAATTTACGAAGGAAAGAACGGACACATTAGCGCCAGCGGTGGAGCACAGGGACACGGCGGTAAGATTCGTCCCAATGTTGGAATTCAGGGAACCTGGCGTTTCCGTCGTTCCGCCGATCCGGAACCACAGGGTTCGATAGTTTTCCAAGGACAGAAGCCCTTGAGCGGTCCGGATCGTCGTCCGACTTACAATCTCGACTACCAGCATAAAATTTACGAAGGAAAAAACGGACACATTAGCGCCAGCGGTGGAGCACAGGGACACGGCGGTAAGATTCGTCCCAATGTTGGAATTCAGGGAACCTGGCGTTTCCGTCGTTCCGCCGATCCGGAACCACAGGGTTCGATAGTTTTCCAAGGACAGAAGCCCTTGAGCGGTCCGGATCGTCGTCCGACTTACAATCTCGACTACCAGCATAAAATTTACGAAGGAAAAAACGGACACATTAGCGCCAGCGGTGGAGCACAGGGACACGGTGGTAAGATTCGTCCCAATGTTGGAATTCAGGGAACTTGGCGCTTCTAAGGTCTCGCAGATAAATAATCTTCGGAGTAACTCTTCATCCGTCGGTCATTTCGAAGCGATAACCGAAACGTGTACATAGCCACAAGATAAAGCCACTGAAGATGATCATCCACCATAAATGCGTTATAGCATTCTAGTCAAATGCGACTAAAGCCCGTATTTTTCTTCCGTGCACTGCCAGCGCCTCCAATTATCCATAATTAATTAATGTACATCCGAATATCGTATTAAAAATAAATAATTCTTAATTATACATAAAATGTGCACACGTGCTATTGATAATTGACCTTTGATCCTTAGATTAACATATGTACGCCTGGCGGATATAATTGTCGCACAAGACCCGAATATGTAATGACAAATCAAATAGCGGCTGAAAGCGAATTAAAATCGATAACATCGGCATAATTATGGTGACAGAAATAATCTCGTTGTGTTAGTCAAACTAAAAAAGAAAAAAAATGAGTAATACTGCCCACAAAATTTTCACTCAACATGATAAATTATGACGAAGTAATAAATATTGCAATTATGTCATCACTTACCGGAACAGCTGTATCCATTTTTGTCAAGTAGATAGCCGTCTTTGCAATCGCATTCGTACATTCCATCGTGAAGCTCGTAACAGAGCTGTTCGCACGGCGAGCCGTGGCCGCATCTTCCTGCAAAGGAACAATTACTATCCGATTATCGATTCTGCAATTATTGAAAAATTGATCGAATCATTATTTTTTATTAAGATTGACATAATCACATACAGTTCTGCGAACTCGCTAATTACTCGTTAGATAGTTCGATAACATACTATTGAAAAAACAAATTTTGACGGGCCGTTATTTCTGAATTAAGTTAGGAACACTGAGTTATGTTTTGTCTTTACCTCTTCTTTACTCCTTCTAATGGACTATCGTCGCTATACGACTTAACGAGGTATTCTTGCGCGCCTAATAACTCTTATCACTTTAGTTGAAAGGATTTCTCAGTGGAACGAAATTTCTGTAGAGGTAAGTTATAGATCACGGTAAAGCGAGAACAAAACCGTAACCGCAGCAACAGGGGCGTAGTACTACGTATAGTAGTGTAACCGAAAGAGTAAAGCTGGCAAAGGTCGAAGCGCCGTGGTCTGCTTCGAGCTCAGCGGTCGTTAATTAATGTCTCCAATCATTAAAGGGTGACCCTCGTAGTTCACGAACGACTTTGAAGACGTCGTATTCTACGTTTTCGTACCAATTGTCTCGTAAAGTTGTAGAAACCTCGAAACGCGGCTTATAGAATTTTAAGGAAGTTCCGTAAAAATTATTTTAACTTCGACATCGTATTTGCCGAATTGGTACAATGGACAAGTTAAAAATGAACCATTTTCATTCGTTTCGTCACAATTCCCGTTTTCTTTCGGAACAAATGCCTTTTCGACGGATTTATCTTAATAATTGTTTAATTTCCGGTCGGTAATAATTCGAATCCTCGAAATAACATCGCCGCGATCCCGATGCGATAATCGCATGTGAGTCACCACACTGTCCAAATGGAATGATAGGAAAGCTCCCACGTGATCGCGATAGCAAGAATATTGCAGGGGGAAAGAATCGACGAAATAGACGAGAAACAAAAGTGATTGAAACGGGAGGCCGTCGGCTCTTTGCCCACGTGTGGGTGTGCGTCTGTGTACGTGAATGTATATATGTTTTGGCTCAAGCAAGTTGTAAGTTGTTGGTTAGAGGGAGGCCCGGCCTTGTGTTTGGCGGCTCGCGCCTCGCGATATCGATCCGAAGCAAAGAGACGTCGCGCGCGCGGCTACAACTATGACGGGGCACAGAACAAATGGAACGATCGTATTTCCCAACCGTTTGTCCGTTACAATGTTGCATAACTCCCGGTTCTCATAATAAGATGCGCGTACATAAAAAAATTCCTCTTCGTAAAAAAAAAATAAATAAATAAATAAACACGAAAAAAAAAAAAGATTTTACAAATAAAGCGCTAAAAACTCGAAATAATAACTAAGATAACATTACGATCGGTATATTCATTCCGCATCTTTTTTTTTTCGATTCTCATACATTTATTTTTTGGACGAAATATTCGAGGCACGTGGCAATCGTGTCGAAACCTTCGCAAAAAAAAAACGCCGAAAAAAAAATGCATGTAATATTCACGAGACGTAGAAATCGATTCGACGTCGTCGTTCTCTCGCGGATCAAGTGGAAATGGCATACATATCAATGTCGTTTGGGATGACGAAAACCGAGAGATAATCGAGGATGGAGACACAAGAGGCGAATAATGTGAGGTATAATTAGCGCTAATTACATAAATGCCCCCCCACCCCTCCCCCATGAATAAACGAATCGAAAGTCAGGTAGGATCGAGCTTCCGTCGTGCTAAACGTCTGTCACGTTTACCCGTCGCAATTTACCTGTTTTATTCACCTGCTTTACCCTAAATATCCGTTTGCGTGCAGACGAGACAAACTGTGCAATTCTACGCGTACGACGAGCGTAATAAGCGAGTCGACAGGGGGACAAACACGCGCATCCATGAATCTAGTATAAGTACCGGGGGCCAATGCGGCTTTTCGGTAACGAGCAGCAGGGGACTTGTTCCCGAGCACATGGGTAAACCCTCGGGTATGAAATTTCGATGAATTCGTGCGTATATATATATATATATATATAGAAATATATGTGGGCATATTTAATTTATTTATTTATATATTTTTATATATATAATATATATATACATATAGATTATATGTATATATATAGAAATAAATATTTTTCGTACGTTTATAGGTTAATATATATACGAAAAAACTTACCTTGAAATGCGGCTTCAAAAATCGTTCGCTCCTCGACGGGATTTTGCGAAAGAGCCCCGAGAGCTCCGAGATAGACGAAAGTCACGGTAAACCAACAGCCTTGTCGAGCCATCGTTCCAATAATGACATGCGTATACGCGCACAAATACCCAAAGGTATATACAGTATTACACAGACACGTTTCGCACGTAACCGTTTACGGCGAAATAACAACACTTTTTTTTTTAAATCGAAAACTTTCTTCTATAATTATTACCCTTTTCACTCCACTTTTTATTATAAATGCGAAAAATAACGGAAATAAAATAATAATAATAAATACTCGAGGGGATCGACGAACAGTTTCACTCTCGCCGAGGCCTAGAAATTTTTTTCGTGATAAATAATGATTATTATTATTTTTCACACTTTTCGAATATAACTCGATGGATAATTTTAATTC
Organism: Cryptus viduatorius; assembly: GCA_964006125.1. Taxonomy (NCBI): domain Eukaryota; kingdom Metazoa; phylum Arthropoda; class Insecta; order Hymenoptera; family Ichneumonidae; genus Cryptus; species Cryptus viduatorius. The sequence goes on from OZ023226.1 coordinate 6,437,678, forward strand.
ACTATCTATACGCCAATTTGATTGGATCAGTTAATAATTCGGGATATTGTGAGAGGGACATATCGGTATGTTTAGTTTTATCGAAGATAAAGACGAGAAAAACGATTCCTCGTGGATTTCGATGCTGTCAATTCTCACTGGTGGGTCGAGCGTTTCATACGAAAAAAAAACCTTCCCCCACCACTTCAATAGGTTCACTGTGATTTTCGCGAAAAAAAATTGAACACAAATTTTTGCGATCGAAATGTTTAATATCAATTGTGCGTGTGCTTTGGTTTCGATGCCATGATTAATGACGGTGTGCTCTTGTGAAGGTTGGATATTATTGGACGGAACAATAAAGTTTCGATGAATGTTTCAACTACATACGGAGGCACGGGGTGCGTTTTAGTGTTTGGTGATATCAAACGAGCATTCGAAACGTGTTAAAAGGCGCTTTTATAATTGTTGCTCTCTCTCGTCGCGACTGCTGACCAGTCGCGATCGATAACTAATTTTCTAAAAGGATTTTCTCTACGTTCGCGTGTAACCGTCGCGAATAGAATTTTTTTTATTTTCACTGCAGAACGAATCGAAACTTTTTTTATTGATTTATTTACGGAAAACGAACGAAAAAACGAAAGAAACGCTTACGATTCGATAATTTGTTTGTTTTTTTTGGTTAATGAATTAAATCGGTTGTTCACTATTTCGCGAAGCACTGTGACAGGGAGAGAGAGGAGGGACTCGCGCGGTCATTCGCGACAACGTCGGAGCCGGCCGGTGTCGTGAATCGAACTGCTAGGGTTGCACGACAGTGGCGCCGCCGTAAAAGCTCCAGGCTCGCCGAGGGCTCTCACGGGAAAAAAGTATGTCCCCCTCCCTCCCTCCCTTTCCTATGCTACGCGCCGCTTCGCACCCCGACGGAAGTGTACGGAGGTAGTAGTAGTAGTTTCTAGTGGCTGTAGTAGCATCAACCGGCGATAGCTGTTTCGGTGTTGAGCTACGAATAACTTTCCGGCGCGGTATATGCTACCCGCTACTACTACCCGCTTGGTATATACGTGTATGGATTAACGTGGGGGGTTGGATGCTGCGAGATATAGTATTACAGCCCAAGGTGAGTGCGCACAACCCTCCACAGCTAGGAGAGCAATCGCTTCTCGCTGCTCGAAGCGCGCGCATACTTCGATCGACCGCCATTTTCTCTTTTTGTCCCCCCATGCCTCGTTACTAACCCCGTGAAAAACATGCTACTTTACTCGTCAACGTGAAATACTACGGTGTAGAAGTCACTACTGTTAACGGGCGGAGGAGGTGAGGGGCATCGTTGTATGTATCACAATGTAACGATGCCGCGAAGCGCAATAAAAGCTGACGAGTACACAAAACGTCTAGTTGACTATGAAACGCGGATAAGCCAGCCGATAAAAATTTCCCACGAAATTCTGATTTGGATGACGAATAAAAAAGGCCATTTAGTCTTTTTTTTTATTTCTAGTGAATTTTCACTTTTGGCACCACGAAGAATTTTACGTAGGATCAAGCAGTCGTTTGAAATTCAATACGACGCGTAGTTTTGTGAAAATAATCGATCGGATGATTTTACTTCCGGCGTATTGGCGTAATCTTATTGCGATACGACAATATGAAAAAAAGATTTTTTCTTTTTAATGCTTATCGTGTTCCTGACCTAGCTGTATAGCCTTCATATATATGTATTTTTTTCTTACAACTGTTAGGAATTAAAAGAGATAAGAAGGTTATTATTACTCAGCCGTTTTAATCTCCTTCGATTTTTCATGTAAGGAGATGTCTGTAATACCCTCCCTCCGCCCTATAAGCACTCAGTCGATAATAAAAACTGCAATGACGAAAATAAGTTGATAATAAGAATAGTACTGCTCCGCGCTCAGTCGATAAATAAAACGGTAACGCTGTTTTTTTAAGGTGTTGAATAAGACAATTTTTTTTACCCTTTCGCAAACATTATAATCTTCTTTATCGACCGAGTCTTTTCGCATTGCCTGAACCTGTTGATTGTAGGCGTGGTCTTTATTCTTAATTCTACGGGGAGCCATCCAGGGAGCGAATACGGGTAGTGGGCGTAGTCACAACGTGTATCATTTATCAGCGGCGATTCGTACTTCCAGTTAAATCCGTTAGGTTTGCCGACCCCGTCGAAATCTCAATTTGTCATTGTGTTTTCCAAACATCGCGCGTAAACACTCCTGTCCGTTTCGGCGACCGTTTGTCGGCAACATCATTATAATAATAACCAAAGAAAAATCTCGTCGTCAACAACAAAATTCAATGCGAATTACACCGGTAAATAAAGTTTCGTTGTGCCGCGAACCCAAACCATCCGACGTGGCGCTCGATTGTTCTATTTCCGATCAGCTGATCGGTGAACGTCGCAATATCAACAATTCTTTTTCTCGTCTTCGATGTTTCTTTCTCGAAAAATGAGCGATACATGTAAGTATTTTTCATTCATAAATACAAAAAATTCAAAGATTTAAAACATCGCTATTTGAGACTCGACTAAATTATTCAAAAATTGCCGTTACGTTTTTCATCAAACAACAATAAACATTTGTTATAACGACCATAACCTTCCTTTGTCCAGATTTTCATCGTCAGCGACGCCTTTGACGCGATATTTCTTCGTATTTAACCAACAAATCCAACGAAGCAAAAACATCTTTTTTTTTACGATTTCGACAAAATTTTATTAAAAAAAAAAATGGCGCTTCCCAGCAAAGCTGTTCTCAGACGCAACACCATCGTTCCCTCTATGGCGCCCAACAAACTTGTCTGTTCCATTTGTCTCGTAGATCAAAATTCCAAGGATTGGAATTCTCATATCGCTAAGCAAAGTCACGTCAAGATGCTGGAGTTTTTTAGCCGCACCTTTGAAAATCGCAATGACGAAGCTCTGTGCAAAATATGCCGTTCCGTCGTACCGTGGGATTCTGTAAAAACACATGCAAAATCTCACATGATTATTCCGTGGTATGAACCGGAAGACCAATACAGAATATTTTACGAGAATCACACGCTGAAATTTAGCGCTAAATATTACTGTTATCTCTGCGACGAAATTTTTCACGAATGGTCAACAATTTACGCGCACATAGGTGAGGATAAGCATCAAAAAATCGTTCAAAAAATCCGACAATCGGTGCCAATGAGCGGATCAAAGAGATTTTACATCGACTTAATGGCCGGGGGCTTTGTGCCGACGATCGGCGGTAACGTCGAGTGCCGATTTTGCGACGAAACCGATTTGGCGTATCACGTGACCGCCAAACACGCGACGGCATATACACACTTGCAGAACAAAAAAAAATTCATCGACGATTTATTGAAGCGAATCGATAATGAAAATTTGTCGAAACCGATCGTCGAAATTCCGGAAATCGATGAATCGGCACCGATCGCTTCGGGAACTCGAGTCTCGAATGAAAATAATGATTCCTCGACGACCGATCATCGCATGATCTGCAATTTTCTTCTCAAACCCAAAACAACGATTTCCGCTTCCGATAAAAACGACGATCTGCCGATTTCGCTAGAAAAATCGGACGAAGAAAATCTTCACGTACCACCGGATTCTCTCGACTGGGTAGAAAAAGTTCCCGAACTCTTTCACGAGTACAACGCCGACTACATCGTCAGCAGCGCGAGCGTTCTTTGCGACGAGGCGAAAGCGCTAAACGGCGAAAAGAAAAAATGCCGCAGAGCCAAACAGATAACTGACGATCCCGATCCCTACTGCCTGATCTGCTGTTTCCCGATTCCCGGTCATCCGGCCGTTCAGGATCACGTAACGGGTGTGAGGCACGCGATTTCACGGAGCAAATACGGCTGCGATAGCATCGTTTGCATCGAAGCCAATTGGTACTATTGCCGATCCTGCGATCGCACTGTAACCGGTTTCGAAAATCTTTATCGTCATTTGATCGATAATTCTCATACGCGATTAATCGAACAGACGATACCGAATGACGAGCAAATTTTCGCAGCTGAAAAAACGATTTCGGACTCAATGGAAATTTCGCGAGAAGCGAATAACGCGAAAACTCAAAATTGCATATACATCGTGCGACGCAACGCGAAAAAATCGTTTTGCCAGATATGCGACGACACGGAATATCCGATTAGTACGAAAAATATCAAAGAGCACATGGAAAGCGAACGCCACAAAAACGCTTTGACGCGATACGGCTGTGAAAATATCATCGCGACCGGAAGTAATTATCACTGCCGATGTTGCAACTTACAACTTCCGGATCTCGAAAACGTTTATCTTCACGTTAAAGACAAAAGGCATACGAGTTCGATGATCAAAGTTTCTGGAAAACAAAAATCCCAAACGCGCAAAAGAATTCGAGATAATTTCGAGACTCAGGAATATTTCGAAGAGATCGGTCCGCCGTCTGGAAATAATATGCTAAGTGATTATATCGTTAATCAGATACCGTCGTATTCATTGAGTCATTTTCCGGAACTAGGTGCGCGAGCAACGAACAATTTTTCGAGGAGATCGAGTTTCGAAAATGCTTTCGGTAGAAACGCCGCGCAACCGGAAGCGACGAAATCTTTTTGGGATTTTCCGCAACGCCGCGAGGCCGCGAAAAAATCGGTGTTTCGCGAGCCGTACAACAATTATAACGGACAATCACCCGCTGCAACATCTTTTTGGACATTTCGCAGTGGATATCAAATTCCACTACAATCGTATAAAGCGCAAATGAATTTTCAAAATTCTCAGACAAATTTATCGAATAATCGGGAATCGCTAAGAAATTCATTCGATTTTTACGGTTCTTCGACGGGCCCTGCGAACGAACAATATTCCGCGCGTCCCGAATGGAACTCAATGCTCTCATCGGTGGCCGGTGAGCTTTCGAAATTTCTCGAACTATCGGAAACGAGTCAATCGGCAAATATACCGATTACGTCGTTCAACAATCACGAAAACGCGTTTGTCAAAAAGATTCATTGCGATCTCTGCGACGTTTCCGTTACCGATATGACGCAATTACACGTACACATGGCGAATCATTTCAGCGACGATTTCGTTCGTCCCAAAAGAAATCGGTATGGAAACAGTGGAATTAACGATTATCCCAATAACGACTCGAACTCTCGAAATTTTGTCGAAAGTTCCAAATCAACGGAAGCCGCAAATCAGGGAAATGCTCTTCGGTATAACAGCGTTCAAGAAACTCCGAAAAACGGCCCTCGGACTGCCGATAATGCGTCTAACTTACCGATCGAAACTTTAAATTCCGATAACAACAAACGCGATAGTTTATCGCGATTTTTACCAAACGAAAAAAATAATAATCCACAAAAAACGCATCAATCGCCGAAGAGGATGAGCGTCAGAAAAATAATCGAGACTTTGGATTTCGAAGACGATTACATCTACGAAATGAAAGAGAAAACGGAGGAAATCGAATTCGGAATGAAATTGTCGATTACGATAAACGCGGAAAAAATTTATTGTCTTATTTGTCGAAAAATCGTCGAATGCACGTTGTCGAATTATTATGAACACTTGTGTAGCGTCGATCACTGCGAATATCTCGAATTGATGGAAAGAGACTTCGAAATGTTCGACAATATTACAGGACAATTCAGCGATATCCATCTCGCGGAGGAATATATGGAGGAAATAAGCGACGAGGCGGTCCGTTGTTTCGTTTGCGATCTCGAGATCGTTAATAGCGAAGAGTCGATCGAACGGCACAAAGACGAAGCGGAACATTCGGGAAAATGTGCGGAAATGCAAATGCGAGCGATGAAGAATTTTCAGATTTTTAAGACGCGTCTTGATTGCCATTGGTACAAAGTACAGAAATACTGGTGCGTCGTCTGCTCGGCGAACACCGATTCGGAAGTTAATTTTGTTAAACATCTCAAGAGCAATCACCACGCGCGTAAAGTTAATAAACCCGAAAATCGTAATAAACGATTGATTTACGATTTTTGCGCAACTTGCGCTTTACTTTGGTACGGATATCGATGCACGTATTCTTATCACTCCGATATACCGTCCCATCAATGGCTCAGTCGCGATGGACACTTCGCGCTCACCGATTTGTCGAAATTCACGAAAATTCTGCTGGCGAATCCGGAAAAATTTGTCGAAGATAAAGTCAACTATCTTAACGAAATTTACGAAACGGAACGCCGGAGAGAAGATAAATTAATTACGGATCTGGAAAAAGCTGTGAGGACGAAATTTTCACGCGCCAAAGCTTACTGCTTCGGATCGAGAGCAACCGGTTTAGCGTCGCCGGACAGCGATGTCGATGTTTATCTCGACTGTCGTAAGTTTAAAATTTGTTTTTTTTTTTTTTCGTATTTATGTTATTATTAACTGATTGCTTTTTTCACGACAATTAAAGATGTTGGAAATTAATTATTATTAAATTTCCAATCGCATGTTTTTTCTTTTCGCTACTCGTTAAAGAAAATCATAAGGTTCTAATCGTAAGATATACGAAACTAAAGAAATTTATAATTACAAAACATGAAAATGGTACGTTTTGCGTTCTCGTCAAATTCCTTTATACAAATGTTTTTGTTGAAATGGCATATTTCCTGCAAAACATATATCGATTCGATTGTAAAATAAAAAAAAAATCGATTTTTCCGAACGAAAAAATTTTTATAAAATTTTCGATAAAAAAAAATGCTTTTTTTTTATCGAAAAATGCTTTTTTTTTTAAATCATAAATAATATCATTTTTAATAATATACAATTTGTTTTTACATATATTTTTTTTTTATATAATTTTTCAATAAAAAAAAATTATAAACATTTTTTAAAAAATCATAGATAATGGAATTTTTACGAATTTCAGGAAATCTGTACGACGGAAACGATACATCGGATTTGCAGTTGTACTTCATAAACGGCGTCGATGAGTGTTTAAACAAAGATCCGCAATCTTGGGACGTCGAGGAAGTCTTGACGACCTGCCGGTGTCCAATAATCCGCGCATTTCACCGAGCGACGGGACTAAAATGCGATATATCATTTCAAAACGGACTTTCGGTTGAAAACACAAAGTTGATAAAGTAAACGCGTAAAACTATCGAAAAACGATAATCTGATTTTTTTTAACGTTTTAATCGGCGAATTTTAACTTTTATTTGTATTGCAGAACGTATATCAACGTTTTTCCGACGTGTCGAAAGCTGATACTTTTCCTCAAGCAGTGGTCGGCGCATTGCGAATTGGTGGCATCGAGAGCCATAACGAGTTACGCGCTTTATTGGTTCGTTATCTTTTACTTGCAGAACGAATCGATACTTCCGAGTGTCGCGACGCTGATCGCGATGAGCAAAAAGTCGCATATTATTGCCGGTACGGTATTATTTTTATTAAATTTACATCATTTGTTACATTGATAATTACTTATTTATCAATGAACTATTTAGTTTCATAATAAATACGTAATTAATGAAATTATTAATTATAAAATAACAACTATTTTATTTTAAATTTTTTTACAATTTTTTTTTTTTGCAATTATATTACAATTGTCGTAATGAGATTTAATAGTTTCTCGGTAATTTGCGATAATCGACCGATGGGTATTATACGAAAAATCGAATAAAATAGAAAAAAAGTTAAAATTTGCATTGAGGACAAAAATTGAAAAAAAAAATATAGATGAATACCTAATTTTAATCGTAATTTTTCGTGTTCGCAGGTTGGGAAGTCAGCGTATCGCAGAACTTCGCGTACAACGAACGAGCGAGTAATTACAGTATAAAAGAATTTCTCGTGAGATTCTTCAAGTTTTACGCGAATTTCGACTTCCGACACTGCGTCGCGTGTCCGTTACTCGGCGAGGAATTGACGAAAAGAGAATTCGTCGAACCCGAAAATTTGCCTAATGCAATGATGCCGTACATCGATTATTTGAGAATTTCCGGGAAATACGCGGAACCGTTTAGAATCGATTCGGTAATGTGCATTCAAGATCCGTTCAATTTACGGCACAATCTCACAGAGGCGGTGAGCAAAGTTTATCTCAATCGATTTCGGACGTGTTGTCTGAAGAGTTTAGATTACCTGAGTCTTCCATCGAACTCCACGTAAACACCGAATTTTTTTTTTATACGGAGTATTTATTTTTATAACATTGATTCGGCGATTTGTTGTTACGACTCTTTCGATTTTATCGAATCGTTGCGTTTTTTCGACAACAACGAAAATTTCTCAAAAATTTTTCAACCGCGAAAAAACAAAAAAAAATTTTAACATTTCGGGAAATACGGTATTGAGAATAAAAGAAACACATGCCGCGGCATACCACACGGTACAGGGCTGTGATTACCGTCGACGAACTAAGTATTTTTCTAAACAAATATATATAAACGTATACTCACGGAAAAGAATACTATTATTGACCGTTCTGTGTCGAAATCGAAAAAATTGTTTTTACCATTTTGTTTCCGTTTTTTTTTTTTTTTTTTAACATAGTAATCCTCCGTAAGTATACTTGCGTTACACCAAATAAAGTAATTTTATAAGTGTTGAAAAAATAAAAAGAGATAAACCTCTCGTAATTTTTCATACAAATGGTACTGATTACCATTTATACAGATAATACGCAGCATTTTTGGATAAACTGCTTCTCGTTTGTAATGTAATGTTTTTTTATTCGAAAATATACCATGAGTTACCAGAAATTTACGCGTAAAATTGTGTCCGCTCACTTTTTTGTTCCTCGATAAATTTTCGATAAATCATTGATATCTTTTGAAGGTCAAACGTGTGCGTACCGTTCTTATAAATAACGTTAAGTGGACCGGAAACGCGGTGACGAAGGAGGGGAATGTAATCGAAACACCGATTTTTCTTATTGGAATTACGAAAAATTGACCGCCCGACGCCCCTGACCCGCGCGCGCCTCGTGCCCGGCGCTGCCTATATGCGCGGTTGCGTTACGATGCGGCAAAATGCAGTGCAATCTCGAACTTTTATCTGTTGATTGACACTTAACGATTCTTAACGGAACAACGGAATAAATTCTCTAAACGACACAATTCCTCACGTGGAAGCGGCGTTCAGTCATGATGGTAAGTTTTTTTTCACGTCATTCCGCAACGCCAACGCACGAGTTATCGACAACATAACCTTAAACGAAAAAATAATCGAAAAATGTATAAAATATAACAAAAAAAATAAAAGAACATTATCAATAACACAACAATGCGAAATATTTCGATAAAAACAGGAGAAGTAAACGTTAATTTTAATTATTCACTAATCACGTTGAAAAAAAAAAATCAATTTTCGGAAAAAGTAAACGAAAAAACGAGTTTTATTTTTTATTATTTATGAATTGAATTTTTTAAAAAACGTTACGCCAACTCGAGTTTTTTGACGATAACGATATGTGGTTTTCTTTTTTAAGTGAATTTACACGATTTTCCGTGATTTTTAAATATTTTAGAAAGACGGAATTCGGTTCCGTCAACATCTGTCAAGACGATTGTCGGAGGATACGTTTTACCAGTACAAGGATTCCGTCAAAAGAAAGAGCATTCCTTCAAACGGCACTCAGCATCTTCTTTTTGTTCTTACGTTTTTTCTCTCTATTTCGCTAATCGTCATAGTTTTGGAAAAAAATTTGCCGGAGCCGCGTTTGCTGGAGACGGAAGGCATTTATCCCGGAAGTTTTGTGGCGGAAAGGGCGCGTCAACATGTGATCAACCTGACGTCCATAGGGCCGAGAATAACGGGCAGCTATGAGAACGAAGTTTTGGCGGTGAAATTTCTCATGAATGTTATTGACGGAATCGTCAAGGAGGCGAGCGAAAACCACAAGATTCTTGTTGACGTCACTAAACACAGCGGCGCTTTTCCTCTCACATTTCTGGATGGTATGACTAACGTTTATAGAAACGTTCAAAATATTATCGTCAAACTGGGCCCTCACAGACCGTCAAAAAACAGTCTTCTCCTCAATTGCCATTTCGATACATTCGTCGAAAGTCCTGGTAAGAGATGAAATCGATAATTAATTTTTTTTCTTTTTTCATTTTTTTTACATTTAATAAATTTAAAAAAAAAAAACAATGTTCATTTTTTATCATTTTTACTTTGCTAACTTCAAAATAAGGTAAACATTTTTTTTTCCTATAATTAATTACCGGAAAAAAAGATTTTATCATCCATCGTAATCGAGAAAAAAAAAAACTAATCGAAATGTATTTTACCTATAAATTTTTATTACGACGATAAATTTTTTTTTTAAATGCTCATTAATTTCAAAACTCTTGAAATTTTTTTGTAAAATTTTCAGGAGGTTCGGACGACGGAGCCGGTTGCGCCGTTATGTTAGAAATATTACGAGTAATGTCTCGTAGTCCAAAGTATCTCAAGAACAATATAATTTTTTTATTCAACGGCGCCGAGGAAAATTTGTTGCAGGTGAATATCGCGCGAAAGATTATCCCAATTTTTTTTTTTTCTCCAATAAACCCCCGAAATTCGAATATCGTATTATTTTTCGTGTTCCAGGGATCTCACGGATTCATAACGCAGCATCCTTGGGCTAAGGAAGTACGGGCATTTATAAACCTTGAAGCTTGCGGCGCCGGTGGTCGAGAATTATTATTCCAAGCGGGTCCCGAAAATCCTTGGATCATCGAGGTAAAGTCTCGCAACATTGACATCAATAAAATTTGTATAATTCTTCAAAAACGAAAAACTCCTTTTAAATATCAAATTTTTAGATTTATTCACGCGTCGTTCCGTATCCGTACGCTTCGTCGCTCGCCCAGGAAATATTTCAAAGCGGCATCGTTCCCGGCGATACGGATTTTCGAATTTTTCGAGATTTCGGCAAAGTATCCGGTGAGCACTTAACATCGCAATTTATAACACAAAAAACATAATTTTGCATTTTAATTTAAAAAAAAAAAACTTTGTCAGAGAGGTTTAAGAAAAAAACAAAAAACAAAGTTTCACAAGTCGAAAAACCACAGTAACATTATTCCTCCGCGTTTAAAGGCGTCGATTTTGCTTGGGCGACAAACGGCTACGTATATCACACAAAATTCGACACGGCGAATCAAATACCAATGGGATCATTGCAACGCACGGGAGATAACATTCTCGCATTGGCGCGTGGAATATCTGCGGGACATCATTTGGGAGAAACAACGGTAGAAGACAGCGACGGAAGTCTCGTATTCTTCGATTTTCTCGGTGCGTTCGTCATACGATGGCCGCAATACATAGCCGGTATTATGAACGTCGGGAGTCTTGTTCTCGGTGCTTATTCCATTTATTTGAATATGGAGAGCGCTCGACGCGGTAAGAACGAAATAACGTTTCATAAATACTTTTTCCCTTTTTTTTTCAGTAAAATCGTTTTTTTTTTTTCCAATGCAATAAATCGTTAATTTTATTCACAGACGTTAGAACTTCGACGTACGTAAAGCACATACTGATATGCACCGGAGCCGTTATAGGATCGTTACTCATATCAATGATATCCGCGACGTTTATCGCTCTTCTATTGACGAAACTCGGCAAAGTAATGAGTTGGTATGCGAGGCCTGCGTGGCTTTTTTTCCTCTACATTTGCCCGACGGTTTCCATGTCGATGCTATTGTTCCTTTACATGGGAAGCCGGCAGAGACAGGTGAGTGAATATGAAAAGGAAAAAAAAAAATCCGAAAAGATAAAAAATATTTTTGCTTATAATTAATATTGCAACATTAATATTAATATTAAATCAATAATATTCTTTACTATTTATTATTAATGTTAATTTTTTTTTATTAGTTAAACGATTGGAAAAAAATTAATGTAAATGTTAAAAACGATAAATTAGCACATTTTAGAGACCCCGAATTAATGAATATTACTATTTTTTTGCAGGACGTCAGCTCTCCTTGGATACTCTATCAGCTGTATTGCGACGCTTACAGCGTTATTTGGATGTTTGGACTATTTTTGTGCATTATATTCGAGATACGCTCCGGTTTTATTCCACTCCACTGGGTCACCTTTCCAGCGGTTGGAAATATTTTGCGTCACAATTTCTTCGACAAATGGAGAGGTAATGGATTTTTTTTAATAAAAAGAAGATAATTAAAAAATGACGCAACGCACGTTTTCGATGGTTTGTCAATGGAAATATATTGATTTACAGATTGGAAATGGCTGTGCTTTCAAGTCGGTATACTCAGCTTACCGTACATACAATCGTTTTATTTGGCAATCGGTGCTCTTTATTTATTTATACCACTAATGGGCCGATCCGGCGCGAGTATCAATTCCGAAGTCGTCGTTGCCAATATGCTATCGCTGCTGTTCTGTCTGCTTCTCAGCTTTACGGTGAGCATCGAGTGTCTTCGTAAAAAACCCGAAAAATGCAAAAAAAAATAATTTTTTTTTCTCAACTGCGCTAAAATTACGATATTCTACGCCTGCAACGCGGGTGAAAAGTTAGCGATTCTTGACCAGCGGAAAGAAAAGTAGTCGAGTGGAAGGAAAGAAATAACTGCGAATCTTTTGCGCCGTTGCAGCCGTAAAAATGTCGTCTATTTTTATTCGCCATACATTGGGGGAAAAAATTGCACACCCTATTAAAGAGGAAGCGTAATTTTTCCCTCGTGCGATGTTCTTCATGATCGATGCAAAAAATGCACTTTCCATCCCTTTTAGCATAATATACTATTCCTATGATATATATTATCAATGTGTCTTTTTTTCAGCTTCCGCTGGTTCTCTTGATAAAAAACGCGGGACGCGTTCTCAGCGTAATGATCGGCATGTTTTTGATTTCTATCGGTATACTGATACTTACGCCGCTCGGGTTTCCCTACAGCGGCGATATAATGTCACCGGCGCCGCAACGTTTCATGATCGCGGTATGTGATGAATTTTTCTCACAACTTTATCATTTTTTACAATTGTTATTGTTTTTTCTTCCCTGGATTTTTCTTAAATTGTTTTTTTCCGTACAATACCAATTTATTTTTTCCATTTTTTTTTTTTTTTTTGGAAAATATTGTTTCTTATCTTAAAAACGGAAGAATGTTAAGGAAATTAATAATTGCACTTTTTTGTTTCGATTTTTTTATTTTTCAAATTTCTGTTATATTTTTTGCATAAAATTATTTCATTCGTTGATACATTTTGGTTTTTTCAATAATTACCTTTTTACTTATTTATTTTTCTTATTACCGTTGGAAAGTATAATATTTCAAAAATATTTTTATGTCTATCGCACAGCACACCCAGCGACAGTATTATAACGCCGACGGAACAATGAGATATTCTGGAAGTGGTTATTGGATCGTTGATTTGGATATGAATAGTCCGCACAGCGTCGAAGCTATGGTTCCGGAAGTCGGTGCAGCGACGCCCACCGTTAAGGACTGCGAGGAGCAATTGTACTGCGGTTTGCCATATCTAATGCCCGTTACAACGTTTCTTTGGTAAAACAATAGTATTTTTTTCTCATCTTACAAATTTCGTGAAAACTAAGCTTCGATCGGCACTTTGCAAACGGCAATTTACAAGAAGAATCGATGAGACTTAACTTAACTTTATCGTTGTTTCAGGAAAACCAGTTGGATTCCGGGACCCGCGCCATTGATAAACATTCCCACGAAACTCGATTTGATATCGAAAACCGCTTTACGAAACGTCGTGTCTTTCACGTTCAACGTAACAGGTAACAGAGTTTTCCAGAACAATTTTTAAAAACAATTTCATTTTTTTTCGGTAGCAATATTTTTTTTTATTTAAAAATTTTTTTTTTTCTTTTTTTCGTTGGCAATATTTTTTATATTTTTTTTCAATATTTGTTTCAAAGGTCCGGATCACATAGGATTGATTCTGTCGCCGTATAAAGGCGTTCGTCTGCAAAAATGGTCGATCGTCGATGGAAAACCACTGCGCGGTCCGACATGGAACGGTCGCGAAGTTTACTTCATTTATTATTCATGCGCCGCCGATTGCGTTCCTTACACATTCACGTTGGATCTGACTGTGAGTTCGGATCTTATGGCGTTGAAATTCTTGTAGAAAAGTACCTAAAAGTATTATAATTATAATTTTTCTTCAGGTTCCAATGACCCACAAGGGTTCCACGCTGACGGTAGCCCTCGCCGGCCACTTTTTGCACGGAGAAAATCAAAGATCGCTGCGATTTAAACGTTTCTTATCTCAATTTCCATCGTGGGCGGTAGTGACTCCCTGGACGGCGTCGTACACCTCCTGGGAATTTTAACGTAAACGCTTTAACAATTTTTTATAATAGAAACGTTTAATCGACGTATAAACAAAAAAAGCAAAGCAAAGCAAAAGCAACAAAAAGTTTAATCAACTTATCGTCTCGGCGATGTTAAAGTGGCAAAAAAAATTTTTTAAATAGCGTCGCGATGAAAACACTAACGCCGAACAATATTGTTCGCGATTAGCATTATTGACGCGTAAATTAATTAGAAATTTGAGTTACAAAACCCCGAAATATTAGGGTTTCATTGGCAACACATTTAGATCATCGGATCTAATCGCGTAACGTATGCACATCCGCGATTAATGCGGTTAGATAACGTTAGATCGATAGTCAGCACGTTTAACGAGGCGACACTGAACAATTAGTTTAATCCGAAATATTTACACAATTTTTTAAAATTAGTGAAAAAAAAACAAACAAACAAACAATGATGTTTCGTAGGATACCCTCGTTGTATTTGTGATATTTAGGTGGCCTATTTACGTTGTTTTGTTTTTTTCTCGATTTTTTTTCCCTTTGATAATATAGTTATAATATATTCGCGGGTAGATTTTCCCCCACATTGCTGACTCGCCATCATGATATTGGCGATACCGACTATCATTAGCATTTCGGTGACCTCATTAAAAAAAAAAAATTACGATAAAGTAGCATATCAGATGTAATTTTTCGCGCAGAAACGGCAACGAAGCCGATATCGTGAATCGATAAATCTCTGCAAGTCTCAGTGATAGAAATGACACCAATTATAATGATAGACCAATTGATAAGATTTTTTTCGAATGTAAGCGATAAATGAGCGCTGCATTTTCGAAATCATTAAGTAACACAATTAAAAAAAAAAAAGGCTTTGAACAAAATAATCCGCTGATAGAGGAGAACATTTTTCCTTCTTATTCCGAGAATCAGATAAATGGACTCGCGATGCTCGATAACCAAAGCTCTTCGCGCGTACACAGCGCGTACATTTTTTTCCTCAACTTTTATCTCGTAAACTTTTTTAAATTGCGGCAAAGCGAGTGAGAAAATAACGGCGCGTTTGATACTTTGAGAAAAAATTGGGAAAAGACGTTTGAAGAACGAAATCGCACGATTGTAATAACTTTATTCGGTGTTACCAAAGATATTTACGAATATGTTAATATTTTTTTTCTTTTCCGTGTTTTTCATGTCGACCGTTGCGGTTTTTTGGTGCATTTTTTTTTTCTATTATTAATCTTCAGTGTTCGGAAAACGGTTGTGCGCTTGGAATGCAAGGATACACGATTAGGGTGGTTAAAAAAAAAGTTTTATTCAAAAACTTTTCGCTTATCCCACAAATATTTTTTTGTGATAAAAAATGGCACCACAGGCAACGATTTCTTGAAAAAAAAAAAAAAAAAAACCACCCTATTACACGACTATGATATAGAATTAATTTTACTTCTTGTGATAAGTTTCCAACGATTTAAGGAGTTTTTGGCGGCGCGTTCGAAAAGAATTTAAAAAAAAAGTAGACTAACCAATATAAATTCGATTACGCGTAAAAAAAAAAAAAAAGTTTTTTTAGATACGCAAAAAACAATGCAAGCTTAACTCTAACAAAAAGCGACGTAAAAGACACTTTAAAAAAATACAAAAGATTTAATTAAAATCAATCAAAAGTTCGTGTAGAAAATGATGAAAAAATCGTTTTAGTCGTAACGATCGAATTCGACCGCTGCATGCTTCTTAATTTCAGGCAATCATCATTGCACTCGGTATACGTTGTAATTCGTTATGATACATTATAATAACTCGGTGAAGGCGGGAAAAAAAAAAAGAAAAAAAATAGGTTTGCAAAACAAATCTCGTGTGATATTGGCAGAGGTACTTTTGTCATTATAATCGAAAATAATTACGATATATGAATCGCGAGGCGACACGCCATATCCGGATGATAAAAAAAAAAAGAGTGTAAAAAGTGCCTAATTGGTGTCCCCTAAGAATTATTCTACAATTTGCGATTTAACTCGCCGGCGGCCTGTTTTACCGACCCATGCTATTTGTAATTTTCTACATATGTTCTTCGTACATCGTGTAGAAATTTACGCTCGACAATACAACTATTGCATGCGGTACTTTCGGCGAATGATTTTCGCGCAGCTTTTTTTTTGCTTCGTAAACGCGTGAGCATTTTAACTTCGGTTACGAATTGCCGCATTTCGTTGTTTTTTTTTTTTTTATAAATATAATGCAAACACTTATCCATTCCTCTCCTTCGGGTTTCCGCTTCTTCACGTATGTTTCTCGCGTCAATTGTTTTCTTCTTTTGTTTTCAATGCTTTTTTGTAATTTATTTTTATGTTACCGCGAAATTGGAAGATTCGGGATATATATAGGTATATATCGAATTGTTACCTAATGTTGTTGTTAAATAAGTAAGTCATCACGGAGTTGAGCTAATAAAGGATTAAAGCGATTCGAAAAAAAAAATGTTTTTGAAAAACTGAGAAATTACATCATCACTGTCTCCCGTATTTTTTTTTTCAAAATATCAAGAATTTCTAAAAATTATTAACCCCTATATTTTAATAATATATTTAAAAATTGTCGCGAACCCTAAAGAAAATTAATTGAAAAACTTTATTTCGTTTTATTTAATTATTCGGAAATTATTATTACTTTTTTTATTTAATGGTTAAAAAAATGCATAACCCTAAAAAATGTAAAAAAAAAAAAACACGAGACTTTGGTGAAACGCATTACGAAAAAAAATCCCCGACCGAAAAAAGAGTGGAAATAATTATTCACATATTATAGTCGCTAAATTCCTACACTCAACAATGAATAAATGAAAAATGTAGGAGAAAATCGTCGATCTTTGTCTTGCCACCAGTTAGCCGCTGCGTTCTCTCTCCGTCGCACAAATAGCAGCAACGATTCTATTGGTCGGTATGAAAAGGGAAGGAGGCCGCCGTTGCCTCGCCGAGAGCAGGTAGACAGATCCGGCGAAGGGTCAGAATCCAACTTACACGTACTTAACGGTGTTTTCTTCAAGTTACCGATTGTTGGAATTGTCTGAGTTGGAAATACCTGATTGCCTACTGTATCCCTATCCCCACGCGCGCCGCGCACGGTATCCCTACGCATGGCGCGCAAGAGCGTTGAAAAGGGACATTTTTCCTACGGAAGGGACAGTAGGTACTGCGATATTCAACTTATCTGATGGTTCCTAATCGACTGCATTTCCGAGGCTTCAATTTCTCCGATTGCCTACTGTAACTTGAACCTCACTTCCACTTGGTGAGCTTTCGGTCCCTCGTGTTGTTACTGAGTTCGATTAAGAAGGAACAAAAGTGCCGAAGAACGCGTAAAAATTCAGTGTCTCTACGAGATTTCGTCGCGTGAAAAATTCTGTGTACTGAAATATCTCTTTTTTGCAATCATGGAAAAGAAGACCTCTAAAACTCAAGTGAAAACGCGTCTAACGATGCAAAACCGACTTGATATTTTGCAGTGTCTCGATTCGGGTGAAACCGTTTCTAGCGTTGCCAATCGGTACGGTGTGACGCCCTCTGCAATTTATAAAATAAAAAGCAACGAGGAAAACATATTGATCAATGCGCAAACTATCACTGATAGTCATGGATCCCTAAAGAAGAAAAGAGCGCCTGCAGTAGAGCAATCGGAATTGGATCAAGCGCTGTATTCGTGGTTTCGGCAAAAGCGAAATAGAGGCGAACCGATATCTGGAAGAGTTCTCAAAGAAAAAGCGTTACAGTTAAACGAAAAACTGCGCGGCCCTTCATCATTTCAAGCTACCGATGGATACATTCAGAGGTTTAAGGCTCGTCACGGCATTGATCACATTTCTATCCAAGCAGCAAGACATTCCGCTGACCAAGAAGCTAATGACGATTTCTGTTCAAAATTTTACGAAGAATTTCGGGCAGAATACTCGTTGGATCAGATTTATAATGCGAATGAAACCGGATTATGGTGGAAAACATTGCCAAAAAAGACTTTCGTTGCATACGACGAGCCTCGAGCCGATGGTTACAAAATGGCGAAAGATCGTATCACACTTATGGTCTGTGCGAATGCTAGTGGCGCCCATAAGCTGCCGCTGTTCGCGATTGGGAAATCAGCGAAATTTCAATGTTTCAAGCAAATGGCAAAGGTTCCTGTGAGATATACAGACCAGAAGAACGCTTGGATGGATAAACAAAAGTTTATGGAATGGTACACCGAACTATTTTTGCCGGAAATCAAAAAAATGCATGGTGACCATGGTCGGAAGTGCATTTTACTTTTGGACAACGCTCCTGCGCATCCATCCGCAGAAATTTTAAATGCTATCAGCGATGACTTATGTAAAGTGATATACATGCCACCAAATGTCACATCTCTTATCCAACCCATGGATCAGGGAGTCATCGAAATATTTAAAAGATCATATCGGAGATATTTTCTCCGAGAGTTTCTGCTTCACGATAACAGCGAATTGACGGTGCGGCAGTTTCTGAGAGATTGGGATATACTAAAGTGCCTATTATACGCTGCACAAGCTTGGAAAACGGTAACCGCCGACAATTTAAGAAGCGCTTGGAAAAATTTAATTCCCATGGAATTCGCAATTAACAATGACGTTATCCCGGATGAAATCTTCGGTCTTTGTACGTTTGAAACTTTACTGCGAAATTCGAGGCATTTTCAAAACGTTACAACATCTGAGACAGAAGAATGGTTACGCGAAGATTCGGCTGATCACGGTTGGCCGTTACTCAGCGTCGAAGAGATTCTGTCCCCTGACGATGAGACAATTCTTAATGAGGATCAGGATGACGATGAGACACAAATTTTTAACGAAACCGACGACGATGACCCTAAAGCTCTCGAAGCTTTGTTGGCATTTGATAAATTTCAAAAATGGTACCAAAAAAAATGTAACTTGACACCTGAAGATTGGACGAAGGTGCTTCGGTTTCGAGACACTGCCATTACTGCAGCTTTAGACGAGAAATTTCCGGGTCGAGTTATAGAATAAGCGATAAACGATGTTCATTCTATAGAGAGAAAAAAACTGTTGAATTTACAAAAAGCGCGGTGATATACGTTCAAAAAAATATATATATGGTACAACAAAACATTTTTTTGCTTCAATCAAATTTTCGTCCAATTAAGAGGCGGTGCCATTCCTTCCCTCCCGCCCATCCCGGACTCCGTCGATATCAAAAACTGTAAACAACTTTTTTGGCGCATATTAGCCACGAAATTACGAAAAGTTTCATCCCCTGCTTTAGGTATGTCCGCAGGGGATGAAACCTTTTTTTCGCCTGTAAATGCTAATATGCGCCAAGAAAGTTGTTTACAGTTTTTGATACCGACTGTGGCAATTCACCTCTTCTTAAGCCAATAAGTATTAAGTGAAATTAATATTTAATCTTATGAATTCAATATTTCATCGAACGTATGTCACAGTGAATTTTTGTTAATTAGCCCTTTTTTGTCTCTATGTACAAAAATCTTAAATGTGTATATATCTTTGTGTATATCTTCGCTTACTTAAAAAAGTATCTATTATTCAACATCTATTATTATTAAAACTGAATAATTTAATGTACATGCAAATTATATTATTTTGCTGTAAAAATACATTGATATTTGTCGACAAATTTTTTTTTTTTTGCATTGTTAGGCTTAAACATGTTTTTTAATTTTGAAAAAGATGGCAAAAATAAATAGTGACGATTTTCCGAGATCATTAATGTTAAAAAAAACAATAAATTTCGAAGAACAAATCACTGCGTTAAC
This sequence comes from Cryptus viduatorius, assembly GCA_964006125.1. NCBI lineage: Eukaryota > Metazoa > Arthropoda > Insecta > Hymenoptera > Ichneumonidae > Cryptus > Cryptus viduatorius. The sequence goes on from OZ023226.1 coordinate 6,457,729, forward strand.
TCTATTAATTTTTGTTCTCTTTTTCAAAAAGAGGAAAATCTTCGTCAATAGCCCTACCGGATGCTAGCGCGCGGGGTTGCTTTTGGTTCTACTTGTTTTTTCTATACAAGAATCTCCTAACAAACTCAGCGACTTAATTATTTATTTATATCTTTTTATTACTTTTTTTTACGAGAAAAATATATATAGTGTAGTCACGGAGCGGAGATATATTTAAGAGTAGAAAATTAATCCCTCGCACGCGGAAACCCAAGAAATGTTAGCGCACAGATTTATAACTACGGAAAAGCCATAGAGTTGAGATTCTTCGTTTCACGCGTACGAAGGGATTAATCGATCGCAAGGCAGAGAATCGCAAAAACCCTGTAAATTGAACGTCTGCTTACAGTCGTTGTTCGAAAGTTCAAAGCCTTAAGCGTAACAGTTTCAAGCTTATGGGTGAATATTCATTGTTCGATTCGTCTTACAGAACAAATTCGCGTCACAATTATTGCCGTTGGCGTGTATACCGAAAAAATTAACTGCGTCTTGCGTAAAAGAGTCGATGATGAATCGATCGAAAGATTCACGAAATCAATTCGCGAAAGAACGCTACGGTTGATCTTTGATAAATTTAACAGCGAAATTGTAGACTTGACGGATTAAGGTAGTTATCGACAATTAAAGGTTTTCTCACCAAAACTTGAGAAAAAAAATTCTTTTGGTTGATTTTTAAAAAATTTCAAAAAAATTTTTTTAACTCTTCACTTTTTGATTTTTCGAGTTACAGCTCTTTGGAAAACATTCCCGCGCCTTAACTACCTTAAACCACATGACAATGAAACTCCTCTCAAGTTCGCTAGGAACTTCGGATTACGACTGCAGATCGTAGTTTCGCTTTATGCTTTCATCCACTGTTCGACGTAATCGAGAGCTCCGAGAAGTATTCTCTTCTCCAAGATTCTCAATTGTATTGGCATCATTTTTTCTCGATGCATCGGTGTTGTCACCAACACGAGATCCTCCTGAAAAAGAAATGATTTATTTTATCGTAACGCTTTTTAAGGAAACTTTGCATTTTTTTTCGAAATTTTTTAGATTTTTCGCGAAACGAATTGACTTTTTTCATTGAATTTCTCGAAGCGCCGTAACTCTTTCTGCGGACCTTTTGCATTTTTTTAACTTAATTTCTAAAAGTATCGTAACGTTTTTCACGCGCAATTCTTGCTGAAGAGATGTTTTCTCGCAAAAAAGGAAACGTCTCATTCGCATACCGATCTGAAGGAAACGCCGCTTTTTCGTCTCCAAAGTATGTATCATCCTTACCTCGAGAGTTGTCGGATAATTGGCTATCAGAAGCTTCAATCTCGTCAGCAAAAACTTTCTCACATTCTCCTCGACGACTGTGTCGAGAGCGCAGTCTCTGTGCTTCAGATCGAAAACTTTATCGGACTGAAGCCAATGCTCGAGTTCAACTTTTCGCATGCTGAAGACTCTGAGGAATGCGAGCATCTCTTCGGTTATAGGTTCGGTGCCGGACATGAGAAGAAAAGTTACGGTGTGAGAATTGAAGCCCAATTTTTCCAGTAAACTTATTCGATCTTTGTACAGCGTGTCGGCTTTGCTTATTCCAAGTTTCAGCTTGAAACCGTCGTTCTTGTTGTCCGGATACACGAAACCCGAATGAACAAAGAAATCGGCGTTGGTTCGTGGACCGTAATTAATAAATATCTGTTCGCCCTTCTTAAACGATCTTTTGGCGTAACAAACGCAAGTATCGGATGTAAGATTGAAATCGGTAGTAATCTGTAATGATAAGTACGACGAGAAAAATAAACAACGAGAAAGTGGGAAAAATCAACTTCGTCAATTTTACGAATTTAAAAATGGAATTTTTACGAAATATTCGCGAAACATTAAAGTTTCAGAAAATTTGAAAAATGGCAAAAAATTGGCTATTTAGTTATTTTTGGCTTTTAAACTTCGCGGTTATAGAGTTATTGTAATAATTACTCACTTCGCCCTCCTCGTGATTACACATGTCCCACATTGGGATCAATGCGTGGATCATTTGCGTGCCGTTTTTGCTCGGTATGAGATTTTGTCTCGTCATTACCGTGGATACTGCCCAACTGAAAGAAGCATTTTTTTTTTTTTTTTTTTTAATTCATTTTTTTTATCCTGCTGAGGACGAGTTTCCTTGAGATTCCGTAATCGAACGGGCAAATAGGAAACGAGGCCGACAGCCTACATACATCGAGAGCGTTCTCTCCGTGAAATGCATGCATGATTTTCACTTTTGCGAGTTGTCACTCGACACTTTCCGGATATTATTAAAGTGCCACTCGAGCCGCGACTCGCATAGATGATTACCGACATGAGGTTAAAATGCATTCTAAATCATTCGTTTATAATTAATATACGTAATTCTAAAGCACCGAGGAAGAAAAATTGCTCAACAAGGCAAATAGGCAATCAATTGAGACGGTAATTTTATCGGTATACATATGAAACGAAAGCGCATTTTTTTTTTATAAGAGATATTTTAATTGAATATCAGAATTAATGAAACGGGTAAAGTATGCGACGAATTTCTTAGTATTTAATTTGTGATTATTAATTATTCAAAAATATTCAAGTGGTAAACATCCAGAAATATGATGGATTGAGGTGAGTTGAGATCTGAATCATTGAAATGTTAAATGACTGGAATTTTTGAGCGCTGAGGAAAAAATTGATAAAAATAAAAAATCACTCGGTTTCGGCTGTGTTTTGCGCCGTCGCAAAATCGAGTCAAAAAACTATAGAAATAAAATTTGATGGAAATGAAAAAAGTGTGAGTGACTTTGCATTATAATCTCGAAAAATTGAACTTTCGATATTTTGCGAATTTCTCGAAATATCAATCTAAGATCAACCATCGTTCACCTTTTTTAAAATCTCCTTTACTTCCTCTACGAGGAACTAAAAAATTGGTTAACTTTCTCAAAGACGTGTTCGGTAAACTCCGAAAAAAAAAAATTCGGAATCGATTTACAAATAAAATTGGAATCTTTTTTATTTCCGAAAAAAAAGTATGATTATCGCAAAAACATATTTTTTAGAAGCGCAAAAAAGTGGTTTTGTAGCGCATTTTTGCAATCTTTCGTTCGACACGTTACGATATTACGAAAAAAAAGAAGATATTATTATTAAAAACATTAAAAATGTAATGAACTCGAAACCTAACTACGATCTGATAGAGATGACTCGACTTTCTATCGGTTTCTCTAATAGAGCGATAAAAAGTGTCTACTAACGTAGCGAGTTACGGGAGAATTCGGTCAAAGTCAAGAGTAAGAAAAATAAGACGAATTGGTGGGAGCGCTTCATTTTTGGGTGCTGCTGACCTAGAAAGCCGGAAATGTAAATAAAAAGGATTCATATTGTTGCCTCGAGAGACGACTTTCTCTCTCAGGAAGCCAACGGTGGCGGCTGCGAGTGGTACACACTTTTCTACTCCGTAAATGTTACACTCATACCGTTCACTCACGTGTAGATAACGATGCGTCGTATACAACAAAAAAAAATAGTTTCGCGTACCAATTAGCCGATTGTAATATTAATGCCATTAAAAAAAAAAAAAAAAAAAAAAAAAAAAGTCGCTTACGAATAATTACGATATACATATACGATATACGATAATAATTTTCGGGCGAAATATAAAGTTTATAAATAAACAAATATAATTGGATATTCGGCCGATTTCGGCGTTAATTGACCGTCGAGCGATTCCAATTAACTTTCGCTTCGGCATTAAGGGTAATGAACTGTAATGAGTAATCGGCGGATAACGTGATGCTACGAATGAGAAACAAAACGACTGCTGAGTAGAAGAGAAGATTCGCGATTACCCTTCCACGCCGCTTCGATTCACAATCACCTTGCAGAGGACAAGAAAGTATCCAACGTGTGAAAGTGGATGCAACAGACTCATTTGCAAGTCTATGTAACTTTCTGCCTATACGCCGAGAATTCTTACGGTACAGTTTTGAATATCTAGAATCTCATTTGAATGTTATCCAACAGCTTTTCAACTCCGATACTTTTCAGACGCGTTACTTTACTCGCGAAAAAAATGAAGACATTCAAAAAATTGTAAATTTTTGGAATCTCTTCATCAATATCGCTTCATGAATTCAAAATTATTAAGTCCCATTTGAAGCTCTAAAAAAGAAATTTGAATGCACGAAATTTTTTTTTTTCGATTGTTAAAAAATTCGTAACTAAGAATAAAATATTGCGCAGCGGTCCGAGAAATTATTAATTACCGCAATTAAAATTAACACAAATTTTATTCGGGAAGTGCCTCTCGAACCGCGAATAATTTTTTATTCAATTTTTTTAAGTGAAATTAAAAAAAAATGTGGAGTTCGAAAAAACTTTCTTAATTGAATTTCGTTAAAAACGAAAATTACAAAAATTTCGAAATCTCGCGCAAAATTTTAGATATTTTTTTTTTGCTTAAATTAGCGACTTTTTTCATCTGTGTTTATTTATAACGAAACCCGTTAAAGTAGAATTTTTTTGAAGAATGCGAAGTTACAATTATAAAAAAAAAAATAAGAAAAAATATTAAAAAATTAAAATTAATTAAATTATTATTATTATTTATTAAAATTTTCGTAACTTTCGAATCTCTGTTGTCTTTTTATTCTAAATGTAATTTATTTACGTTTCAATACGTTTACGCTTCATTAAGCATTGGAATCTCGAAAAAAAAAATCCCGAAAATGCAGCTTCCTCAATGACGATGCAAAAAAAAAAACCAGAATTTTGGATAAATTATTTTAGTTTTATTAGCAGAATAATTTCGTTTTAAAGTCAATCCCCGTATATTTTTTCGATCGTAGTGAGGATTAAACGAGTTCCGGTATTTCGTACTTTCGCACGAGTACCGTTCGTCTTAATGAGATTCGAAAAGATATCCCACTTTCGGGACGAGTACCCGTTGTATCTCTCGAAATGAAAATAACATCATAGGAATAGCGCAGCGAACGTAACGCGTCATGGGTTAGAGAATGAAAACGTTGTTTGTCGGTTGTATACGTATATATATGTGCCGTACGCGGTGAGACGTTTTGTGTTTCACAATTCCAACGCGAGTGAGAAGAGAAGAGGCGAGAGAAACAACGGGCGATGGCGCGTTGGCCACAGGGATATACACTCGAGTGCATGTGGGAAGGTCGTGCGAAGAATTGAAGATCGTGAGATCTTCGTCCGTACTTTCTACTGGGATAATTCGCCTTCGATACTTAGGCTTCGCGAACGCGACTCCGATAATATAAATTTCACCGAAAAACCGAATAACCGCGATAGTACTTATACCTGTTGTATACACAAATCTGTACGCTGTTTCGATCAATTATTCGCGAAATAAATTTTTTTTTACTTCGCGAACTCTAAGTGACTAAGAGAACCGGCGGAATGTGGGTTTTCGTGTTACAATAGTTGTAACCAACGGGACGATGTATCGATCTTTTTTTTTTTTTTTTAAACCTCAACGCGGGTCGTCTTTTACTTATTTTTTTTTTTTTACAAAAAAAAAAAATATTTTCGAAATAATGTCTGTAACCGGTATTTATTTATTTATGTAAAAACGAACGAATTAATGATAATTTTCATGAGCAATTTGGAATTTATGAAAGCGGATAAAAATAGTGTTATAATGAACACGCGGTCTTTTATGAGAATTTATGAATGCGGCATTCCGCCGCTCCGAACAATAAAAATCGTAGTGGAAGCGAAGAAAAAAAAATTTGCATTATTTAGCTACTCGGCGAAACCCTGTAAACTGAAAGTCGTTTCGACGATCGTAACAACAGGAAATGAATATGTTGCTTTATTTTTTGTCAATTTTTACGAGGAACGAAAATTGTGTAATGATTCCGAAGGTCGAATCCTTTTATCGAAAAGATTACCTCATCGCTTTTGTTTTCCCTGCGATGGAATCATAAATTTAACCTGTTTACGCGAAAGAATTAAGATATTCGTAAATAATTCGTAATTCGAAAAAAAAAAAATTTAATTCTTTTGTTTCACTTAGCGACCTTCGTAACTCTATATATTCCATTGAAATCATCAAAAGAACTCGAAGTTAATGAAATTTTTGATAAATCTCTCAATAATAAAAATCGTATTGTAAAACATCGTGTAAAAAAAATTAATTTTAAATTCAAGAATTTTCGGAGGTCAATATTCCATGCAAATCATAAAAACAACTTAAAATTAATAAAATGTATAATACATTCCACAAAAATAAAAATCGTCTCTTATTAAAAAAGAAAAAAATTTTAAATTACTCCATTTTTACTCATTAACCTTCGTAACTCCATATTCCATATAAATGATCGAAGCACTGGAAGAAAAAAAAAACGTGATACATCCCACAATAATAAGAATGGAGGCTTTTGTTTTCAGTCATTAAAATCGCTACAGAGTTTAGAATTTTTGTTCCCATTTTCAAGTTTGTAGAATTTTCTTAATGATCACTTAATTGTACGGCAGTCTGACTTAGTCTCGCAAAGAATTCATTTCATTGTCCTACGATCACAATACCATCGCAAGAATTCCATTATTATATTAATTTTTTTAATGCCAATCTAACGCGCGCATTCATTCGCAGAGATTCGACGCGACAATTGGGGCAAATTTGAAATTTCTCTCAGTCGGGGCGTTAGGACGACGACCGAGAGAGATCGGCGTAAATAAACGGCAACTGCCGCGATATCGGAATTAGAATGTATTCGTGAAGACGTTCACCCGTCCGCACTGGCGAGTCGGGTTCTCGACAACGAGAGATGAAATTCATCTTTCGCGTTGTATAAACCGCGCGAGAAGAGGAAGAGAGCGCCTATCTATGAGCCTCTAGGAGTCTCCTTAAGTTTCACCGACTTACTTACCAACGTCGGCGAGAGAAAATCGCATCAGTTTGCGAGAGGAACTTACACTGTGCGGTTGGAGCGTTTCGCGCCGCGGCTAACGATTTAAACAACGCGTTCGATGTTTTTTTTTTTTTTTCTCGTCATTTATAGTTTCACAGTTTTGAATCGCGATAAATAAGTTTAAATGTGAATTATCATTATCGCCGATAATACTATTTTGTTGCGAAATCGTAACAACGCGGGTGAAAAAAAAAAAAAAAATAAGTGATTGAAAAATAAACGAAAATACGCGCTACGCGCGAATTCTCATGAACACTGCATGAATCTTGAGGACCTTTCGAGTTTGTGTAATAGAAAAAATATTATATTTATTATATTGTGCATCGCGGTGTTGTACGTTCATATGTTTCTGAATAAATTACCGCGAAAAACAATTAACAAGAGACTGCAGTTTTGAATTTGGCGTTTGAAAAAATGCTATCGATAATTCGATTTTTGAATCCTCACTGAGTTAAAAAAAAAAAAAAAAGATACGTCGATTATGAAGCTTTGATAAAGTCGCCACGATGTGGAAAGTGTCGGGTTTATTCTTGTTGTTAATTATCATTGGCAATTGCTCGACTTACGATACGCACGAGACTACCGTTACGGAAAGTTCGAGAAATGCTCGCAGTCCCGAGAGTCCGGTAAGACGAATTATTTTTCATTATATTTTTCTAAACCAAATATAATTGAAAAAAAACATCGAAACTTTTTTTAAAAAGTTCGAATGCGTGGAAAAAGATTTTTACGTAAAATTAAATTTGTAACGGAGAATAAAAATGATTTCGGAGAAAAATGATTGATTAATTAAAAATGAAAAAAAATCCAATAAAATATTTTTCGGAATAAAGTTAATTCGAGAGATTCTTCGAGAACAGCGAGTGATTTTTTATCAAATTTTTTTTCGAAGTCGAAGACAAAAAAATTTGGACGCATGGAAAAAAATTCGTAGGTAAAAAAAAACGTAAAAAAGAAGAAAAATTAACACGGTTCTGCGACAAATTATTAATTGTCGTCTCGAAATAAAATGTGAATTTTTTTAAAATTCAAATATGGAAAAAAAAATGCTGAGGCTCCGAAAAAAAGTTCGAATGCGTAATAAAATTTCTAAGTGAATAAAGAAAATGCACGGAAGAATAAAAATTAACGCGTCGCACCGAGAAATCATCAATTACGGTTTCGAAATAAAATAAATACAAAGTTAATTCGCAAGATGCCTCGAAGCGCGTCGCTATAATTGTTTTTTTTTTTGGTTTGTTTTCGGCGAACTTTACTTTCATTGAATTGCGCAACTATAACCTAAACAATTACCGCAAAACTTTCTTTTTTTTTTTTTTTTACGGTCGTTGCACTTTGGACATTATTTACTTTAGTATGCCTCGTTTAGCTGTCGGAGCTTATGAATCGTGACGAGTTCTCGGTTTTTATGTGTTCGCGTAGAGCCGAACAAACCGAAAATTGCCGAACCGTTTCCCGTCTCAGGTAAAAAATTCCATTTAGGCGGTTAAAAGGAATTTTTGCGGCTATCGGAATTCTTTCTCTCGGCGCTCGCTGCCAGAAGCTTCGATCTTTTAGTTACACATTGATTGATTAACGAATTGATAAACGACGGTGAAATCGAATAGAGTCGGTCGACCGGTCGATAAATATTTATTTACCGACCGGTTGAACAAATTTTTTTATTTATTTTATCGACCAGTCGAACAAATTTTTTTTTTTAATTTTATCGACCGGTCGAATTTATTATTTTTTTTTATTTTATCGACCGGTTGATAAATTTTTTTTTTTTTTCATTTTATCGACCAGTCGAACAAATTTTTTTTTTTTATTTTATCGACCGGTTGATAAATTTTTTTTTTTTTTTTTCATTTTATCGACCAGTCGAAAAAATTTTTTGATTTATTTTATCGCACAGATGAAAAAATCGCGTTAGTGAATCCGCTTACGCGCGTCGCAACGCACGCGCGAACGGAGATTCCCGCGTCGACTTTCCATGCAACTTTCGACTCCCGACAGAATTATAATTGGAGTTTCGTTCTCACGACCTTTGTCGTTTTCTCGCGTCACAATCGCCCACTATTTTTTCCGCGCTGAGTGTGCAGTAGCAACAGAGAAACCGCATCACTTTTAACAATTACGAACTCTATCCGACGAGAGATCTTTCTTTCTTTTTTTATTTTATTTTTTTTTCAACAAAGAATACAGAATTTCGTCCGAAAGTTGTAAAACAATTGTGACTATTTGGTAAATCGTGAATTGATTATCTGCGAGCAAAATTTTTCGAGAAATTCGAGAAAAAAATTCGAAATCCTTTCGAAAAATTGCTAGAATTTCGATCCAAATTCTAAAAATCTCTCGAGAACCCAATAAATTGGTAATTATTATTCTGATAGACGATTAAGTACCATAGGAATCGAAAAATTTCTAGAATTTTCATCCAAATTCTCGAAATTTCTCGATTATGGTTTTTTTTTTTCGAACAATAGCTGTGAAAATGACATTTTTTGTTTCATTTTTCGAGAAAAGTATGTATCAATTTTATGCGAATGAATATATATGCAATCCGATAGATTTATTATAATTATTATATAATAATGAAAATTTCATCGTTATACATTTTTTTTGAAAAACAGCTGTACATTAAGAATAAATAAAATTTAATAGAATTAAATAAGGATTTTTGTCGAAAAAAAAAATAATAATTCCATAATAAAAAATAAATTAAATATCGGTACATTTATTTACTTTTTGTTATCGAAGTATTAATTTTTTTTTTTTTTAAATGACTAAAACGATAAAGTTTTCACGCTAATCTCGAAAATTTGAGAAATAATTAATTTCGATATTAAAGATTTGTTTTGTTGTTTGTAATTCGCAGAAGCACACGGATGCAACGAGTACCGATTACATCGAAGATTCGCGTCCGTACGACGACGATTACACACGGCGTGATACGTCGAGAACGGAGGGTGGAAAATTGTTAGGAAATTGGCGAAACAATGGAGCGGCGTTCGAGCCGAAATGGCGAGACGGTGACTCGGTGCCTCTGGTGCCTTTCAACGCGGCGAAGCATTCGAGTTCCGAGCGTCACGATGTATCTCGCGAGGATACGAAGTTGCGTGACTGGGAGACTTCCCACGCGGTGACGAAAGCGTACAATCGTCACGAGGACGTTGCCATAACCGGCAGCGAAGAATCGCCCGAGGAAACGATCGACGAGATACCGTCAAAAAAGTCTTCGACCTCATCGATGGAACGGGAGACGAAAAACGATCGATACGCGATCGGTAACGATTACGAAACCGATTCCCGTTATCGCACCGAATACGACAGAGGAATTCTTTCACGCGGAAGAACATCCGAAGCATCTAAACTTCTCACGGATGAGTTGCGTTACGAAACAACGGAAGACGCGGATACTTCCGGCAGAAGAGGAAAACTCGCGAAAAAACTCAACAACGACGAGAACGGCGATGATACGATCGCGAAGACACGATACCGCGACACATTTCAAGTTCATCCGAACGAATACGAACTCAACGACGAGGAGTATCAAAAGCCACGTCCCCGTAAGCGTCGACCACCGCAACACTACGAATTTTCCGAATTTCGCGCGCCGACGTATTCCGTTACTTGGAGTACCGAAAAATACGTCGAGAGTCTCGCGAGTACGTCGAAACCTTTGCCAAGACAGCCGGAAGTGTCGACTCGTCGAAGAGCCGAGCAAAAAAATTCTTTTGCTCGTCGAGATCGCAACAGAGGTTCCGAGAACGCGGAATTAAAATCTCTTCTGAAAATGCAGCAAACCGAAGGATTGAGTCTCTCGGAAATTCTTCAACGTCGAAATTTGACTCTCAACGATTTATTGAAAGGTAAAGCCGACGTGATAAATGTGTTAAAATTCACGGACAGTAACGAGGATTCCACGGAGTTTTCAAGCGTTAAACCGAAAATTTTCGAGGCGACGAAGATATTTGCGACGGAACGTCCGAAAACGAGAATTTTCGATTTCAAACCCAACGAAGTCTCGTCAATGGCGAAGAGCAACGATAATTCTGTCATTAAAAATACACCGGAAGAATCGGAAGACAACGATGATTCGCTGGAAAAACTCGACAGCGCCGAAACGGAAGACGGGCAAAGAAAATCCAACGACAACGAGAAACTCTCCGCAATCGTAAGACTCACAAAGCCCATTATTCTTCCGCGTTTGAATTTTCTCAGTGACAAGCCGATTATCTCATCAACAACGACGGAAAGATTAACCGAAGATGCAATTCGTGACTATCAGAACGACCAGAGCTTCGTAACGATCGATAAAACAACGTCGACGAGTCTCGACGACGACGAGATAATGGAATTTTCCGATTTTACGATGAAAAAACAGTCGCCGATCGCCACGAATTCACCAATTTCGACGTCGAAATTCGACGATGGATACGAAGAGGATTCGGGTTCGACTCTGAGTATCGAACATATTTTGGGTCCAACGGAAACATCGATGATTTTGCCTGTTACGACACAAGAAACGAGTATCGACAATAAAGTCGTCGATGGCGCGGAGACGAGTCGTAAAAACGACGCGGAAGCCGTCGGAAGCTTCGAATATCAGAGCGACGAACCACAGGACGTCGCGGATGTTAGCGAATCGGAAGAAGAATTGCCAATGGGCGATCAACCGTACGAAGTTTCCACAGGAAAATCGGAGATCGAAGAAAATTATAGCGACCCCGGGAAACTGCCGAAGAATCATCAGATATTTTCCACGAGCAGTAAACCCTATGAAGTCGTAGTATCGGAGATCGAACCCGACGCGAGAGCTGAGATTTTCGAACTTTTCAGTTCGGGTTCGAGCGCTAAGCGACTCGAACGTCTTTTGAAATCGAGAAACATGAGTATCGACGAGTTAATCGCCTTGAGGCAACGAGGATCGAGCAAAGTTCATATGGCGGAAGTTTTGCGATCGAAGGAAACATTGAGCGCGAAATCTCGAGAGTTTAATACCAATAATCAAGCTGTGGGTCACGCAGCGAAGGAAGAAGAACCTTTTACGACCGAAAGCTCGGAGGACAAAGTTACTGCTGATGATCTTTCGGATATCGAAATCGATAGATCGTCGGAGAGTCTGCGGGAGACGACGAAAAAGGTAATCTTCACTACCGAGGAAAACACGAATATCTATTCGTTCTCAACGGAACGAGAATTCGAGACAACGACGGAGCGGAATAATCAGGAGAACGTTAAGCTACTCGATCTTTTGACTGCTTTCGAGTCTTTGCCGTTTTCCCTTCGTCCGGATTTTGATAGCACCGTGAAATCGACGGATGTCGAAGACACGAAAATCGTCAATGAAGACGACGAACGTATCGCCAAGTCTAACAGCTCCGAGGATTCGGCGAGTTACGTCGAAGTCGGAATCGTCGAGGAGATCCTTAAGGATGATATTTTTGACTCTGGAAATCTGGAAGATACGAATATTGCGAAAAATTATTCATCCGGAGGATATGAAGATAGAAAAATTTCGTCGAAAGTTCGGCCGAGTATTATCGCCAGTGGAGCGATTCTCGGTCTTACGATCGTTGTTTTCTTAGCGATTTTTATCGTTTGTAGAATAAGACAAAAGCAAAAATACACTTATAGAAATACGTTTTCGCGAGCTGTTTTTCAAGGACCCGCTATGACGGCGAGAAAATTATCGAATTCCAGCAGTTTGAACACAATAATGGTTAACGTTGTCGCCACTTCGACTACCAAGAGACCCGAAAGACGAGAGACACAGGAGATCGACGATGATTTCGAGTTCAAGAGCGATATAGAAAATGATTCTTTGGACGCTAACGATAGTTGGGAAACTATTCCCGATTTTATGAAATAATCGCGGACTGTTGTATTTTTTTTTCTGTATTTTTTTTTTTTTTTTTAGAATGATTTTGATTCGTAAAAAAATTCGCATCGAAAGGCTGATTCCTCGTTCGTAACTTGGGAGTTAAAATTAAGTGCTCGAGTTCAGCAATGGAACTTTATTTATTAATCTTTAGCTCCGGCGCACCGAACGAAAAAAAAAATGTGCAATATTAGAGAATACTTTGATTAAAAATAAAATAAAAAAAATTCTGTTAAAGTATTTAGAATAGATTGTAATTTTGTAAGTCTTCGGTAAATCGCGGACTATAGGTTGTATATTTATTTTATTTTTATCTGTATTACGAAGTTTTGTATTAAAAAAAAAAACGTTAATGGTGTTTTTTTTTCGTTTTCTTTTTTTTTTTTACACTATTGTTGTACCTTTTTAGATTGCTTACCGGTTTCGATTGTTAATTGAAAGGTAATCGATGGTCGAGACTACTCACCGATATTCTTCCCAATTGAAATACGGCCTCAGTAAATCGGAGACGGCGTTTCGGGTGTTGTAAAACATTTCCGAAAAATAAGCAAACTGCCTGACGATGTTTCTGCTCTGTTTCATCGCCGATTCTGTTTTGTTTTTTTTTTTTTTTTTTACAAAAGAAAAGATCAGAAATGTGTTATCACGTTGTAAGCGGAGAAAATGAAATAAAAGTCATTGAAGAATAGAAAAAAAAATAATAAATTTTGGCTACTCGACGCGGCGACGTTGATGCGAATAAACAACATTTTCGCAACGAAAAATTTCAAAATTTCAATACCGAGCGAAAAATTGTCAATGAAATTTTATGACGAATTTTTTTTCAATTCCTTGACGAATATTTAGTTCTTGTGAGGCGGATGAAAAAAAAACGAAAAAAAAAAACATTCTCCAATCACAAAATACTCGAAAAATCTTAATTTTAATCATAAATTTAAATTGAAGAAAATTCATGATTAATTTTTCAAAAAATTGAAAGATTTTGACGGTTTTTCGATTTTTTTAAAGGGATCGCGTTTTTCTCGGAAAAAGAAAAATTCTGAAAATTAAATAATTACCGAGGGTAGGGCTGCCCTTGAGCTCCACGAGTTCCAAAGCATTCATGTAGAGCACAGTACAGTAAGTAGTGGGCAATACGTCAAGATAAGGCTTCCATTTTGAGTTATCTTTGTGCCTTTCGATGAGAAGTGCGATAGCCAACGCCACTTGAGGCATATGCTGTATCAACGGATCGTTCTGAAGAGCGGAGAGCTCTGGGGCAGCGGTTTCTGTGCTCAGAATCAATTTTCCAGGGATTTCCAGCGCAATTTCATTAGCGTCAAAATCCCTATCTGCTTTTAGTCCCATATCATAGCCGGGAAACTCTGATATACTTGCGCCATCGACATTGGCGCCGTTTTCCTTCAGCCATTTCATAAATTGATCAATGGCCTGCGATCGTTTCGTAGAACTCGTCTTCATCTCCTTGAGACGATTTAAACGTTCCAAAATCTCTGAAACCTCCAAATAATTGTCCCATAGACGTCCTACGTCCACCGGATCGCTGCAAACTAAAAAAAAATTGCGAAATTATAAAAAAAATATATATCGCAAACATTTACGCGAGAAATCGAAAAAAAAAAAAAAATTCACCGGGCGTACATTTTTTTTGTTGTTTTTTCTTGTCTTTGATGGAAAACAGTGTACTTACGTAGAAAAAGTTTTTCGCAAAGAATATTTGCTTCATTCTTCTTCGGTGCGGTTGTTTTCTTCTGTGGCGGTGTATGATGTTTACCCTTCGACGACGGATGAGGCTTCTTTCTACCCATTTTTTTTCTTTCTTCTTCAAAAGATAAACTCTTCTATCGTTCTACAATCGTCGTGGTTTTTTTCTCGAACATTAAGACGCATCATAAGATTTCCCACACGCGACTACGACGACACGGGATGCGTTAACTGAGGGAGAAGAATCGAGGAAGATTCTTCGTCTTCTCATCTAAACTAACTAAAAATAGATCGTTGAATCGTATACGATTCCTACTGTGGGGATCGAGGAATTCGAGTAACATAACCTCCGGGGAGAGCGCGAACGACAAGGGGATCAACCCCTCCTCCCCCTCGAAGGGATACAACTCCTCAACTGTGTATTCCTCGCGCGAGGCAATGCCGCTCTATTGATTTTCGATGGCACGTTCTCGAGGGGGCAGGTTAAGGTGTCACCTACTTTTGCGAGAAGGTTTTTTATATCGACGAGCGAAATCAAATTCAATAAATCTGTTCGATAAAACGCGGTTCTGAACATCGGGGATTGTTTCGGAAATCTTGTTTGTGTGTATAACTGCGGGAGCGATGTTTTCTTTGTTATTTTTCAGACATCGATAGCACGCGCACGAAAAAACGGATTTTTCGTAAAATCTACGATATCTTGAATCGTATATATATATGTATATATGAATTTGTTATTTATCGATAAAATGCGACTCTAAACTTTGAGATTCGTTTGGAAATCTTTTTTTTTTTTTAAGAACATTACGTTAATTTACGTGTTAGACGATTTTTTTCGTAGTTTTCGGACTTTGCACGTGTTATTCGAACACGAAAAACCGATTTTTTTTATTTTAGTAGAATTTCGTGTTTCTCGAATTGTATATTATTATACATCTCTCTGTATATATAAAACGATTTCCCCGCCATCGTGCACGAGAATTGAGCCCTGGGCCTTGGGGGCATAAATGCACTGGACTCCAGTAACTGGAGAGCCTTCGAGGGTCTGCGAGAACCAACGGTGGCGAGCGCACTTAGCACGCAAACTCTGCGAAACCCCGCAATATATATATATATAAATATATCGAAATTTTTTATTTGTTCGCAAAGACTCAAAACTTCGGAATTGTTTTGAAAATCTTCGATTTCTATAATTACTTTTGAAAAAGTCACGAAGTTGTTTTTTGTTTTCCTATTTTTCCGGAAACTGATAATTATTGTTTGAACACGAAAAAAAAAAACATGATTGTAGATTTCAGTAAAATCTCTTATTTCTCACATCGTATATTATATATATATATATATACACGAATATATATATATAAATATAAGTATATTTTTTATTTGTCGTAACTGAATCGAAATATCGTACATCTTCTACATAAAAATTTTTCATTTTTTTTTTTCTTCGTTTATTTTTCACATAGAAGCTTATGTGCATATATGTCCGTGAGAATTTGTCGTTATTGTGTTGTGATATATATATTGCAGAATCGTTTATACTATAAAATTTCTCTCCTCTCAAACTGTTTTCAACCGAATGCCAACTAAAAACTAAAATAATTATTGTGACGTCCGGCAAATACGATTCGCCGGGAATCCCCGCGGAGTCTCGACGTTCGCTAAACTGCCCATCGACACGATATTATTTTTTAAATTTTATTCTTTTTTTTTACGTATAAATCAAATCAGGTATTTTTGAAAGTTCTACTGGTAAAAAAAAAACATTTTCTCTCTTTTTTTTACAACCAGCGTCATTCGATTAATAATTTTATTTACTAATATACCTTTATGCTCTATGCGGTCGTTTCTTGGACACAACATCGTTGTTTACTAAAATAGAAAAGAAAGAAAATAAAAGAAAAAAAAAAAAAAACTTTTATCATCAGGATATTCTCTCCCATCGCGAATGGCTTTTTTTTTTTTAACAATCTACTCCATCGCTTTCGTATTCCGCCGACTCATTTCTTCGTCTATATAAAATATATCTTTCATTTTCATTTTTTTTTTTTTTTTCATATTTCATTTTTGTGAAATAGATTATAATTCGTTTTCGAAGGGAGTGAATTCAACTTGGTTTTTTTTTTTTTTTTTTTAAGGCTCAATTATTTATCTGCATGAAAAATCTAAGTGTCGAGTCGATCGTCGTCGAGAGTCTAATAACTCGCGTCGCGCTCTCGATTGTGCTTGTTAACTAAGCAATTGTCAAACGATTAGCACTTTCGCTAAAGTATTAATTATGTACATTGTACATTGTACAGAATTGCGACGACAAATTATTATTTTTCATAACACTTTTTTTTTTTTTTTTTTTTTTTTTTTCGGAGAAAAATCGGCTCTCTGCAGCGTAAAAACTCGATACCTTAAACGCTAAAGATACAGATACAATTACAATCGAATAATAATAATAATAATTAATAGATATTATAATTTTTTACAGCCTAAAGTCTAAATAGCGCCTTATTTAGTAAACTCCACATGATTCAGTTGTCCATCCCGTGTATCTATTACAAATTCAATGTCAAATTGGTCGCGTATCAGACACGATAGCGGCATGTATCCGATTGCTATACGAGTCTCTCTAATGGTGATAATCACTTTTCAGCTTTTTTTTAATAGTTCACAGACACACGCGCGCGCGCACGAGGCCTCTGAGATGCTTCGTACTTTTTGTGTTGTTTTTCTTTCTTGGTATTAATTTTTTTTTTTTTCGTTATAAAAATTGGAAAAACAGCTACGCGTTTTTCGAAGGATTAACCATTTCATTTACCGGACGTGCGGAAAATTGCAATAAGAGGATTTATCGCGTTTTTTGCGGATGTGCTTGATGAGTGCTTCCGCAACACATACATCGCGATTGATTCACAAACACTGGAGTACAGTTGTGCGCGGTGGCAACGAAAAGTCAAATATGTTGATTTTTTTTTTTTTTTAAGACGTTACCTCTTTCTTCTCTGGTCGAAGCAAATTTGTTCTTTGCTTGGATCGAAGTCCAACGTATTTGTGAAATCTCTTTATTGCGTTGTCGTGTCGGAGATACTTTGGCGCCATGTCGCGTGGAAAGGTATCTTCAGTATCTTGACTCGCGTCTTTGGCAACGCCGTTAATAGAAGTTTCTGCAATTGCGGCAATGGCAGAATGTCGACTTGCGGGTTTGTCAGATTTGGCTGCGGCTTCTCGTCTGTTTGGAGGACAAAAAAATAAGATTACGAGTCGAACATTTTTTTTTTTTCAATATAATATTGTTTCTTATATTTTTTCGGAATTTTCGGCGAACCCTTTTTGAAATTCGGAATTTATCGAGAATAGAACTTTTTTTGAAAATGTTTCCCTTATAAGCCTTAAAAATTTCGTGATGAGTTAAAATTTTCAATACAAACAGATAATACGTAAAAAAAAAAAGTGTTGTAGAAGTAGAATCGCCGTGAAAAAAAAATAAAGTAAAAATTTCGAAAATTCGATTTTGCAAACTTTTTTTTTTTAATTCAATGAGATGAAGAAAAGTATTGAGTTCACCTTTGAGAGGATCGACATCCTCGTCGACGTCCTCGATGAGCTTTAAACACGGAACTGGTTTCAGTACCGGTATCGAGTCGCCGGTAACCTGTTTGTTCATTTGATTGCATTGATCGACGAAGAGTTCGGTTACTCTGAGCAACTCGAGGGTTACTCCCCATACGAAATGCGTAAGATTATTCGATAGTTCCGTAACGCCTCCGAGTACCATATTGTTGGAGGTCGCCGACTGTGATATGTACGTCGGAATGATAAGCAGCCTTTTGATATTTTTGCAATTCGATAGACACTTATCGAAGCCATTCTTCACATCGAAATTAACAAGTTCCAGCTGATTGAGAGTCTCGAGCTTCGAAACCCCTTCAAGAATGTCGAAGGTACAACAAGTTCCCTGTCCCTTCTCGAGCCTCAGGCGCTCCAATTTCTCGAGTTTCAACAGTACAGAGGTACCGAATTTGTCCGGAAAGTCTGAACACTCGCCGAGTTCGAGAGTCTCGAGATTTATCAACGACGCCAAGATTTCTACCTTCTTCTTTCCGAGTTCTTTCACTGACGTTAAACTCTGCAATGGTACAAAAAAAAAAAAAAGATTTTGTTAATTTTATGCAAATTATTAGGTAATACGGTTTTTTTTTCTTCAAACTTTAATTCCATCGAAAAGCTTTCGAAATTCTCTCCGAATTGCACTTTTGCCTGAGAATTATTATCACGAAAGAGCGCTTTCGAAATCGGCTGTCAAAATATCTCGAAAACTCTTCGATTGCCTTCTAATTTCAACACTATGTTGTTGGATACATTTTCCATTGCGTCACGTAGGATTTTCTTTTACTAAGGTACATTTAGAAAAAATTAAATCAAATAGAACAAAAATTTAGACAAAAAAAATCGATCTTCAATTTTCAACTGCCGATATTTCTTAAAAAAAAATAAATCGTTTAGTAAGTTATCCTTTCCATATTATAAGTTTACGAGAAAGAAATCTTTATTTTTGCAAACTTTTCCGTACGTTTGCTTAGTTATTTGACCTTAAAAACGGAAAAAAATGATTCTGCAACACTCACCAGATGCGTGAGTTGCGTGAGTTCCTGTAGAGGCGAGAGATCTCCCTGTAACGACATTCCGCTGATAGCTTTAAGCCTCAACTCTTGACACGATTTAAGGTTTCCAACGGACTCGAGATTCAGCGAGTCGCACTTTATCGACATGGCGCTCAAGATTTCTAGTTGCGGACAACTCTTGATCACCTCTTCGACGACCATAACGGGACATCGGCAGAGTTCGAGTTTCACGAGACTCGTTACCCGCGGGATGACGGTAACGAATTTTTTCCATATGCCGTCCGACTCGCCGGCTACCAGCATTTTTCTCAAATCCAAGTGTTGAGTTCCGTGCCTTTTCAGCGAATCAGCGAGACCGTCCCAATCGGTCACTTGACTGTTCTTCATCCGCACAGTTTTCCAAAGATTCGGATGCGCCGCGAGGTCTCTCCACATTTTGCAAACGCGCGCCGCCCGCAACAATTCTTGAACTTTAAGGTACTGAAAGATCCGCGAAAGGGCGTGATAACCGGCGCAAACGGATACCATAAAGTGCCTCTGATCCGTTTCCAACGGTACCAAAGCTTTCTTTCTGAAAAATTCAAGCAGAAAAAAAATCATTGATTTAGTTGCTTTCTTCGAAGACTCGAGAAATATTTAATTAAACGTATTTTTTATTTTTATTATTTTTTAAAACGTTCGTTCGTCTACTCAAGCGAACATCATCGAAAGAAAAGAAAATTTTAGCGAAAGGAACGGGCGATACGGAGGCGGAGAATGAGGATAAGGATTTTTTTTTCATTTTTTTTCGCAAGGACAACGCACTAAACTCTTTTTTGTGTTTCGGCTCGCACATGCCTTTATATCTGTAAATATAAAAAGTAAAAATGAATTAGATTTTTTTTTGTTCCTCGTTTGTTTCACTTGAAGCACTTAAAAAATAATTGAATCCATAAATTGTAGCATTAATGTAAAGGCTTTTTTTTTCTTTCTTTATTCACTACTCGAACGAAATTTACGAGAAAAAAGGAAAAATCGAAAATGAAAAAAATAAAATAATCACTCAATGGTGAAAAAAATGATCGATCCGATACTTTGATACTACAATTACAGGACAGATAAAACAAAACCCCGGCACACTTTATTCGTCGTATAAAAACATTTTTTGTATTTTTATTATTCATTTTATTTTTATTTTATTTTTTTTTCAAAAATTTCTGACAACAAATTCGATTAAAATTTCGAAGGTAAGGCAGTGTGCTTCGATCATAAGTAAAAATCAAATTCATTTTTTTTTTTGCACCTTCGTCGAGCTTTTATATTTGCAAATATAATAAACATTGGTATATATTGCATTTACAATAAGTCAACTAACAATTTTCGCGACGTGAGAAATGTGTTTTTTTTTTTCTTTTTAAATAACTTTTCAACATTTTTTTTTCGAAAATTGTAATGCGAATATCGCGAATTTTCCAGCATTGCGCGAACGAAAAAAGCCGAAAAAGCCGAAACTACAATTGAAGCCATTTTCACATCAAAATGTGTGTTTTTCGAAAAAACGGCCAATAATCGATGCAAAACGCGATATGAAAAAAAAGTATCTTGTAAATACAATATGTACAAAGCAACTGCCAAAACCTCAGAAGGGATAGTTACCTCGTAAAAACGTATAATTTAGGATAGAAAAATAAAAAAATTAATAAAGTAAACAAATTAAAGAAAATATAAAAAATGTACTTACTTGATTTCCGGTGGCAAACAAACAGAATTCGATGTCATTTGTTCCGATTCAGCGTTATCGGTAATCTTTTCACCATTATCCGACTCTAAGGTATTCGAATTTTTCGTCGATTCCGAATTTTTATCGTTAATTTCTTCGGCACCAATCGACGTCTCGGTGAAAGTTAATTCTGCATTAGTCTCGCCGTCGATAGTATTTAATTCTTCGCTCTTCGCCTCTTCAAGAATCTTCAAATTTTCCGTCAAATCGCTGCTAATATTTTCCGAAGTTTCCTTCGTCGCCGGGTCTTCGATAGTCGTCTTGCAGTCCATCGGTTCGTCGGCATCGATTGCAGTTTCATTGGGACTAATTACTTCCGTTCTCTCTTTCGTATTCTCATTATCACTTTCAGGCGTCTTAACGATATCTCCTCTAAGTTTCGGCGACAAACGCGAACTGGAATCTTCGGCCGGCATATCGGTGTGCGAAGCTTCCGGTAAAATCGGTGCTTTGTCACCGATTTTATCGGGTTTAACGGTAACCGCCGGTTGCACAGCCATCGCGTTGTTCTTCGGCACAACGATGTAACGTTTGCCGGCCATTAGGGCGATATTTTGCGCGGGTTTCGGTATCGTGCCGTCGTGACTGTGAAGAAACTCGTTACCCGCCTGTAACCAGGAGCCGTCCATGCGATCGGAACTCGGCGACGTGGCCAACGAGGCGCTCGGACTCTTCGACGATTTTTTCGCCTCCGTCGTTTCGACTTTTGATATTCTCTGGAGCTTCGGTAACGAAGCGGTCGGATTAATGGCCTTTGAATTTTGCGAACTTATCATACTTATCGGTATTAACGGAGGGGGCGGGGGTACCGTAGCTACTTGCGGATGCTGCTGAGATTTCGAAGAATCCTCGTGACAATTCTACAAACAAAATTCCGCTGTACTTATTTCAAAGGGTATATTTTATTTTTGTCTTTTTTACTCCGAACTTAAGGTCCGCGACAAGGTTTTCACTTGACTCGGACTCTTTTTTTTGTTTTTAAAATTTTTATTACCTTGCAGACGTAATCGTCGCCGCCTGCTTTGTCGACATCGCCAACGCATTCGGGATGATATAAGCACAAGCAGACAGAACACTGTAAACTCGGTATGAGGCCCATACTTGTCGAACATCGTATGCTGCAAGGTTCCTGAAGTTTTGCCCTGCAAGATGTGCGTCGGTAGGGGAAAGGATCGAGAGGATAATAACAGTTTGAGATACGTGCGGTTTTTGCGAAGATTTTTTGTTTTTTTTTTTTTTTTTTTTTTTTTCGTATTGGATAAATGGGATCGAGGAAATAAACCGATAAGGGATGAAAATTCATTCCGTACGATATTTGCATTGAGAAAAATATAAATGAAAAAAAAAAAAAAAGGCTTCGGAGTTCATCGACAAGAAACACTTTTTTTTTTTTTTTTTTTACGAGTTTGAACGACGATGACATCGAACGGAGTTTGCGAACGACTCGAGAGTTGTTATTCCAAGCGTTGTACAAAGCATCGTAGAGAAAAAAAATTAATAAAAAAAAAGTACAAATACTATCTGTATACTCACTTGAGGACGCGTTTGGTCTTTGCCGGCGGTGTTTTTTCTACTACCGGCGGTTGACTCCGCCTCGTTGTCGCCGGTGAATTCCACTGAGGTGGTAACATCTCCGGTTCTTTTGGCGGTGACTTTGCGACTTCTTCTATTCAAAATATCAAATAAAAATCAGTATTTGTCGGCTTTTTTTTTTTTGCTCAAAGTCGAAGAGAGATTTTCGGGTAAATTTCGTTTTAAAGAAAAAAAAATAGTGTTTACGCACTCTTTTGGGGTCCTCTCTTAGCGGGAAGCTTTATTTTGAAACCGGCCGGTGTGACTTTCGGGGATTTCGCGGCAACTTTGGCCGGCGGCGGTGGTGTTAATGGCTTTTCAACGCTTTTTTTCGCCGGTGTCTTTTTCGCCGTTACGTATTTCTTCGGTGGCGTCGGTACCGGACCCGTCGAGTCTCGCACTCTCGCGTCTCTTATTATTTCAAAATCGGGATTATTCACGCCGAGCGGCTCTTTGAAGAATGTGAAGTTGTCTATCGTCAATTCTTTCGTATTCACTGCAACAACAAAAATTAATAATTTTTTTTTATTAAACAACTAAATAGGTGAAATTAAAACGATAAAATTTTTCTCAAAATCAACTCGAATTAATTCTTAAAAAATGTATCAATAAATAAATCGGTATAAAATATGAATAAAAATATGAAAAATTACTCAAAAACCGATGAAATGAAATTAACTTCTGATAATTATTTTTAAAAATTATATCAATAAATAAATCGAAAAAAAAAAAAATCGTTTTTTCTCCCTTTTCCTTTAAGAAATAAAAGAATAATACTTACAGAATTCCGCTACTTCCCGAAAACTTCGGACTTTTTTTCCCTTTGGCGTGTAATAGTAAATATCAGCCATTCTCCGCACTGCATGTTCAGAACCGGCCCTGAATACCAATTCTCTTTTCCATCCGTATTTGAATGGTTCTCTGAACAGCGGATTACTCATATCCACAGATATTTTCGGCTTCAAAGCTCCGCCAGGACTGATACCTCTCGCCGTTCTTCCGGCTTTAATTTTTTGTCCTCCGCCCGAGGGGCTGCTATTGGCGGACGAATTTGCCGATTTAATTGAAGAATCGTCCATTTTAAGGGGATCCAATTCCGAGTCAAAATTGTTTGGTACGCCAATGGAATCCGTATCCGACTCTTTTTTTATTTTTCCCGCATCGACGCTCTCGTTAGCATCGAATTTTGAATCTTCGAAATCGTCTTCCTCTTTATCGTCGAGATTTCTTAAAGTGGTAAAAATTTTTGACGTTGAGCGTCTGCGCCTTTTGCCTTGCGGCGATTCGGCGGATTCCGCTTCGGCTAAAAACATAAGTAAAAATCGATGTTAGAGAAAAAAAACCTTTGCGCTTATCATGGAAATGGTCATTCGTTTACTCACCGATGAGTTTTTGCAGGACTTGCGTTCCGGGTTCAACGCTATCCATGACCTGCGCATCAAAGCCATTGAATTCTGTTGAATCCTCGGAGCTGACATCGTCGGGTTCGGATAATTTGCGTTTTTGTCCTCTCGTGTTTGATTTCACGTCAGTCTCGGTGTTACTCGTCGAATTGGCCTTGAATTTTCGAAGTTTTCTCCTGAAGACTGGAGTACCCTTTTTCTTCGGACTCTTAACGTCGCCGTTGACCTCGCCAGTTTCCTCCATCTTAACGTTAATCGTCGTATTATCGGCAACAATATCGCGCTGGGACTCCGGCATTTCGTCGAAATTTTCGAGGTTAGGTTCATCGCGCGTCACCTCGGCGTTCCCGCCATTCACGTCGGGGGCCTCCATCGTGCGGGGACACGGTCCGTCTCTCGCCGGTCGTGAAACCACTCCGTTTTATTCGTGAACCACTTTTTTCGTTCTTTTTCTTTCTCGTTTTTGAGTCGAAAAAAAAATCTCCCGAGCTTGGTTAACCCGCGGTACCGCACTCGCGTTTGGTTAACGAAAAAAAAAAACGGTTTTTTTTTTTTTCTTTCGTTATTGAAAGAGAGAGCTAAAGATCGAATCTTATTATTTTCGATTTCCGAATATGGGGAGGATAAAGAAACGCGGCGTTCATCTGTTTTCCACTAACACTCTGTGGTGTACACGCACACCCCGAACTGACGACAACACGCGGATACTTTAGTCACTTCGTCGGCGGCGGCACGCTATTTACACAACCGCCGTGACTCCCGTGAAAAAAACGTTTCTCTCGCATAGCCCCGAGAGAGCATCGCGCGCGCGCGACAACACACTTTCGCGCTTTTGCGTATCACACGAGACTTATTCTTGCACGGACAGAAATATGCACTTTTTTGTTTATTGACGAAATAATTTACGCGGTTCGGGCAACGCACACTTGTGATTATTTCGGAACGCAACAAATGCCTTTTACCGTGCACGCAGCCTTAGTCTCGGGAGACACCGAGCCGAAACTTGCGACCGCACGAAGGTTGGCTTCGGTCGAGCTGACGCGTCCCTCCTTCAACGCATACCGGAAGTCGAATATGGCTCACTTGGATTCAGAGTCGGCTCTGTCATGGCCACGGGCTTTTTCCCGCTCGTGATGATTGGCGTGTTAACTCACTATCGTATCTCAATTCGTAAAAAAATCCAAAAAATTTATTAGATTCGAAGATATATTAATGAAGAAAATACATTAAAATTTTTTAAACGGCTGTTATAAGAGGATAACGATGGATAAGTGTTATATCGAAATAAAGCTTGAATATGCGAAAATATCAACATTATCGCGGGGCGATTTGATCGGAGAAGCCACGTATTTCGCGGGTGCTCGAGTGGGGGTATGGAAATGAAAATCGTAGGAGTTGATCAACGTATTGTTTGATAAATGAATTTGCGAAACATGACGAATTGCCTCTAATTTATGCAAGTCTTGTGCCAATAGAAATGCGATTCGCTTCATAATACGAACGACGATGTGCAATATGCAAATAATGTAACGATTCTATGCAGTCCCGCCCTCTGTTATTGTTATAGCGACATAATTTACACGTATCTTGCACTGGTATTGCATTTCCTCGGGAATTATCGCCGTCGAGAGAATACCAGTCGCGATCTTATTCTTCGATACCGGCGGGCGGTTAGCTTATAGATATCTGCTATACCGGCACAATACTTTCTATTGAATATTCTTCTCGAAAATAGATGGCGGCACAATACCTATAATGGACGAAAAGTTTTGGGTTACACGATTAAAGAATCGCAGTCGCGATTTCGTTGCATTATTATGATTGATATTGTTTTATAACATAAAGGATGTTAAAAAAAGTAATAAGAAAAAATACAAAGTGTTTATATGCACTTATGCTTATATGTATATGTATCTTATACTTATATGTATCGAATATTTTTTTCAAATAAAAATCTAAAAAAATTAAATAATTGAAAAATGAATTATTAATTTTTAATATTTATTTGACCGAAAGATATTGACGAATACTATATTAATCAAATTTCCTTTTACATTATTGAATTAGCCGAAGAAGGGCGTATCGGTTGCGCATATACGGCCGACACGCCATTCCGGAGTTAAAGCTAACGATCTATCATAAGGATACTTAATTGATTGAATTACGTATTTAATAAGCAATTGGATTCGATTAAACAATCGACGTAACCTCAAATGACGCACAATGTAACAGTGGTATAAAAAATGTCTCGATATGTTATCGAGTCAGTGATCCTTTCTGTTCGATTAATCATTCGATGATTAATCGCATCTTTCGAGAGGACATTTTTATGCACAGGTGCGTAAAAAAAAGAAAATCCTCCGCTAATATCTTATTTATTCTCTGTTTTCGACGTAATAAACGAGATTACCAAACCCGCAACATGCAATTTCGCGTAAATAACGCGTCGTTAAAACTATCGAAAGCTTATTAAATCTCGTGGTTTGGCTCGCCGCCGCGCGTCAAACCGCAAAACTTCGTATTACTCTCGCGATTAATAGTAAAACAGTAGGAGACTCGGTGCGTTTGCGAATCGTGTTATAAGTACGCGTGTCTTTCGGAGGCGCGATCTTTTCGTCACCATGGTAACCCGACAAGGCGATTTTTTATATACGCTCTTCGTTCTCCAAGTGTTAAAAAGAAAGAAAAAAAAAAATATTTGGCGGCTTTAGGAACCGCAAGATGCTCGTGAAACTCTCTCGTGCTCGTGGTTCTTCGCACATCGCGGGGGAAAAAACTTTTACAAGCAGTTTAGCACACGTGTCGTCCCGTCGCCGCGATTCTAACTTCTCGCAACGATATAGCCGGGAATCGTCGTGGCGCGAAAGAACGTGCGGATATTAAAGAAAATCCTCCCTCATCCCCCATTTGCTGTTTTAGCGATATCTCCCGAACCGCAAAGCATTGGAGAAAGAAAGCAAAGACGCGCAGAGTATTTCTCGCTCTTTCGTCCATTTTTATCCAATATTTGAGATTTTTCTACTCGCGTATATGACACTGTGCACAGAGGGCGACATGTGGTCGAACACTTTGTCGACAACCGGCGCTTATTCCTTATTGCTTAAGGGGACAAAAAGAAACGTTGGCAGGATCGTCACGTAATAAAAACGTGGTCCCCCCCCCCCCTCCTTCCCGCGGCGTCTCAACGGGAGCCAAGATGGCGGAAAAAGGGGAGGGGATATTCTTTCGAAAGAAAATCATAGAAACACCGATTCCTGGGCGACGAGACTTCGGGCGTCACGTGGAATTGTCTCGATACACGTAAATTACGGTTATTGTTTTTTCCTCGTACATACGGCTGTAAATTAAATACGAGTTCGATTGAAATATACGATCGCGGGTTGAGCATACTTTGGATATAATTGTTTCAATATTGATTTTAATTAACTTGTAACTCCGATGATAGTCAACGGGTATCTTAACTTTACGAAAAATTTGTTCAAACCTATAGATCTTAACCCGGCAGCCGGATGATCATTTATCGATTAATAGAGCAGCTGTTCATTGGCTTTTCGTAATTTCGTGTCAAATTCGATTTTTTTAAGTCAAATACATGCACATTCTTCGGTTCGGGAAAAAAATGTATATACAAAAAATATAATAGAAATATAATACATGGAATTCGAGATTTTCATGTAATTTATATTTATTAAAATATATCTGTGATGTACCATTTTATTACAAAAATACATTGGATATGTTATGAATATATTTATTATTATTATTATTGTGTTTTATATCGATTAAATAATTTTAATAAAATGCCTTAACATCGAGAAACCGGACGTCACCATCACGATGTGACGTATCTTTCGATACTTCGTCTTCAATGGTTCGATACATTCGATACTTCGCAACGATAAATACAAAATAAGAAAAAATCATTGGATGGGAACTGATAAGGATAGTAATTCGATAGGAACCGACAGGAAGATCGACGAGTGGTTCGATGAGACCATTACATTTCGAACAATTAAAAAATTATCACTTGACGTCGAAGTTTTACAATTTTTTTTTCCGCGTAAAACATATTTTTTCTCCATTAATAAAACGTCGTAAGTTATATAAAAAAATCGAAGATTTCAATTAACAGAATTTTTCGAAATTTTCGTGGTCGTCGTTTTTTCGTGATTAAAAGTGAACAGCTTAAAGACCTCGTGAAATTATTCGTTATTTCTACGTGTGTTACGAAAACTCTGTTCAATCGTAAATATAACCGTATCGAAATTATTACGCGTCTATACGTGATGCAAGAAGGTTACCTGACCCTATAAATCATCCCATAGCGTACGCACACATCGATTGAACAAATTCAATTGAAAATTATGTCAAGTAGTCAAATTTGTATAAATGACATAATTCTCGATCTTTTTTATATTCCCCATATATATATATGTATATTTCTCAACCGGGTTTTCGTCGACTCTCGAGAGTGACGTGACGCACACACGCGCGCACGCGCGCGCGCACACATACGAGAATAAATAATAGATACGTTGACAAACGAAGGAAGCGCGAACGCGAATGATCGATCGACGAATATGTGCGCGTGTCAGAGGGGGGAACACGGCAGAGGAGAGGCGCCGAGGCAAAAGCGTTATGTGTTTGTATACAGTGAAGAACGGCGCAAGGTTGGAGGAGGATGAAGAAGTCGACAGAGAAAAAGAGTCCTCGACGAGCATTGCCGGCGTCATCGGTTCACAGGTGTTCCCGCTGCCCCCGCGCGCCCTCTCGCGTCCGCAACCACGAAATGATGAATCTTTTTCTTCAAGCTTTTCGCCTGTCTCCTCGTACACCATTACGAGTGTGTTGAACGCGTTTAATAAACACGAGGGACTCGAGAACGCACGCGCGCGATCTTTTTACAGCATTTTTGATAAAAACGAAAAAAAAACTACCGGCCGATTATTTTCGGAGGGCGAAGAGAATATTGTTAGTTAAGTTCGCTAATACCGCGTAGTCTTGCGGCAGCGAAAAAAACGAAGAGAAAGAGAAGTGAAGAGTTTGATCGTTCGATAACGATTGTCCGACAGCCGGGAGACGTGTGTCCTCCGTGATATCGGATAACGTCCGTTCGCATTCTCGTGTTCACACATTCAGTTAGCTATTTTTTTGTACGTATATTAAGGCAAAGTCTTTGCAGACAGACGAACTTACGGACGAATGAAATGGTGAAACAAACGGGAAAGGAATTCAATATATATGTATATATCGGGGAAAAAATAAAATACTCAAACGCTCCGAACTCGTTGACGGGTAAGTCGTCGTTATTGTCCTCGCCGTAGAATCGCTGATGGCCGGGGACCGGGCGACGACTTCATAAAGACCCCATATAAAAATTGCCCTCACACGCCTTGTCACGCTTCACGAAACTTGTCTTCAACACGATATAAAACGATTCTCCATATGCGTTTTAAGCCTTCGAAACCTCGATTATTATTATTATTTCCCGGCGAAAAAATTTTCGGCATCATATCAAAATCCTTTTTTTTTCTTATTCTACTGACGAATACATCGCGAAATAAAAAAAAATCATCGATAATGCGATCTATCGAAATTGTGCAAAATACATCGCGACCGTTGCGAGGATCGTAGATGATAAACCGAATATTTGTTAACGAGACATGTGGGAACTGTGAAAACTCAGTTTGTTCGTAATTGACGAGGATCGAAGATAAGATGAGCCCCCGGGGGATAAATAAAAGGTATACAGCGAGTGAGAAATTGACGCGTCCGTGCCATGTGGCAGGCGCAAACGGTGTGAGTAATGGCGCTGCGCGCGGGCGATTACTTCGGAGTATACTGGTGCATTGAATAACAACCAATGAGCGAAGGAGAGCAAAAGAGTCGAGAAATCGGAGGCGCGTTTCCTAAAATGCAACACTACAAACAGAATATACCATATATAGCACATATATAGCACGATGTTTCGTATATATATATGCTATATGGATATAGAGAGAGGAGGAAGAGACGTTACATCGATGTGGAACGAGTAATAACGAGGGAAACGATAATCATCGAAATCATTATGATCGCCCTCGCGCGCCTTCTCTTCCCTTTCGATATTTCTCTCTCGTGATACTCGGAGGCGGGTGCCTCGGTGTTTATGGCTACAGCACCGGAGGCCCTCGTCACTCTCGATGGCTCTCGGTATGGCGTTCTGCTCGCAATCCATACTACGAGAGACTTAAAAATTACGGGGGTAGGGATAATGGCAAAATTATACCGAAAGCATGCCGCGTGCACGAAGAAGATATAAACGATTCTCTCGCAATATCCGTATCGCGGCGTCTCGCTTGCGCGCTAAGCGAAGCTAACGAGAGAAGAACCCCGAGAACGAAGGAGTTCTCTCGCGGCGAGAGACGCGCGGGGACGGGGAGAGACTACTTAAAACGACGCTGAACGGTCTCATCGCGCGTGAACCCGGGTGTCGAAAACGTTCTCTTATCTCGCGCGGATGTATGAAACGCCTGATGGAGCGAAACGTGTGCGCATGCATACTGCGCACGAGCTACGACGAGCGTTATGCATCGCGAGTACCGACATCCATTAAACACGTACATTCGATGTACGATAAGGAAGATCGGGATCACGAAGCCTTATGATATCATTTGCGAAAATAACCCAATATTTTAATGATTCCGATGCAATTAGAGAGATACGCTACTTTCAGGGAAATTAACGATGTATTACTTTACGATCTGTATTTCGGTTGTATTTTAAGATTATTTTTTTTTTCGACGAATAATCGACATTTTTTTGTCGATTTTGTATTCGACTTATTTTTTTTTTTTCGTAAAATTTACTTCGTAATATTGAAAATATGTTTATCACGAGGTTAAAATAGTTTATTTCGAAGCGGTTCAACCGTAAATCTTTATATATTACTGTATTAGGAATGAGGATATAGATGCCTCGCAACTACACGATCGCGCGGCGTCCTAATTCTCTACCGCTATAAATTAATATGTCTCGCAGGATCGCGGCGATGAGAAGAGAAAAAAAAAAGTGGCCGTTTATGTTGAGCCAATATCTGTAAGGGGAGTTAGAGGATTCTCGGTAGGCGTGTAAGCTTCACCGGCCATCTTTAAGACCGGTTTAGTTAAGATTTCTTCGCTTTATATCTTTCGCTATGGTAGTTCGAAGTTCGGATGTTGTTTCATCGTTATTCATTTTTTTTCCGGTGTATAGATGACTCTGTCAATTATTTTTGTCGGCCGTTTTTTTTTTCGTAACTTCCGCCCGATGTTCCGGCGAATCTTTCGCGTCGTCGAAATTGGTGTAAATTGGACTTTGTTTACGCGTCGCTCGTTCGCGTATTTTCTCGGAGCTCAGAAGTGAGACACCGGCGACGCAATCGGGATAAATGCACACCTTCGTGTATAGAAAATGTATATATATAGTATATATACACCTAAAGCGAACCGAAGCGATGGCTGTCAGTTGCTCGTAAAAGACGAAACATAACCTCGAATTGTGTTCCCCGCGACGGTGAGAGAAAATTAGCAAAACTGCCGCAAATGGCAGCGCGGTAAACCGTTGAACCGCGAACTCTTGACTCGTTCCGCACATTTTTTTTTACATCTCTTTTATCTTTCTTGCGTCTCTGTCCCCCCCCCCCCTTCCCCTTCCCTCGACCCATGCGGGATAGGCGCGGAAAAAAAATTGTTTATCTTTCTCGTGTTCCATACCGCCGCAATAATTCGAGGCAATTTCGTTTGTATAAGATTTCTCGTAATTTCCCAGTTAGTTTCTCAATATCCAATTGTACGTTGTTATTTTGTTTTTTCAGCGAAGGTTTCACTTTGGTATATTTATCATTGTATTACGTTTAAAAACTAATAAAAAAATGTTATTTCGATGTTTTTTATTATTATTAATTATTTTTTAATTTATTTTACGACCTTTTCTTCCCGAACGCCGTTGCCGTCATACCTTCCCCGACGCGTTATCGCGATCTAATCAGCGCGGAGACCTATTTAAAGTAAATTACAGCCTACAGAAAAAAAATCATGGTTCGCTGAGTTTCCACAATTCTGTTTCACCCATTGTCCCCTCTCCCTTCGATTTTTTCCGTTTTCCGTTTAAAAATATTCATTTATTCATGGAAACGCTTAAATTCGGCGTTTCCATTGCGGTTATATTTTTCGGAGTCTATTAGAGGGTTTCACGAACGAATTCCTCGCCGGTTTGCCTTTCGAAAGTATATTCATTTCGGATGAAGCATTCTTTTCCACCCGGTTGTTACGTCCCGATCTCAGCGTGTCCGCCTTTTCCGTTTCGTTATGCTTTTCACTTCGTAACAGCGTTTTTCGAGGGGAAGGGGGGTGGGCGTACTTTTCGTTCGTATAGGAGAGACCGCGACTAACGCACGAAAAGTCAAAATATTTAAGATATTTTGGCATTGTTGTGGGTTTTCCGACCCTCTCGTGGTTGAGCCTTCGAGAAGGGATACTCTTGTTGATGCTTTCAGAAAATTGGTTGACTCGGTATAATTGGGAGACCTGTAAGGTTATACCTAGCAAAAGCTACGGGAGTAAAGCATAAATATATAGCTATAGGTAGACCGAGAATCTCGTGTACCTTACACCGTAAACGGCGTAAACTATCCCTCGCGCATGGAAAAAGGGCATTCGCATTCTTCGCAGGCTGACGGAACACTGCTGCGCGTAACGAACCGCAAATTTTATGGAAAAAAATGTATATGTATCTACGAAGGTAATTTCGGGCGAATACCTGAATTCGTCTCGAACCCCTCCTCGCCGAATCGAATCCTTCCTTCCGCTTCCTTTCTCGCAAAATTTCGAACGAAAATTTTTCTCGTTTATATACTACGAAAAACGATTACGAAAAAAAAAATAGCGGGCTGTTTTTTCTAATCAATTAAATATATTTTAATATACTTATTAAGATATTTATAAAATCTCTCTGTAACTGAACGCTTTAAGTTTTAAACGCACGGTTTTTATTTTCACGGTTTTTTTCAAACGCAGCGTTTATTATGTTTGTTTTTTTTTTCATTGTTACCGTCACTGTTTTTTTACAGATCGCGGCATCTTTTTCGCGTGATAAAACGACGTGTTAATTCCAGAGAAACGCATTAATTTTAAAAATATTTCGTCCACTTCTCAAAATCACATCGAAAATTGATAATAATTAATCGATAATTAGAGTATTAATACAGAGTATAGTATTTTTATCAAATGGTGCAACATGAGTTAAATCGCAGTGGTACACCGGACCGTTACTCTCACGACGCATCTCGAAAAAAAGCTCTAATTCTCTTTCATCTCGTAAAAAAAAATAACAACCCCAATTTTGAAAGACTCTCACGATTTATTAATCACATCCCGGATTCAATCTCAATCATAATTATATCATCGATCCTCGTCATCGAGTTCGAAAATTTTTCAATCAGTTCATTAAAATTTCCGTTAGCGATTAGTCACGCCAATGTCCGTCGTCGCGCTGGTAGTACGACTTACCTGTCGAGGGGTCGTCGTGTCCGAACAGCTGTTGTTCGCTGCCGCGTAACTTGTGTTCTATTTTCTCTCTCACAACAGAGAAACTGATCCTAGATTAATACGTCGCGCCTACCGTTAAACGATATATATTCGTAGCGTGCATTTAAGCATAATAATAGCTCGTCGAGTTAGCACGCGCGCGCGTACCGCGAACACGAAAACCCACACGCAAAACGCGTACGCGGCGATTCGCGCGAGTGGCCCAAGTTCTCGGGAGTGTTAACGCGTCAAGTGAAAAGTGTCGTAGTCGGTGCGCAATTAGCCTGTCGCTCGAGGGAAGGATTTGTCGTCGTTCGTCGTACGGCAGCCAAAAGCTTCAACGCTGCGTTTGGGATTATTACGAGAGCGGAATTCACAGCATGTATGCAGTCCATTTGCCGAGTGGTGGTAAGTTGAATAACACATGGTACTCGTAATAATACGCGGATCTGTAGTTACCGGGACTATTATTCGAAAGCTTGCGCGGCGCGTAGCGCACGTAGGCAGACAAATAAGTATCCCGTAGACACGACGAGGCCGTGACATTCGTTGCGTGGGCTTCACTCACGGGGATCTTACTTTCTCGGGATATTAAACTTCAACTGCTAAATAACCATTTCCACCCTCGCATAGAATCTTCACGTGTGAACGGGATTATTATTAATTCTATTCGCGTGTTTACGCGAATATATACTTTTACGTGTTTAAAATTAATTCGATGTATCGCGTCGACGAAAGTGGCCCAGTTGAAATAAATACGAAGCCGCGAGTATCCATTACGATAAACGAGACATGATAAATTATCATTATAATACGTATCCACGCGTATTATTACGAGCTCTATGCATGTGGGATCTTTAACTAGCGTATATATATAAATATAATAATACACGTGCATTACATGCCACGATATAATCCGTTATACCGGCCGCGGAGTTCTCGGTCAAGAAATTCTTTGCAGCGTTTCTTGAGTAAGACGAGGACAGAGGAATCGGAAAAATGAATTAAAAAAATATATACAACGAAAGCTCGAGTTACTTTATGCGAACGAGGGCCCTCGAGTACTCTATCTCTCGTACTCGGATACATGAATCCATAGGGCTTTTCTTGTAAAACACCAAAATCACATTTTTTTCGTAAATAATTCGAAATTAATACTATTTACGCCCGAAACGATTAATCGAATAACTTTTTTTTTTAATTTTTTACTCAATTTTATATAAACGGTTATTCGATGTTAAAAATAAATTAGAAATTCATTTTTTCGAAAATTTCGATAATTCGTTCGATTGTCGACTATAATTTTCAGCAAAAAAAAAATGTATAAAAAACGATTTGGTTTTTTCTTCGTTTCGGAGATTACGATTAAACATGAAAGTTCCCATGGAACTTCCGTGAATTGTATGAGTTATACAGGTACATAAAATCTTCGTAATGTTGTGCAAAATCGTGTACAATGTTTGCGCGTGTGTGAGTCGAAAAAATCGCTGCGATGTATCGGTGGGGTTAATACGCATGCGCGTACATACAGAAAAAGAGGTTATGAGTCCCGCGCGTTGTTGTCCGAAGCGTTACGAGTGTAGAGGAAATCCCGAGTGGTCCGCCGAGAGCACTATATTATATCATTGGGGGCGGCCATTTTGGACCACCCAAGACGCTGTCAGGGCATAAAAAATATGAAGTTCTTTTAGGGCCGCCTTTTTTACGAAGCCGCGACGGCGGCGGCGCGTCTCAACACAGCGATGAGGGTTTCGCGGTGCTTCTGCTTCCTCTCTCGCGCTACGAAAGGCTTCTCCTCGTCGCGGCGAGAGTAAGAAAGAACGAACGTGAAAGGGAATGAGATACAGAGATTAAGTACGCGATGGAGTAAGACAGACGAACGAAGAAAAGAGAGAAAAAAAAAGAAAGAAAAACGAAATAAAAATAAAAGAAGAAGATGAAGGGCGGCGTAGAAAGGGAGGAGAGGTAGAGATATCCTCGCAAGAGAAGGTGGGCGCGAGAGGAAAGAGAAAGGGGAGAGGAACGTAGAAGAAAGATGTAGTTATGTAGTTAAGACGGGTTAGATCGTTCGGCCGTCCGCCATCGCCACGCCGTATGTTTTTTTTTTTTTTTTTTTTTTTTTTCGTTAAGCCTCTCGCGCGAGCGGCCAACAACGGGTTGGAGCAAAACGAAAAGAGTCCAAGAGAGTATAGAGAACCTCCCCACTGGGACCTTCACTCCCTCTGATTGTGACTCTTATTCTTCGCTGTTCTTCGTATATTCGTCTTTATTTCTTTTACTTCCCTCCCGAGTCGCAGACTCTATTATTATTTTACTCCTCCTTCGCAATCCTTCGATGGTCCATTCTTGATTTTTTTTTTCAAGGGCATTTTTAATTTTTTTTTGTTTCTTTTATCTTCGAGTCGAGTTGACTTTGAGTCTCTCTTTGTTGACCATTGTTGAGGAGAGAAGTGAAAAAAAAGGGGAGTCTCATTCAATTTGAGTTTCTCGCGAACTCCTGAACGTCCTAATCCCCGTCTCATCATCTTGATGGAAATAACTATGCGCCGGTATCGCCACAAGCAAAATCGCGAGGAGAGGGGGATAACGATTGAGATATATACATATAGATATATTTACGCCATGAAAGATCGAACCGATCGACTTGAGTGAGATATAAAATGTTCGTTGATACATTGGCGCGATAGCGAAAAAAAATCGGTATTGCGACTTTGCCGATTTCCGGTTGTGTATGTAAAAAAATCGGTATTGCGATTTTGCCGGTTTCCGGTCTGTTTGTACAAAAAATGTTATCACTGTACCATTGAGGATCCGACCGATCAGGTGAAAGATAAAATGTTCGATGATACATTGGCGCGTTCGTGAAAAAAAATCGGTATTGCGATTTTGCCGATTTCCGGTTGCCTATAATTCTGTTTGTAAAAAATTATATCTCTGTATCATTAACGATACGATCGATCAGGTGAAAGATAGAATGTTCGTTGATATATTGGCGCGTTCGCGAAAAAAAAATCGGTATCGCGATTTTGCCGATTTCCGGTAGCCTATAATTCTGTTTGGAAAAAAAAATTATATCACTGTACCATTGAAGATCCGATCGATCAAGTGAAAGATAAAATGTTCGTTGATACATTGGCGCGTTCGCGAAAAAATAAATCGGTATTGCGATTTTGCCGATTTCCGGTTCCGTATAATTCTGTTTGTAAAAAGAACACTGATACCATTGAATATCGTATCGATCGAGTGAGCGATAAAATGCTCGCCGATGTATTGACTCGATCGCAATAAATCGACACTGCGATTTTGCCGATT
The DNA here is from genome assembly GCA_964006125.1 of Cryptus viduatorius. Taxonomy (NCBI): domain Eukaryota; kingdom Metazoa; phylum Arthropoda; class Insecta; order Hymenoptera; family Ichneumonidae; genus Cryptus; species Cryptus viduatorius. The sequence goes on from OZ023226.1 coordinate 6,494,465, forward strand.
TCCAATAGCGTGCAATTTCGTTTGAGAAAACAAAAAAATGATATCACTATACCATTATAGATCGGAGTCGATCGACTCGAGTGAGCGATAAAATGTTCGATGATGTATCGGAGCGATTGCGAGAAATCGGCATTACGATTTTGCCGTTTTCCAATTGCGTATAATTCTGTTTGATAAAGAAAAAAAAAACGATATCACTATACTTCGCGATCGTTGCGAGGGGTACGATTTGCTCGGGGAATCGATAAATATGAATGTTATTGCTTTATCGATGCTGATGGAAGAGCACAGTGGAGTTAAGAGTTACTGTGTCTACACACGTAACGATCTATCCGTTCGATCGGAGTGTATATACGCGTCAGATCGATCGTCTCGCGAGACGAGATGGTTTGCGCCTCGCTTGCCGCTTCCTCGCTGGTATTATCCCGGCCCTCGGGCTAAAATGCTCTAGAGACACGATACTTCGATCATCTTTCGAACGCGCTTCGAGCATCCAATGCCGCCCCATATATATTCCAACACTTATAACCCATCAAAGCCATCGCCTTCCCAACCGAGAGCTCGTTGCTCCGCGGCGGCGAGTATACGCGGCCGCGCCGGGACCTCGCGCTCTATGTGTTGCGTTATATCCTCGGGGTACTCTTCGCCACGTCGTCCTTTGCAACTGTGTTTGTGAAGAACGATCAAGTCATTCCATTATCTGAATTGAGTGGCTGCGCTCTCTTGTGGGTTTGGATACCTTACGCTCACGATGTTTTTTTTTTTTTTCGAAAGTTTTGTTTTATTTTTTTTTTGCATCTCTCTCGTCTTTTCCTACGTATAAGAGAATTGAGAGGTGCTTCGGCCCGAAGATTCGTCGATTTTTCATGCAATATCGAAAAAAAAATATTTTAGGTTCGAATTTTTTTTTTTACGAAATTTTACAAAAAAAAAAACGAGAAAAAAGTTGATTTCGAATTTTTTGCTGCTATAAAAAATATTTTGAGAAAATTGATATTTTTTTTTAGATAATCGTAGAATCATTTTTCAAAATAATTTTTTTTTATTATTAATTAATTCGCAGAAAAAAAATTGACGGAGCACATAATTAGTGGACATTTTTAAAGAACTTGTTCTCGCTTTTGCCTCTCAAGCCTCGAACTACTTTCGATCCAATTGGCTCGTAAAAAAATCGTTTTATTTATTTATTTTTTTTTTATACGAATTCCCCCTCATTACTTTCTTAAACGGCTTCTCGTCTTCCGTGCATTCATATACATATATCGCGGTCGGTAAAACGGTTCATGTCCCATGAACGATTCGTAATTGCGAGTTCAGTCAGAGAAGAACCCCGAAAAAAAAAAAAAAAAAAAAAAAAAAAAAAAAAAAAAAAATGCTCTTCGGACATCGCGCATGCAGAGGGGGAGAGAGAGAGAGAGACCCGTCCTAAGATAATGACGCGCCGAAAACCCTCGTGCGCGCACCTTCGAAGGAGAAGCGTTGCACTGCGTTAGTATTTCGGAGCTCCCAATTTGCCATTAAAATATTGCCTGCTAATGAGATCGCGACCGATTCCCGAGGCTTACAGGGAGTATAGCGGCGCGTTGCATAATTGCATTATTACCCCTTCTCTCGATAAACAACAACACGTGGAAGAAGCATCGCTCGACGCCATTAAATTGGTCCGACAAAAACCCGCGTGAGTTCACGTTTAACGGAAAATCATTTTGCACCGAAGCTCCGTGCGGGCAGTGTTTCGTGTAAAATTATATAGCGTGGCAGCAAAAATGAGAGGGATATCCATTAGATCGCTAACATCCGTGCGGGTGCATTGTGCTTATATGAAATATCGTTTAAAATTTATTTCTTTTTATTTTTGTTTTTGTTGCTATGATTCCGCGGTAATAATTCTTCGTAATATATTTTACGTACAAATTGCCAATGAGGTCTATGAGTTCGTAAAACGAAGAAACGAAGAATTTTTTTTTTTTTTTTTCGTATTTTTTATTATTGGTATTTTTTTTTTTTTTTTTTTTCGATCGTTCGATTGATGGTGGTTACCGATAATAAACACTCCGGGACTTGAGTTCGTGTGTATGAAAATAAATGGTATAAAAATGGGGGGGGAGGGGGGTGGCGACGAAGGCGATCGTTTGGCGCAAAGAGGACGACGATGGCGTCCGGCGAGTTATTACGCAGTCGATTGCACCTCTCGTGTTCTTCACAACCGGGAAACAGGCCTTTACTTTATATTACGGCTCCTCTCCGCTTCTGCGTTACAAAGAATATATGTATATGTGCACCAGATATGATGTCCTCACCTCTCATCATCGTCTATATACTATTCCTCGTTATGAGACTCGAGAGAGAGAGAGAGAGAGAAGGGAAGATAGAGAAGACTCGGAACTCTTGTGTTACTTTAGAAAATCGATTTCTCAAGCTTCCGGGGATTTAGCATATTTATCGAAAATCGTTAAAGTCGATATCGGAAAAATTTTATAATAATAAAAATCCGAAATTAGCAATAAAAAAAGTCGATTAACTCTATTTGAATATCGAATAAAATTTTCTACGGCATAATTTTACGAGAAATTTTCGTAAATTAATTAACAATTAACAAAATAATGACTCTGCCGATAGAATTTATCGAAAATCGTTTAAAGTCCTCATTATGAAATCAAATAATAAAAATAATAAAAATAAAAATGTTCTATGACAAAATTATTGATATTCACTGATAAATAAATTATTTTAAAAATTCAAATTTTTTAATTTATTATCATCAAATTATTTTTGTATAAATAAATTTTTATTCTATCGTTTTTTTTTTTTTTTTTTCGATTAACAATTTGTTTGCAATTAAAGCGAAATTAACTCATTCGATTGCGCGCAGGTATTTTCAATCGTAACTCATTTGTCTCTCTGCTATCCTTATTCGTCTTTTCGTGCAGACGAAAAAAAAAAAAAAAAAAAAGTTGGTATCTTCCAGTCGCGACGATACGGTTTTTGATCGCAGCGGGCCACAATCGATGTAACTCCTTAATTATACTCGATAATTAGTTCGCGGAAATTGCCTTCGGTAAAAGGTTAAAGCCGTACAAAGTCATACACCTCCGATCGTGCAACTATCTGAATCAAGTCGATCCGATTTCTTGTTCTCTCATTCGATTACCAAAAATGGTTACCGGCGCACCAAGAGGCCCCCCGCGCCCCGCCCCTTTCCCCCCATTTTAATTATTCACTCGCGCATTTTTCGTTGGATTTTATCCCCGCTAAGGAATTTAACGATAGTGTCTCCCGAATCGTGATATACCGATCGCGTATAATCAAAGTCGCCGAAGCTTGTAGCGTATACATCGCCAATCAAATACGGGAATACACAATCACCGGGTGAAGGGGAGGAGGAGGAGGGGGAGGAAAGGGTCGTTTCTGAATCCTCGATATTTCGAAAATTTAAATCACTCGATTTACCGGCCTCAGCGAGAGCCGAGAAAGAGCCTAAAAGTCGTTCGTATAATAAAATCGTTGGCCTCTACGTCTTCGGCCAATTCTCTCTCTCTCTCTCTCTCTCTGTCTCTCTGAATTCTTCGCTATACCCAATGAAAAACCATAAACCGCATACATAATTTAATTCCACATATACCAAGAGCTTCTCTCGTAAAAGTTTCCCTCTTTCGTCAATTAGCAAAAAAAAAAAAACGAAATAAAAATGCATTAAAAAAAAAATTATTTTTATTCAACAAGATTCCTTTGTTCATTTCGTCCCGTTTGAAGAACTAAAGGAAAAAAAAAAAAAATTCGGAAAATATCGTCGAACAATTTTTTTTTTTCTTAATTAACGGATGAGAATCTCACGAAAACAAGAAACGAAATAATAAGCAGAAATATTGTTTAATGATTTTTTTTTCCATTAAGTTGGCGAAAATTTTGAAAAAAAAAGATAACTCGCAGAAAATAAGGTAAATTTTTTTTTTTTTTCGTGAAAAATGTACGATTCGTGAAAAATGTACGAAAAACGAAAAAAAAATGAAACGACTCGCAGAAAATATCGTTTATCAATTTTTTCGTTTGTTTTTAATAAACCGGTGAGAATCTCGAGAAACTCGAAAAGATCGCGCAGGTTTAGCGGACACAGAGAGAGAGAGAGAGAGAAAGAGATTTTTCAGAGTCCGCGCCGCGATCTAATCTCAACGTGAAATTTATACTTTCCTGCCCCACTACTTTTCGGCGCCATACCTAATATCGTGGTCGCGGTGTTTCTCCCGGATAGTGAAAGAGTGAAAAGGGAATAAAAAAAAAACGATGCGGTGCGTTGCCGGTGTGCCGCACCACAGCTGCTGCTGCTGCTGCTGCTTGCTGCTGTTCCTTGCTGCCGGTTTCGGTCGATCCTTTGGTAGGCGGCGACTTTATCTGCTTTACGAGCGGACTGCGAGTCGCTTGGTTTCCCTTCGTGTATAATGTAAAGAGAAAGAGGGATAGAATAGGCTTCTCGCACCCGCGCGAACGCTTAATCTCTCTTTCTCTGTTTATAACACAACCCGAACGGAATTTCGAACGGAGATAAAATGGTGGACCGGTTGCGTATCCTCGAGTCACACGTACCCCTCCCCCCCTCTTGTTCTCCGCGGACCCTACGCTCACATTTTTATCCTAATGTGAAAGGCGCATTGGTGAACTTAGCATCGAAATTTCGAAGGCAAAGACACGGAAAGACCCTGTGGGCTCCGCGGGAATCCGCCATTTTAGCCTTAATTAATTGAACCGACGGGGGCATTAACGAAAATGTCACTGCCAGGACCAGCGGTTGGGTTCTCCATGAAAGCGCCGCCTTCTTCTTCTGCTTCCTCTTTACCCTTTTTTTTTTTTTTTTTTTCGTTAAGTTCTCCCGAAAGCGTCGTCGTCATACGATATCCTTGAGAACGTCTTCTGTCGACGCGGATCGTCTCGTCTTATGATAATGGTACGGTGCATTCTATACATATACCATTTTTTTTTATTTTTACGATTCTCTTTTTCTTACCGCTTTTACTTCGATCGAACCGCAAAAATTTCAAATTTTTTTTGTTTTCTTACGACAAACTGTCGGACGCGCACCTGCGCCGATTTCAGTCGTGAGGTATCGACTTTTTAATCGATTTGAACGATTAATAAATAACTCGATAAGCGTCACGGGCCGACGTCCCAATTAATATTTCGGATTTTATGCGGATTGATATGGACGCGCAGCTGCCGTAGTGGCATTTCAGATCATTCTATTCGAATGGCGCGCCGTTTTTTTTTTTTTTTTTTTTTCAGTTTAAAAACTTTTTGTATTATTATACGCATCGAGCAACTGAGGTATGTAATTCGACGCGTAAATCGAAGAATCGATGCGGATGCAATTTATACAAATAATAATTAAAATAATATTCATTTAATATGTAATTATTAAAATAATTAATAATTTGCATTTATTAATATTATTATTGGTTTAAATTTCCGTTACACATAATTTTCAAGAAATTTCATAAAAATTACCGACGGTCTCCTATTTTCAATTTTAAGTCATTTTCAATGCATTATAAAAACGCATAAAAGAGACTTTAAAAAAAAATTGTCGGAATTACGAAAAAAGTTATTTTCGAATTACGATCGCAAATTATTAGCGCCGATTTTGTAATATTGCCGATCGATCGGAGTAACAAAATTATTCGAAACTTCTATTCGAAGTAAATTTGCCGTCAATAATCATCACGATTCGTAACGTTTGAAAAAAAAAAAAAAAAATCGGAGTAATAATAATTCCACGACGAATCGTGGAATATAATACGCGTCTTTGGATCGACGGTCGTCTAGAAATTATTATTCCCATGCGTCGCGTGAGTACATAGTTCTTGGATCGTTATAACGCGGATAGTCACGGTAGATCGAGGAGAAAACACGTCGGAGTGGCTGAGAATAGATAGAATATAACCAGTAGCCGGAGATACTCGATTCTCGATCTTCTTTGCCGTTTCTCGTACGTATTATTGTATATTATATTATAATGCGATATAACCCGGTGAAGGGGTTATAGCTTCGCGCTACTCGCTGTAGATACACATTTCGAAGAGAGATCGTAATCCCCCGAACCCCGCCACGGTTTTGTTTCTCTTACTTACTTACTTGCTGCGCGCGCGCGTGCGCGGGAGTCGCGATGTATTTTGCGCAGCGTGCGGGCGGGTGGTAGTGCCACACACAGCACAAACTTCGAGATAATGATCGCTTTGGAACACAACACGGTGTCCCGCCGGTAGTCTCTCTTTGCCTTTTTTTTTTTTTTTTTTTTTCGTATTTTTTTTTCCCTTAAGCCACAGTCGCTGCTTTGAATATCTCTTCTCAGCTCTCTTTACTTTAAATTCTCTTGGTCTCTTCTTTATCTTTCTTCTCTTTGAGTTCCTCTCATCTCCGTCTCTCTTTCGCGATTCTGCGTTTCTCTCTCTCTCACTTCGGTCTCTCGGGAGAGAGAGAAGTTAAGAGAGAAAACAGCAGAACAGTAAAACGTTAAACTTCGCACGATTTCAGAGAGCCGAGGTATAGGATAACGTAGGATCCCACTTAGCTACTAATGCTGTCGCTACTCGCTCCTTTTTTTTTTTTTTTTTTTATGCGAAGCAGAGACCGACGCTATAGCTACAGGTAAATTATGTCCTCCGGCGGGTTTAGCTTGCCGCGGCTCTGTCTCTGTTACTTCTGATTCTTTCTTTGTTTCGTATCGGAGAGAGTCGCGCGCACGTCTGTTGGAAATCCTTCCGTGTGCTTCTCTTTCGTAACGAAGAAGTCTCGACGGCGAAAAAAAGTTACGCGCAGCTAAAGTTATGACCGATCGCTTTGAGATCAGCGAAGTAGACGCATATTTCCGATCAAAATTATGCCGATGTCCTTAAAAAAAAAAAAAAAAAATCGGTACATTTCGATTATTGATCGTTATAGATCGTTAAGTATATCGGCAAAAAGCTCGAAATATCACTGGCAAATCGTCAGACTGCTGTCGTTGTCACTCCGATTCGTTAACGCGATTTTTCAAAACCGGTAATGGTATAATGACCACATGCCGCATACGTAGTTCCTTCATCCGAGCCTTTGGAAAATATTCTTACGAACCTAAAAAAAAAAAAAAAAAAAAAAAAATAATAATAATAATAATAATAATAATAATACTTCGAAACCTCAAGAAAACTCGTCACACCGATTTTTCGCAAAAAATCAAAGCTCCAGTTGTTTATTTTTCTTCGAGATGAGAAAATTAGCCATTCGGTTGCGAAATTATCCGGTAGGAAGGACAGTCGCGAAGTTAGAAAAACTTCGGAATCGCGACAACAAGCAAAGCATATAGTCCGCGTCTCGAATGATCCGATGGTTCGCTTCTTTCTCTGCCCGTTGTTTCAACTCCTCCTCAGTATTCGTAAAACGTCCGGAGTGGAACGATGCTCGACGGTTAAACGTGGCAAAAGAAGGGCGGCTCGTTAGTTTCTCCCATTTGAAAGTTCTTCTTGCCCCCGAGCTGTATACCACGATAAACGCGAATCGCGCGAAGGCGATGATGCCGATCGGGGAGAGGAGGCCGCAGAGGCTGAGGAGGAGGTATAGCGAGCAAAACGGCATCAACCGGAGGTTGATTACCAGTAGAATCGCAGCGTGAACGTGTTTTAACGAAGTCGTGAAAACGACCCCCGATGCGCTTCAACGTTCTCCATCACCGAGCGATGCGCGGACGTCTAGAGAGGGGGTGCGGAGGCAATGAGATCGGAGCTGAAAAACAAAACGCTCCTCGAGAGTCCGACGAGCAAAGGGAGAAATGGAAAGGGAGAAGAAGGTGATTTGCGGTTTTTCCTAGCAAAGCAGAAACGCCAATGCGAGGAAAAGAGCCAATGATCAGGAGAGCCTCTTCGGCTCTTCGGGTTCTCTCCCTATTTTTTTTTTTTTTTTTTCTTCCGCTTCTTCATGTTTTTTTGACTCCTCCGGAGGGGGGCCTCGGCGGACGCGCGTTCGCTCGACGATAATTTGTATCTCCGATTTGTAAAAGCTGCGGCGGAGTCACAGAGTCACAACCCCATGACAGAGAATAAGAAGAAGAGACGCAACAACAGAAGAGACGAGCGCACGCGGACGCGAATGAAAGAAGAAGTCGAAGAGACGGCGCGATCCGCCTGCCAGGTGCTCCAAGGGAGATCCCTCGTTGTTGATTCTCTCGCGATTCTATCCCCTTAGTCTCTCACCGTCTCTATCTTCTTCGCTTTCCTCGTTTTCTGTCCGCTTTCGGATGGACGATCTCATTGTGCCTCCGCGCTAAGCAGCTCGTCGGACTCTCTTCGCACCGGCGACGAGCGCGCGCTTCACGAATACTTGAAAACAGATGCTGTTGCGTCGTTGGTGGTTATGTTGCGCGCGATTAATCGTATGGTAAATATTCAGCTACATTTTCATGTCGTTCATGAAGAAATTTCAATTTTTTTCCGAAACGGTAGCTAAGGTAACATTGCCGTAAAAATTCATTTTTTTTTTTGCAATTTTTTTTTATATCGTAATCGCGAAAAAAATTGCAAAAATTCGTTAGAAAGATATTATCAAAAAAAGTATTACGATTCCCAAAAAAAAAAATTTTATTTATACAAATATATGTTTGTGTAATTTTTCACTCAAAAAAAAAAAAAAAAATTCACGAATTCGTCAATATAATTCCGAGACATCCGGATAACCAGGAAACCTCTAAGAATTTTGACTCCCGAAAGTTCGACCGGTTTAGGATTTTCGTATTTAAAAAAATCGTTTTTTTCTCTATTTTCGGCGACAAGTTTCGGCTAAACAAACACATCGCCTAAGCTGAGTAAACGGAACATCCTTTTGACTATTTTTCCAGTCATTTCTTTCTTCCCCTCCATTATCCTTCTTTTCGGCGTGTGCCCTTCGGGATCTCTCTGATTTTCCTTCGATCTTTGATACTACGTAAATAAAAAAAGAAAACAAACGCGAAAAGCATGAAGGTGTTTTGCCGGATTCGGCACATGCCGCAGAGAAGACCAGTCGTAGGTAACCCAATGAATTGCTACCAACAAACTTGAATCAGGACACGCGTCCGGGAATATCTTCCCCGTGGTTCGCCACAGATGCCCCAACTTGTGGCTGAAAAGACGAAAAAACCAACCAACATGAATCTCTATAATACGTTACCCAATCTATTGATCCATGTCAGGGCTCCCGGAGTCCAACAATTTCCTACAAATCGATCTCTAGCGTTGCGGCAAAATCCGACACACCACTTCCATCGTCCTTGCCGCCATTTGCAATGCATTGTGCGAAGCCTTAGCCTCGTTTTCGTGTTGCCTCGTGCGGTTTCCTCACAAGAGCAACGCATCCTCGCAGAGAAAACATCCAAAATAAACAGCCAACAGAACCAAAGAACTTGCGCGACAAACCGCTGCACGCAAAAACGGACGCAATGGGCCCAAACAAGCGCAAACCGTTTGCGTCTTCGGGAGAAAAAAAAAATAGGGAAGGAAGAAGGAGAACAAGGAACGACAGAGAATTCAAAGATTTTAAGGTGGAAGCGAGAAAAAGTGAGAATACCGCGGGAGAAAAAGACTCGATGCGACAAAGGTCCACGTGGGCGGGTGGTCCATGTTCACGCGCTACTTCTGCACCCGGAGAAACCTTTTCATTGACACTGCGACTTGTGTCCTTTCTTTCTTCTTTTTTTTCTACTACTACTATTTACCAAGCGCCTGCAAGGTACTGTCCTCTTCTTCATTTCCTTGGGTCCGTTTTATTAGCACAAATTCTCGGAGGATTCGGTTCCTTCGTATTGCGGACAATCCCCACCATCTGTGCGCACGCGCGTTATCCTTACTAAGTTTGTCGTCCCGCTGGCAAGACACGCGCGGCGTTGTCCTTTAGAGAATAATGGAAGGCAACTTTCGATTGAAGACATCCTGCGGATGGACACACGCTACGAATTTGAGAAGATTTTTCTGTTTGACTCTTTCATGAAAACGTGTGGATCATTCTTTCTCGCAGAGGGAATCTTGCGGTTTGTCGTCAAAGAGATTTCGTTGGGCGCCGCTTTTTTTTTTCGTTGTTTTCGGGTCGACGACTTAGACACGCGTTGTCACAATTACGATGAATTCGTAGAGCAAAAATCGGTTTACGAATTTACCACATAGATTTTTAATAAATTTCGGATTATACGGGAAAAAAATGATTTTTTCAATAAAACGATCGGATGAATTACGGTGTCATCGGCACATTTGTGAATTCCATTTTTATCCGAAAATCCTTCGCAACAACAGCACAAATAGATGTTTCAATGTTATATAAAATTCGGAATATCCGAAATAAAATTTAAATTATACAATACGCCATTTTTTTTTTGGTATAATTAATGGGGATATAGAAAAATAGTAAAATAATCGAACGAATGGATTGAATCATCAATTTTTTTTAAACATCGAAAAAATTGTACAGTGATATGAAAATAAAATGAAAGGCGTCGAAAACGGCTAAATTTACATTAGTTGCATAGAAACTAAAAAAAAAATTATTTTTTGCGTACGACACGTTTATCCTCATTGAAGATCTTCGCATTTCATTTTTTTATCGCCATTTCTCAAATCTTAAAGATCGCTGCTTGTTTTTCCATTTCGCTTCTGCGAACATCGGTAAAATCTTTCAAATTTTTTTTTTTTTTTTTCCGACAATTTGCTCAGTTTTTCTAACGCTGAAGCCGGAAATCGTTCTTCCGGCGCGATGTTCGAACGACCAGTCGTCCGCCATGACTCGACTACCGGAGCACAAGTTTTTCTATCGACATATCGAAAAGCTTGAATCTGGAAGGCGGGATGAATAGCGGTAGAAAGTAAAGAGAGATCATCCCCGTGTGATGCGGCCATCTGGTTGATATTGAAAATCCCAACCCCTCCGACCGCAAATTTCTTTTACTTCACGTCCGCCCATCGATGAGACCGTTGTCTGTGATGCTGCTATAGAGTACAAGTCTGCGTGTGTCGTAGTATCGCAACCGCGTAGATATATTATGATTTCTATCTCTATTCTCTCCCTCTCTCCCTCTCTCTACATATATATATATATTTTTTTTTTTTTCCCTATACGCTTTTTCTCACCTCGGGGAGGTTATTAGGAACATTCGGATCTCTCGAACATCCGCGTATCATCCACTCAGAATTCCCGACGAAAACGGGACGGGAGGGGGAGGGGAGGGATGAGGGGTTGGAAGATGAGAAAGTAAATCATTTTCAACCTCTTTGGCTGCCGTTACACTGCACCTATCTATACTTAGACTCGTATAAGCGTGTGAATGTGGACGAGGCGCACTTCCTGTTGGCGCCAAACTACCCTTCGCGCGTATAGACGAAATTTTTCTGATGCCACACCCTACAAAACTACGAAACTCCACCCCTATTGCCACGGAAAGTAAATGAAACTTCGGTCGGTTTTTTTGTTGATCTGTATATTATTTAATGACTTCGTAATTTTATATTTTAAGGGGTTGTAGTGGATTTTCTTTACCAACAAATGAGATTATCTTTGAAATAGAGTTGGAAATCGTCTAAAAAATTTTTTTTTTTTTTTAATTCTCGGAATTTAAACTCATAGGGTTTTTTTTTTATTTCAATTTTTTTCATCCCGGTAATACATAAAATACAAGAAAATTTGAAGGTACATAATACTTTGTTCTGCAATAATTTTTTTTTATAAATACTGTAATAAATTTCAAAAACTCGGATTCTCATTGCGCGCATTTCGAAACATCACTTCTTCAGTCGTAATTTATAATTTTTTTTGAATAATTCGATACAAAAAAAAATTATAAAATTACACCAAAAAAAAATTGAGGTAGTGGAATACTTACGATTTTTTTTTTTCGACGATACATAATTACGAATTTAATGAATTATATCAAATCGAAATGTCGAGTTTGCTTGGTTCCCGCGATCGGCAATATACCTCAATTAAGAATCTGATAATTTTTCCGTATAGAAGTTCGGAATATTAAATTATCCGATTAAATCGCTGGTAACAGGAGAATCTTCCATTCAATCAGCCGACGATATATCATAACTCCGACGGATCTTCGAGATTTAATATTAAAAAAAAATAAAAAAAAAACAGCGTGTCAGTCTTTAACCTTTTTGTACCCAGTGATTTGTACGAACGCAGGGAACGATTATCATTCCAACGGAAAGGAAGGGGGGTGGGGGGAGGGGGGTATTCTTCATATCTGCCGCTGTGGTGAAAATGGAGAATTATTAAAGTCGTTAATACGACTCGCTTGACCTCTTACCGGCGTGGAGATCAAATCCGCGCGCGGCAAGCGTGAGGTAAAGCATCGAATTACGTTTTACCTGCGGTATTATATATTGTACCATACGATTTTGCCTTTGCACCCCGCTAATGAGAGCGAACAGGCATCGCTGTTGCTTCGATGCTTTTGTGATGAAACCGTAGAAATAAAAAATTTTATACTCAACTGCTGAGAGAGAGAAACCAAAAGAGGAAAAAGATACCGTCGAAGGACCGCATCTGAACCCGAGGGAGAGAAGCCAACCGAATGGGGCAGGTGAGACACACGAGACGAGAGAGCGTATCCCCGATAGGCGCTCGGCAACTTCTCCCCGCGTTCTCGCCGCGGTATATACGAATTATAAACGCGGCGCGCGCTGCGTGCCTCACCCTTCGATCGATCGTGACGAGCGTCCATCATAATCGATAATGGCTGCAGGTAGAAACTTCGCTCTCTGCCAGACAATATACTCTTCGTATGCCTCGAATTTCTTTCTCAATCTTCATCATGTATATTCGAGATCGATCGTCTCGTTATCCAGAGCTTTTTTTTTTTTTTCTCTCTAAGAACCGACAGAGTTGCGAAGTCATCGCTACGTTATTTGGGAGGCTCTGTTTTTTTTTTAATTTTTTATTATAGTAATCTTTATTGTGTATTTAGTACGTTGGATAGTATCATTTTCTTAAAAAAAAAAAAAAATAATCGAATTTAATTTAAATAATTTATTTATTTTTTTTTCTAAGCCATTTACATCATTTCAATAATTAATTTTATTTTTTTAATATTTTTTACTCGAAAATTTTTTTTTCCATTTATGAAGCGAATTTACCATTTTCAACGGGATATTTTTTAAAAATTTTGGTTTTTTCTATACTTTTATATAGTTAGTAAAAAAAAAAACGGAATCGCATCGAAATAATTCCACTATTACGATGTGTTTCCAGTGAGATGGTTCCATCGGAAATATTTTTTTTTCATCAGAAAAAAATATTTTTACGATAAATATATTTCAGCCATTTTGGAGCTGAAAAAATGAGCTCCGAAAGTGGTTCCTCACGGGTTCTTCCCTCCCTTTTGCTCCACCCACGGTTAATTAATTCTTCGTTGAATCATCGTTTTCCACCGTAGAAATAATATGACGCGGTTGGCCACAGTTCTGGCAGCGCGGAGGAATCCCCGCAGACCGCTAAGACGTTATAAATCGACACGGGAGATCGGAGACTCACGCAGCTTCTCGCTCGTTCTTAGCGCGTATACAAAACGCGTTTAGACACAGAGATACACACGTATATTCTTCTGCTCGATTTAATTATCCTTCTCATTGACTTGGTAATTTCTTCACAAAACAGACATTCTCGACGCGACAGAACGCTTCAACTTTATTATTTACAATTTTGCAATACTCGTTCGTAATACGCGGTACGGAATAAATTTTTCTCAATGTACATTGTAATTAAATCGAACGTCACACATTACAAAAAAAAATACATTTTTGTGATATATTCGATATATGTTCCACGAAAATTGTTATATTGCGGAGGAATTTCGGAACATTATTTCTGCTAATATATCGCACTAAATGTATAATAATAATAATATATTGGGCGGTTTTATCTATTTAATAAATATATTTGTTTTTATTCGAATTATTCTATTTAAATATTTAATTAATATATTTATTACTGCTATCAAAACGCGGGAGTTAAAAAATTATTTATGAAAAAAAAAAAAAAAAAAAAAAAAAAAAATGACGAATCTCCGCGCGCCTGAAAATCCCTCGATTTCGTCGATACATCGCGATATAAAAATTCCAGCGCTCAATTAAATTTTTCTTTGCTCCCCGGAAGTAAAGTTAACGATTTTTTGGTTTTTTTTTTTTTGCCTTTTTGGATAAGAGAGCAAGAAATTAGAAAGAACGCCGTCGTTTGGAAAAACCGAAATAGATCGCGGGATACAAAGAACTCGCGTTCTAACCTCGAGGTTGACTGTTTTTTTCTTCGGTGAACGAGGCGCGTTAGTAGTAGTGATGGCGGTAGGAGTAGTAGGTGGAGCCGAAGAACGAGAGGAAAGGTGAAAAATAGAAATTAAGGGCCGGTGAGTTATCGCGGTTGCGTGAGAGAGAAGCGGCGCGAGATAAATCACAAACCGCAGGCCGCCGCCTCGCGACCGCATACAGCCCATAGCGCATGCACACGATGCCCATAGTACCCCGTGCAGAGTCGGTTATGTGGTGTGCAAAATGCACCCTACCCGGCCGCCACTAGTTCGCGCGCGGGCGAGAGAATCGTGAATGCAAAAAGCCCCCCCCCCCCCCCCCCCCCCCTCCACCCTCCTCTCCCTTCCTTTCCAGACGTCCTGGCAAATCCACGACGCGGGATTAATAGCGCACCGCAAAATGCAACCCCTCTGCGATCCTTCTCTCTCGCTTCATTCCCGAGAAACCTCATTCGTCCCGGTGCCGCTCTCTTATGTGTATATCGCTGCCTAATGTAACTTTCTTTTCTTTTTTTCGAAAGCAATTATAATTTATGAACAATTTAATTATCAATGGCGGTGGAGGGGGAAGGGAAAGACACAGATGGTGTAATAAAAGCTATTTTTAGCGTCGCGCGAAGTTCAGTCGTTTATTACTGAAAGTTGAAATTCATAAAAAAAAAAGACAATAATTGATATTAATTTTATAAAAATCTATCCTACGAACGTTTAAGACGCCAACGATGTCATTTTCGACTTGTGACGTCACGCCGAATGCATAAAAAAAAATTTATATTACGACGCCAGTTGAGGCGCTACCGCTTCGTAGTGTACGTCAATATAACGGAAGTGAAACTTTCGATCGATGACTTTCGAAATATATACTTAAATTTATAAGCTTTCATACATTTTGTGATATCGGGTTAAAAGTTTACTGTAACTCTAAATTGCAGTGTTTTTTTTTTTAATAGATCGTGAAACGCACACGTGTCTAAATAAATACGGAAGTTGCGAAAAATTCCGCATAATAGTCGACGTCATCGTATCTTTACAACGTTAAATTTTTATGACAACGAATCTACTAAAACATAATACCAAGATAAAGAAAATAATAATTTCTTTAGCCGTTTTCGTTCGCATAAATACATATTTCGAAATGAAAATGTGCAAAAAATAAAAAAAAAAAAACCGTGAAAATCTCTTCTCTGTGGGATAATTCATTCAGAAAAGGTCGATATAAAACATTAATAAATATTTTTGGCAAAAATTATTCATCACTGAAGTATCTTAAAATTCGTTGTTTTTATCACCGCGGCGTTATTATGTATACATCCGATAGCTGCGTTTTTTTTTTAAATACTTTCGTTTTTTTCCGAAGAATCCGTGTGGAGAAGCTACGTGACCTTGGCTCCCGGATTTAAAGAACCGAAACATTGTTTTCTCAGCTCAATGATAGGCTCAACGCACATGTGTCCAATATTGATATTTTTTTTTCTAGAATAATCTCATTATATGTTGAGATTCATACAGACGAATGTATCGATACAAAGAAATGTTATTGAGAAACTTTCAAAGATTGCCGCAATCTGTTGTTTCAAGTGCGTACTGAATAATCTGAATCGAAAGCCACGTGTGTTTAGTATCCCCCATTTGCGTTATCAATTGACGCTATCATCTGACTATAAAATGAAAAATCAGTAAACCGCGTCAGCAGTACGAGAACGAGAACGAGAACACTTACAGTTGAAATACCGCGGCACAATCATCATGAAGTTGTACTTACTACTGGTAGCTTATTTAGCTATCCATTGTGGATTATCAAGTGCAGCGCCTGCGCAAACGGTACATTTACGAGTTATCAAAAAAGGAATACGAAGTTATCAAAAAGATATTTAATTAGTAATTATATCAAATTTAGCAAGAAGAACTTGACAGAGAAATGGCAAATACGCAATGCCCTTCTGGGAAAAGACCAGCGCTTGTAAGAGGAAAATGCCCAACTGGTGCAAGAGATCCCGCTGACTGTCCTGTAAGTCCTCAATATTTGTCTGTCGCTCAAAGCTTCGATCAACAAAAATTGAATGAATTCTATTCATTTTTAAAAGGTTATTAGAATTGAATGCGTACAGAAATCATTTGGAAATGATCAGCCAGCCACGCAACGGCCATCGACCGGTTCAACGGGACCACGAAAAACGGTACTGAAACACGAAATATTGTCAAATACCATTCCTAATCAACAATTCTATCAAATTCATTGGCAAATAAAAAACAAAAGAATTCTGGGGTCAACATTTATTCAACAAAATTAGATGCGCTTTGATGCAATAATTTCGAAGTAATGCATCACGGCTGTTAGTTAATATTCCAAAAAAATAAATGTTATTTGTTCATTACATTGAAATTAGCAAGAAGAGCTTGACATCGAGTTGCTGCATAAGGAATGTCCCTTTGGCCAAAGGGCAGCGTTCGTAAAAGAAAGATGTCCACCAGGAGCAACCGATACTCTCGACTGTCCGGTATGTCATAAACAGACTTACGTCATTAGAATACTTATTGAAGAAAAAGTAATTCAATTTTTCTTTATTTGTGAATAGCCTATGGAAGTTAAATGTGTTCAATCATCATTTGGAAACGCTCAGCCAAGTACTCCGAATACGAATGGCATTCGACCAACAGGAACACCAAAAACGGTATGTGCGACAGACTTCTAATCTATTGGTGTCCCTTTTCTATTTTGGATGATTTGGATGATTGAGTTGATGATTTGTTGGATTGAACATTTTGGTATCAGTAGAATTGATGTTCACTGTTCATTATGATGCATTTAGCAAGAACAACTCGAACAAGAAGCGATGCATAAGGAATGTCCATTTGGACAAAGGCCCGCGCTAGTGAAGGAAAAATGCCCATATGGTGCTACGGATACTCTTGACTGTCCGGTAAGTCATACACATGTTTATGCCCTTAAAATGTTTCTTTAATGAGTTTCTATGCAATGTATACCCGTTTCCAATCAGCCTACCGAAGTTAGGTGTGTTCAGTCGTCTTTTGGAAATGAACAGCCAAGCACTCCGCGAACGAGTCCAACCGGTCCACGAGCGCCCGTAAAAACGGTAACGAAACCACTTTTCAAGTCTATTTTTTTTCCATGACTACTTTAGTTGTGTGTACAACGAATTAGTGGCTTTATTAATTTTATCAGCAACCGATAAAACCTATTGATCCGATCATTTGTTGAAGACGCTTTTCCTGAGTTTGCCGCAAATTCCGCATCTAATCCAACCGCCTATTATGCTGACGATGATTACTCAGTAACACTTCTGTTTTTTTTTAAATCTGTTCATTGTATTGACTTTAGCAAGAAGAACTTGATCAAGAAATGTTGCATAAAGAATGTCCCTTTGGGCAAAGGGCAGCGCAAGTAAAGGAGAAATGCCCATCAGGTGCAACCGATACACTTGATTGCCCGGTAAGTCATAAAATTGGTTATTTCGTTTCAGTTTTTCATGGACCTAAATCGATTTGATGTATCAATATTTATTTTCAAATAGCCCATTGAAGTCAGGTGCGTTCAATCATCGTTTGGAAATGACCAGCCAACCACGCCGCGAACAAGTTCATCCGGTGCCCGGGCGCCAGCAAAGACGGTATGTAAAAATCAACTTTCAGTCTATTCGTTTTCAATCTTTGCCATATCTGCCGAATGACTTCGAAACATCTTACTAACAATAACCACAATTGTCGGGATCAACTTTGTGTACCCGACTGCATATTGATGAAAAATTAATGCTTATTTCGTAAGAAAAATCCTTGACACATCACTGATTTTCATCTGTTGATTATATTGTCTTCAGCAAGAGCAACTCGACCAAGAAATGCTTCAAAAAGAATGTCCCTTTGGGCAAAGGGCAGCACTAGTGAAAGAAAAGTGTCCGTATGGTGCAAAAGACACTCTCGACTGTCCGGTAATTCCTAAACATGTTTACGTCATTCAAATATCTATCGAACAACAGTCACTTAGATTTATCTTCTTCTTTTTTTTTTATTTTTTGCGAATAGCCCATGGAGGTCAGGTGCGTTCAATCATCATTTGGAAATAATCCAAGTGGCGCAACTACAGAAAAATCGGTACGTAAAAAACAACTATAAGAATCATTTCTGCCAAAAAGTTGATTTTATGACTACGAGACCGCGATTGATCGTCATTCCGATTTTGGGGACTCATTGCTTATCGATCGACTTGCTTGGTGTCCGCAGTTGAACAGATACTACGAAGAGAATCGTTGGGCAATAGAACATCCGGTCAGACGTCCCGGCGGTATAAAGAATCCCTTCAGAAACACGTTTTCCAAACCCGGATGGTGATCCAAGTCAGAAATGAATCGTCAACGTGGAAGTTGAAGGATCACAGAATCTCCGCTCACATAATTAATTTTAAACTTATTTTAAGTATTAATAATTAATCCATAGAATGTTATACTTCTGTTTACCACATTTTGAAGCGATGATTTCAATAATAAAGAAATTCAACCAAATATAACCATCGAAAAAATTGCCACATCTGCCTATCCGTCGATCTGGCGACCCAAAATCCAATGATCAGTTCCTACGTTACAACTTCTTTTCCGGATAACTCTCCGGGTTTCCGAAAGGACTCAAACATCCCGATGAAGCATTTTAGGCAATAATTCTCGACGAGAGATTCGAACGTTTCTCGCCTTTGTTATCTTAGGTGTAATTCTCGATTATCTTAGGTGTAAATTAAATGAGAGTCACGCAAGTAGGCGCTTCGAAGTATTAACGCAGTTACACCACTTCACACGGTCAGCATGTACATATATATATGTATATGTGTATAATATTCGTGGTGAGGCCGGACGCAATTGTCCGACTCGCGTGTCCCATGTGCGGTCTCTGCTCGAACTCGGAGGACTCTTGTGTGGCTTTGAATCGACGACTGCGGCGACGCCACCGATCTTATCGCGAAAACGGTGCTCTCACCGACACATTGGACGTACGCTAGCCAACTATATATACATATACGGAATGATTCATAATAAATATCGAATCTGTTTTTCTGTTCTTCAATTCCTTAAAAAAAAAAAAAAAATACAAAAATTAAAAAAAAATCTACAATTAAAACTAAAATTGAATTTTTTATTTATTTCGTAATATACAATAATAATTAAGATTTTTTAAATTATTCATAGACTTTTGTTTAATTTTTGAATTTTTAAGAAATACCAAAAAATGGTCCTTTTTTACGCGGAGTAATACGTCGATGTTACTGTCGAGACGCAAACGCCATATTTATTTTGAAACATCCTATATATACGTATGTACATATATAGGAGGGGAGAGGGCGACAGCGAAGAAGGGACAAACTCCTTTAACCGGATAAACGATCAGCACGGTAATGCATCGTTATCCTTCTCCGGGTGGGAATTACATCTTTACGTGACAATCTCGGTGACTCCTGTGGAAAACACGCTTCCCCTTCGAAGGCTCTCCAATGCCTCGAGGCCTATCTACTCGTCGTATATGTATTTACAAGTGGTGCTATAACCAATGTATGTACGTGTTTCTCGTTTGCGGCTCTTCGCACTCACGTGCGTGTGACAGTGATTAGGCGACACTTATCTCTAATCATTATCTTTACACGCTCGTGAAAATTAATTCACGCCAAGTGCGTACTCACAATTTTCTTTCACCGAGTCACGGTGAGCCACCGATGATAACATGGCGGAGAGTCGTTCAACTTTATAATACACGTTACGGATATGCGTGTAATCGTGAAAATTCTCAATCTGGTAAACGAAGATCCGTAACATTATTACACCTCCTACGCTCGAGAGGAGAGAAAAAAAATCACTTTTTTTTTTTTTTTGCAAATTACGAAGCGTTTACTTCGAATTAGTTGTATAAACTGATTTTTCGTTTTACTACCGAAATCTAAAAAAAAATGTTTCATAAGATTTTTTTAATAAGAAAAAGTGTCTTTCTACGCTCACTTCACAGCTATGGTAAGTAGGATCTCGAGTGGAGAGAAAAATAATAATTTTTTTTTTTCAAATTACGAAGTGTTTACTTCCAATTAGTTGTATAAACTGATTTTTCGTTTTACTACCGAAATCTGAAAAAAATCGTTTAATAAGATTTTTTAATAAGAAAAAGTGCCTTTTTACGGTCACTTCATAGGTACGGTAAGTAGGATATTATATGAAAAAATACATATGCATATGATATGAAAAAATACTTTAAGCAACTTATCAGTTATCATTTGTAACGCTATCCTAATGACGATGGCCGGTATTCCCGATCCGTTTTCTATTGTACAAATCCGCAAGATAAGTGCAAAGCATGACTCGGTTATTGCATCGCAGGGCTCTTACTTCACCGAAACAACAGACACGAAAGGGCTCCTTTGGCTTGTTCTCTTTTTTTATTCGTATATATTCGCTGACGACATGGGTCCGCTCTTGTATATCCGCCATTGTTTGAAACCATGCGAGGCCCGTGTGGTACGCGCGGCCATGTTAGAGAGCCACGTCCCCGCGGCTAAAAAAGATCAACGAGATGAGGGCCCGGGATAGAAAGAGAGAGAGAGAGAGAGAAAGAGAGAGAGAGAGAGAAAAAGAGAGAAAGAGAGAGAAGCCGCGAGAGCAGCAAGAATAAAAAGTTATATAGACGAGAGACGACGATGAAGAAGGGAGAGACGATGAAACGAGGCGAAGTGGACCCTCGGGAGTGGCGAGGAAGAAGAAAACAAGGGTAAAGGGTCTATCTGCCCCTCTCCTCTTACTCGCTCTCACATCTCATCTTCTATCGCCTCCCTTCTATATCGCTCTCTGTCGCTTTCTCGACTCAGCGCCGCGCGGCTGTGTTACATGCCTCGGGGCCATCTGTATATATGATGTACTCTAAGTTCTTGTTGGATGTGCGTACTATGTATGTACGAGAGCCCGCGACTGGATTCGAGTTTTCTCTTTACCTTCTGTTTTAATAACTTTTTTTTTACGAATTTTTTTTTTTTTTATATAATAATAATAATAATAATCCCGTCAATAAATTCGCCATTTTTTTTTCGAAATGTTTTTGGAGATTAAAAAAATGTGTAAAAATTCATATTAAATTACGAAATTTTTTAGACGATACATTTTTTTTTCGTTTTGTTCTACTTGAATACATTTCAAAGACGGGAGCGGACGGTGGACGGAATATATTTATATCAGCCCTCTTTTTATTTTTCTGACATTCTATAATTATAAGCCATAACCATCGTTCCATCAGAGCCGATCACCTGGAACACTGGCATATATATATATATATATACCTAAACATTTCGTCTCGCTGGACCCAACCAAAGTGTAAACCTCATTGGTACAATGTTGGGCTTCCGTGGGTTGATGGCAGATCCTCTGCCGTAAATATTAACCACGAAGAGAACATCCTTCGGCTGTGTGGAGCTAAATGAAGCATTTACATGCGCTCCGGCCAGTCGCGTGATCGAGTTTTCTCTATGGCATCATTAAATCTTATAGCTTCGATTTTTTCTCGCACGCGCGATCGTTGCCTTCTACGCGCTTTTTTTCTCAGTTTGTTTAATGATTTTTTTATTTGCTTTCCAATAAGCGACTCGTAGATTATCGATTAATTGACGATAATTAGTGTCGCGAGGCCTCTTCTGGATACGACGGTATGATTAATTTTTTTTATTTAGAAATTTTTTTTTTTTTTTATTCATTCAAGCGATTTTTTTTTAGAAAGGTAGAAATATGTTTATTTCTCTGTGTTTTACCTATTATTATATATTGTATCATATATAATATATATTACAATATTGTATAAAATTTTTTTCGATTTATTGCAATGTATTTTTTTTTTTCAACTCGATACGATCGATTGCCGATCTTTGTTAAATTTTTACCTAAAAAATAAACGATTCTCGGTCTGCGATATTTTTTCGAATTTTTTTAATAACGCATTTATTATTATTATTATAAAAAATTAAGTTTTTTGCATTAAATTAAATTTTTTGCATTGTAGTCGGTTTGTGTCGGCGCGAATAGGTCATGAATTCGTGTAGAGGCATTGGCGTTAATAGGGAAACAAGTTTTAGCCCTCCCCTCCCCTTCTGTATCAAAAGGGGGCTGTGGCTTACACGTTATTCGGTTTTTCTTCTCGAGGGTTGCAGATGGTCGCCTATGCTGCAGTATTGTGGTACTGCTGCAACCACCATTGCCGTATGGGAAGGATAATTGAGTATTGTAAGGGCGACAACAAAATCAAATTTGGGTGTGTATTACGACGTATAGATCGCACGCGGTTACATCCCCCTCTTGTATAAACGATCGGCTCGTTTGTTACGGTCACTCACCGTTTATACAACACGAGCCGATTGTGCGTCTCGTCTTTCTTACATTTTTCTCGGGGTTACAACATGCATTTTCTTTCACTGTCTCTCTCGACGATGCGCAGAGAACATTCGTCATTTTCATTGTTACGCGACAAGGGTGCAACGCACGATTTGCGAGGCTGAGTTACTGCTATAGGCGTTCCAAACAGATGCTCTTCTCTATGAACATCGCATTTTTTTCTACGACACGAATTTTTTTTTATCATTTTCTTTATGCACTTCGCGACTCCTTTTTTTCAATTTCATCATTTCATCGCATTATTTCGATATTAAAAAAAAATAATAATAATAATATCTAATTTTTAATAATAATAAAAAAAAAAATTAAATCGAAAAAATATCGTTTGAAACTTAATAAAATCGGGAAAAATTGGAATAGTGTCTTTCTAAGAAAAAAGGGAAGAATAATCGCTTATGAAGTCAATACGAGGCACGAGTCTCGAGTTGGTAAAGTTACGATAACTGCTAAAGCATAAAGCAACGCTTATCGGATAGCTCGGTGGCGGGTCCGTTAGTAGTGTAGCTTACCGTTAGCTATGCAGTAAACCTATGCTAATTAAGTAGTTTTTTTAATTCTCAAACGTAGTAAATTTCTCACGTATACGCCACGTTTAGAATATGAAATATAATTCGTATTTTTTTTTTTTTTTTTTTTTCGTTCTCATGTTGACTCGAAGAGACCTCCCCCTACTTAATGAGAATCATGTACTCGCGCCGGCGGTCGACCCACCTAACGATAAGACTTTAACTCGAACGGTTTTATCATCACGCGTGCCCACACTTATTATGTCGAGTAGTTATATCGCTGGGGGTGGAGAGGGAGAAGTAGGGGGAGGACTTCGACGAAGATTTCAACTCGCTGATACCGAGACCGAGGAGAGTTACGCCACACTAGCCGCTGTACGGTTAGCGAGAACTCCTCGTACCGATTGCGGCCTCGTGTGACGCCTCTCGACTCGCTCTTTCTCTCGCACGTGACTCCGGAAATTGAAGGGTTGTCGGAATATCGCACACGATGATAATCCTCGTTAGCGCATTATCCGATCTTCCGGGTTTTGCTCCGGTTAAAGTTTCCCATTTTACTTATTTATTTATTTATTTATTTATTTATCTATTTATTTATTTATTTATTTATTTATTTATTTATTTATTTATTTATTTATTTATTTATTTATTTATTTATTTATTTATTTATTTATTTATTTATTTATTTATTTATTTATTTATTTATTTATTTACTTATTTTTTTTTATTACGCGTAAAGTTTATCGACGCGAAACGGTTCATTGGTCACAGTGCCGCGGAGGTGGATTACCTAATACGCAATACGTTGGCTTCGTATAAACTTTTCAGTGGACATAACCCCGGCGCTCGGGGCCCTCTGGTAAGAGAGTATTAACCGTGTAGCTGACGTGACTAAGTGCCATTACCCTCTTGGACGCGGAGGCGACCACGGGGCCACGCGATCTCTGTCACCTAATAACGTTTCGCCTAATCGGAGACCGCGATAAGACCGAAATATTCGACGCGACATGCGACCTTTAGCTCTCTTTCTCTATCGCCTTCTTTCCTTCGCGATTGCTGTAACCATTGGCTCCTTGCGGGGAGAACTCTCGATGTACCGCGGTACTTTAGACGTACACGACATACGCGAACGTATATAACCCGAACTATATCGTCGCTAAAACGATCGCAACACTATCCGAGATCCGAAGCCATTACGACCCGTTTGGTGTTTCATTTTTAGAGGATTGAGAAAAAAAATACGAAAATTTTTTATATTTTCGAAATATTTTTTTGAGACGAAAAAAAAAAAAGGAAAACGTTCGCAAAAATAAAAAATAAAGAAAAATTATTAATTCGCAATAATGATAATAATAATAATAATTTTTTGAGTGATTAATGAATTACAGAATTTTTTACGATTAATCGGCACGAAAAATTTGAAGCGTATTTTTGAAAAAAAAAAAAACAAATTTAAAAAAATTTTCCATCGCTGACTATTAATTTTCGGAAAGTTGTCGTATAAATTTTGTAACGTTTTCATCCCGCGGTTATAAATATACGAAGACACACACTTCGATCCACAATCGCAATATCCTACCTGTGCGATACGTGATATAGTAAACCGAAAAAAAGAAATATTACTTTGAAATGCAGATTGGAAGAAGATAGAAAAAAAGAAAAAAAAGATGATAAAAAAAATTCTTTGAAATACGATTATCGTTTCTTCGACTCTGTAAAGATGTCGTGAAATACTTCATAACGTTTCAACGAGTCGTTCGAGGGACACGATACTTTAACGATGTGGTCAAGAGATATACGACTGCAATCTTCGGATCCATGATGCCGTGGAACGACGAAAAAAAAAATAAAAAATGTATTGATTTATCAATATTTTGTATTTTATCTCAATTTGTGAAATTAATTTTTTTTTCGATTTTTTCCAGTATTCCTACATAATTTTAATTTGTGAACCCAAATAATTAAAATCCAAAATTCTCAAATTCTAATTCTTAATTCAATAATTTCGGAAAAATTTTAAAAAAATTTAAACGAAACAACTTAACACACTACGAAACAAATTTTTTCTTTGTTTCAAATACTTAAATAATTAATAATGAGGTAAAAAAATCAATAAATCGCTTCGAAGAACGCCTCGAAATAGTCCGAAGAAACGATTAAGTATTCTCGCGCTCGGTGACTAAACAAATGGTGTCTCATTTTTTTCCGCTTCGTTCCTGTGAACCGCGGGCGTTCCTTATTAGATCGCTGTAGTGTATAGACAGAGTGTGTGCTGTGGTCCAGCCGAGGCGTGATAGAGAGAGAGTCTTTAAGGGATTGAGATAAAGGAACGAAGAAGATCGTCATATTCTTAATATTCTCGAGATATACCTGTGGTCCTCTGTTGATGATGCCTACGCGAGCTATAGGCGTCGTTATTAGTCTACATATACCTAAAATCCCAATATACCCCGAAGCCAAAACACGCTCCGGAATTCTTGTTGATGCATCACGGGGCGTGACTCTTTCAAGCGGTCCATAGGCTTCGGAGCTTTTTTTCATTTTGCTCTTCTGGCTTTCGCTCTTCTCATCGCCCCACCGAAAAGTATATTTCTGTTTTGACGTGTTTTGACAAACGGGCGCCATTATACCGGAGTTCTCTTTCTCCGGTTGCGGTTATGTTATACGTATACCCGGTGCGCAGCATCTTTTCAAAGCGCAGCATCCACACACAACGACGAGACATCCCTCCGACGGCGCAACGACTTAGGTGGGCCTCTCGTGCCCCATTCTGCTTCTCCTCAAAGATCCCCTCCGCCCCCGAAACTTGTCTTACTAAACGGTAAGAGTGAGAAATTGGAATAAAAAAAAACGCATCAAAAGTCTCAGAAAGAAGAGAAGGAAGAGAACATTTCTCTCTGAGATGAAATCACGAGACGTGCCCGCGAAATCGTCTTTCTCTCTAAAAACAATTACCGAAGAAGCTGCTGAGACTCAGCGAGAAACCTTCGAAAGATAAACGAACCAGTCGTTGATTTAAAAAAAAAAAAAAATTTCTTAAGGGGATACCCCCCTTTCCGCGAGGGCTATTATAATTCCGATCGTTAAAAGTCTTTTACAAAGTATCACGAGACTCTTTCGCTGGAATGGAGAGAAACGGGCGACGATCTTCCTTAACACCCTTTTTTTTTTTAATCATTTCGCGGACGGCTTTGCGCAGTAAAATTCTTAACTTGTTTCTCGTTTCGCTTCGTACTCATCCCCCTCACCGGCGGATTTTTATTAACACATCGGTATCTCTCGGACGTCTCTCTGGTAAGCAGAAACGAATCGTATGATGGACTCTGATCCGTGTACAACGAAGTTTCATAAACGGTGTCGTTAACTCTCGTTATGGTGTATAAAGGGCAATTAAGGTAATATACCGCGGTAGATTTTTGCTGTTCCATCGTCTCTCATAATTCTCCTAATGTTGAGATTAGAACTCGAGATTCACCTCTCATCCACAGGTCTTTGCTTTTGGTGTAACTGAAATAAGATCGATAAAATATAATTTTTTCGACTAATTTTGATTTCTTAGCTTTTTTTTTTATTAAGGGGACTGAGTCACCTAAAAAATCGAAAAGTAAAAATTTTTTTTTGCAGTATATATAAGTTTAATGAAAAATTCCATTTTACCTCCATAATATATATGTGTTAGACTACCGCTGTGAATTTTTTTGGAGACCTACAGTGTATTCCGGTGTAATGCGCAATGGTCAAACATTTTTCCTTTGCCGCAGCTTTCGGACTGAACGAAAGCATCAATCTTTGCTTGCGATGTCTTATTTTCTTCGTTAGACAGTTTATTGCGGAACGAGTGCGGGGATTTTTTTTTGAAGCTTCGCTGGCGAAGCTATGAGTTAAAAACTACCAAAAAATTCACTTTTTCCACTTTTTGTCTCGTAACCACTCACATAATGGCTTGCGATAAATCCATTTTTGATCGCATGAAAAATCCCCGCACTCGTTCCGTAACACTGACTGTTACAAAGAAAATAAGCCATCGCAATCCAAAATTGGTGGGGCCATTCTCTCTGAAACCTGCGGCAAGCGAAGAAAAATAAAATGGAAAAAAATGAATTTCACAGATTAATGAAAATAACCAACTTGGATGATCCGCAATAAAAAAAATTATTTAAAATTTTTTTTTGTCACATAAAAATGTCCACTTTTTTTTTCACATAAAAATCAGATTTTCTTTTTTGGTTTTTTTTTTTTTTTTTCACTTCACAAATCTCGTAAATGCAAAAAAAATGTTTAAAACATAAAAAAATATACTCTTACGTCAAATCTGACGTTTAAAAAAGAGGTTAAGTCTGCGAGACTTTTTGCTTTGCGACACTGTCACTGTGAAAAACATTTTTACACTATTGCGGGCAAAAATACAGAATATATTCCGTTCATTCGGAAAAACTGTAAACACTGACACATAACTAATACACTGAGTTTACAAGCTCAGTTTTTTACCCGATTGACACAATCGAGTAAAAATCATCGCTGCTACATTACGCCGGTGTATCGCAGACTCAAAACAAAGCGCGGTAGCGGCGATAATCTGAGTCGCATCGATTAGACGTAACGACCCTTTGGTCGGTAAATCGTTACCTACCGAACGCAGTTTCGACATCGATTGTTTTTTTTTATGTTCCTTTCTCGATGTTTCTTATTCTTCTTATTAGAAGAAAAAAAAACATGCGG
This sequence comes from Cryptus viduatorius, assembly GCA_964006125.1. Classification (NCBI taxonomy): domain Eukaryota; kingdom Metazoa; phylum Arthropoda; class Insecta; order Hymenoptera; family Ichneumonidae; genus Cryptus; species Cryptus viduatorius. The sequence goes on from OZ023226.1 coordinate 6,522,397, forward strand.
AGATGCGGTATTCCGGCATTGTTCGTGTTGCATTTCGGCATTTTTTTTTTTCACGCATTATTTATTTCTAACACTACTAAAATGCTGCTAACTTCGGTAATTTTTTAAATTTCGATATAAAATTTGGTGTGTATGTAGTACACCGCATGTACATTCAGAAAAAAAATTAAAAAAAAATAAATAAAAAAATAATTTTTAGGTGACTCAGCCCCCTTAAGACGAACATCCAAATACTGTCCCCGCTTTCATATGAATTTTCAAAATTTTTTTGAAAAAATATTGTTATTATTTCTGTATTAAAAAAAAAAAATTTGCATAAAATTATTCAGTAATTTTAAATGATAATTAGTTTAGTTATTTAATTAATATATTTGAAAAAACAAGTGAACAGGGGTTACTTTTTTAAACATTTTTTTTTACTGTTTTTTTTATATAAAAAACCTCTGTAAATAACAAAAATACAAAATACAGTTACAAATCTTTCGCGCGAATCGCATGTCGATGATGTGATGATGAATGACCGAATTTTAAATCGTGCGCGAGGCATACATCGAGCCCTGTCAGTGCTGCCCTCTTCAGCGATCTATAGCTAACTATCCTGTAAACCTTCGAAGTACAGATATTTCTTTATTTTTTAATCCATTTTATTTTAATATTTCTTCAATACATTATAAGAAATTATTGGTATCTTTTTTCAACAAATTAATATGATTAATTAATAGTTGCCGAATCAATAATCACTTTCCCACTAAAATTCTCAAACCAATTGAATTCATAATTCAGACCTTAAAAAATTTAATTAAATTTCTGTTGACAAAAAAATTGCAGTATTTTGGAGCGATTTTTGAACCTAAAAGAAATTTTTTCGCTTTACAATGTCCTTCACGATGGTCGCTTGCCTAAGACGCGCGGCAGGTGTTGAGGACGCGTGAGTCGAGATCGTCCGATAATTATAATGATTAACCTGATACGGGACTGTCGATAAGTATGCGCAAAAATAATAAAAACAAAAAAAAGAAACTTTGAAAAGTTAATTTATTTTTCCACGGTACTTGCAAAAATTGTTGTATTCTATCCCCGTGGTGTCTTTATTACGTTGCACGATACAAAAGGATCGCGGGAGGGGCGAGGGAGGGGGTGGGGAGATTTTTTTTTCTTTTAGAAATAAACAAAAGAGTTGTGTCTTGGGGCTTCTCTCGGATATTCCTCCATCTCTTTGGCGAGTCTCTTGGCGTTGCCAGGGCGTAACCAAACAGCTAATCGTCGGGAGAACGCCCCCACACGCGATGCGCGCGAGTAATGAATACGTAGGGTACCTACACTCTCTCTCTCGGCTCTTATGTATCGCTTCTCTTTTCTCCTCGTTCCCGAGGAGAGTTCTCCTTGCGGATTGTAACGTAGTCTCAGCAAATTCCCCGCCGGCAGTGGCAGAGACGAAAGAGGTATATAGAGGAGAAAGACTGAAGAAACTGTTGGAGCTAACGAGCCCCTTCTTCGTGAAGGGGAGTCGTAAGCGAGGCATCTCGGTGAAACAGTGCAGTGGTATGGGAAGTAGTTGAAGAGAAGATGAAACAAAAAAAAGAAAAAAATGTTTAAAAAATACACCTGCGAGAGTAAGATCCGCAAAAGTAATTTCCCCCATCTTCACACTCAGTCAGATGGAACTGATCCTTCCGATTTCAAAGGAGAAAACCATGAAAAAAATGGCCAAAGTGGAATGATAAAGAAAAGAAAAGAAATGGTCAATTTATAGATACGGAAAAAGTTGATGGGCCGACCGGTAGTTGGAGACATTTAATCCACAACCCTTTTTTCACCGCGATATGAAGAAAAAAGGGATGACTTATCGAGAAGTTTTCGTTTGAAGCCGAAGAGAGAATCGTCGACCAGCAGCAGCCGGGAGCATTGAGAAGATCTTTTTTTTGTAGTGTACCCAGCAAGAAAGTCAGAAAGGTTTCAGCGGTGAAACAGGAACGGAACGTTGGATGTTATGTATTGGATACCTTCCTTTGGATGTCCTCTTGGGAGCTTATCTAAGCGAGGCAGACAAAACGGAGTGGTTTCGCGTGCAGCAGCCGCAGCGGCAGCAGCCTCTTCAGTATCTTCTTTTTGTTCTTTTCCGTCCCTCATCTCGTTGCCTCTCACTCAGTTTCTCGAGCGTTGCAACCAGCGGACAAACCGTATTCGTGAAATGAGACGTCGTCCACCGAGTCGCGTTGGGGCTAATGGAGAGAGTTCCCTCCGCGACTGGAACGAGAATGCGAGAGAGTCGAGGTGTTTGGCATCGCAGAGGATCTCGCTTTTCATACCGTTTGCCAGACGAAGAGCTGAGCGTGGTTCGAAAAAAGCTATATGTGTTGGTGCACCAAGTTTCTTTGGTTTGTTTTTCGCCAAGAAGTCAGTTGGTACCTTTGGGGACAATCGTTGCTCTACTCTTTAGTGCACACCGGTCAAAGTCGGCAGGATCAAGGAAAGGATGTCGCGATGTCGCGAGATAGGATCACCACCCGACGGGACCCTAATGCTTGGTTGACTTGGAGAAGATCAGCTCTGGAAGCCTCGAAAGGAAGACGACTTGGACAAGTTCGAGGGCAAGGGATGCTGGATGGACCAAGAATCGTAGGAATAAGAGGCACGCCCCTGTTAGTTCTATCTTCTCTGTTGGTACCACACTGCATGGTGGCTGCCTGTCCTTTGGATTGTACGGTGCCGAGAGCGCGGTGACATCAATGGCTGATGCCCAGCCACCGCGCGAGCGCCTCTCGGTAGAAACACGTCGATTCGAACGCGGATCCGCTAAGGATGAACCTTCAGGAACGATAGAGAAAGAACTGTGCCGAGTCAGCGTGGAGGGTTTTCTACCTTGTCTAGGGCTCCAGGTACATATACCTGGGATCCTTCGGTCCCCCCTTTCCTACATCCAGCTAGAGATCCCTGGCAAGCCGTATCATTTGACTTCGAGACACCACGGGATACTCTTAATAGACCCGGGAGAACGAGGCTTGTTTGGACGTTTGCGGTAAACATAGCGACACCGCTTGATCTATGTGCCTTCTGCGCGGCCGATGTTGATCCTCAACCTAAGGGATGAAACGAACCGCACCTATTTTCTCTCCGGACACAGGCATCGAAACGTGGCGGGTTTTTCACCGTCACAAGACTATGGACCATCGTCCTGCTGTCATGGGTTACGTATATTAGGAGGTAAAAGACAATTCGGATCTTTGGTGTCTCTTTTTCTGACTTTTCCTTCGCGATCCGGACCTGATAAGGAGAATAGATAAGAGGCTGGGGGAGGGGGGGGAGCCACTTTGACAAAACCTCAGATCCGACAACAGGAATTACAGTCTGTCTTCGAGTTGATGGTATCTGTTCACCTGTAAAATTGTCTGATGGCTTTTGTTTGTGGTATGGGCTCTTCGATTAGATTACGATAAAGCGGCGCATCAGTTTCGAATAGTTGCAATCACGAAATCAATAAATAAAAAATGTATGAAGAAAAAATGACAAAATTCATGTATCATGAAAATTCTGTATTCGGCTTTAAAATTTTTCGGCTATCATAAAATTTTTAAAATCGCAACATTAAGTCATACATAAGTATTTGTGGGTTACGAATAACCGGTTTAAAGCCATTTTGATAAATGTTTCGCATGGAAAATATTAATTTTCTACATTTTTTTTTATGCTGCTATCAATTTTCATAGTACAATTTATTTAATAATTTTTTTTTTATTTAAAAAATATTGTATATCGGTAAAGTACAATTTTTAGTTATTTCAATGCGGATATCTCGAAGATACGCCGGGAAACTGTTTCGAAATTTTTACACTTACTATGATTATCGGCTTTCTAATGAAACGCAGAAATTTCGTACCCGTAATTTTCGTTTGACTTTTTTACCGATCCTCGTTAAACCTTTTTTCACTGATTTTGCGTCGTAAAAAAGTTCGGAAGTGTCGTCACTGGCGATCGTCGCCGATATCTAAAAATACTGTGCTTACATTACTGAGAGTTATTGAGTAGCTTTTGTCAGGCGATCGCCATTACCGGTCTCGTCACTGATATACATACGAACAATGCAACTGTATCCTCCTAAATCTGTATTTCGTGCGTAGAAATACCGATTCGTCTACTAAAAAAAAAATAGAATAAAAAATAATAGAGCGCAACACCAAAAACCCGCATGACAACTGGCGGAAAGACGGAATAAGGTTGATGTTCGTTTCCTCATCCCTTTCCGGCTTTTTGTGATGCGCTCGTTTGGTTATAGCACACGCGCGCTCGCTAGAAGGTGCAACGAGCGCGCGCGCGCCTTTAGTCCCGCATAATATTAGGAGAACGCAAAGCGTTTTATGGAGGCCCACCCAAGCAGTCGAACAGTTCGTCTCTGCCTGCTTCGTTTTCTTAAAGCGCGAGCGCCGCGGCACTCTTTCACGGCAGAAGCGACTGCTGCTGCTTGATGTTAGGCTCTCAGTTTCGCCGGCGGGGGCCCTGCGAAGAACTAACCATCGGCAGGTTTCTAGTATAATATACGTGCGATAATAGCGTGCGAGAAATGCCGCGATGCGAGACGGTCCTTGTGAACCTTCGTGATTCCCTACAGAGACAGAGACGGAGAAAAGAAGAGCATAAACTTTCTAGCGATTAGCGAGAACATCCAAAGCTCCAAGAAGTCGTGTCCAGAAGTTGACTATCCCACGGCTGATCGATGGGTTCACCACCTGTGACTGATTTTTTTTCCTTGTCTCATATATCTGCTCCCAAAACAGTTCGAAACTCAAAGTCCCCATGACGAAGATTTCCATGATGATTGGAGATCGATCCATCGAAAGGTGAGATCCCATCCTTGAATTTCATGCCGCAAAGTCAGTCTTAAATCAGATCGAAAAACCCAAAAATTTCCCGACACAAAAACAGAATTACATCGTTGACCAAATTCACCATAAAAGAGAAACGTGTGAAAATAAAAAAGTAAAAAAGACCCCAATTCAATAAAATGACCAAATTTCCGCGATGTATTGCCGATCCGCCCTAAATCTCATTCTCGAAGGATAAAGATTTAAGGTTAGCAGTTGTTATATGGCTCATGGATCAGGACTCAAGAATTCGGTTACTTTCATCCAACAAAAGGTAACAATTACTTTATTTTGACTTTGCCGCACCGCGAGACCCAAAACACGTAGACACACCTAAACCTAACTCTCTCCCTACTCGTGCGATCGGGAATCGTTTCTTTTTTTTCCTGCCCTTTCTTGTGTCCTTCGCCGCCAATGGCTTTGTTGATCCTACACATTGATCGTCCCGGTGCGATAGTCTTGCACTTTAAAAGTCCTGGTATAAATGTCCCCCGTATACGCGCGGCAATGCGTGAAAAACGGCTCAGGAAAAGGCTGCTCGCCTGACTTCAACTTGCGCACCGCGTTGCAAGTGCCAGAAGGTGGTTTTCTTCCCTTTTTCACCGTCTCTTGGTTACCTGTCATCCACACAGCCGGAGCTCGAGGCCAAAAGCCGAGACTCGACGGTGTACAGAAAAGATCGTCACAGAAACGATGCGACAAATGGTCCCCTGGGTCGTCTTTGCTACAAGCCGATTTCTATGGGGGCGCGTTTCAACCCTCGCGGCTTCCCTTATTCTTCGTCGTTCCACGACCGGCTCTCTCTCTATCTCTCACCTAACGATTGAGTAGGTATGACCACTCCTGAGAAACAGAAGGGCGTATGTCACATCCCTTTTACATGTTTAACTCTGCGGAATACGGCCTTTGGCTTCCTAGCAATCCAGATGAACGGACAACAAACGGATAGGCATATACATACGAATGGCTACAGTTGTAACTCGCAATAAGCCTGGACGCCCACGCAGAATAGGGTAGTTCTCTGCACGCAAGAGCAACCACATTATCCAGCCCCCTTTCGATGTCCCAACGAGATGTTGTGCAAACAATCCATTCGATGAAGATTTACGAGTCAGCAAGTCTGTTCTGAATTGGCTTGTTTTTTTTTTTTTTTTTTTATGGGGATGAGAGGGATGCTGCAGATCGCGGGTTGTCGCCTTGAATCTTGCGATCTGCGCTTATTTTTTTATTTTTATATCGTTTTTTTTTTTTTTTTTTTCATTGAATGCTTCTATTAGGTGACTTTCTATTTGCTTAGTTAGGTAGAGATTTGCTATGTTATTAACATTTATTAACATTTTATTGACATTTTAACATTCGAGAAGCCCATAGGGTGATGCGGGCGAAGCGAGAAGTATAGACGCGATTTTTGCTTCGAAAAAAAAATATACATATATATCGAGGATTCGAGGCTTGAGAATTCAGAAATGCGTGAGATCTTAGCTTTCACGCTCTTTCGCCCCGTTTTTTCATCTTTTTTTGTCGCTTCGAGAGTTTTTCTCATCTGCTATTCCGTAAGCGTTACGGAGTGCATAAAACATACTCGGCAGCAGTGCAGTAGAGATATTATACCGTGGCAAAGCCGAGTCGTGTTTTACACATGAATGCGAGAGCTAAACTCGCTCTCGAAGTTATACTCAAAGACTAGCGCTGCAAGCAACAATACCCGAAGTCGAATAGTCGAAAAAAAAAAATCCCTTTTCAAGTTTCCCTTTTTTTCTGTATTTCTTCGTTTCAATTGTTAAACTTTCGGAACGTCTTGAAGTTAATCGAATATAATAGCCCGACGTTACGGATGATGAGAAAAAAAATTATTCAGATTCGATGTTTTTTTTTTTTTTTTTTTTTTTTCTCTTCTTCTCTCGACTATGTTACACGTCGTTCAGCTAAATTATGAGTGACAGGCGATAAACCTCTTGAAAATCGACAGGTTAATTTCGTGAAAAAATAAAAAAAAAAAATTCATAGTAATAAACGTAGAAATGAAGAAATTGAAAAAATTGGCCTCGAGGATCGATTTATCTCCGGGTTTTCGTGGAGGTGAGAGCGGCAGTCAGTGATTAATCTCGGTTAACGATAATTGCTTTCTCCAATGGCTCGGCGATGATTCGCTTTTTCGTTTTTTTTTTTTTTTTTTTTTTTTTTTTAAATAAATAATGTAGAAAAAAAATCGAAAGGATGCGAGAAGAGGGACGAGGTCGTGGATAGTCGCGGCGGCGACGACGACGACGACGAAGGCGTCATTTATCGGGGCAAGTGACGAAGCGGTCTCAGCCTCGAGGCGCAAAATATCGGAGTTTGATCGATTAAATGATTGCCGGGAGTAAATTTTGATTTATCACGCAGTTAAACACACGAGACATAGAAGCGCGGGGCTACCGTGTGATATTACGGGATCTGTCGACGATTTGCGGATAAAGCCTTCGGGTATAATGCGCAAGATATACGCGACCTTGCAGGGTATCGATGGTAGAGAAAAGAAGTCGAAGGACTCGCCGATGCGTCTGGAAGATCGAAAAAAAAAATTCCATTTCGACGATACGCGAGAAAAAAAGAAATCGAGAAAAGATGAAAACAACGAAATAAAAAAAAATCAACAATACGACGATATTTCGAGTATCGATGGTTTCGCGACGAGTAGCGACGTGCGCGTTCTGCGTTATCGGGAAGAGGCAAGAAGAACTCTTAGCAATGCGCGCGATTCTTTCGTAACTTCGCCCCTCCATCCGAGTTATTTGGCTTTAAGGGAGCCTCGACGGGGCGCAATCTCTCGCAGCAAAAACAGTAGAAAGAAAAATCTTTGCGATACCCGCGGCTGCAAACAGGTAACGAGCAAAATTGAGTTTAGAGAAGCGGAGACAGACGTGAGTGAAGATCTTCAAGAGTTGATAGCGAAAATTAAGGAGTTGAAAAAAACTGTGGAGGATCTCGAAGCGATCAAGAGAAACGCTAGTTCGGTGAATTTATTATTTATTATTTATTATTTATTATTTATTATTTATTATTTATTATTTATTATTTATTATTTATTATTTATTATTTATTATTTATTATTTATTATTTATTATTTATTATTTATTATTTATTATTTATTATTTATTATTTATTATTTATTATTTATTATTTATTATTTATTATTTATTAAATAGCAAAGAGTAAAAGTTCTCGAAGAGAACGCGAGCAGTCAGACGACCGGTAGATTTATAACCGATCTCCGCGGTGTCCGCGAGGCACTGGGAATTTGCAGCGGCGATCTCGCGAAGCTACGAAAATTTTGTCAATCGCGCGACTGCGCAAAACAGATCGAGGAGCGTAAAAAAAGTGTTTGCTGCGACGAAAAATCCGATCATCTTCACACACTTATCGATGGCTTAAAAGTAGTGGTTAAATTTCCCGAAAAAAAATCATCGGAGCGTCAGCTGCGGCGAGACTTGGCCGACGAAGGGTCGAAGAAAATTGCCTCCGGAAGTCGCGAGACAACCGACGACGGGACTTTTGTCGGAGACGAGTCGGACACGCGTCGAATCGTGGAAGAACCGGTAGAAACGCCGCACTTGGCTAAGCGCGGCGAAACCAGAGAAAAGAACGACGAAAAAGCGACGTGCGCAGAAACTTGCGCAACAGACAAAACTATCGAGAGCACCGAAAAAAAGCTCACAGCCGATGATATCTCGGGATCGAAGAAAAATTTGCAAATATCTGCAAAGAAGAGCGATGAAAAAATAAAAAACCAAATGGCAAATGCGGAAACGAAAAAATCGAAAATAAAAATAAACAACGCCGCTCCGAAAAATACTCCAAGTAATTTTTTAATAAAAAAAAAAAAATTAAAAATAGCACTTTTTTTTGTGTTAAAAATTAAATTTTTTTTTTTTGCTCCATCAATGAAGACGACTTTTCAAAAATTAAATTTTTAATAATAATAATAAATATTATAAAATTTTTGAAAAATCGCCTTTATTGATTGAACAAAAAAAGAAAGAGAAATAAACATCGGTATATGCAGATCGTTCGTTTGACGCATGGTATGGAAAACCGTCGACCGTTGCCGAGAAGGATCCTCCGGAGACTTTTACGAGCGAAAATGCTCCGAGAATAAAATCGAGTGACAAAAAAGCGACTAAGGGACTACGAGATTCTAAACCAGTCAGTGCAATGCAAAATATTTAACGTCCGAAGTTGCGCGATAATCGAACGTCGTCAAGTTGCGATATGAAACTAACTTACCGACTTACCGACATATATATATATGTATGAAATGTGAAAAATTAATCAGTTTCTCAGTATCGCGGATAATCTGCCGTCGTCGCCGAAAAATCGCGGCCGTTCCGAAAGAAAATCAAAGTCCTAATCGTGCCGTCGAAAGTTCGCAAGTGGTTTCGTCGCTGGCGAAAGAAGATGATAAGAAAAATGATTAATCGTTCAGCCGATCAGGAGGAGTCGGTCAGTGAACTCGATAAATTGACGATACGGTAAAAAAAAAAAAAAAGATATCTAATTTGCGAACGGCGTTAGGACGCAACGGAAATGGAAAAGGTTATAATAGTCGTTAGATGTTCTCCGCCCACCTATCCGTCTGATCTAAAAATGGGTACAAAAACGATTCTGACGCTTCGCGAATCGGCGCAGCCGCGATCTCGTCCGTCGACACCCGAGACACGATCGTTGGAAGATCGAGACGACGATATAAACAAAAAGACTCGATGGAAAGGTGTTTTTTCCATTCCTCCGTTCAGAAAAATGGTTTAAAGGTTCTCGCAACCGTTTGGGTTTTCCGCCATTTTTATTTTTTTCAGAAAAGTTACGAATGGACAAAATTTCAACGAGGCGATCATAATGACGTAACTTACGGAGCAATTTTTTTTTGTTTTTTTTTATAACCTTTTATCGATTGGCGGCGATCAGTCAAATAGGTTTGAGATGACTAAAAATTACGACGCGTCACAGCGAAAATTGAAGCTATGGCGCCTCTGTTACTTTGCTTCTTAAAATCGTGAATCGATCTTTCAACATCGGGAGAGATCGATTCGATAATTGCCATGGGGGTGAAGGTGTTCTAAAAAATCGTAACTTCGAGAAGAAGTAAGATTAACCTCTAAAAAAATTATTTAATTTTGCTTATTCCGATAATGAATTATTTTTATTAAAAATTCATAATTAAAAAAAAAATTGAAAGTGGGTTGCGTTTCTTCGCGCGACACTGAAAGCTCTCACACGCGTAAAACTAAACCAAATAAGAAATGGCAGTGCGCCTCTTCGAGGAGAAAGGAAGCCGAACCAAAGCGGAGAGAGAAGAGAGCAAAAAAGCGAAAGAAAAAAAAAATCGAAGACCCGAAGGACCCGATCGACAAAGACGTGACAAAAAAAATCGGCGGGTCCACGCGGTCGCAGGAAGCAATGCGTCAAAAGGGTGAAAACCCAATGTTCGAGGCATCGGAAGCTTCACAGACGAGGCAATCGAGCAAAACGAGAAAAAAATCGGAAAAAAATTTCGAAATTGAAGATTCAAGCGGTTCTCGATCATTCGCCGATTTATCCGCTAAAAGATCGAAAAATAGTACGAAAGAGACTATCCGTGTAGATTCGAGGCATCGATCGAAGAGCAACAACGACACAGCCGAACAATCGTTGTTCTTCGAGCCGAAAGACGTTTTCTTCTTAACCCCGAAAAGCTCGATAATCGGCAAAACCTCGTCGACGAAGAGTGCCGATTCGACGAAATCGAAATTGTCGAGAGCATCGAGAAGTCGCGTAGGCGCGAGTCGCAAGGCGTTAGGAAACGGCAACGGGAAGTCTTCGAGAGATCGTAGAAGCGCTGATCTTCGACCTTCAACCAGTGGATGCTCCGGGAAGTGTTCCCATCAGCGCGCCAACGCGAAATCTCAACAACTCGTGAAACTCGAGAGCGTCGAACGTTTGAGCAATAAGTGCCAACGTCCATCCAGGCAAGTTTTTTTTTTTTTAATAAAAATTTGCGCACGTGACTCGGCAACTTACCTCGTGCAGTTCAAGTACCGAGAGCGTAACCCAACAGCAACGAGTTTTATGACTTTGTTCGTTCGACGATCGGTTACCGCAGGGTAAAAATCGAACTTTGCGAGATCTCCGCAAAAAGACGAAAAAATTCCAAAAGTTCCGTGATGGAGATCGGCAAAATTTCTCAATTCGCGAACGACGTTGCCTCGTCGATTGGAAAAAATTGCACGAAATTGAAGGTTCGATAACGATATTTTATCAGAAATGAGAACATTAAAAAAAAAAAAAAAAAACAAAAACAAAAATTCAGTCCCGATAAAAAAAAATCATTGATTTGCAAAAAAAAAAATCAAAATCATCAAAAAATCGTAAAAAAAAAATCAAAAAATCATACTCGCATAATTTTTTCAACGCAGAAATCTGTACTTCCGGTGTTGAAGAAAAAGTCGAAAACAGCTTTGAAAAAGTTGAAAAAAGGGTACAAAAATGTGAGCGAGATACGATTTTTCTCCGGTGAAAAAAATTGTCAATTGGACGGCTGTGGAAGTGGAATCGACGATTGCACCTCGGAGATTTCTGTGCTGAGCAGAAAATCGTTAACGAGCGATCGATCGAGGATCGAGACGAGAGAGAAAAATAATAAAATTTCGAAATCATCGAAAAAATCGTTAAAGAGCGTCGTATCGATACGCGACGTGCTTCAAATCTGTGAATGCGACGAAAATCCGGAAAGGTCGTCGAGAGATCATTTTTATACGATCTGTCGTTGCACCGAGGTCGATTCCAGCGGCAATAGGGTAAAGAAAGGTTCGTTTTTCCCCGCCCCCGTTGCCGCAACGGTTATTTAACGACGCGCCAATCCTTAATCTTGCATCAAGTATTTAAAGACCCCACTAATACGTCATTTAGGATGCTGTTAGGAGTCGTCAAGATCATGAATTCCAGATATCCGCTCGAAGTACCCATGGCGAAGAGTTGAAGAAACCAAAAAAAAAAAAAAAATGAAAATTCTTTCACCGTCTTTGCTTCCATCCTATAAAAATCTTTCTCGAGGTTTCTCGAGCCTTGTAACATCATACCGGAGGAGTAGCTGAAAGAGCGGCTTAATTTACGATCGAACTTCGATAATCCTTATATATATATCTCCCTCTGCCGGTATTATCGACCATCGAGAAACAAAAGGGCGTAAGCTATATGTACTTTAAACACGATAACGCGCGCCCTTTCGTTATTTACCAGTCAATTCACCGCCAGAAATACTTTTTTTTGTTTCCAAAAGTAAAAAAAAAAAAAAAAAAAACGCTTCAACGGCGAGATTTTTTTTCGATGACTAGTGGTTACAGGGGTGTGATACTTTTAAAAAAGGTGATTTTATCGTCGGACACCTTTATTGCCCAGCGGGGTATCCGACGCGGCATCGCTCTACTGTACAGAAAAACTCCGGAGTTTATACGACTTTCTTATATACATATATATATATATACAAAACTACTATATACGGTACTTTGGTTATACAAGCAATTTACGGACATTAGCGTGGGATTGGTTGTTAAAACGAATAAAGGGATAGAGAATGTGAAGATTGGGACGATATTCGATGATAAAGTCGACGCCTCTTTTTCACTGTCGACGAAATACGAATTGTTTTACCGACGTGTCGGTTTTCGTGATCATTCGCTATGGGAGAGATAATTGATAGGGGTAAAGAGAGAAAGAGGGGTAAAGAGAGAAAAATGAAAAATAAAGGAGTCGCGAGGTTAACCCGGCACCCCACGAGGAGTCACGTGGGCGCTAAGTAGCGGTATATCATCCCCCTCGTGGGGTATTCAACGGCAAATCGACTTTTATCGTTTTATAGCTCTTCGGGACGAATGCCCTCGCGTAATGTTGAGACCCGGACTATCCTGACTTCCGCAGTTGGGTTGTTACCGTCTTGTCGAAGTTTTGATTATGTCCGCGTTGGATTGAGGCGAACGCGAGGCCAATTGGAAGCTTCCACCCTCATCCCTTCGTACTATTGGGCGGGTAGACCATCGGTGAAAAAAATCTCCTTTCGTGACTTCGTGCTATGATATTCCCGGGGCAATTGCAAAAAAAAAAGGAAACCTTAACACCGCGGCTCACTAATGTTCTCGGCTCTTCTTTTTTCTTTTTTCAACGCTCGCCTGAGGTCACAGTTACTGCATAGACTGACGTGAATAATACATGATAAAGCAAAGGGGTATTAGGGACTCGAGAGTCGGCGATTGGACACGCGATCCTCTTTGCCTCGATTCAACCCTTTCTCCGCACCCAAAAATCTTTGGCTTCGCGTATAGTATACATACTATACTCGGAGCTCGTCTTTCCAGGGTGGTGTCAAAAATGTGACGAGTTGTTTAGTGTCGACAGCAAAAATTTATTCAATCTCATTAATTAGGGGAAAAAATGTTCCGTCGGCCGTATTTGCCTTTCGAACTAAAAAGATCGAATATAATTCTATGAATTGCCATAATTTCGAATAATTTTTTTTTTATTTGCACTGAGAATCGACATATAAATTTGATCCGAATTCGGAGGCAATTTTCTCGACAAACTATAGATAGAAAATAAAAAAAAAAATTATTGAAATTATTCATTATTTTCTTAAATACGCAGATTTTTAGAGGTAAAAGTAGAAAAGCTTCCGACGCCACATCCCTTAATTCGATCCCTGTAAACAAGTAAATAAACCGAAAACTCTATAAATCTGAAAAGATCGATAAAAAAAATTTATGAATTGCCAGAAATTCGAATGATTTTTATCTTTTTTTTAATCGTACTGAGAATCGACATATAAATTCGATCCGAATTCGGAGCCAATATTTTCTCGCGAAACTATTGATGGAAATGCTATACTATATAGCGAGTGGTCAATTTAAAAGTATCCAGTGGCGATTGAATTGAATGGGTGGGATGATATTTCGCTGTTGCGAGAGAAAGAGAGAAAGCGAGCGAAGAGTCGAAGTCTCGTTGCGGCATAAATCACGACGCGGGAGCACCGGGGCGGCATGCCTCGTTACGTTATCCCACTTCGACCGAAGGGAAAGATAGATAGAGGATTACGAAGACGTGGACACGGGAAGAGAATGTGGCAGCGCGGCGTAATTGGCACGGGCGTGTCCTGCAGCAGAAGCACCAGCAGCCAGCCAGCGCCGCGCGATGCATACACAGCCTGTCGTCGTTTTCGTCGTCTTCTTATTTTTCACATCGTGAACACGATACGCAGTATATATACAAGTGTGTACAGTGTAACAGCAGCGACCGAAGCCGATGTACACGTGTACCCCTTAATCGTTTCTACGACGTACGGCTTGTTCACGAACGAAGTATCGCGCCGGAAACCGCGAAACCGGAAGTGGGCGTCGCTTCGTAACCCCCCTTACCCCCGGGGTTAACCGATCTGTTGTCTGCTGCTGCTTTGTAGAATATGAAACAAATGCGGGAAAAAAAAAAATTCTTTCACGATAGCAAGAGCGCGAGCGAAATTTCGCGTTAATAATAGGATCGCGAATCCCATGACTGGTTCTCGATACATCGAAAAATAAAACGTTCCAATTATTTTCACTATAATTGGAGCATTTTTCGAAGTCCTCATCATTTTTTTTACTTAAGGTAATTAATTAATTAACGTAAAAAAAAAATTATTAAAAAATGGTACGTTTTTTGTCATATTTACATTAATTTTTTAAAAACATATGCGGGATAAAAAATTCTTTCACGATAGCAAGAGCGCGAGCGAAGTTTCGCGTTAATAATAGGATCGCGAATCCCATGACTCGTTCTCGATACATCGAAAAATAAAACGTTCCAATTATTTTCACCACATTTGGAGCATTTTTCGAAGTCCTCATCATTTTTTTTACTCAAGATAATTAATTAATTAACGTAAAAAAAAATTATTATTAAAATAGTACTTTTTTTGTCACATTTAGATTAATTTTTTGTTAATTTTGAATTCGGGAAAAGTTTTTATTATTATTTTTTTAAATTTAATTTATTTCCGGTAATTAAACAATGCAATGGGCAAATAATTTATTTTAAAAAATGTTACTTTCGGAATTAAAGCGAATCGATACGTAATTTTTTTTACCATTTATTCAATAAATAATATTAAAAAAAATGTCGTCCCTTTAATTTTCTCTTTTTTTATTTTTTACCGATCGAGTGAGACTTTCGAGAATATATTTTATTGTTGCAATTCTCTCTTGCGGCTTATCCTCGGTGATTTAGCCAATTTTCGAGCTGTCGTCGAGGCTTTAAAATTAAAAACAACTCTTCTCTCCTTTCCTCTCTCTCTCTCTCTCTCTCGTGTTTTTCATTCTACCTGAGTACTAAAGAAATAGTTGGCAATCGAATAAATCGCTGTACGCGTCCCGTAGCGCCTCGAGTTATCACTCGGTACGCATTCGGTTATGTATACTCGTAGGGACGATTCAGGATCAAGGCATCTCTTATTTGATGAGATGAGAAGATGGGAATAAAGATGAAGAGTAAGCGAAGACGTTATATGAGAAAGAGAGACAGTTTTAACGTCTCAAATCGCGTGCGTGTTCCTGGTAGTTTCCACACGCATAATCACCTGTCTCGTCCATCATAAGGCCTCCGGTACCTTACGTACCCTTTACATATATATATATAAATATATATATATACATTTTCGTGTATATATTAATGCATATATGTGTAGAAAATACCTATACGCGCATTTAAACACAAACGATATTCTCCGCGTACGGAGTACGCAACGCTCCGCGGACGATCGCGCGGAGGGCCCCCAGACAACACCACACCAGATGTAATATGCTGGGGCCCACGCAAAACCCGTCCGACATCCCAACGTTTCAACACACGCCCACGTACGGGTCGGCTCGCTTTCAAAATGTCGTAAGTCAAATTGCCAAGAGTGCACCGTTTCATCATATCGTTCCCCATTGGGAATGTACCTTGCTTCGCGTTCTGACTTCGCGCGATGTATATGTATACCCTTTGCCTCGCGAGATATGGCTTTGCTTCGCGTGTGCCTTTACATACGCGTAACATTTTCGACCGGTGTATTTCGTCGTCGCTGTCATGAAATTTTTTACCAATTTACCACGTGCTCTTCCCGATGTTAAAACACCGGCTTTGCTATTCCGATATTTACTTCTAATAACATTCTTTCGAAATATATTCGTACACAGAGATGAAATTTATTTCTTCTATGGATCGCGGAATATTGCATGCCAATAAATTTTTTTTTTTTCCGTTTTCGATTGGAAATATGAAATAAAAAAAAAATTTGTGATTTTTTCTTTTTTTTTTCGGTTTTCGATTAGAAATTTGAAATAAAAAAAAAATTTGTGATTTTTTCATTTTTTTAAATAAAATATCAAATTTGTAGGTGTTTGAAAAAAAAATTGAAAAAAGATAATTAAAAAAATTTAGAATTACGATTTTTTTTTTTTTTTTCGAAAAAAAAAAAAGTGAAACTACTTTATTGTTTTTTTTTTTTTTAATATTTTATTGATCAATCATTGGATTTCTCGTCGAATAAAAAATTGATTTCGTGGCAAAAAAAAGCTCGCAATATGCCTACATGACCATTACGGTTGTTAAATCGTTTTTGCGAAGATTCAAAGAACTCTCGGGAGTGAGATACGCGTGCAACGGGAATAAAGGAAAGAACGATGGATGGATAATGGAAATAAAGAAATAAAGTGATGTTGGAGTGGGTTGATCGTTGCGCGCATGAGAAGGCGCGCGGGGTGGGGTGGGGAGCACGCGCGTTAAATCTCACCAAGGAAATCGGATCGTTAGAGGTCCGCCTGTCAGACTGTCAATCGTACGGTTAACTCACGCGTCGGCGTCTTCTTCGCGCTCTCCGTTCGAGAGCTTCACCAGGGCGAGATAAATGCCAACACGGGTCTCTCTCGCGCTGACTATGGTCTGCGGACGGGAACGAGAGGGCAAGGGAAGGGAGGAGGGGAGGGGGAGGGGGGGGGGGCGCCCCCCATGAATTTCCGAGACAGCTATACAAGCCGCGAAGCTAACGCACATCAACCGACCGGAGAATAGGATGATTGAAATTTGATTGCGTCTTCTCTCCTCTCATTCCTCGCCGTTGTAATCGAGAGAATTATTATTATATGTTTATTGTCGAGAATTCTACGCTTTGAAAATGATCCTCGTAAAGTCGAATTTATCGAATTCTCTCGGCGTCGTCAAAGTGACGAAACTTTTAATTAAATATATATTATTGCGATTTTACACGTGGGAAGTGAATATCGCTGTGCAAACGACGCGTACAATGTAAAATATGAAAGGCGATAGAAATCGCGCAATTTTCGATTGAAATCAGGCAGAGTTCGCGACCTTTGCGGAGACGCGCTGAAGGTAATGAGTGAGACAAAAAAAAATTTATTTATTATTTTTTTTTTACGAAAATTAAAAATATATATTAATATTGTTATATTATTTTATATGCAAATCAAAAAAATTAATAAAATTTTTTTTTTTCACACTTTTTCTATTTTATTTATATTATTATTAATTTTTGAAACATCACGATTCGTGGTTAAAATGAATTTTTCAATGGCAGTTTTTTTGCAGCGTAGTCATTTTTTTTTTTTTCGTTACTTTTACGATTTTAAAAAATAACGAAAAAGAAAAAAATTTGCTCGTAACCATTGGCTCAGCTGAAACTCGATGTTTTTGCTCCATTATGACTTCTGTTGCACTCCAATGAGCGCACGTGTTCACCTTCGTCTTGGGTTCATTTTGCCCCCCCCCCCTCCCCCCTCCTCACCTTCTCCGTTGCAGAAGTGACTCGCCTCACGGCGAGATCTTCCTCCGCGAACTTATTCTCCCACCTTACACCTCGCGGTCACAAAGGGACAAGGGCAACGAGAGAGAGAGAGAGAGAGAGAGAGAGAGAGAAAGAGAGCGAAGGAACGAGCGAGTTTCCGCGCCATTTTTGGTTCTTCGGCTAATTAGTCTCGGAGGGCCCCGCGACGGGTCGCCTAGCGTGAAACCCATTACTTTTTCTCCTCTCGTACTCTTCTCGCAGCGTACATCGAAGTAATTCTTTCATTTCGCTCTTCTTCATCTTTCTCTTGTGCCTCTTGTTCTCCGCGCGTTTCTCTGCAAACACTCGTCAAATGTAATTTTACCGAGAAAAATAAACGTCAGGAATGAGAGCGCCGCCTGTGAGCTGAGGGCGAAAGATGAGGAAAAAAGAAAATGTTTGCGAGTCATGTCGAAGATCGGCACGCGAACTCTTATACCCCCTCTTGGGATTACGAGCGCACGAACGACGCACATACACAGGACCAGTCATTATAATTAATTCGCGAATTAACCATTGTTTTAGATGTGTAATTGGAGGGCCATTACGCTCGTTGGTATATATATATTCTCGTGATTTAACAGTAGGGGGGTCGCCATAATGACGATTGCAATCAAAATGCTATGAGTCGTCAGGAAATTTGCACGACGCTCGAGAACTCGAGTCGAGGTGTTCGCAATATCGTCTGAAACACAGGATTCGCTCATTAACTCGCAGGGAGCTATATTAATCGTTGCTTCGTAAATATTTTCTCGATTCTATCTCTTTCGATCTATTAGAGTGTTTCTCGCGTGTCTTTTCGCATAAGTGGATAATTCCGGTCGAATATCAAGCGAAACGAAAAAATGAAAAAAAATATATATATGTATCGAAAAATATATTTAATATATATTAAATAATAATGATAACTAATTTAATTATATTAATTTTTTATTATTCATTTAATATATTTAGAAAATTATATCAATCAATCGATTGATATCGATATATCAAATCGAATTTTATATATTTTCGATTTATAATTATTGTATTTTTTTTTTATTTTTTATATTTTAATATATTTTATCAGAAATACTAATAGTACTTATTTATTGGAAAATATAATTTTGTTTTTTCGTACAATTTTATCACTGATATATTTTTTGCAAATACTTTTTTTCCGCGAAAATGGAATCGAAATGGCGGTAACGACTTCGCATAAAAACGATTTCATGGTGCCAACCGCTCCAAAACAGCGGTGAGCTGTAGAAGTCTGTGTAGAGGTATAGGTTACCGCGAGACATACACAGAGATACGCTACAGAACTACGGATAAATTGGCGCGAAGCTCGGACGCCCTCGGGTCTCGTGGGAAACACGAGACGCCTTTACTAATTAATCCCTCGACTAATTGCTCGTTCCTTTCCACCTCCTCGCACTCCCCCTCCCGAGAATCTTCTGATCTTCTCTCTCACTTGATGATATTTGCTACGTTTATAACTCCGCAGACTATTCAATTTTATTACCGACAACGTGGTCTCCTTTCCGATTAATGAACACACGTGTGCATAAGGCAATTAGAGAAAACTGCCGCTTACCGCGAGATTAACGATACGAAGATTTTTTTTATAAATTTTTTATTTTTTTATCTGAATAGACGAATATGAAAAATTATCCAAAATTTTATGAAATTTTAAATTTTTCAACATATTTGATTATATAAGTCGGAAATAAGTAATTAAAATTGCGATCGACATTTTTGCAAAAATGTAACAAAAATTTCCGCGTAAATATTTTTCTATGTATTTACGATTCGAATTTTTTTTTCGTGTATTTCTGCTCGAAAAAAATTTCTGTTGTATTTTGTTTTTTTATGGCAATTTTTTTTGGCGTCCAAAAAATCGATAACGCTTGGAAAATTCATCGGGTATGTGTACCGTTGGGAAATTTTTGAGATGAAAAATCGCGATGAAAAATACATTCATATCTCGTTATTATACTTAATCACATAAGTATCGAGTTATTATACTCAATTTTTTCATTTTCTTTTAGAATCACATTTCTAACACAGGTAATTTCCGGCTATTAGTTGAAATATCGGTATCGTTTCAACGCATAAGCGATAATGATACGACGTTAAAATTCACGATCGATTGATCGAATTCTGTTTAATAGACTTTAATAATCAAAAACCGACAACTATAAAGGCAAAGTCTTCAACGCGTAATATTCAAACGTCAATCATTGGAGCAATTGAAATTGTAAGATAATTGCTGCGATTTCCTGTTCAGATGATAGACCGTGAGAAATGATTCATGATATCTACGAGACCTATCGATCTTTCGTCCCTGGCGTACGACTTTATCGAATTGGCTATTGACATTCGATATATTATAAATATCGGCAAATGCGGAGTGAAAAAAAAAAAAAAAAAAAATCGGCAATCGGATAGTAAAAATCGTTTGCCGATACATATTCTTTATAAACCGATTTTCGGTCAAATTTTTTTTTTTTTTTTTTACCGATCTTTTGCTCTCTTCGACGAAATTTTCATTATTTCAACACATTCGCGTCTCTCGGGTCGTTCCCATCGGGCAACACGGGCGGACCAGATGCGATTGTTTTTCCGGTTCGTTACTCACCGCAAAATTGAGAGTTAACGAACCTGTGCCGATCCTATACTGTAACACAGTTGTGTATTAACCACGCGGTCTTTGGCTCCGCAGTATACCGATACCTACATCTATGTATACTATGTACATATGTATACATATATACAAGGATCGTACTGTACAACAGTATCCGCCGGCGTAGTTCTCCTTAGCTCCCGTGCTTTCACGCAATCACGAGAATCACGTAGCCGATGTTTTGTTGCGGCCGAAGGAGACGGTGAAGGAGATCGCGAACTCTGGAGAAACGTGTAAACGGATAATGCCCGGGTCTTGGTTCGGCGAGCAATTTATCGAGAAAGAAAGAATGAAAAAAAAAAAAAAAAAAAAAAATGATTCACCTCGTTTCATCTCGTCGATAACACGGAAGCGGAAGCCAATCTACTCTCGACCCCTAAAGCCCACTTTTTTTTTTTTTCGTCAATGAAAGACTTTTCTGTACAGCGATCAATAAATTCTTATCACGATTCTCCGTCGTCTATTTAATATTTATGAAAAATCGTTAATAAAAAAAAAAATCGGTAGAAAATTGATTTAGTTCGAAGAAAATAGCAGTTTGCGACTTGGCAAAGAGATCGGTAAGGTATCAGGAAAAAGTATAGAGACATTCCAAAGTAGGCGTGAGCGATTAACGAAGAATTTCACCCGATCTTCCCTGCTTCTCGCTGCCGCTCTGCTGCACGATTTCTCTTCGCTATGCCACAGACTACCGATTATTGGAAACGATCGGAAAGAGAGGAGAGCTTCTGTCTCTGTGTATCCGCGTCGTTGTATACAAAGATATGGCCGTGAGACGACGAGGAAGAGAGTCTATCATCAGGGGAGTTGCTAACGTCACTCATGAACCCGACGATTTAATCTCGGATCACGTAACCGTTAAACCCTGAGATGAGCGATAATTTCTCATCGCAAGTGACGTAAAAACGGAGCTTCGCGATCGTGACGGCGTCGATGTATTTCTCTCGTGCAACAATTTATTTATTTATTCATTTATTCATTTATTCATTTATTCATTTATTCATTTATTCATTTATTCATTTATTCATTTATTCATTTATTCATTTATTCATTTATTCATTCATTCATTTATTTATTTAGTTATTAATTAAATAATTAATTCATTCATTTATTCATTTATTTATTTATTTAGTTATTTAGTTATTCATTTATTCATTCATTCATTCACTTATTCATTATCGTATCGACTGAAATACCGATGGTTAATATGATCCGAAAAAAAAATATATATAAAATGGCGAACGATGGAGACGAGAAAATAAAGAGCGGGGACTGTGATCGCTCGCGATTCATAGGTGAATTCGAATAAGCGGAGGGTCGAGGGTTCGATCCTCGAAGGTCCGCCATTTGGAAATATAAAACGAAAATGAAACGAAGGATTGTGGAAGGGAGAGCGTGAGGTTTTTTCGGGGATTTCGCCTTATGGCGAACGAAGAAACAAACGGCGCGGGAGAATGAGGAGGACGAGGAGGAGGAGGAGAGGCGCAGAGGAGCGGCAGATGTGCCGGGCGCGGTATATTACTTCGGACGGTAGAACACAGCCGGTGCCTATCCATTCCCATAGTTTTTTTTTCTTCTATTCTCGGTAACCGATACTCTTATTTCTTGTCCTTGTGGCGCGGATATCTTGAAATCTATATGTGAAATTCGTTTATCGGCAAAAAAAATTTAGTTATTCGATAAAATAAAATCGATACTCGAAGAATCGTTCGACATGAAAAAAAAAAAAAAAAAAAAAATTTGAAAAAATACATCGATGATACATTCAATATGAATACATCGCAAAATTAATATATCAAAGAATCGTTCGACATGAAAAAAAAAAAAAATTTGAAATTTTTTTTTTTTATTATTATTTATCGAAAAATTGCCAATTTAATGTTTTTCATTGGGTTTGTAATTGATATATATTCTATTTTTAATAATTTGGTACGGCAAAGTGACGAGTCTCGAAGATCTCTTTGGATGCTGACGCGAGAAAGGAGAGAGCCAGAGAAAAAAAAGGGAAGGAGAGTTAAGGGAAAAGACAAGAGGGAACCTTCTCGGCATGGCGTCCCGTGGATCCCATGGGATACACAAAGAGAAATAATTACCTTGCCTACCTTCGAGATGGATAGATAGGTGTTGTATACGAGAGAACGAGAAACAGGGGTTTCGAAGTTTAACGTTTCGTCGATGGCTATTAGCGAGTCAAGGGCCGAGAAACTCGTGGATTTCGTTCTTCCGTTCACAGATATACTATATATATATATACATATATTCACCCGTAGTATATATATGTAATACATAAATGTAACGTATACACGTTTTCTTAAATACGTGAATATAGTAATACGGATGCGCGCGAGGATGCGCGTGCGATACCGCGATCTTCTTTTCTCTTTCGTTCGAAAATATATAGAATTCGATGGCCACCGGGTCTCGCAGCAGTGTGGCCGAACGTTCGACAGGGCGGTGCGGTTTACCCATCGGGTGGGAGGATCTCTGCGATCGTTTCGGATTCGATGAAAATGGGGGCTCCGCGAAATAAAAATCACGTGAAATATTTATAAGGGAAATTAATCGGCAGATAAGTATCGGCGAAGTGTCGGCATTATTTTAACTCATTTTTTTTTTATCGTTAATTTTATTGAATTATTTTCTGAAAATATTTCAGTACAGACAGCAAAAAAAATTATATATTATTATTATTATTATTATTATTGGAAATCTTCATTAAAATAAAAAATTAAAAAAATAAAAATCGAATTTTCGTTAATATTTATAGTTTCTTCGATTTCACGTGTAAAAATTTTACGTAAATTAGCTGATGGGGCGGAATAAGAAAATTAATAAAAAATCGTAATTGCGTACCGCGTATTACCGAAAATAAATTAACCTCTTTCCCCTTAAACTTTATCGAGAGTAATGGAACTGTGTGTCCGACGTCCTCGGAATTTTTTTCGCCGTACGAAATTTCTCGGATCGAATTTTTTTAATCCCATTTTTTTTATTTTCTTCGTTTTTACATCGTCGCCGAGTTTTTCGGCGCCAAAAACGAGCATCGCGACCCGCGGTTTCATTTGGAATATGTCGTTTACTTGTTAATAGCTTACGGACCGAACGCAAAACTCGACGTTACTCACGAACCCCTTTTTTTTTTTTATTTTTTTTCACTTATCTCTTTGGGCTTTCTGCGGACTTTCGTAAGTTCGCACACTTGTTCCACCCACGAGAAAAGATTTCGACGGTACAGCGAACAGAAACCGCGAGACCGTGGCGTGGCGAGGACACGCGAGAGAACCGGAGAAGTTCGGACTCCCTGTAGTCGCTTACACTTCGCGGTAACTTACACCGCGAGAAGCATCAACCCAAAGTCCGGTAGGAGAGCGGAGGGAAGGGAAGAAAAGATGAGAGAGTAAAATAAATGAAAAAAAAAAAAAAGAAAAAAATGCGAAAGTGGAAAAGAGACGAAATTCAGAAGGACCGAAACTTAATTGGGGTCTATATCTGGAGAAAAGAGAAAGAGGAGTAAGAGAATTCGAGGAGAGCTACAGGCAATGTCCAGAGACTAAAATCAGGGTAACCCCCTCCCCCTCCCGCCCTCCCGAAGGATTCGGAACTCTCGCGGGTCGTCTCGTACGCATTGGAATAAAAAAATGGGCGGCGCTTTGGAAGTGGCCGTGTGGTTCGATTCTCTAAGCCCCCATCTGAAAACGAGTTGAACAAGGCAGGGCCTACCCTCCTCGGGTGCGCGGGGCATGCGGTCCAGGCGAGAGCAGCATCCCGCGGATCCTCGGCATGATGAGAACGGAGGCTGCGCCAAGGATACACTCTCGTGCTATATATAGTAAGGTATATATATATCCTTGTATCCATGGACCGAGAATCCCCAGACTGCTAGACTGCTCGTGCGCTCCTGCTGGTGCTGCTGTTGCTGCTTCTGCTGCTGCTGGAGAGATCTCGATCAAGAGATCTTTAGATTCGACAATGGAACGAGGAATGAACCCGAAGGGGAACAACTCGAATTCTCTCAGAGCGATGGGAGAACTTTATCATTAAAACCTCTTAAACTATAGATGTTGAAACATTCTTTGGCGAGAATAAAACTCATTGAAATTTTCGGGAAGGGGTTGAATTTTTCGATGTATTTTGAATTTTCGATACGAGAAAATAAATAAGCGCCTTTATTATACAGTTGATATACAACTCATTTCGTTCTCGAAAAGTTATTTTCCTATCCATTTATCAATTCTCTGAACTCAAAATTTTTTTTTTTTGATTTTCATAAAATTTTCAAAAAGGTCTAAATTACGAAATATTTTTTTTTTTTACGAAAAAATCATTTTTAAACAATATAATGGCTATTAGTATTCATTTTTACATTGAATATCGAATTTTCGATATATAACTCATTTCGTTCTCGAAAAGTTATTTTCTCCGAATTCTCCGAACTGAACATTTTTTTTTTCTGATTTTCATACAATTTCCAAAAAAGTCTAAATTACGACATTTTTTTTTTTTTTACCAAAAGATCATTTTTAATTAATTTAATGGCTATTATTATCAATTTTTATATTGAATATCGAATTTTCGATTTTCGGATAATGGGTTTCGGAAAAACGAAGTAGTTGTTCGTTGATTCTTCGAACCGAAGAATCTGACATTAGATTGTCGGCATGTGGGATGATAGTCGTGAAAATAAGGAAGAAACGAAGAGACCGCGAAGTCGCGGGAAAGACGGGTCGCCCATCAGCTACAGAAACAGCAGCCAGCGGGGCGACCTACGACGACGGGAATATCAAGAGATCGTTTCTTTCTCTTTGATTCTCCCTTGAGAGCATCTCGCCAGCTACAGCAATAGCAACAGCGGCAGCAGCAACAGCAACAGCAGCATGAAACATCAGCGAAGTTAGCACAAGGCACCACTCAACGACTCTCTCGTTGTCGTTCGCGTTGTCCTACGTGCTCGAACGCGAGTTATGGCCGTTGTCGTGAACGTTGCTCACACACGTATGTCCTTGTTAGGATCTCGACGACGAGAACGAGCGACGAGACAACGAGCTCACCGAACGTACGGATATAGAGACGCGAGGAGAGAAATCAGCAAATACGCGATCATCGCAAATAATTCCAAACTTCGTTGATTCCTTCCTTTCGCCTTTTTCGCTTGCAAAACTATTACCAACAGTTGCTTTTTACAAGATATATCCCTTAAAATAGCTCCCGTCGAATTTCGGAAGAAAAATATCGAAAAATAAATTAACTCGGATATCACACGAAAAAAACCCCTCGTAACCCTTAAATTATACTTGTGCCCGAAAAATTTTTCTAATTTTTTATTTTACTTCCGGAAACGTCTGTTCCACACGAAAAAAAAAAATATATATAGAAAAATATGTAAAAAAAAAATAAAAAAAATATGATTAATATATTGATTATATTGAATTGTCGAAATTCATATATTTTAATATATTTATATGATATATATATTATTTTTTTCGGGATAAATTCTCCAAACTGATTTTTGAGTGATATACGCCGATCTCTTCCTCAGCGATGTTCGATAGCCTAAAATATAATTTTTTTTTTTATACATTTTCATTTATCGTCATTCGTGTTATGTTCATTGACGTCATACTGGGAAATTAATAAATCGAAGAATATATGATTTTATAAGTTTCGATATAACGATGGCGACGGCTATCCCATGTAGTTTCGATGATTTATCGAGATTATAAGAGATTTATTAAGGATATCGGATGTAATCGTAATATATTATTCTACATCGGGTTTCTTAAACCGGAACACGCGAAATTAGGTATGGATGCTGTTGCTGAAGTGTGTGTATGTGTTTGAGAGCGAAGAGTATACGATCGGAGGGTCTGTCCGACAACCCTTCTTCGACGATGAGCGCCGGATAAGCGCGTGAAAAAAAAGGGTAACACAGGAAAAGGAAGGTAAGACCGGGAGAGTGTGAGTTAGAGATGGAAGAGAGACGCTTACGACGAATGAAATATCTCTTTCAAGTATGTTGGTCGTACATCGCGCCGATGCTCTCTGCGTGTTTGTTGGTAGCGGGATTGGTGCGTCTTGGGTCTCTCGCACGGGAGAGTACATCTCTCGTCGACTTGTGGCAGAAACAGCGGCACCGATATATAACTCCCGGCGAATCGTGGAATATCGTTGTTGTTGATCATCCGCAGGCCAACGGGTGGATTATTAATCACGCGATTTTTTTTTCGGCATCGTATTTTAAGGGATTTCGGAATATTTTTGGGGATGCTGTGGGGTCTTTGACCGAAGTATTTAATTTTTTTGCACTCAATTTTTTTAACCGATTTTTTTTAATCGAGAAATTTCTGAACTTCGATTTTTTTCGGCGTTTTTACGAATGTCGAAAGATTCGAGATAAAAAAAAAATAAATAAATAAAGATAGGCGGCTGGTTACAATCTCTCGATTTCTCGAATGGTTATTCCCGGCTTACGGATGTTATCTCGGGATAATCGAGTGTTTCTATGCTGTGGACCAAAGCTTGACGATGGGATGCTGGGATTTAACGGTACCACGTAATTTTTTTTTTTTTTTTTTTCAACCCATTGTATTATTTTCTCTTTTATTTCATCGAAGTTACGTGTAAAAAACAATTTTCAACTCAAGTCCCATTAATACATTCGTGCAACGAGCAATCCGAACAATGTTCGAATCTCTTTGAGAACCGCGAACGCCAAAAAAAAATTCCTTATCGTCGCCTCTCTATTATCGTCCGAAGCACGCATGCGGTTGATCCTTCCAGTTCCATCAGTGAATTATCCCCGAACCGGTGCGCTCGGCGATTCACCACCGGCGCGCTCTCGATTCGCATTCCCTTCGTCACGAAAGGGACACGATCGTCTTCTGCCTCGTGTTCTCCACACTCCTTTCTCTCTCGCTAATTCCCATCGTCTCTGCTGGGCGCGCGCTCGCGCTCGTTCTCCACGTCGTCGTTACGTATACGAGGGTGCGCTCGCGGGCCTCTTTGACTTCTCGAACGAGATCGGTAAGAGAGAGGAGTCAAGATGAGGCGAAGTGGGAGGAGGAGGATGAAGAAGAAGAAGAAGAAGACGAAGGCGCAGTTGAGGGGTAAGAAAGAGAAAAGGATCGCGAAATCCTACAGTACAGTCCTGCAAAAGGAAGATCGCGAAGATGAAGAAGAAGAAAAGAAGAAGAATAAGAATGAGAAAAAGAGACGAAAACGAGGGGGAGAAGGAGATGCGAGGAGTAGTAAATGGAGAAGAGTGAACCGTGGAACGAGGGATCAGAGAGCCAAGCGCGAGAATAGCCGAAGACCGAGGCGAAGTATGTAACTATAGTGAATTTCGTCTTGGGTGGTCCGCGGGAGCCGCGCACCACGGGCCCCAGGTACCGCTGGCGGGTCCCCGCGCCGCGCGCGCCACCTCGCGAGATGCGAAGGATCGGCACGGTCCCAGAGCGCACGCGGCTTCCACGCGGGGCCCCGCGTCGTTCCTCGCGTTTTTACCCCCTCCTTACCCCACCCCCCTCCCTCCCTCCTCCTTCTTCCACAGTACGAACTTCGGGCCTAACTAACCTTCCCACCCCTCACCCCTCTCGCACGCTTGGGCCTCTTTCCTTCTCTCCCCACTCTAACCGATCGTCGAGCCGAGCTGACTGCTCGAACCGACCATTCGGGCCTCGTCCAGGCTACGTTCCTCGAAGCCACTCCTGATTCTGCCGATGCTATGAACGCGACTCTTGTTCAACGATTCAACGAGACGCTTAACTATGAGATTCAATTTTTACCGATTTCATTCAATATTTCGCAATTACTGATTTTCGGCTTCGGTTGATGCAGAAATGCGTTAAAATTTCGATTTAAAGATTTTTTTTTTCTTAAACGGTTAACGATTTTTTGCTCCTGTTATTTTCGAACCGTATTGATCCATTTGCCTAGTTTCGCGCACCTACAAGATCCATACACCACACTCAGTGCCGATTATCGGTACGCGAATCGTCGGTGCCGATATGACGGAATTTCATTGGTTTTGTTTGAAATTTTATAATTACCGATTTTTGACATTGGTTAATGCAGAAAATCGTTGAAATATCGGTTATTTTTTTTTCATCGATCGGTTAACGATTTGAGTAAATATTTATCGAGAAATCGGTAAATAAAAGGAAATCGAAGAATTAGTCGACTTAAACTTCAAAATTTTTAAACGGTCAATGTTTGTCTTTAGTTAATGCGAAAATACGATGTATTTTCGAAATTTTTTTTTTTTTTTTTTCAAAAGTAAGCGCGTATTTTTTTTCCATGTTTTTGGGTTTTTTTTAAGGTTTGGTAGAGAAGGGGATAATAATTCATAGGGCTGTTGAAATAACTTGTATTTCACTTCGAAGTCCCATCCCCCCTATAGATTAACGGAGGGTTAATTTAGGCGAGTAACCGTATCAGAGGAACGACCCCTTCTCCGACCCCTGTGCGCTATCTCCCACGCGGTATTTGCGCAGCTCATCCTCGAATCATCGCTGTGTATATACACGGACCCGTGGCACTCAAGCACGAGGAGGTATTATTGTACAACGATACGATAATCTACCCTCGTCGATCGCACACGTGGGATTTCGACAATAAGAGTAGTTATTATCCACTGTCACGGTGTTTTGACTCGGCAACTCTTTAGACGCGCGTTCGATGTATACATCGTGATTCAGGGGGTTCGCATAGAGCTACGATCAGTGATTTTTTTTCATAGTTACGTAACCTAAAAATTCGTGTATATAAATAATTTTTTTTTTTAAATAAAATAATAAATATTAATAAAAATTACAATAATAATAATAATTATTGTTTTATTTAAATTGAGAGTAAAAAATACATTTTATGACCTCAGATCACCTTAAAAATTGAAATTAATCGTAAAAATCTGTTTACTGCCGGTTAATAAATTTTCGCTTTATTTGGAAAAAAATGTATTATTATTTCGACAGGGAAAATTCCTTCCTTTCCTCCCCCACATTTTCGCCCATTTTCAAAAAAAAAAAAATTCGGTCGATGGCGGTCGGTGCTGAAGGAGATTCATTTTTTTTTGTCTGATTTCGCGCTTTTAAAATAAAACCCGGTAGAGCCTCGCGAAGTCGAAATCGATTGTTGAGGACCAGTGTTGCGTTTGTTGCCGTTGGCTATTACCTCGACGACGCGCGATAAACGATGAGCGCCCGGCGCGAGAAAGAGATACGATGGATAACGTTTTTCGTACGTTTCTCTCCTTCGCGTGGAGATAAATGCGGCCGACGGGTCCCTACTTAGCGCACGGATGAGAGAACTCTCCGCGTTATGGTTTGCTGCCGCTGCAATGTTCACGAATCACCGTCTCGAAAGACTTCGACTGCAACCGACATACAGACACACAGATATACATATGTTGGAAAAAACGGGGCGAAATGGTACGCTTTAGCAATTTCGAGAGTGTTATTGATGTACAAAACACTTTTCCACTACTTTTCACCCAAAAAATACATTAGTCACATCACCTTACAGTATTAAGTCGAAAAAAAGGTAAACTATTTTTCTCAAAAAATAAAAATTTTCCAATACGCATTCCCATTTTTCGTATCGGTCCCAAATAATAAATCTTTCGTAAAAAATGTCATTAAATGTCCTTCGCGATCTTTTATGAGGTGAACAGCGATGTGCAACAAAAATAAGAATAATGGCCAATAATGGCAGATAATAATGCCCATGACCCTCGAAAATCATTTTTTTTCTAATTTCATCAATTTTAAGAATGGTCCATTTTGCCTCAAAGTTTGGGTTTCGCGATTCTGCCATTTTGCTTCTTTGGGCCATTTTGGCCATTTTGCCCCAACTTTCCTTATATATGTCGGTTGTAGTCGAAGTACATTTTCATACATATGTATTTGTATATATATGTATGTATATAGGTATGTGCGTTTATTTATGAACGTATGGTAGACATATATGTACGTGTCGAGAGGCCCCGGAGCCCCGAATCACGCGATTCGCGAACGGTGATGCCAAGTTATACGTTATAACAGCGTTGTATACCGTTCAAGTAGTCGGCAAGATCTTCGGCGTTGCCGAGGTTGAAATAAAACGTTCGTTAACCAGCGCGCGAAAGAGAATCCCCCGACACCCTGAGCCACCACCAGAACACCATCAGTCGGCGAAGAGAACCCGAAGCCCCGGCAAACAACCCGAGAGATATACACCGTGGAACACGCGAACCTTTCGCACTCCGTTCGCGACGATAACTACAGTTCATTTTTTTCACGCGGACACATCGTTTATCGTTTCGTTGAGTTACCACGGGTCTCCGTACCGTTATATACCTGTCTTACTCGAGAAAAAAAAAAAAAAAATACCAAAAAATGGTACCCCTCGCGAATGCGTGCTCCCTGCTCGCCGGACAAACGAGTTTCCGCGGTAAACAATAGTATTATAAGTAACTGTTCTTCTTTGTCGACTGACGAAGAAAAATTGACGTACGCGATGTAAAAATGAAATTTATAATGATACCCAATACAATGCTTTTCTGCATTACCGATTGAAATATCTTGCAGAAAATATCTTCATTTTTTCCGATCTTTTTTTCCGCATTCCTTCATTCAGTGAATTATTCATGTTACGGTAAATTACGCAATCGAATAATATTTTTTTTTCACCGAAATGGAATTTACAACTATTAACAATCGTCTGATTAACGAAAGATCGCCGATCAATTATCGCCGCGGAAACATAACCTATTTTTCGTCATAACGATCGCAGCCATAAATGGACGTAGATGCCTACTTTTCATCCTCCGCATCCCTCATGCCTCGTCGAGCGCTAATTTTCGCTCCGATAAGTTATTAATTGATAACGAGAGATCGAACGATGTTGCTTCAATAATAAACGAAGTACGACAAGCGTATCCCAGTTTCGAACTAATTGCGAATCGTTAATTAATCTCTCGGGGAGCTAATAGTCGTTGTATCGAAAGTTCGGATACACCATCGCTGTTGATGCGTCTGTGTTGGAGTTGAGGGTAAAAACAAGTATGCGATTTAGGTGTACAGCGCGAGTCTCGATAATCGAATTCGATAGTCGATCCTCGATGTACCTGCTGCGTATTAGTTACTGCACCAGCGAGTTCACGCTGTGCGCGGGTTGTACAGCGTACGAATGCGTAGGCAGGTAATACCGCGAGTTCTACGAGGAGAGCCGTTGGGGGCGCCTCCCTCGTCCTTTTCCCCCTTCCCCCTTCTCTTGCCCCCCTCCCCAGCGGGCAACGCTACCGATTACGCTTTGGCTAATTAATACGCTCGTACATTAACGTCCGAATGAGTAATTATACTGCGGCTGAACGAGCCGAGAGAACTCACGATATACACGATGGCGAAGGCCACATTGGCTCGATCCTGTCGTAGATTAGACGATCGTTGGGGGATACACCAACCGCATACTGTAAGAGGTTTTATATATCCTGTATATGTATATAGATATATATATACAAGTTTTCTTGCTTGGATCCTCAGAACCCGCTGTTGTTATGCTCTACCTTTGCGTCTTTATTAATAACCCACGATGACATTGACCGATTCCGTTTGCCTCGCGTAATTACCATACGCTCTCGAAGATTCTTTCATTTTTTTTTTTTTTTTTTTTTTTTTTTCATTCGCTCAATCGGCGATCGCCGAGCTCTCATCTTCGACTGCTCACGTATCTGCTCGATCGAGTGAGTGGGACGTGGATCTTCTGATCCATTGGTATGCAAACTTTGCCGATGGCTTCACTGGATCGCTGTTATAATTGTATACCTCGACGCGCGCATATTGCTTTGTCGTATATCAATATTTTTTTTTACATTTTTTACTGAACTTTGCATAATGTTATTGTTCGAAAGGGCAAAAAGTCATTTTTTCACGTGTTTTATTGGAGTAGGGAATGGTGGGGCGAAATGGACCACTTTTGCAATTCAAGCGATTTTGATGATATACACAACGTTTCTTCAGGATTTTTGAAGCAGAAAATTGATTTTTCACACCCCTTCGAAGTATTGAGGCGAAAAATTAAAATGGGGCAAAATGGTTAATTAAATTGTAATAAAAATTTTTTTGTTTATTATTTTTTATAATTAGCTGTTTACAAGCGACGTGTAAACTATTTTTTTCAGATAATATAAATTTTATTAAAAATATAAAAAATACATTCGTAATATAACATTTTTCATGGAAAATATAGTGAATACATCGGAGATATGTATTTTTTTCCACGTGGATATGAATACACAGAGTATATGATTTTTTTTTTTTTTTTTTACGCATCTATAAACGAGGGGTGGAATATATAGGATTAAGAGAAACTATAGTTGTACAAGCAGAGAGAAGTAACGTAATGCGCGAGAATACTCGGAAGGTGATTCTTGTTCGGCGTACCTAATTACGAGAGACCGCACGGAGGAGTTCGAAGACAGAGAAGCCATAAGAACCAATTGAAATATCTCGGTACCCGAGGGGAGGGGGGATGTCCTGGTTGGTTCGCTCAAAGCAATTGCCTTTGCCCGGTGAAGCTGCGGCCTCTGCGGCTTGCTCGTCGTCGTATAACGTGCGGGGCTTGCACTGTGGTACGCGAGTGAGGCAAAGGCCCCTCTGAAACTCTTGCCAATGCCGCCGCAAGCCGACAGTTAATTTCATTACGACGAGGTGAGATAAAAACCTCGAGAAGGGATGGAGAACACTCGAGGACATACCGCGTGAGATAGAGAGAGAGAGGGAGAGAGAATGCGAGAGCTGAAAAAAAAAAAATGTTCAAAGTACGAACGAGGAGAATTCCTTGCCAAAGCATCTCTCGGGTATGAAAGAAATACTTGTTCAAAATCGCGAAATCTGAAAGATTTATGGTCAATTTTGTTTTTTCGTATTTCTTTGCCTCGGAATACCATAAATTTTGATTTTTTTTTTTTCGATTTCCTTTATTTTCATAGCTGCCTTACTGCAGTCTCGAATAAATGTTTATTTTGTTTAATTTCTTGCAATGAAATCGATAAAGCAGGACATGCGCTGCATGACTGCAGCGCCATCTCATTGTTGTTTTAGCTTCGTTGGGGTTAAAAAGAATTTTTAAAATGAAAAAAAAATTATATAAAAAAAATAATAACAATCGATATTAATAGCGATAAATACAATAATCATAAATTAAAAATTGAAAATTTTTTTTTTTATTTAAATACTACAATTCGAAGTATCAACTTTTTTGAAAATACCGTAAATATTACCCAAAAAAAAGATGATTCAAATTTAAAAATACCAACTTTTATTTAAAAAAAAATAATTACAGATATTTACATCCGACTTTTCTGATTCGCGTCAGGCAATAGCCTCGTATCACTTGTTTACACAGCAAAATCCAATAAAATTTCATTCACTTATTCATATTTACTTAGCGATAAATCTCGTTGCAAATTGCTTACGATAGTCGTAGGGCGGAGAATACGCCGGTAATGAATTATTTTACGAGATGGGGTGGTGAGCTCTATAGCATCTCATCTACCAGCTCTCGCGCGGAAGCCGAATGTGCAGAGGGGTTAAATCTTCACGCTGTTTGATAGTATACTCTTCGATTAAATGAGAACACGAGGGTGTTTGCACCCTCTTTCGTCGTAACCTTCACCCCCTCCCTCCCTGCTTTCTCCCCCCTCACGTTCTCCCGCCCCTTCGACTTGGCTATATACGTTGGGGTCGTTCGTGGTTTATGTAAAATTGTCCATCGCCTCGTGCCTCTCGCTTTACGCGGGTTATAAGGGCCCGTGGGATAGTGAAGATTTTATCCGTTGCGAATAGAAACCCTCCCCGGGGACAACGAATGCTCAGGCACGTTCTACCAACCGTGAGTCTCGTCGAGGACGCGATACCGCGAACTGTGCAGTAGCTAGAAACTCTTCGGCGACATGGGGGAAGGGGATGAGGGTTGGGGGGGGGGGGGGGGGGAAGTCTTCAGTGCGATGTGTTGCCCTGCGAGCATAATCCAGCGTATAGCGCAAGTTTGCTGTGAACTTGCGTAGTCGATTTGCAAAGCTGATAATAACGAATCTACTAAAGCTGGTAGTCGTACAAGCGTACCTCACCTTCGTCAATGTATACCGATTAATTTTGCTTCGCTGTTATCAACTAGTCTTCCATTTGAATTTTGAATTTTGAATTTTGAATTTTGAATTTTGAATTTTGAATTTTGAATTTTGAATTTTGAATTTTGAATTTTGAATTTTGAATTTTGAATTTTGAATTTTGAATTTTGAATTTTGAATTTTGAATTTTGAATTTTGAATTTTGAATTTTGAATTTTGAATTTTGAATTTTGAATTTTGAATTTTGAATTTTGAATTTTGAATTTTGAATTTTGAATTTTGAATTTTGAATTTTGAATTTTGAATTTTGAATTTTGAATTTTGAATTTTGAATTTTGAATTTTGAATTTTGAATTTTGAATTTTGAATTTTGAATTTTGAATTTTGAATTTTGAATTTTTAACTTTTAGGTTTTTTTCGCTCTTTAAAACATTCAATCGTAATTGTTGGCGTCGAGAAATGTCTCGTGGCAACCTGATAATATACTTTACGTTAACGCTTTTGAATTCAGTGTGCCATTCGACGATTAGTTATATCCTTCGGCGTTTCATCTTCGTCTCATCCGTCGACGACAGTCGACGAAAGATTAATTGTTTAATTAATCACACCATTGGAATAAGTAATGATTCTTTCTTCTTCGATGTCTCCGTCGAGTCATTATCAATCCGGAGACTCCTTCCTCTCTGATTTCTTACAAACGAGTAGTCATCTCTGTCCCGCTGATCGGTGTCGTGCCGATATACCGTTTCCACGAAGCATAGAGTTAATTCCACTCGTCAACCCGCCGTGTCGCTTCTCAACGGTTCATATACATCGAGAAAAAACAAATCGTTTGGATCGTCTAAATTATACGATTTTCAATTCATTTTTTCCGTCCAATTTTTCGCCCCGTCGATTTCGTCCATAGAACATTTGTTCTCATTGTAGCATTTTTTTCTTCATTACTCCGATCTATTGTGCGAAAAAGCGAATGTCTGATCTCGAAAATGGAGAAAAGAGAATTTGTGTGATTTTTGAAGAGCTCTTCGTTACTAAATAAAACATCACTCCCTCGCGGTCTTGAGACGCGCGACGAGAGCTTAGGGACGAAGAGGGTAGGAGTAGAGGGTCAGTCGTTAGTACGTCTGACATGTACCTCTCGCGGCGCAATCGCCTTTCCGTTTGACTCGTTTCGTCGGAGCAAACGTAACACCAGTCCAAGTTTCGTTTTTCGCTACCAGTGAGAGAGATTTCTCTTTTGCTCTTCGGTTCGAGAAGCGAGAAGAGAATAAAATAGAAAGAGATCTCTTATGGGAGTGTAAAAAAAGAGAGAAGGTAACCCGAAGAACGGCCATCTCTCGTTCAGCTCTCTGGCCGCTGTTTCGGCTGCAGGAGCTCTCGGGTGATAG
Source organism: Cryptus viduatorius (assembly GCA_964006125.1). NCBI lineage: Eukaryota > Metazoa > Arthropoda > Insecta > Hymenoptera > Ichneumonidae > Cryptus > Cryptus viduatorius. The sequence goes on from OZ023226.1 coordinate 6,558,272, forward strand.
AGAAGCAAAGCCCGAGGGCGTCCATCACTGTCGCGAATGGAAGCTGTCCGGGGGACAGTCTTCTTGGCTATAACCCGGCGACACAAGCATCTCGTGTCCACTGGTCCCCGGATTACTTCGCGTGGAGAAAAATCTCTTCGACTTACCGCGTACATCCGCGAAGAATCGCGAGAGGAACCACAGCTCTCGCAGCTTCCAGAAGACAAAATAAGCAGAAGAAGAAGAAGATGAAGAGGAAGGATTCGAAGGGAGAAAGAATCAGAGGAGAAACTTTATAGCATAACAACTGCGATGGTAAAACGTTTGCGAAACGAAGCATCTCTCTCTTCACTCCGAAGTGAAGAAATCTAAAAAGGAGAGCGCTTACGAATGATAAAGGGAAGGAAAGAACTAAAGGATTCTCGCGGACAAGAGAGCAAAAGCCACTTGATCTGCGCTCTTGTACTCGACGCATTCCACGATCTTGTTTCGTACCGTGTTGTACACGAGCCTTGGCACACAAGAGTTTACTTGCAACGCCAACTCAAGGATTAATGCTGAATCCTCATCTCGCGTAGCTCCGCGGTGAGTTCTTCATGAACGTAAAAAAAAAAAAAAAGGTATTGCAAACGAGTAAATTACACGGAAATGCTGGAGAATTCATTATTTTCAAGTATTTTGAGACAAATTATAATTATCATATTAATAATATAATAATAATAATAATAATAATATTGATATAACAATATATTCATTATAATATCATTATTATATTAATTTGCGATTTTTAAAAAAATTTTTTTGCAATTGCGCGTCAGTATTTCATATACGAAACTAAACGATCTGCCGAGTAGTAGAGTGCGGAGCGGAATCGGTTAAAGATTATAGAACTAGCGGTAGAGATGGGCCGATTCGATAGTATCGAATTTTACGCTCGGAGTCGAGACTTTGAGCATCGCGACGATATGCTCGGTGGAAATTTGAATAACAAAACGATTTTTGTATCCGGTGAGTTAGAATCCGAATAGACATACGGTAATGTGTATAAGCGACGCTATTTCGACACGCAGCCGCGTCTCGAGTGGAAATATAAAACGATCGTCGCACTCCAAGATCGAGATTTCAGAATTGACGGAGTGCGCATGCGCAACCTTTGTGAACGATGCAAAGTCGTCGAGCGATCGAAAAAAAAATACTATAAAAAATTTTAAAAGTCGAAATTATAGTTTTATCAACAATAACGCACACTCGCTCGTACTTTTTGCGCACTCGTGTGTAAAAAGTGTCTTTCTGCGCACAAGTCACTGAGGTTAGGGAACTCAAAGTCGAACTTTTTTCGCAGTCAGCATAAAAAATTGTGTGTACAGCACGAGTGCAAAAAATAGGCACTTTGGCACTCGTGCGAATTGCTTTAGACTGCCGTAAACGGTCTCTTCACACTCGTGCGCAATAGCCGACTTTTTGCGCCGTTGTTATACAAATAATACAAAAAATTTCATTTTTTTACGAAAAAGAAAACCAACAAAAATCGAAATCGAATTTTGGTTACTTTTTTCGATGGTGCCATTTTTTTCCTACCATATCGCCAAATTCGGTTGAAACGTGGGTAAAAAATAGTTTTATCGCATTTCCATCGATGGCCGACGCAGTTAACGAAGATTAATTTTCACGACTCTGACCTGACTTTTTCTCTCTCGAGTCCCTCGATGCCCCCAATGAATTCATTACATTCAAGGGTATTTCTTTTTTCGAGATACAGGTATACGATTGCTTTTTATCCATTCTCGACAGTAGCGTCAAGCGTGGGAAGTGAGTTAGAGAAATACAAAGGGATGAATAAAGTTTGTAGCGGGGAACGAGAGGGAAGTAAATGGCCTCGAGGGCCTATACATACATGCATTATGTAGAGACGCGATAAAACAGGAAGTGATTTAAGGCGAATGTAGGTAACAAGTTCGCGGGGCACCCCTTCCCCTGCTTTGGCGAGGGGCCATTGCCATGGAAACCGATATCGATCCTCCCTCGCGAGCTCGGAGGTCCAACCCCCTCCCTCTCATTCTCCCGCCCCCCTTCAGCACTTCTCGCCCACCCCAGATGCGCGTTATCACCTCCCAACCGTACTTGACGAATATTTTACCTTTTTTTTCCTTCGCACCCATTTTTCCTTTTTTCTTGCAAAAAAAAAATCCCATCAAACATAGGATAAACAACGAAAAAATTAGCGTCTTTACTTCATTTACATGTAAATATTTCATGAATGATCAAACGAAAGGTGTCGTTTAAAATTCAAGAAAAACAATGCTTCAAAGTAAACGTGAGGGGGTGGGAGAGGGTAGAAAGTGGATAAAGGGTGCGAGGGGGTTGAAAAAAAATGGCTGCTTTGCGAAGAGGAAGAGAAATTTTATACGGTTGAACGAGGGAAGGAACGAAGAGAAGAGTGAGAAATCGAAGACTAGCCGCAAGGGTGCGAACCGGGCGGCGGGTGGGAAGGGGTGGGGAAGTGCGCAAAGTGCCGAAGAAGCGGCAGAGGCCGAAGGCTTATTGATTCCAGCACGCCTCTTCTACTGAGCCCCTGGGGGCTTTTCTTGTAGAACATTTTATATAGGTGTGCAAAAGCATTGCTGTGTGTTATCTCGCGCTGGGATTCTTATTCCGAAAGGCGAGGAGAGAAAAGATCAAATATAGTGTACGGGAGTGTATAGCGCAATGGGGTGGGTTTGTCTACTCGGTAGAACGCGGGTCGGTGCTGTTACGCAAACAGAATGATTGATACATTAGTCCCGAAGTATCGAGGGGGGGGTTGCTGCTCGACTTACTTTCATCCCTTTCTCAACCCCTCCTACCCCTCCCCTTCCACGTGCACCCTTATCTTTTATTCCACGACGGCAAATTGATTTCTTTTCGGTTGTTCGAGCATCGAAACGTAAATGAATTCTAGAAAGTCGATTTCTCCTCGGTTTTCGTAGAACTTCTTACATTTTCGGCTATTAAACAATCGCTGGTATCACTTACGCGTTCAGAAAAAACGACGAATGCAAGATAAGACGAGTACGCGAATTGCTACCAAACAGCAAATAGCTATAGTAACGCATCCGATACGACGATATATATAAAATTTCTACGACTTAAATTCCATCAATTGTGTGTTTGTGGACGTAGAGATGATACCGAGAGGACATCGACTTTACTTACTGACTCGTTGTTCTCGGTTTCTCGATCGTATCGGGCGAAATTTTTTTTTTTTTTCGCTCTGGAAGTCTTCTCTTCTCGTATTCCTTTACTATTGTATACCCGACGGAATCGCGAAGTTGCGCTCCATTCACTAACGATCGCCTGGCCTTACCTCTTCGGTCTCTCGTTTCTTATCGGCTATCTTTTCGCCGTACGTTTCCAATGCACGAAAGCCCTCGTGCGCATCGTATACTATATACTACAAAGAGAGCCCCAAACAAGCGGAATCGACGTCTATAATACTCGCAGACTCCCGTTCGACGAGGTGTTACAGTTCACGTTTAATTAGGCCCGGCAACCGCGCGTGCGCGCGCGAGCCCGGAATAAATAAGTTAATTAAACGCTCTCTGGGAGTACAAGTTGTGCGCATTGCCCTGTGAGCTCAATGGCGCGTCATAGAATTAAAAAAAAAGGTCTATGTAGGGAAGAGAGTGGCATAATGGACCACCGGGGTAAAATGTGCCAAAAAACAAAAAAGAAGACAAAAAATTTAATACGGGGCAAAATGGACTCAAAAAAAGAAAAAAAAAGACAAAAAATTTAATACGGGGCATAATGGACTCCCAGGAAAACGCCATATTTATTGTAAATTTAATTTGGCAAAAAACAGCCAATTCTAATTTTTTCGAACGATAATAACGACTTAACCCCTTATCTGGTTCGTTTTGCCCCGTTTTCGCTCTATGTATACGTAAAACTTGATTAGTTCAGTAGATACGTCCGTATTGCCTCAAGTGTCGATTACCATATACCAGCAGACCGCTTTTTGTATGTATAAACTGTTAGACGTATTATACGTCACACTTTACGATTTCCGCGACGCCCGGGCGATTGCATCGGAGTGTCTTCTTCGGGGTGCGAGAATGCACGCCTAAGTACCTCTCGCATATTCCCCATCAGTAGCCGTCCTCCTGCCGATTGCTAACTGACCCCGCGTAATTTTTTTTTTTTTTTTTATGAATTGCGTTACATACCCTTCTATTCGTTAAACATCTCGAAGTACCCTTTTTGCCGCGGCGAAGAGTTAATTAGTGACGAAGGAAGTCCTGGGAAATGAGAAGATTTACGCGATAAAAGAGGAACTGTGTCTCGAAGATTTTATTTATGTTATTTCTCACTCGGTTACCCGTATGCTATTAGGCAAATTTTATTCAAATAGGTATTTAAAGACACACGTTATTAATAGAGCGCACCGAGTCTGAAAAGAAATTTTTTAAAGAAATCTAAAAAAAAGGAGCATCACTGACGAGGCAAAAAAAATTGTGCATTACGGAGTTGAATTTTATTTATTATTTATTATTTATTATTTATTATTTATTATTTATTATTTATTATTTATTATTTATTATTTATTATTTATTATTTATTATTTATTATTTATTATTTATTATTTATTATTTATTATTTATTATTTATTATTTATTATTTATTATTTATTATTTATTATTTATTATTTATTATTTATTATTTATTATTTATTATTTATTATTTATTATTTATTATTTATTATTTATTATTTATTATTTATTATTTATTATTTATTATTTATTATTTATTATTTATTATTTATTATTTATTATTTATTATTTATTATTTATTTAATAATATGCCGATCTCGGAGTTTCGAGAGTAATAGATGAGATTACGTAATAAAAAAAGAAGAAAAAAAAAAGGAACCGTTGCGAAGCGAAATTCGAGGCATATCATGACGATTTCGTGTGAAACAGCGCGGAGAAAGAATCGTAAAGAACGCGAATTCAAGGTGTGAGAAAAGACACCGCGGATGTTATATAGAGTATACCCTCGCAACCCCAGAATTCAATTTTCAGCTTGATTTGTCAGGGACGTCAGTATGCCAGACGGGACGAGAGCTCGCAGCATCCCCATTTCGTTCCCTTACACTCACTCTCGTCTCTTCGTACGTCTCCCAGATTCTTCTCACTCGCGTTGTCGATCTATTCTCACTCGAGCGAAGAGGTGTTCGTCGTCCTCTCTGGAGTCGCTTACGATCCCTCAACCTCCCCGCTTTCCGAGAGAATCTTCTCAGATTGACGTACCGTTGAACTTTTCTCGTCTCGTATCTCGAATCGATCTTCTCGTAATCGTTTCATTGGTCCACCCCACCCGGTGTATCATGTCGAATGATACGAATAACAACCCTCGAGTTTATCTGTAGGGAAGCGACCAACTACCCCCATTCGCTGCCAATACGCCGCGCCGCGAGACGAGGTTTCGGTAGACACAATGATGCATTACATAATACGAAAAAAAAACTTTAATAATTGAATCGTTTAATTTGATGTTGAAATTTATTTTTTTCGTTAAAATAGCCAAATTTTCGTATATAAATTATTTTCGTATTAAGCGTTACGATTTTTCAACGGGAACAGAGTTATTATCGGCAAATAATATTTCGTTGGAGCGTAATAATTTTTTCCTTGCGATTGTGTTCGTCTGGATGCGTCGGCAGAGGAAGTTTGAATTAGCAGATGAATGGGCGTCGATTATGGAGTGTCGAAGTAAGATCGACTGCTTGAACGGATTGTAATGTAGCCGCGTCTACATCGGTGGGATAACAATGGATAATTTCTTTTTTCTATGAAAATTTCGCGTCGAGAAGGTATAACGCCCGAGATTATTATCTCGGAGTCTCCGGCCTACGGGGCTCGGGATGACGGTAATTACCCGAACCTACGTGTGTTGCGACGCGCATCATTGTTTTCAGAAAAGGCAGAAATCGCTACAATCTTCTAACCCCTTTTAACGTAATAAGCAAACACCTATACTAAGTAAATAACAAGATATTGCTGGGAAACGGGTCGAAGAGAAACAATAATGTTCGAAAAATATCGTCAATTTCCGAACCCCGAATACCCCCTTCCGTGGATTTGCAAATTTCATCATTTTTTCGATGTTTTTGGTAGTAATAAAAAATACAGAACTGTAATTGTATGTTGAATGATATGCAAATTCGTTTCAATCGTTTCAATCGTTTCAATCGTTTCAATCGTTTCAATCGTTTCAATCGTTTCTATCGTTTCAATCGTTTCAATCGATTCAATCGTTTCAATCGTTTCAATCGTTTCAATCGTTTCAATCGTTTCAATCGTTTCAATCGTTTCAATCGTTTCAATCGTTTCAATCGTTTCAATCGTTTCAATCGTTTCAATCGTTTCAATCGTTTCAATCGTTTCAATCGTTTCATTCGTTTCATTCGTTTCATTCGTTTCATTCGTTTCATTCGTTTCATTCGTTTCATTCGTTTCATTCGTTTCATTCGTTTCATTCGTTTCATTCGTTTCATTCGTTTCATTCGTTTCATTCGTTTCAATCGTTTCATTCGTTTCATTCGTTTCATTCGTTTCATTCGTTTCATTCGTTTCATTCGTTTCATTCGTTTCATTCGTTTCATTCGTTTCATTCGTTTCATTCGTTTCATTCGTTTCATTCGTTTCATTCGTTTCATTCGTTTCATTCGTTTCATTCGTTTCATTCGTTTCATTCGTTTCATTCGTTTCATTCGTTTCATTCGTTTCATTCGTTTCATTTGTTTCAATCGTTTCAATCGTTTCAATCGTTTCAATCGTTTCATTCGTTTCAATCGTTTCAATCGTTTCAATCGTTTCAATCGTTTCAATCGTTTCAATCGTTTCATTCGTTTCATTCGTTTCATTCGTTTCATTCGTTTCATTCGTTTCATTCGTTTCATTCGTTTCAATCGTTTCATTCGTTTCCTTCGTTTCATTCGTTTCAATCGTTTCAATCGTTTCATTCGTTTCATTCGTTTCATTCGTTTCATTCGTTTCATTCGTTTCATTTGTTTCAATCGTTTCAATCGTTTCAATCGTTTCAATCGTTTCATTCGTTTCAATCGTTTCAATCGTTTCAATCGTTTCAATCGTTTCATTCGTTTCATTCGTTTCATTCGTTTCATTCGTTTCATTCGTTTCATTCGTTTCATTCGTTTCATTCGTTTCATTCGTTTCATTCGTTTCATTCGTTTCATTCGTTTCATTCGTTTCATTCGTTTCATTCGTTTCAATCGTTTCGTTTGAACAAAAAAACGAAGAAACTGCAATGCTCATCGATGATACATATCCTGGGATCTTTGTAGCAGGAAGTATCTCTTTTGTCGCGTCAACTCCGCCGCTGTTTCTATTTTGTCGTTTATTTAAAATTCGTCTACGTGAATGTAGATGAATGATTGTTAAGTATACAGAGATATGTATATATGTTCGTGCATTCGTAAAGCACGAAGATAGATCCGCGGCCGGGAGGCAAAGAAACGAGCGCCTATTCTAATGGCAGCTCATTAGGTTCTTTTAATCACTGGCATTACCGCAATCCGGATAATTGCGCCCTCGAGGCCAACGGCATAGGGGCATCATGCGACGCCGATGCGGCATGGCAGCGTGTATACAACCCACCGTCCTTATACTCCTCGGTCTTTAGCGCGGCGAACGCGCTTTAATTACGAAACGTTCGTCGCTCGTGCGACTTAAACGCCCGACATTAAAGAATGAAACGGCGGAGAACGAATGACGACGAAGACGAGATAAGTTTTAGCGAATCAACGAAAAGCCAACGGATGACTTCCGCAAATTTGAAGAGTCCTCGGCGCACGCAATCGACAAGAAAATATGTGGAGCAAGTAATGCAAATAAAAAAGAAAAAAATATAAAAAAAAAGACACAAAACACAGAGGAAGATAGCGAGGAGCAAAGAAGAAATGCGCGTCGGAAACAAGTTGAGAGACTCTCCTGGTGCATCAACTATCGCGCTCTCGCGAGGTACGCGCAAAAAGAGGACGGTGCCTTTAAGAGAGTTTGTGTACACTGTAAGCCGACTACGCTACACGAGGCAATTAACGTTTTAATTATCCGAAACAATCGCCCCCTGCAGACCATCTATTCGCAATAGAAGTTAAATTTTATTCGTGAAACGTTTTTCGAGAGATCATTTTCTCGTGTCGAAAAAAAATATATTTATATACATACGTTAATAAAAAGGACCGGAAAATTCTTCGCGGATTTTAACGATTACTTGTTTGCGAAACAATAATCGGGGAAAAATGTTAATGACTCATTAGGCAACTATGCGGCGGAGTCTTCGACTTAATTACGCTGGAAAAAGGATCGTTTCTTTGATTTCAATGAAATTTCTTTAAAGAAATAAAAATTTTTGCGCAATACAACTATTCCGATTCTCAGCGACGTTACGACGTCGATAAATTAATTTAATTTTTTTTATAATTAGAAAAATAAAAAATATTAAATAAAAAAATATATATATATATGTATTTTATGATTTTTTATTAAATTTTTTTTTATTATTGTTTTTTATTTGTTTTTATAAAGTAAAAAAAAAATAAAAAAAAAATTGATAACGGAGGTAAAGACGATGCGTTCGAGATGCAGTCGCAAAATTGGTGTCTGTATGGACCGAGCGGGTGCGCGTTACGGTATACATACCCGGCCACCCGTAGAGAGATAGAGTGACACCGAGGGGTTAAACGACAAATATTTTCTCCCGCGTCGACGGCTCCTCCGGATAGGGACGAGGAACCGAGGCGAGCTTAAGGGTGCCACTCGAGAGACACAGAGAGCGCAAAGTCAGAGAGAACGTTTTACATAAGGGTGCGAAGTGTCTGGTATGCCAGACACGCGCCGTGATTTGTTTTCCCTTCTCATCCGTGTCCTCCCTCTATTCGCGCCTTATGTTATCCCAACAATGTTATCCTTCACTCATGCGTCTAGTGAAAATATTAACTCGATCTTTTCCCCCTCCCCGCCCCTCAAATATTCCAATAGATTTCCTTCCAATGCTTCGGGTTCGATAAATTTTCTCGAAAAAAAAAAAAAAAAATGGCGACCGCGAAACCGCGATCATTTGAAAAGATCGAAAAAAGATAAATAGATACAAAAAAGATCGATAATATTTATTAAATTTAATTATTTATCATATAATATAAATCATATATAAATAAATAGTTAATAAAACAAAAAAAAATATATATATATAAATTAATAATAAATTATAATAAATGTGAACGATAATTTTTTTTTATATTTGTCGAAATTTGTAGATTTGTTTGTTTAGATTTTTTTGCAACAGAATTAAAAAAAAAGATATTTTAATTCGCTGTTTTAATAATCGCGGTTTCATGTTGGCAATTTTCTTTTTTTTTTTATCAACGGCTGCGCGAGCACGAGCGACCGAGGCGAATAAAAAAAAATGAAGGAAAAGAAAGGAGCGAAAAGTAGCATGCGCGCAACACGCTGTACCGCCGTTTCGTTTGTACGCTACTAAGCCAGGGGCCAGTTATAGAGGTCCTTTGCTCGCTCGCGAATCTATGCAAATGAGAGGCCAATTATGTTGCGAAGCCCGTAAAAACTGCACCTTGTTAGGCCGCGGAGTTGGTTATAAGATATAGTATAACGGCGTGACGTAACGACGGGGTGGTCAGCCGCCGCGGGGCTCGAAAGACACACACAGACGCACGCGTAAGAAACAGTCGAAGAATAAGACGGGAAGAAATAAGCTGCGAAGTGAGAGAAACGTGTGTGGGTGAAGGCTACGGAGATGAATGGTCTTAGAGATATTCGAGACTCTCTCGCGGCTTCAGGCATCTCGCTTCCAATCGCTTCCGTTACAGTCATAGACTTAAACCCTAATATAGAGATGGAATTCTCGAGATCGCGGTATCGCAAAATATCGTTTCAGAAATCATTGAAATTTCATTTTCATTCATTATTCATTTTTTTACCACTAATTTAATAAATAGAAAGTAAACGAAAATGAATTTAACAAAAAAAAAATTTTTTTTTGTATTTTTAAATTTTCTCCGTTCAGTAAAAAAAAAAAAAATTTGTTTACAGACGAAGACTGGCAGTTCTACAAATTAAATTTTTTCAAAATAAGATAAGAAAAAAAAATTACCTTGAAAATTTTTACAATTCAATAATTTTTATCGATTTTATTTTATTCGTTAAATAAATAATAAAAATATATTAAAAAATACGAATATCGATATCGCTGAAAATGTTGATACAATACGCAATTTTTTTCGGTTCGGAATAATCAAACTAAAAAAAAAAAATTATTAATAAGGCTTTGAAAATCGGAGTAAAGTTATGCGTATACGCGCCCCAAGCGAGTCGTGTAATTAAGATAAGAGGGTAAACCATACGAGAGTGAAAGAATGTACCAAGCAGCAGCCGCAGCATTGACTCGTTCGCCTCGATGCACCCATAAGACGACGACAATTCTCGGCATTGCCATTGCCCCACTGTGCAACAGCCTCCTATTGCATTCGAGAGAAATAAGAGCTTCTCGAGAGCGCGCCTTTTAAAGTGAGAGCCAATGGGGCCCTCGTGCGCCCGGTGTTTCCTCTGATAAAACTTGACTCGTATAAGTTCTCTCGATGCTATACGTTCCGGCGAACGGTCCGCAGCATCCAGGATACTTCTAAACGTATACCGACCGAGAGGTACAACGTATATCCGCATTATAAACCGCCGTACGTTATGCCGGTAATATGTTTTCTCTTTCGCTAATTGGAAGCGAAATTGTCAAGGAGTAAAAAAAAAAAAAAAAAGATCGTTCCACCCACGAAATTGGCTGGCAAACGAGCGCAGTGGCCGCGCGTTGGTATACGAAGTCAACGGGGAGACCTCTACCGATTCGCAACGCTTGAATAAATAAATTAATGCGCCGCGTTGGAGTAACCAGAGTACTTCTCTCTCTCCTTCTCTCTCCTTCGCGATTATTCCCTTTTGCTCTTTAACCCGTTTTTCCCGACGAAGGCACGAGCTCTGAATTCGTTCACAGCGAACTCTTCTCTCGCGTTCAACTCACACGAAGCTCAGCGAATCTCGAGTCTACAACTCGCGACCGATTTTAAAAGTAACCCCCTCTCTTCGTGGTGCAAACGTTTGGGACTAACGAGAGAACGAAGGATAGGGATTAGTCCCTCGACGGTAATAAGCCTTCTGCTTCCAGCCTCCGTTACTCTCGTTTCACGAGACGCGAGAGAATCGAGAAGAGCACCACACGCACGCATTCATTATAAATAGTTTTCAAAATATAAAAAAAAAATTTAATTTAACTGTGTAATATAATATTATTTTCATTTTTTATTAATTTTTTTTTAGTATTATTATTATTTTTTATTTATTCTAATTTGTTTTATTTTATTATTCGTGCAATAATTTCGAGATAATTTAAATAATAAAAAGAATATATATCGCACCCCGAATATTTTTTATTCGATTTAAAGAAAATTTATTAGGGAAGAAATTTTTTTTTTATTTTTAGAACATTTTTTTGTTCTTAATGAATTTAATAAATTTTGATTGAAGCGAATACATTTTTTTTTAATGCATTCGAAATCGACGATTTTTTGATAATTCAATTGATTTTCGGTCATTTATTGAATTTCACGGTAAGAGAGAAACGAGAAATGTCTTTTTTTAGACGTTTGTTAAAATGACAGTGAAACGAATACTCTCGTAAGAAATACTATAAGAACGTAAGAAAAAGTGAGATAGAGTCCCAAAGTAGATTCGTAGCCGTGAGTCTCTCGCGGTACTGTAATGACGTGCGAGATGAACGAAGTGAGATTCACGATTTTTATCACATGCGAGAGGGAGAAGAGAAGCGAAAATTCAAGAGCCGCTGCCGCGGCGAAAACAAGAAGAGAACGCGCGACGAGGAAGAAACAAGAGTAGCACGACCCCGCGAGAAGGAGGAGAATGAAGAAGAGAAAGAGAAGAGGGAAGGGGAACCTCGAGTGTCGGCACCTCGCCGCCAGAACGGACCACACACGTCGTTCAGGGGTTCTCATACGCGAGTTATATCTTCGCGAAGTATTTCGAAGCCCTTTTTTTTATATTCGAATTTTTTTTTTATTTGCCGTAAAAAAAAAATAAAGCAAAAATCGATTTTCGATTTTTAAAAAAACCATTTGCGATTCTTTTTTTTTTTTTTTTTCGGGAATTTTATTCGGGATGGAGACATTTTTTGGTGTTTTAATTGCGAGTCTGATGAGGCGATTTTTATTGGAAAAAAATTGGTGAAATTATTAAAAAAAAAAAAAAACAAATGGCGTACAGCGCCTTGCGATTGGATCGTTTTGTAAAAGCAATCGCAACGTTATAGATTTAACGTTTTGCAAACGCAACTACATTAACGCTCGAGGCCTGGCGGTGAAGATCGAGGCAAAGATATTCGTTCGTTCCACTCTTTATTTTTCTCTCGCGAGCGAGGAGCACATCGGAGAGGCAACCGGGTGTAGGATAACGAGTCGTGGATGGTTCGTGCCCCACGGGGTAATAAGCCTTTCGCGAATACAAGACGGTACGCGCCATGCAGATACGCATTGGCTTACGTGACTCATTCCATATTCAATTCTATTTCTCAGTTTGTTAAGATGCGGGCGCTGTAATAACATTAATAATCGCCGTTTTTCAATTTACTTCGCGAGCATTTTATCATCGTGACGAGTAGCGAGAAATGCGTGTGAAGTAAAAATCGAGGTATTTACATCGAAACCATTTTGAAAAAAAAAAATAAAAAAAATAAAATTTCGATAGATAAACGATTTTTTAAAAATTCAATATTTCGAAAAAAATGTCGAACCTCCGTGATGGGTCCCCATTTGCGGTATTTTTCTATTAAAAGATCGATTTTATATTCGCCGCTGTCGAAAAAAAAAAAACTGCATTCTCAATGAAATTAACTGGCGGTCGGAAATCAAATAATTTTTGTGCCCTTTTTAATTCACGATGTGGGTTTAGATTCTGCGTTGAAATACTTCGGGTTTTTTTTTTTTTTTCATTTTGGCAGCCAATCGCCAATTCTATTCGAGAAAACCACGAGATCCATTGACTATTCAGTTCGCGGCATAGCTGACATTCGCGAATTCGTTTTCTGTTGTAAATCTTCGTAAACCAAGAGAGAGAGAGAGAGAGCTCGCGCGCGGTCCAGAAGCTCCGCGAAAAGAAGATTTCTTATTCGCGAGTTATGCGAGGAGAGTTGAGTCTCGAAATGGACGCGATGGGAGTCGGAGTTGTGCTCTTTTTTCGAGGAATCTTCCCAGGAAGGATATAGCGCGATGAGAGGACGATGTCGGTTTCTCTCCCTCCGCGGGAAGATCGTTGATGCCATCGGTAGTAAACGGGCAGAAATTCAGTGAAGTGTGTGTATATAGTTTTGGGTTTTGGTGATGCGGACGCGTAGGACAGAAGGAGTTTTGGCTTCGTGCAGAGCCCCCCGAGAGACAAATGGGCAATTAACGTTAGTTATATCGTGAAGGCCCGCGGGTTGTGCTAAAGGTATCGTCCAAACGAAGCAGTCGCAGCCGAAAACAGGCGAACGAGAACCATGCCGAGTCGTCGCTACCTCGCGCGCGAAGATCCGATCTCTCGATATCCTCTCGCTTCGCATTCATCGGACAGCAAGGGAAACATCGTTTTTCCTGTTTAAAAAAAAAAAAAAAAAAAATGGACGAACCGCGTCTATTTTGTTCACGAAAGATCGAACGAGAACTCACATTCCTTTCGTACTGAATTTCTCAAACTTCTGAATCTTATCGATCTTTCGATACTTCGATTGTCTGGTAAAAAAAATTTGAAAAAAAAAAAAAAAATACTATTAAATAATTAACGATTATAAAATAATTTGTTTTATATTCAGTGACAAATAATGGGCAAAAATACATTTTAAAATATACTTTACAGTTTGGGGGATGAAATTTTATTTATCGTAATTTGCACTCGTATTCCGTAGTTTCGTAGTCACTGCGGTAAATCTTCAATTTATTTATTTTTTTTTTTTCGTATGTTTCAAATAATATCGGGAGATTTTTTCAACAAACATCGATTTTCTTTGAAATAACAAAAAATTTCGATTTGCATTGAAGAAATTTGCATTGAAAAGAGAGCGCTGGAAAATGTTACGAAAAAAGAAATGCCGAGCGAAGGAAACAAGAATGCAGAAAATTCGTGTTTACCTGAACCGCCAAATGTGTTTCCGGCCTCGTGGATTAGTTCCGCAGTATACAAACTCCCCGTGAAAATCGCGCGAATTCACGAACACGAGAAACGCGCGTACAATAGGGTAAAAATATGTTTTCGTGAAAAATTCGTTCCAAAGGCTTTTTCGGATTTTGGTTGAACGCGTATAGAGGGATATCGGGACAGAGTTAGAGAGCGCAGCCACAGCGGGCGCCTCTTTTGCTTCCGTGGCGTGAAACCCCGAGGTTTCTCGACCCTGACCCACTCTCTGCCGCCGGGATGGTCGACCGGCAGGTTGAGGAATCGAAAAGCCAGCGTCCGAGAACGAGAGTGAGGAAAGATCCCGAAGGAGTTGAGGGAACTTTCCTTGCTGATCGCTCGGCTCGGCGACGTACACCGACACATTTTTCCCCAACACTCTTTCGCTCCAAACCCACCCTTAGCCCGTTTCGGGGGCTAATCGCAAAATCCCGTTTGCTTCGGAGCTTCGGAATCTTAACGCGCGCTATACGGTGGTTCTCTGAGACGCCTGTGACTATCCTGTGTTTTGCCGGCCGTTTCTCCGATCTTTAAGGATCGGATACCCTTAATTCTTGAAAACTTTTTTTTTTTGAGAGTTTCTCGCCTGTGTGTTTGTATTTTTAGAGTCGCGCCTCGACAACCGAATGACGCGCCGCGTCAAAACAGATCGACATGAAAAAAAAAAAATTCTTTTTGTTGATTCAAAAGATCGCGGGGGACATTTGATTATTCGTTTCGTTAGAATTTCGAACATTAAAATGAAATTTTATATAAATTATATATTCGTTGTATGCGTTAGAAATTCAATCGATGATGAAAAATTATTTGAATTTTTGAAAAATCGTTGATTTACGATATAATTTTTATCGCTTCGAATCATCTCGAATTTTTTGCCGAAATAATAAAATATCATGAAAATAATAAAATATTATGAAAAATCTCTAATAATATAATATTAAAATATATTTTTGCAAAAAAATAATAGTGATTTAATTTTTCGTGAAAAAAAGCTTCGATTTCTAGAGATTCGTCAAAATATTTATTTTTACGAATGCGCGAAGAAAATGTGACTTTTAAGGATTTTCCATTGACTTTTCGCTGTGACACCGGCGATTTCGGAAAATCTGCGTGACGCAGTAGCGTTCAAAAAGTCAGAGGAAATAGACGAAAGATATTTCGAGAAGCGACTTTTCTATCCGGATGATCCTCGGTGTAGTGTAAACAGAAGCTTTGGCCAAAAGATAAAAGAACCTGCGATGGGCGAAGGAATTCGCGAGGAGGATTTCGCGAAACGAACCGGAGCGATCAGCGTCAACCGGGCGTCAAAGCGAAAGACGAAAGAGAACACCGCTGACTTTTTCATCCGGATAATCCATCGTTGAATAAATAGTAACGGTTCGAAGCTTTGAGCACCGAGCCGTATCCTAAGCGGAGATTAGCCCGCGTTTGGAGCGTTGAAGAGATTTTTTCTCGGGATCTATCACGACGAAAGAATTTGACGCTCGAATGGTCAAAAACTCTTTCGCTACGAATTTCAGTTAAGGCAATTCCCGATAACTTGGAATGTTCTCGAAAGATTTTTTTTTTAATAAATATTTATTCTTAACTCACTAAAAATGCGGAGTTAACCCTTAAAAGAGTTCTGTCAATGGTAAAACTTATCCCCTAAAAAAAAAAAAAAATTACCAGAAATATATGAAATTCGGTGATTTTATATAATAAATATAATGATATTTTATTAATTTGGTGAAATATATTCCAAAATATATTCGTTTTATATCATTTTTCGTGTTCGATATATTTATTTTCTTGTGGAGCTTCAACTGCGAAAGAAGTCAATGGACGTTTTCTCGTAAGAAAAAAAAAAAAATGGTCCTCTGTAAAAGTTTGACTTTTCGTTATTTCAACCTGTTTCGAGTTCCTTAAACAGTGGAAACTTGAGAAGTTCTGTCAACAGTGCCGAACCGGTGAAAATATGTCAAGGGCACCGGTTATAGCAGAACGACGGACGATCTTTGACGTCTCAGTCACGGAAAATCTGATTATCTCGACGGGATAACGCCGGGACACCCCCTCCTGGTCAGTTCAGTGCATCTCTCGTTGTGTTCTTCTATGAACTTTGCCTTCGACACCAAGTTGTCGACCTGGTATTCGCCCCTGGCGTGCGCGATCCCTCGCTACTCTTTTGCCGCTTCCCTTTTTGCTACCTGCTGAAGTCTGTCTGCTGAAGTCACCTGAGTCGCTGCTACCTGAAGGCTGCTAAAGCGTTTGCGCACTTTTGCGACTGCTGCTGGGATCCTATCTTGTGGTTCTGCGATGAATTCTGTTGGAAAGTCTCGAGAAATCGGCATCAACTGAAGAGATCGAATAAAAGATCGACTCGGTGATTAACGGATATGAATATAAAGTGCAGATAGCAAAGAACATCAACGATGTGGAGTTAAATTCATTGGGTAAAGTGTGTGGCCGGTGTTTCTCTTCCGATCGCTTGAAACTACAGAAAATCGGTAGAAAATCGGTAGAAAATCGGTAGAAAGATCGGTTCCAGTCGGAGGCTGTGAAAGAAGAGAGAGTTTTGACTGCTCGGCGGCGAGTCTCTGGACCCCCCGTCGGGCAATTGGTCACACAGAGCAAAACGGGGCCCCCCTGCCAATGCCGAATATAAACAAACCCTTCTTTCTCGACTACCTCGTCGACTGGTGGACGTGTATACATACATTCATAGCACCGTAGACCAGTAGAATTCCAGGGGAGAAACTTCACCGCAAGATACAATAGACATAGATACAGCCTTTGTTGCGCGCAGTGTCGCGGTCATTCCCTTTTGTGTTGCCAGTGGGAATAGAAAAGAGTTCGAGGATATCAACGAACACGTTATATTAAGACGTATGCAGCATATGTTATCCTCGCGCGATCTTAAATTGGCCGATTTTCGGTCCTTCGAATTATATTTGATTTTGCAATTTTTTTATAAGTTTGATTCAGAGTTTCGCTCAGGAAAAAAATCGGTTTGCATCGCCAAATTGTCGATTTTGGGATGTAAAACAAATATTTCGTTGATTTAACTAACTGTAATTTTTTTTAACACTTTCTGACCTCATTATGACAATTATTTCGATCAATCAATCCAATATTTGTATCGACTGCGTTAAGCGCCGATTTAGTGGATCCAACCGATTTTTTTCTCCGCGGAATAATGGAATAAAAATAATAATAATAACAGCTATTATTATTATTTATTCACATAATTATGTGAATAATTTGAAAAAAGTGGAAAAAAAAAAATTGTGGACATTTTTCGGAAGGGTGATCGTCCGTCGCGAAAAGTAAAAGGGGCGCGCGAGTTAAATTTTGATTAATAGCGCACCATTTTGCTTTTCAGCGCTAAACATGTGTGAACGAGGCAAAGAGTTTTGCATCGATGACATTGCAAATCCTTAACCATTTTATCGGAGACGTCGAAAATTCCGACGGCTCTTAGGGGCGGCAACTAATTTTCCCCAAGAGACTTGCATTCTTGTCGCGCGTTTACTCCCCTAAACAAAAAAAAAAAGAAAAAAAAAAAAGTTTGTATCCTCGTTGCGATTTTCACGGACTCCACCGTGACGAAAAATCGTAAATTTTTCAGGTAAAATCTGCTTCCTTTCCGAATCTTTCTCCAACGAGTGTATACAGTAGGAGTTGCCGTATAGCCACCGCAGGAGCCCGCGCTACCTTTTCGTTTCTCTGTTTGATAACAATCCACTCTCACCAGAGGATGGAACGAATCGTGTTTTCGAAACACCGATTGTGCTCCGGATCGATCCGTGACCGGTAACATTTGGGGGTAAAGAAAAATAGTGTTATATACAGTAAAATGACCATAGAGAGTCAAGGAACCACCTGCCTAAGCTTCGTACTCGGATCCCGCCGTGGTGCAAAACGGTCCGAAGAGAATCAAGAAGACGAAACGGTCCCGACGGCCTCGAGACGGCCGCTCCGTAGATCTTCGTATACCTCTGGACCTCGCTACGGTCGTCTCACTTCATCCTTAACTCTCCCTTCGTAATAATGCTGCTCAGTCACCACGGTGAAGCTGAGATCTTCAGCGAGGAGCCTCCGTAATAATTTAACGAGAACTCCATCAGTTTTCCGCGTGCAGCTTCGCGATCGCTATGCCAAATAGACTCCATAGGAAAGAAAGTCTCGAACGACGAATGCCGGATACGGAATCATAGCGGCAAGCGACTTGAAAACAAGTCGCGATGAAGGTGCACACACATTCGATCGCATCCGATCGGTAGGCCATACAACTGACATTCGCAACTATTCTAATGTACGCGGAAGTCTACGTTTCAGACTGTACAATCTCCTAACGAGCTTCCGTCGTGCCGAGCATACCGCGTCTGGTGCGTAACTCTCTTTGCGGACTCAATGCCAAAACCCTAACGTCTCTAACGCTTTGCGTGGAGAGCTCTTACCGATACATAAGTGGTTATGCAGTAACCACATTGATTAATGGAACTTAGCATGGTATCCGTATTTTTCAATGATCTCCAGTAAGGCTATAGTACCATTTATTCAAAGCTCGATAGTCACTTTACCATCGCCGATTCAACTAATTTGTTTACCTCCGTTACCGATCTAATGTACTGCCGATTTATCTAAAACAGCTAGAAATTCATCCATCCAAAATGTCGATTCTTTCCTCCTTTCCCAATGTGTGTTGGTGTGCGTTATTGAAGCCATATCGGTAATTTGTTTACCTCCGTTATCGATCTAATGCACTGCCGATTTATCTCAAACAGCTAGAGATTCATCCATCCAAAATGTAGATTCTTTCCTCCTTTCCCAATGTGTGTTCGTGTGCGTTATTGAAGCCATATCGGTAATTTGTTTACCTCCGTTACCGATCTAATGCACTGCCGATTTATCTCAAATCGCTAGAAATTCATCCATCCAAAATGTCGATTCTTTCCTCCTTTTCCAATGTGTGTTCGTGTGCGTTATTGAGGCCATATCGGTAAATCGATGGCAGCTGCAGGTTTTCTCTCATCTGTCCATATTCGTAGCGGAGAAAAAGAACCGCGCGGATAACACTCTACGGTTACTCTCTTTCAGAAACGTCGACAATAATTTCGTGCTTGCGTTGCATTACCGAGCGAATAAAGCAAAGTGCCCGAGCGAATAAGCGAGAGAGACAAGAAGGGTGGGTTAGGGTTGGGGTGGGGTGGGGGGAGGGGGGAATAAGGCGAAAAGGGGACGAGAAAGAGGATAGCCTAAGCTAGACGCGATATAGAGAGATGAGCTGAGCTCGTTTATCACTTGGCTACCGATAAATCAGTACAAGCGCGCGAGCGCTCTCTCGCCCCGGGAATGCTTTGCGGTTCCCCATCGCGTTAGAGAGCGCTTTACAAGAGGGGCTTGTACGGTATGGTTATACCTAATATACTGTGTATATACACACTTCTATAGTAGGTTAAGCGAGGGATGCAGAGCAACTGCCGCCTAGCAAAAGAGCGAAGGAGACAACGGGGGTTGGTCCCTGGGGTGCGGTTATCTCTCGCGTGTGTGTTATACCTATATGGGTGTACCGGGTGTACATTATCTCAGGAGTCCAGAAACAGCTCCGACGGATATAAATACTCGTGTAACTACATATGCGCGGCTCATAGCTGGGGCTCCGTACCGTCTTTCCCGTATTTCCAAACCCCCTCCGGACGTGCGCAACCCGAAGTGGGTGTGGTCGCTGAGTGTTTATAAACTGGATTAGGGGGTATAACGCGAGAGTTGTGTATATGGTTGGTCGGGGAGGATTCGTTTATACGTCGACAGGGTGTCAGGAAGGAACAACCCCGAAACAGCCGGCGAAGGGATCCAATCGTTCGGGAGGGATGAAATCTTCGCTGTGCGGAACATAGATGCGGATACGCAAACTCACCATGACGTCCGATTTATCCCACTGAATACTCGATTGCCAATCGTACTAATTGGATTGTAGGAAACGGAACAATGAGCCGCAATGAGGATTGGCCATTCGACATTGAGGACTCTTTAGGGGAGCAAACCAAGACGAAGGGTATCGATTATTCAGAGACACTTTTCTTCGATGTTGGTAGTCTTTTTTTATTTAGAAGTTCTAGAAATCTAGATACGAATTGAGGTCTTAGATACCTTATGCGCGGATTTCAATATCTGTTTTCAACCGGATGACGTCAATGTAGAAAAAAATCCAAAAGGCCTAATTTTCCAAAATGGCGGCAACTCAGAACCCGTTTTCTCTCGATCTACGATTCTAATTGAATTAACTTTCATGGCTATTTATAGTTATTGCAGATTTCTGGTTTATTTATGTTTGGAGGGTTGAATTCCATGTTGCAACCCGTAATTAAGCCTCCAATAGTGCATTTTTGGTCATATGAAGGCCCCAAATTCGGAAAATCAGGTTATACGGAGCTCTGCATACTACCGCTTTGTCCTTCCGATTCAATTTGTGATCGTTACACATTTCCGGGTTTATTTATGTTTAGAAGGTTTGATTTAAGGGTTCGTGTTGCAACACCAAACCAGTGCTAAACTTAAGTATTATCAGCCATAGAAAGGTTCCAAATTTGGACGACAATTTTACCCAAAGCTTAAAGTTGGCGGCTTACAGAAACATCTTCCCTCTCGTCGACACGAATGATTCGATCGATCGTGACCAATTTAAGCTCCCGGTCGGGCCATCAGGGGTGGCGATTAATCGAGCCACGCCTACCCCCAAGTATACCATATTCGAAGCGCGATCGTGCTGCTACTCGCGAAGCTTCCGAACAATGCACGTCTTGATCTACCCTGCCGATTGAATCGAGAAGCCCAAGCCACTGTAAAGCGTTTCATTGTGGTCGAATGTTATTGAGCCTCGAGAGAGATAGAGAGAGAGTCCACGTCTCTCTTCCTTTTCTCTCATTCTCCTTCCGTAGTATGTATGTATACATGTATGCATCGATGCTCAACGAGAGAGTAATAGAACGAGACACGAGGCCAATGAGATAGCGAGAGGTTTAACGAATCGTGACGAAATAGCTTCGAGGGATAAACAAGCGCGTCGGGTGTCGGTGAACGAGTGCGGCTTGCACTCGCTAACCCAGCACACGGATAAGATATGATAGTGCACACACTTTTGTTTAGGTCTTTTTTTATTTTTCCTTTTTTTTATCGCCGACGTACGAGAGTTAACGAGCGCCGAGCAAAGAGCTCGTAGAAGTGTTTGAGGATAACCTACCCGTTTTGCCAAGTATACAGGCCACACATTGGCTTCGGGGGGTATATCTCCTGCAACATTGAGAAAGGAGAAGACTCCGGGGAGTGGCTCGAGGGATGAATACCACGCCTATTTTCCCCTCCGCATTACCGGCAGTGGGGCTTGCAGAGCTCTGATTCGCTGCAGACCGGTTTTGCGGGTGCGGCTTGAATTAATTATTCTAAATAAGTCGTCGCCCTGCGGCGGCTGATTATAGAGTTCGCAGTGCCATAAATAGAACCCCCGTTTACCCAAAGGCCTCTCGCGCGCGCACACACGGCGAAACGAGCGAGACGGAGAATAATCGGACTGCGTGCCTGGCGCGCTCGATTCCACATCGTCGTTTTGTCCTTCTACCCCCTTGTGCTCCTCGATCCTGCTGCCTGATTCTGCCAAGCGAAAAAACCAATCTATATCCGCGCGCGCCGCTCACTCACGCCTGGCAAAGATCCGATTGGACCGTTTCTCTGGCTTCTTTCTCTTCACCTTCTTCTTCCTTTCTTTCGACGCTCGCCTTCGTCTGTCTGTATCTCTCTACGCTCCCGACGCGTGACTACGAGCTCTTCTACGTGACGGGACTTGATCTCAGCCACGAATTCCACCGAATCTTCGGAAGATTCAAATTTCTTTTGACTTTATGAAAAATTCTCGGAGCCGTTAAAATAAAGACTTTTTTTATATTGGTTTTACCTATACTAACTATTAGTTTTTTTAAATGGACATTATTTTCAGTAAATTTTGACCGCTTAAAAAAAAATTAATCTTCGTCTCCGAAAAATTTTTAAAATAAATCGAAGCTTCCGGTTCGAGAAAGCTGAATGGGATCTCCGCGTACTTTTATAATTATTCTAATAAATCGTCTTTAAGAAAAATATATCGAGTGCTTTTTTCATTATATTCGACAGTCTTTAGCTCTGTTTTGAGGATTTTTGAAATATTGATTGAAAAAGAACTATTAAAATGTTTCAACTTTGTTAAAATAAAACTGAAACTTTATAATACCACTTTCCGTTCCAAATGAATTTTATCGATCAACGAACGACTAAAAAATTCCATAAATGACTGTTTAAAAATATCTTATATTAATATATGTGATATATTAATAATACAATTTGTTATACAATAATATTATTATCTAATAGAATTAATATTGCAACTTGCAAAAAATAAATCTGATATATCCAAATATGTTTTCGTCGTAAAATTATATATAACGAATATATTTTTCGAAATATATATCAAATTATATGATCGATATATTAATATAAAAAAAAACGCCAAATTTCATATATTTCCATCGTATATTTTTTTTTTTATGTAAATTATTTTTTTTATCACCAAAAATACGAGAATCGTCCGAAAATGTCTTTCGGCTCGTAATCATTTCTTTTCGGTCGAAGAATTATAGAATTTAATCGCTCCTCGACTCGGACTTCTCTAAAACATTTGGAATTCTCGTGAATTCCTGAACAGCCGGCCGAGTATAGTGAGAGAGCTATGAAGAAGCACTCGGCGAGGAAAGTAAAAATATGTGGTATATGCTTCGGATGTTCCCCCTGCGGAGTTAATATCGGTGAGGCTACCTTCGATCTTGGCAGTGGAGAAGAAGTGGTTGAGAAACAGCTCTCTTCCCAGGGGGCTAGTTACAGACTCTTAAAACGCGATTCCCTATGCTGTTCGCGCTCTCCTGTGTGCGCGTGTGTGTGTACACGATACCAGTGCCTTCTTTATTCTCGTTTTTCATCGGGTTCCGAGTTGTGCTGATCATAGACAGCGCAAAGGAGTCGTTTTCAAAGATCTCGTCGGCGGCCGATGAGGACGTGGAGGAGGTTTCGTTCGTGCGCACCGGGGGAGAGAATTAAGCGGCTAGAGCACAGGGCCTGTTTATTTACGCGCCGCTTCGACCCAAAGCCTATACCGATAGCCTTCTTCTCGTGTTGCGCCGATCCTCGACGGAATAGAGCGGTACGAAGCGATACACTGTATAGGTGTGCGCACTGGCCTCGGGGCCCGCAGGCCCCGTAAACTCGTTCCGGGGGAACTCGCGGGGACCTACCACCACCACCTATCACCGGGGGCCCTGGATTCCTCCCCCCCCCTTCTCCTCCCTCTTTCCCCGTGAACTCCAACGGTTGATTCGCTGCCGGTAAAGGGTCGGGGCGTTACCGGGCCGAATGAACGCGGTTCACCTATGGATAATATACTTATTGATAAATTGACACGTATGCGCTGCAGTCAAAAGCTCGACGCGACTCCTTTTTTCATCGGCTCATCTCTTGTATCTCTATCTACATGTTGATGCTATATTGTTTGATGATTTTTTTTTTTTTTCGTCAAACGCGTTCACTGACGGATAGTGGAGAAATGTATTTTGCAGATATTTCTAAGATTCGATGTATAAAAAAATTATTTAAAAAAAATTGCATATTGAATTATCTTTTTATTATCCACGTGTATGTGTTACATTTTTCACAATAATTCGCGATTTGTCGTTTTTTTTTTTTTGAAAATATTTTTTTATTTTGTTTTATTTTCTATTATTTATGATATTACTTATAATAAAAAAAAAGTTAACTTTGAGAAATGACGAAATAATAAATAATTATTTTTCTATAGATTTTTTCAAAATTGAGCAAAAAACGATTAAATTGTCTACAACATATTTCGAAAAAAAAAAAATGGGTCGAACAAAAAATAACTATAACCAGTAGTCTCATTAAGCGCCGATTAGCTCCGGTACTCTAAAAATCGTGTGGGCATTCGTAAGAGTCGCTTCGACGCGTTGATTGCAACAAAAGTGACGTGAACAACCGCATTCATGATAATTATCTTAAAGTTTCCTTGCCGTGGATAGCGAGTGCCCGGATGGCAGCTACACGCAGGACAGAGCGAGAGAGAGAGAGTGAAAACAATTAGATAAAACAATTTGCATGCTAATCGACGGAAGAGTGGAGCAGCGGGAGTTGCAAGGCGCACACGCGCTTTTCATACATACGCTCTATGTATAAGTTACACTTCAAGCAGTGGTTGTGTTTTACTTTACAGCGGCAAAAGAGAAGTTGCCGATACGCGCAGACTTTGCGCAGCGCCGACCGAGAGCCATCTTGTTCAATTATTCAAAGCGAATCGCGTATCGCCCCGCGTAGCGTCCGCGTGACCGCTTTGTCACGAAACGTTAACTCTAACAGATTTTAATTATTATTAGTCATATAAGATTTAACGATGTTTCTTTTATACGGCTCGCGTGTTTCTAATGCGAGGGTATGCAACTTTAACATTTTTCCTATTGGCGTAAATCGCGCGGCGCGTATATGTATTTATATCGATGTATGTATGTACGCCGCGGATATTACTGCAAGAGGTGTGTGATACCAGGCAAACGCTTGCGAACGAAGCCCCACTGAGTAATAAGTGTACAACTCAGCGAAATCTAATATTTCCCACTTTCTTCGTCGAACACCAGAAACCATCCTTCGAAAGTGAATCTGATTACCCGCATAAATTTAAAAAAAATATATCGAAAAATATATTTCGCGATATATTGAATATATTTTCCGCGAAAAATGACGGACTCATAGCCGCATAAATAAAAAAAATATATCGCGAAATATATTTACGATATATCGAATATATTTTCCACGACGAATGACGGACTCATAGCCGCGTAAGTAAAAAAAATATATTGCGAAATATATTTACGATATATTGAATATATTTTCCACGATGAATGACGGACTCATAGCCGCATAAATAAAAAAAATATATCGCGAAATATATTTACGAAATATCGAATAAATTTTCCGCGAAGAATGACGGACTTATAGCCCCATAGATAAAAAATATATTTACGATATATTGAATATATTTTCACGACGAATGAGGGATTCATAGCCGTAGAAATAAAACAAATATATCGCGAAATATATTTACGATATATTGAATATATTTTTCACGACGAATGAGGGATTCATAGCCGCAGAAACAAAACAAATATATCGCGAAATATATTTACGATATATTGAATATATTATCCACTAAGAACAACGGACTCATACCGATATATCCGGATATATTTTGCAATATATTTCAGCAAATATATGTAACGAAATATCATTCATAAGTATCAAATCGATTTGGGAATCCCCCCTATCGTTTGCTCGGTTGTTCGGTCGATCCGTGCGGTAATTTAGAAATCATAATTTATTGATACGTTCGCTGAGTCGGACAGCTGGTTCAATAGAGCGACAAAAATCGTTGTGTGAGCCGCGCGACATCAACGAATACGATATAATAGAACGAGAGAATTTTTTCGTTAACCATTCAGCGGCATTTGGATTGAGCCGATGGCTTTAGCGCGAGAGGGATACTTCTGTGTTATATTCCGGGACGGAATGAACGTACCGGCGGGGAGAGAATGATCGTCGAATAAATTACGTCACAGTGAAGAAGACCCGAAAAAAAACAACATCTGCTGCTCGCGCTCACGTCGTCGGATAATACATTTGATCGACGGACGTTTCGGAACCGCGAAGTGAGAAAAAAAAAGAGAAACGAATTTAGACAATTCAGGGGGTGCGAAATGAGAGTAGCGTCGTGTGTGCAGCTAATGGCAGAGCCGCGAAGGGGTGGTAAGATATTCGTATGAAGCAATTTCACTGCGCGAACATCCGAGAGAACTGAAAAAATCCTTTTGGGATCTCCGAGATACGGCAATAGAGAGGGATGTTTGTTAACTCGAAGCAACGATGAAATTAACCCTCACGTGCGGTGTGTACAGTATAAATCGTGCCGAATCGTCGTTGTTGCTTAGAACTCTCGAAGCCTCTCTTTCGCGGGATAGAACAAAGAAAATCTTCCCTCCCCTGAGGGGACGAAGGTACCCCTGTGCCGCGGATCACCTCTGTGGTATCGCCCGTGTCTGGAATTATATCGCGTTGGGCGGTCTTCTTTCGTTGGCGTGGGAGGGGCGAGAAAGTAGGCGTAAACAATTCTCACAGAAGATCCCCTGGTAGTGGGAGAAATTTTATTTTTTTTCGGAGTGGGGATGAAATGATGTTTCTACCTTGCGCTATCGCCGCTCGTAAAATCGCAGTTTTTATCAACACCCCGTATTAAAAAAAAAAGAAATGCCTTAATATTTAAAACTTCGCATCGAAAAAAGGCATTCGAGTTCTCAAATTCTTATTTCAAGATGACAAATAATTTTTTTAACAATAAATTTTTTTTTTTAATTGCCCCAAATATTGCTCCGATTAAAATTTGTTTTACTCTTATGATTATTTTTTTTTTTTCAATTTTTTTGGGATAACTCCGCAGCGAAACTGTTTCGTCTCTCAAGTCCGCGGAAGTAGTGAATCGACTTTACCCTCCTGAGGGGTGAACAGACTGAGGATTTTTTTTTTCGTAGTGGGGATGTCGAGAGACGATCGAACTCCGTCCGCGAGAAACAATTTTTCGTGAGTGGGGATAAAGGAGGGGATCTTTTACCCTCTCCACGACGTTCAGGCTGAACGAAGAAATATATTGAACGGTGGGGAAGGCCGTTGCCTTCACCATTACAAGGGGGATAAAGGCGTATCCAGTGTCCAACGAAAATGGGGCGGAGCTAAAAGTTGTGCGAGTTAATAGAGATACAATCGAGGGTGTCTAGTGCCCGAACGCAGGCAAACCCGAGTGTAGGAGGAGTGAGTGAAACGAACGTCGACGGGGAGGAGGGTGAAGTAGCCGAGGCTAGCGGAGGAGGGAAAGCGGTAAGTAGGGACCTCGGGGCCCCCCTAGTTTAGACATCACCGAGCGACGGATGGACAGCCAGTCAGACCCGTCACGGCACTCGCTCGAGTACTCGGAAACCCTCGGGAAAACGCCACCACACTTCGACTTGTGGTGTTGACGAAAAATATATTTAAGTTTCTCACTGAGTGACCAACGGTCGAGAAACTATCGGAAACGAACAAATCCTCGCTAAACTCGCATCCAGTAACAGGCGAAAGTGCACAGGACGAGTTAAAATTTTCCGTAAAAAAAAAAAAAAAAATACACCAGTGATTTTGAAAAAAAAAAAAAGTGTTGTGGGTCAAAAAATTAATCATCAAAACTCACGCCATGAGTCTCGATTAGTTCATCCGGAAGATTAGCCCCGAAGAATTTTCATCTTAATTGTGTCAAAAGCGACAAAAAGGCAATAAACCATAATGAGCGTTGCCCTGGCAACGATGGAAAGTTCTTACGGCCTTCTGTTAGGCTTGGGCGGTCATCATCATCATCATCATCCATTGCGTCATCATCGTTATCCTCATCATCATCATCATCATCATCAGCCGCGTACGATGCGTTCGCCATCACCGATAATGCCGGGCGTCAGTAGTCACGTGGTTGTTGGTTCGCCGGCTCTTCGTCAGCCGATGATTCATCATCATCATCATCATCATCAAGAGAATGACGAGGATAGCGCGGCCTTGAGATTCAGCGTTGTCAACATTCTGCGTCCGGATTTTGGTAGAGATGCGATTCTGCGGACGGGAGTTAAGCGCCCCTGTCCATCGCCTGTGCGTCCGAGCGTTCAACTACCTCGTCACAGTCCACTTCCGGTTGCGCGTGATCTATCAATCGGTAACTCGAGCACGAGACTGATTTCGCCACTCTCGCCGGCTTCCTCGTCGGCAAGTTCGATCGTTTATCCACCCTCGTCGCAGCATCATTCGCGAAACGATCGCGAAAGCTACGGAAGTCAACGCGGCGGAGGTTCAACGTCACCGATACTCGCACGTCACTCAGGCGGACTCAGCAGAAGCGGAAGTCTCGAAAGTTTGGCGAGCAATCGCAGCTCAGTTACCGGCTGTTCCGTCACCGGCGCAACTTCACTGTCGTCCGCTGCGTCGACGATTGGATGCGGAGAATCCGTCAGCGGCGAGAGCGTCGCTTCTTCGAGCACTTCCGGTAGCACCGGAAGTGGACAACAAAACGGCAGCAACGGACAGAGGCAATGGCCGGCTTGGGTATACTGCACGAGATACTCTGACAGACCATCTTCCGGTTAGTTGAATTTTATTATATCGATATATATATATACATATATAGTGTTTTTTACTGAGCAATTCTTCAACCGGTTTTTAAAATTTTTATTTATGAGGTTACAACTTTCGCGTACATTCTATTTTTTCGGGATAAGTATATAACAAAAAAAGGCATAAATAAACCGGAAATTAAAATTTATCGACCACATGGAAAAAAAGTAAATGCAAAAAATATATTAAAAATATATGAAATTCGATGTTTTTATATAATGAATATATATTAATCATATAATTCCCTATATATTATAATAATATTAATATTATCAACAATATTTGGTATAATATATTTCCGAAAATATATTCCTAATATCGTATTTTTCGGGAAAAATATATTTGACATATTTTAATATATTTTTCGTCACGTGGTCTAAAATAAATAAAAATAATGAGGGTAAAGCTTTATCGCTATAGGAAAATAATTTAAAAAAAGATAAACGAAGTGTATGCAAACATCGAAAATTACAGACTTTAGTCGACGCGAGTCGGTACTGTAGAGAATTTTATCGTAGGGTTGCGTATTTATAGACGGAAATCAGAATACTTAATTCCGATCTATGCGAATAGGTTTTTTAAAACTATTTTATTCATTTAACTACGGAGACTTTTGCCCAAGATACACGTTCCAGTTGTTGTATTGGATTATGCATCGTCCGTGTAGACGGTATGCAATTTAGTGAAGAGGTCGCGGGCGACACCCCGCAGCCTAGATTCTGGATACTAAAGACTGAACTACAAACCAAGTTTTTCGCGACGATGCTTATGGACATAGGAAGTTATAGAGTTCATCGTTGGGGTTAACTTACCGCCCACTTGAATTAACCACCTGATAAGTTCGCATGCCACCAATTTTATCCTTCGTACCTACTTTTACCCTTTCCGCGATCTTTTTCTCATATATATAGACATTTTTATGTATATATATATATAGACATAAAATACGTAACATATGATTTATATGTACATATAAGGATAGGGTAGTTTCTCCTTTTTATTATCAACCCCAGAATTCAATGACCCCCTCTTGAACAAATATTTCCGATCTCCATACATGCATACGTGCGCGCGGTGTGTCAAAGATTCGTTTAATCAGCGATGAAAAATTTATCGCCTCGTTGTATATTATACGGTCGCGCAATTTATCGGATAAATTATATCTTCGTGTCGTGAGCGTTTGCTCTCTCGCGCGCACGAAACGATAAAAGCCGGTTGAACGCGCGTGCTGGCAAACCCGAGTACCCGGACCTTCTTGCGTATACATGCTTTTTCCGCACCGCAATCGGGGGAGAATTTACGCGATGCGCGTACTTTTCGACTGCGTCATACCGCGAAATATCGTAACGATAATCCCGAGTAACGGTTAAAATCTCGGAATTTAAAATCGCAATGATTTTTATGATGAATGAATGAGTATCCGAAATTCATGGATTTTTTTTTTTTTTTTAATATGAAAAAAAAAAAAAAATTACAAATTCGATGTTTTTATATAATTAATATATTAATCGTAGAATTTCGTATATATTTGGGGATATACACTGTGAAATATATTTAAAATATATTATTTTCCAAAAAAAAAAAAATTAGACATATAATCCAATTAATTCGTTAAAAACTAATAATCGGTAAAAAAAAAAACGAACGGCGTAATAATTTCGAAAAAAAAAAAAATCTTACGAACGCCGTTTAGCGGTAAATCGACGACTGGTACATACGCGTCAAAGTTAACGATATATTGTTGCGGTTCGCGAGAAGCGACATAAGGTTCCGGTGCTTATTTACGAGAAAAAAAAATAAGCGTAGTCTTCGTTTGCCACTTTTTTAAAATTATACCCTGTAACCGAACGTAATTACAAGCCGATCAATGAAAAATTCACGAAGTGTAACCCCCCTCTCTTCGTACTAAAATGTCCTTCCGGCTGAGACCCTCAACAAGACTCCGGCGCTACAGAAAAGGGGGTGGGGAGGGGGTGAAGGGGGGCACCTGATTATACCATTTTCATGACAATGTCTGTCAGTCTGTCCGTAGTGTATCAATTACCGTTGTATAAGGAAACGCGCCGAGCATTGTTGGTAACAATTTTAAATCGCGATTCAACAGTAACGCTGATTGACGCGAATGAGAATTAGAGTCTTTACATTTGTAGTACAGTTCGTTGGTTTTCCGTTTACCCATAAAAAAAAAAAAAAAAGAGGTAAGCTACATTGTTGTCGGAACTATCAATTATTCCGCGAGTAAAGAGATACAGAGGGTCGAACGGACATACAAAGTATAAGGTCTCGACGACGTTCTCCGCATTGTCGTTCCGCAGTTGTCTCGGTTCTCGCTGTCGCATAAATTCCACGGAGTACTGCTACACGTTATTAATAAATACGAAGGGGGGGTGGAAGACTCGTAACGAGCGGTCGAGTAGACGGTTCGATTGTTACAAAGTATATTGTACGTACGATATATATCCGCAGGCGCGCGTGTATCTGACGTTCGTATCCTTTCCGTGCGACATCGAGAGACACGCGCATACGTTCGTTTTCCCACAACTATCAAAGGGGGAATCCCCGCCCCGTGCGATTGTTACTCCGAACGGTTTCGCGAGACCGATTGACGAGTGTAATAGCGACAACCCTATCTCTTCGATGGTTAAATAATTCAAAGTCTTGTGTCTTGTCGTTAAAGCTGAAACTAAACGCCGATTTTTTTTTTTTTTTTATTACAGGACCCCGAACGAGGCGAGTGAAACGAACGTCGACCGGCGAAAAAATCGCTACACCGGAAGAGAAGAGACCGAGAACGGCGTTCAGCGGCGAACAATTGGCGAGACTTAAGACCGAATTCGCGGAAAATCGGTATCTCACCGAACCCCGAAGGCAGCAATTGTCACGCGAACTCGGTCTCAACGAGGCGCAGATAAAAATTTGGTTTCAGAACAAACGCGCGAAAATCAAGAAAGCGAGCGGTCAAAAAAATCCTCTCGCATTGCAATTGATGGCGCAGGGTCTGTACAATCACTCGACGGTACCGGTCGACGAGGACGGCGAGGAGATCCCAAATCCCGAGGATCAATCGGTCTAAATCGGCAAAAAATCGATCGAAATCGGCAAAAATCGGCCGAAATCGGCAAAAAATCGGTCGAAATCGGCAAAAAAATCGGCCGAAATCTGCAAAAAATCGGTCGAAATCGGCCGAAATCGACAAAAATCGAAAAAAAAAATTTTAATAATAATACAGAACTATTTATTTCACTGTAAATATCGTCGCTGTGAATATATTAGCCGATGCTACGTACTGTACACATTTAATTCATAGAAAAGTAACGCGTAGGAAGAACGAAGAAGAAAAAAAAAAACAACAGATATATATATAAAGACGAAAAATAGAAGTTATAGATATGTATATTATACGAAAATGTTATTGTAGTTGTAGATTGGCATCGATGTAAATATATATCATTTCATCTTTATATCCATCACGGTATTATTATGTAAAATCTTCGACTGCAAGGAATATATGCTTTACGAAAGAAAAACGATCTCATATTTTGTAAATAGTATTATTATTATTATAAATATAATTATTGATGTAAAATAGTGATTTTTAGTTGAAAACAACGATTGAACACGTGTAATCGTGTCCCAGTGCTTTCTCGTGGCGATTATATACGCAATATATATATTATATGTATATATATATATATATCTATATATAATCATCGAGTACATCGTAATGATGATTAAAGACACAAATTCAATGAAATTTTACTTTGTTTTATTATTTAATTTCCTTTCCTTTACCTTTTTTCGAATTTTCCTTTTTTTTTATTGAAACAATTTGCCGATGGATACATATGATTAATATAACGAATAGGAAAACCGGGAGCCAAGTGTAACCGAGCGAAACGCTCGGCGACTATGTCGCACGGGTCCCGGAATCGCTAATTATACGTTCGGGTGGGCGTGCCACCGGGTTTGCGATCCGCAGAGCGCTGGGAGAGATACTTCGTCTTTCTCTCCCTCTCCCTTTTTCCATCCACGGTCCATTTTCCGGTGACACATTGCCGCAAGGTTCACGCGCGCGCGCGCCAACGAGTGAGCAAACGCCTGCGGTAATTGATCCCGAATTAACGAGGAACCCCTTTATCCTCAGTTGAAACAGCGTGACGACTGACAAATGAACGGCGTCGATTATACTCCGGACCACTCGAGCACCAGACACCCGACGAGTGTTTGGTCGTTTTTTCTGTCATCACCGAAATATTCAAACGCGAGAGTCGCGCCGAGATTCACGGTGAAATCCTAAGAACTAATTGCGTCGTAGTATTTTTTTTTTCGATGTTGCGGCGTTTTGGAAAAAATCAAAAAAATTAACCATTTTTTCCGATAATATCGATACAAGTTTCAGAGTCAATTTTTTAATAATTATTTCTTGGCGAATCAATTATTTTTTTTATATTAATTCAATAAAAAAAAAAATATGATATTAATATTTAATAAAATTGTTATTATTTATTTATTATTTATCTATAATAATTTTCGTAACATATTATTAATTATGTAATTTTACTTTATTTTATTTTATTTATTATTTTCCATGAAACAATACATCGTGAAAAAAAAAATACGAGGAAAAAAGAAAAAAAAATCGCAATACTTATATTTGGGGTTTTCGTAATAATTTATTTTCCGGTACTTAAGTATCGTTTTAATCTTCAAAATTGTCCCTAATGCACCAAAACGCGAGTCCTCTAACGAGAATAACGTTTTGCCGCATCTGCAATAATCGCAGCTGCAGCAACTTAAGCCAAAAGCCGCGTTTCTTCCTCGTTTGCCACGGAAACTTGTGCAGAGGGGTGGGGTCGGTTCAAAAGGGTCATGAATACAAAATCGTTTGCGTCCCTTTCCCTCGTCGTATTTAACCCCGAAAATTCGTAATTACAGGAATTTCTATGCCGACCGTGTGGGGTCGTGTGTTTGTGTCTCGTTCCGCGGAGAATTGGGCGAATGCTTCTGAGGGTTTTAGGGGATGCGGAGGGGGATAGTGAGGCAGGCGGGGGTTGGATTATGCCGCGGGGGTGGCCAGCGGAGGCCGCAAGGATCGCGCGATAGCCATTAGGGGTCTCCGGACGTAGCCGCACCACGCAGTGGCTCACTAAATTTTCACTCGTACCGAGAGAGTGCACCCCTCAGGCACCTTGCGAACCGCAAATTAATGGCTGACACCCCCCCATACAGTTCTGACTCTTGAGGGGGTGGTTGGGGTGGTCGGTCGGTCGCACTCTTGTTTATCGCGCAATCCATACGCTCTCGAAGCTCTGGTATGAAGCATCGTACGCGGAGTTAAGAGGAAACGGAAACTTACTATTCCTCTTGACTCCGCACTGTAGTGAGGGGTTTTCCACACTACTCTGCGGCTCTCCTTGAGAACTAAGCTAAACCGAAGTCTTGGAGACTTGACCCGCGGAAACGAAAACCACGAGAAGCCAAGAGAAACCTCTATACCCTCTCGTAAGGCACTCGCAACGAGAGAGGATCGTGCGGTTACTCGAAGGAAACTTCACAACTCGAGATGAGTCGACATACATAGGTGTCTGCGTCGGGTCTTTGATCGCAGTGTTGCAACTCCAAGAATGAATTATTAATCGCGTTAAAAATAAGTTACAAAGTACCTACGGGTATCAAATATAATGGGATTTACATAAAAAGTTCTTTATTCGGAGATCAAGAAAAGTTTAGAATTATAAAATTGTAACAATATACATCGAAATTCGATAGGATTCCAACGAAAGGTGTCCGATTTCTCGAAGACTTCCTTTCGCTTTGTAAAAAAATCCTTATTAGTTTTTTTTTTAAATATTGCATATTATATACCCTCTGTATTTTCCCGAGCGTTGAAAAGCCCAAAAATTACGAAATAATCAGATCCTAATAGCTGTTTTCATCAGATGTATTTTAAATTTCATTTCAGTTTTACCAAAATTTACGAAAATTCCGCGAAAAAAAAAAAAAAAAAAATTCTTTCAAAAAATGCCATTAAAATCGTAAATTTTTACGAAACTAATAAAAATTCGTGAAAATATCGCATTATATTTTTCCTCGAATTTCAAAAATAGGTTATCCAAAACGCTTTGAGATGCCCTTATTACCCCGCGTATCGAATATCCGGCGAGTCTGCCGCAGTCTTTTCTGCGGCAAAGCGGCGCATAACGACGACAAGAACGAAATTAAAGCGCGTGGGTGTGCGTTCGTATGTGTAACAGCGTTCATAGTACGAAAGTACGGTACAGAGAAGCGCGCGATATAATTTATCGCCGCGGGTTTTCGGAAATCGCGAGGGTTTGTGTGTCGTCTCATCCAAAGAGACGAAGTCTTTCGCTGTATGTTTCGGCGAGTGTCGCGCCTCTAACAAGAGCAAACAAGCTTCCCGAAACCAAAGATGAAAAAGGAATTAAAGGAAGAAAAGTTGAAGGTTGTCCTATAGATCGCAACCGTCTATAGATCCCTCGAGAGTTCCGCGCGTCCCAAGAGCCCAAAGAGACGAACCCACTTAGCTGCGCGTAAATGTGTCTCTCGTATGATCTCTCGACTCCATCTTCCTCTGTTCTGTTAGCTCTTCGTGCAGATGTCTCATCATAGATCACTGCTAAAGCACAAACGCCTCAACTACATATATATACATATATTTCTCAGCGCTGTTCATGTATACTACGCCCGCCTTCAGCGTACCGTGTCTCTTCGAATATTAAAACGAAATTGGTAAGCGCTGCGGCGGTTCCGCCACATAACGCAAGAAAGACAGAAAATCAAAAGGCCCCCTTAATGCACAGACGAATGGAAAAGCGTCAGCGAAGCGTTTGGCAATCATTGCTTAAGGGTAGAAAGTTTCCGGCAGAGTTGAGACTCATTCGTCGTATTCCTATTGGACTTATAGCCGATTTCTCGAACGCCAAAGACGCCCCGAAGACCATCAGCGCGTCTTCGGGATCTCCTTCGTCGTCTGCCTTTAGCATCCTCTGTCCGGCAGCTTTTTAGGCTCTTTTGCGCTGCCAAACGGACCAGTGGCAACCTTTAAACTATGTGGTGTTATGCTGTATTGGGTTTATATATACTGTGTTTTCTCCTCTTCGCTCGATCGTCAAGGGGTTTAAAACGCCGAAAGACAGAAGCGCGCTACACGGTCGCGATCTCCTACCATCGTCGTCGTCGTTGGTCGTAACGTGTAATTGGCGGAGCTGTGAACGCGATATTAGATCCTCGTTATCCTAACGAGCTGAAATACCCGAAGCTAAAACTGTACACGCCTCGCGAGAATATCTGTTGCGCTTGCAAAATCTGTCGAGGCGTTTGACTGCGTTAGCGAGAGAAGGCGCGTTAGAGGTGTGCGAGAGAAATGGAAAGCAGAAGTCGAAGAATCGGCGTGTTGGTAGACTGAGAGTGAACGTTAACGGTGAGAAAATCCATTGCGGCAACGTAGCAAATGCGGCGAAACTTAACTTGGACATCGTGAATCGTTTAGCAGATTCTCTCTTTCTACGAGAACTTGTAAATCCCCTCTCTCGCCTTTCTCTGTTGGTTGGTTACCTTTAATTTCCGTTTTTCTCCGTGTAGACGTTTTGTACACTCGACTATAGCGGCGGGTTTTGCTCCCGTAGATAATCCGCGCAGTTGCCAATTAATCTTTTGAAGCATTGCGCGGCTCTGGACTATCATCGACTTGGCAAGAATTCTAAACTGTGTATATGCTGTATATATGTATTTGTAGACTACATATATACATATATATGGATATAGTATCGGTTGACCGGTGTCGATAGATCACAATTTACGATTTTCATTGATCAATTACATCGCGATATCTAACCACATCTCTTGCCGGCGAGGGAGGGGGATACGTATGCGCGGATAGTTTATAACTCTAATCATCCGCGCAGCCTAATTATATAGTATATCGATATACGGTGCACAGAGGGTAATTACAATATTTACACTGTCTACGTACCCGAACGCTCGACAGTACTCATTCGGACATTTCTATTTACTATTCTGCGAATCTTAATTGATTCATTTTCTGATAATTCGAGACAAGAATTTTAGGTTAGAAATGCGAAACATCGATTTTATCGATCTTAAATTTCAGTCCTATACAATTGACTCGGTATTTTTCGCCGCTGTAATATCGAGAAATTCCATTTTTTTTTATGATAGAAAAAGATCGGAAACCTTGAAAACTTCGTAAAAAAAAATCAATTATAGGGGAAAAATGATGGGGTGAGAAATCTCACGGTAGCGCTCTGAAATCAATCTTTTCCCCCCTTTTTCGCAATCCCGCTGGAAGTTTAAGGAGCGAAACGACCGAGAGAGAAGCTCCTACTCTTTCTGATACGAGTGCGGACCGCGCGAGCCGAAGTAGTGACCGTGTTGTTCTCGACGGTGGTCGGACGGTGGAGAGGGCGGCAATTCGCGGGCGTCTCGTTTCACGGTTCACACAACGAGGGGCACACACTCGTTCTGCACGTTGGCGCAGTTTAAGGGCATACGAAAGTATATATATGTGGCGGGAAGATGGGGCAAAATGAGCC
This sequence comes from Cryptus viduatorius, assembly GCA_964006125.1. Lineage (NCBI taxonomy): Eukaryota > Metazoa > Arthropoda > Insecta > Hymenoptera > Ichneumonidae > Cryptus > Cryptus viduatorius. The sequence goes on from OZ023226.1 coordinate 6,595,416, forward strand.
ACCGGGGGAAAATGGTCGCGCAGCTCTAATTTTGGGGCAAAACGGACCAATCCTAAAATTGATGATGTTGTTTAAAAGTACGATTTTCAAGTTCCTTTCCATTATTTTTAATATCAGGAAATTCATATTGTCCAACGAGAATAGGTCGTAAATTATTTATAATTCATATTTTCGATTTTTTTTTTTTAACAATTAATTATGGTCCATTTTGCCCCGATTTTTTTTTTAATCTCAATACTATAAGAGGCGTGAAAAATCAATTTTTTTGAAAAGTCGCGGAAAAGTGTTGCATATATCGAAATTTTCTGAATTGCTGAGGCGGTCCATTTTGCCCCATTTTTTTTTTATGTACAATATACATATATATATATCTCAAACAAGTGATGCTGTATAGCGAAGTACCGCGCCGCGAAGCGAAACGTGTAAGTACGCGAGAGAAGGAACGAACTATACGGTTCTATAACACAGTCGTAACGAAAATGTGAAAGAGTCGAGGATAGTGTGCGCGATGCAGCAAGAGCAGAGCGGCCCAACAGCGGCAGCGGCAGCGGCAACAGCAGCACGGGGCTATTGGAACGCGCGGGCCTCTGAGAGTAGAGTAGAGAGACCACCCAACGCGATCGCGCGCCGGACTTCGGGCATCGAGAAGGTATGAGAGGAGGACAAGGGGGAGGAGGGGGGAGGGGAGCGAGAGAAGACGAATGGAAAGTTCGACGATGGGAAGCGAGACGAAATGAGAAACGAGAGGAGAGAAGAAGACGAAGCGAGAAAGACGACAACCGGGCATCTGGGCGAGGAATGCTTGTTCGGTCATTAATGCTCCTCGCTATGCACACTCCTTATGGATCTGACCAAATCAGTGACCGATTGCCCTCATCCCCCTCTTTACCCTTCTTACTCCTTTCTCCCCGCGCTGTTGCTCACCTCCTCGTCTCTTCACTATTCTTAACTCTTTCTCCGCTTCGTTTATATTCTTTACCGAGCTCCCGAGACGCCTTTTTTTTTTAAGACTCTGTCGAAGGTTCGAAGAAAAATTGAACATTTCTTATCCGCAATTAACCCTTTTTGGAGCTGAAGGGATTGTTATAAGTCGCCGATTTTCATGCGATCTTATCGTCCAGATTTGCAAATATTTTTAAGAAGCTCTCATTATTGGTGCATTTTTTTATTTTTGGGGGATTATTTATTCCCGAAATAGCGCTTTTATTAAACAAGACGCATATTCGAATGAAAAAAATCAGCGATCATTTTTTTTTTTTTTTTACAATACAATTTTTTTTTTCACGAAAATATTTGTAAAATCAAAAATTATCGATGTATTTGTAGATTTTCAAGAAATTATTTACCGACAGAGTAACGTATTCATTGCACAAAAAAAGTATTTTCGTCGAGAAAATCAAAGATTAAAAAAAAAAATTCCGTCCAAACCGATTTTTTTAACTTTTAAAACGACACTCCAGTTTCACCCTCTTCGATCCTATCAAATTTCAGTGATTTGCCAATCGGCGAATTTCCCAATCACACTGACGATAAAGTTTTATTCATCCCTCGGAGGGGATTAATTACGTCGGGTGAAGTGAGCGTTGGAGTAATTATCATGGTAGCGGAGTTGAGCGCAGTGTCCGGGAGGGTAGCATAGGTATATCGCCGCCGCCAAGAGTGCCCAAGAGCCAACGAGGAGAGCCGGTAATTAAATTCTTTGCCGAGGCAGAACGATACCGGAATGCGCGTTGAGAGAGGCTCTTCGGATGGGTGAGACACGACGAAACGCGGGAGGAAGGAGGATGTAGAAAAGAGGAGAGGGGAGGGGGGAGGGTTGGTGCCGAGAGAGGTAAGGGGAAGGTAGGCACGAGGGCGGTTCTCTCGTAATTAAAAGAGAAACCTTTAGTTTTTTGCTACCCCCGTGTTAGGTCTTCGTGCCCTGGCAATTAAAAGAATATGGAGCCGTAATCGGGTGCCTCCCCCTCCATCCCTCTTTGACTCGCTATTTTCTCTACTTTTTTGATTCCGGACGCGTTCCTATCGTAAAAAAAATACCAACCCCCGCGTTATTATCTTCAGCAGAAACTCGACGACACGATCGTTGCTTCGACTATGCTAATTTTCGTCCATTTTCCTCAGACAGCAATAGCAATAGATACGAGGGAGGCGACACGGGAATAGAGAAACACAAAGAGATCACGTATTTTTACAATTCTCGAAACGTGTGCGTACACTCTCACGTAAAGCTCGCCAATTGAAATAGTTGAGAATAATTACCGTTTGAAAGCCCACCTCCCCCTCCGACGCACCCCCTCCACCCCCGCACGCCTCCCTCCGCGCTCTCCCTCTGTAAAAGTGCCCGGACTTCGCGGATCGTAAGGGAGGGACACCGATGCCACGGACAACCGCGCTTATTCAGCTTCCCTACGGGGGTGCGAAATCCACCCTCGTCAACCCTCAGACCACTGCAAATGTGCCCCACCAAAAGAGCTACTCGCGGAAACGCGCCAACACCGCACACCTCCCTCTTGTCACTCCCCCCGCTGGACTCTCGTGGCGCGACCAATGGCGCGAGAGAGAATTTCACTCCTTCACTTTACGATTATCTGGCTTGCCTTTCTTTTATACAACGAGAACGACGGGAATGTTGAAAACATTTTTTTTTTTTTTTTCGGTGTACGGAACACACCGAAGTCAAATATTATTATTGTTATTAATATCATTGATGATATCATTTTCAATTTATCTTCGACAAGTCACGTGACATTTTTTTAATTTCTTGCCAAGGGATGCGAGGGGTGCAAAAGTCAAAACTCGCCGCGGGTTAACCTGCGTCTGCACCTCCTCGGCGCACCCCATCCCCCGAGAAACACAGACACACATACGCAGGGGGTGGGGGGTTGCGCGGCATGTTTATTTAAGCCAAAGTAATTTGATCAAAAATTTAATCAAGTCGGATTTTTGAGCGACACACCCGCGTACCCCGGCGCGCTTGACTGCACGTTCGGAAGCGCGACGAATCGGTCACGCTCGCTCGTCGTCGGGCAATAAAACTCGACAGAGACAGAGGAGAGATGAAATTTTCTCGCTTCACACCACTGTTTGTTTGCGCGCTTAAAGTGTCGCCCCCTCCCCCCACAATCCCTCCGTTCTTTTATCTCCGCGGCACAAACTCCTTCTGTGCTTCGCGGCACATCTTTTCCTCTTTTTTGTATATTAAAAAAAATCGATATCCCGCGCGTACAAACGAGTAAATTTTTTTACCGAGTTTACATATCAACTTTAATGAGCCGCTCGTAAAAAGACCTAAAACCTTCGAGACGACAGCAACGCGATCGAAAGCCCGAAGAAAATGTGAATAAAAAGGTGTAAAATCATTTTTTTTTTGGTAATTAAAAAAAAAAGTGTAAATAAATAATGAGCAAATTTAATTAAATTAAATTAAAAAAAAATTATAAATTTTATTTTATTTTATTTAATAATCGTAATAATACATTTTTACATTACATTACACAGCACATTTTTTTTTTATGATTTTTTTTTTTATAGTCGATCTTTTTTTTGGCGAACCAAACGCGAGCGTCAATTTACAAATTTTTTTTTTTTTTTCGCGTAATAAATGAGGCAAAGTTCGACCGATAATTGAAGTAGAATTTAAGGATTCGCTACGACATTGATACAATTTGCTTTTATACTCCGACTCGACTGTAGACAACGTGCTTACAGAGGAGTTTATAGTTTTCCTTGAGTGGTATGAAAAATCCTTTTCGGTAGAAGAGCCGCTGCTTAAAACCGGAAAGTGTTGGAGTAAACGATATACCCCAAGAGCTGTCGGAGCTGTCGGAGTTAAGAAAATGAAAGGTTTCTCGCACCCCTAGGCACGTAGAAAAAAAAAACAAACACTTTTAGTCTGAGCCGTTTCTGCAAAGAAATAGGAGCAAAGGTTTGGGGGGGTTGAAAGAGATACTTTTTGCCAGCGAAGGGTTGCGAGAGAGCGCGACTAGTTAATTAAAAAGAACAAAAAAAAATACCGAGAAAGTACGTTTTCTCCCGTTGGAGGGTTGGCCCCTCAAACCAACACGAACTCCGAAAAAAAAAAAAAAAAAAATCGAAAGAATTTCAATCGAAGCAAAACTCGAAAACTGCGATGACTGGCAAAAAAGAAAAATTCTTCAAACTCCAAAGAGCAATTTAAAAACTATAAAAAAAGCTGCTGGCAACACGAGATAAGCTGCTCCTTCGGGAGAGTGGAGGGTTGTAAAGACAGCGAAGAGAATGAGAGAATCCAAGAGTAGGATAAAAATAGGGGATGAGATGCGAGTGTTAAAGTGATAAAGGGCATTCCACAAAGTGCAACGCAATTTCCATGTAACATACGGTTGCGTATATACAGCATATACTATATACCCAATACTTCACTCACCCTGATATCCTTTTTCTCCATCTCGCTTGTGCTCGTGGACCCCTTTTTCGTGCTTCCAGCTCATTGGCATTCACCCCTCGGCTCGGTTCGCCGAGCTACGATAGTAAAACGTTTCGTACGATAGCTACCTAGTCCCGGAGTGCGAGATACACAAGTCATGCACTTCATCGCCCGTTTCAATTCATCGCGTGCGGTTATTTAATCAAACATCTCGTCGGCAATGCGTGTTCCGACCCTATACCGATTTTCGTGTTGCGTTGGTTCAGATCGGAGAGGGTCGCGACCCTTTTTCCCATCGCTGGTCCGATCGAGAGGAAGGTGGAGGGAGTTAGGGAAGAAAATACCCGCAGAATCCGAGATCCCGGTACACAGGGTGGTTTAGCTGAAGGCAGGGTTAGGGGTGGTAGGGATGATAGGGGGTAGTCGGGGCGATGGCCAAAAACAACCCCCACGAGGCCATAATAGTCACTCGATTTGCACAAAGCTACTTGTCGGCTGCCAGGATCGTCGGTAGTGCGGGTGCGCGACAGGGTTGTGAATAGTCAGTGTGGCTTACACCCCCTGATATCGGCTACGGTTCGTAACTGTGCCGACACTTACTTTTCCGGCCATTTGTTTCGACGAAGGGACACTCGAAGGGATCGAAAGCATTGTATACACCGACCAGTGATTATTAACCCCCCGGGGGTGAATATCGCGAGGGGATGAAGTCTTGAAACAATATGCCACTTGCCGGAATCCTCGACTGACTGCGAATAATTCGATGATCAATTGGGGGATGAAAGAAAAAAACTTTAGTAACGAAATATAGTGATAACTCAGATAGGAATTTAATATATGCAAAAAATATATTAAAAATATATTAATTTCGTCGTTTCTACATAATCGATATATTAACCGTATAATTTGTTAAATATTTCCAGAAATATATTCATGATATTTCATATTTTGAAAAAAATATATTTAATATATCACAAATCTATTTGACGATATATTTCCTCGTGGGTTACTAACCACAATTACAATAAAATCCCGCGACGTCATTCGACAATTCACAAACGATTAATATTTCTCGACGACAAGCGCGATGACGATAAGAAACGAAAAAAAAAAAAAATAAATAAGAAATAAAATAAATGAAAGAATAATAATAAAAATACAAAAGAGAGAGACGGAACTTTGTAGAAGAAAAATTTATCGTTTGAACTCACGGGTGAGAGAAAGAAAGACGAGTCACGGTTGTCGCCCGAGTGCTTTGCTCTCCTGTGGTTATAAGCCTCACTATGGTGGTTCGTTGCAGATACGCGAATGGGCTTTAGCCCCGTACGGTGCGCCGGTCGCCGTAGGGCCGTAAGTCACGCCATCGCTCGCGGACGCGTATACTCCTCGTTGTATTCGTTACGTACTTATATATACCCTTCTCTACCTTCACGTAGTTCCGGCAAAGCGTGCGAGAGCTTGTAGATCCTCGGCGTTCTCTTTGTTCCCGCGAGATTGCCCTGTCGCGATTATAATTAGTAGCCGAGACATTAATAAGCAGCTTTGTCCGGCAATTACCGATCCGCGTTTGTTACCGACAGTCGGTATCAACGTCTTTCCCATTCCGAACGCTTCCGCCGCTATTACGAAAAACTGGACGACGAAATTATTAAAAAATTGTTTAAAAAAAGAAAAACAAAATGGCCGCAATATATAGTATATATTTTCGGCATATACTTTTTTCCGCGTAAGACATTCGGCAAAATTTCATCACGATACGCGAGGCAACGAATCAGCGATGAAAGATCGCGAAAGCGTAAAAGAAGCGTCATATCCTCCCCCACTCAGCGGTGAGGAGAGACCACACGAATGGGGTGGGTGTGAGAAATCGTCGGGAAGTAAAGAAGAGGGAGATTCAGAGAGGCCTCTCCGGCTCGGCGAAGTGTAAGTTATGGTTTATGGTACCAGCGGCGATGATCTATCGTCGTGGTTGCCAGACCGCGATAGCGTTACATATCCTCCGGTGTATAGGGGTGTATATACATATATATATGTATGTATAAGTGAGCTTCAGCGTTGCTTGCGCCTCAGTACGTATATATAGGTCTCTGTATACGAGGCGTGGATATATATAATAGCGCAATGGGTTCTGTACGTTTTGCGATATCTATAGCCAAAGCACCAAACCCCATTACGGAGGCCCCTGATGCCGGGACACGATCTCCGACGGTATGAAGCTTTTCTCTCTTGTGCCCTGAATTCAACCCTCTCTTCGGCCCCCAATGGCCGAATCACTATATGGATAAACGCCGATGCTGTTGGACACAATCCTTTACGGTGACGACGACTTTTTTTTGTTTCTTATCGCTCGCGAAACAGTTGGAAACGCGAATTAGACGCGAGAAATTATTATAATATGTTAAAAAATGTATACTTTATATATTTGGCCGTGTTACGTTATTTGTTTTGGAAAAAAACTACTGAAATTAAAAGAAAGAAAAAAAAATAAAAAAAAATTGTTCAGTATGTCTCAGTCGATATTATCGCAAAACTTCGATCGAATTCGTTTACCGCGGAAAAAAGTATATGAAATTCATATTGTCTATGCAATTTTTGTGAATTAATTGAAGTGACGATTTTTTTTTTTTTTTCACGTTTTTTCATCGCTCCGCAACGGTTCGAAAAAAATCGCTAATAAAAAAAATGTTTAATAAATGCACTCACAGTCGCTGCGAACTTTCATTGATTGAGTCTTTCGAAGTTTCCAGTTGACAAAAAACGCACGCGAGAGCAAAAAAAAATAGTTGTTGATCTCATTCCTGTCTTCTATCGCCCAGAGAAAGATATCGACTTTCGTGAAAAAAAAAAACCCATTTAAATTCTTTAACCAGAAAGCAATTGATCGTATTTTCCGGGTATCGATGTCGAACGACCGCGGAATGAGAAGAACGTGTTGTGCTCTTCTTGCGGCTTACGTATATCGCGGGACTTGACGATTAAATCCTATCGATCCAAAGAAAAGTAAATCTCGTTTCGAACGTCGACTCTTGACGTCCTTTCGTCGTAGTTGCTGTTTTCTTCGATTGAAATGGCATTATCACTCGCCGGTCACGTCGATTACCCTCGAGCAAAGTGCGTCCCGTATACAATCTCCAACTCCCATGTCATTAAATTGCTTCTCGTCGACTTTCCACGTATATATACATCTTGATGACGCAGCAATCGCGATCTATTCGACTCAATCGAATATAAGATAATATAGAGTATATTTTAAGTAAACTATAAAGAATCACTTCACGTATGAAAGTTTCCGTCAACTTCATTCATTTCTCCATTTTAATGGCTCCTTGGGAGGCAGTATCGCTGTAAGATTTTCCAGTTTCTCGTAAACGCGTCGTTAAATATTTCGAACAAAGATCCGCGTAACTACGTGGCGCCATCTATAAATTGGCAAATTATCGTCAATTTTTAATTTTCGACGGCATTGCGTTTTTTTTTTTTTTTTTTTTCCGCGAATGATATACGGATGAGATTACGAAAAAGATCGAGAATAGGCTCGTTATCTCACCGGTGTCCCTTGACGCGGGCTGATCATCCGTCGTTTCATTCTCGAGTCTGTAAGTCTCGTTCGTTCGAGTTCCTCGGCGTTCCAATCGAGTCTCTGTACCGGTGCGCTTCTATCTCTCCACTCGCGGAAAAGAAAAAGAACTCGTTTGTCCGCGAGGGAGAGGAACCCGCGGAGGAACGAACAGCGAGCATGAAAATGGTTTCGCGGAAGCGCGTCATCGTATGGCGAACGATTTCTGCTCGCGCGGTTGTTCGCTTCTCTCCAAGTGATTGCCTCTTTAGCAGGAGGGTCTCCCGCACTCGTACAACGGGAAAGAGAAGCGGAAGGGGATATTGCCGCGGTAGTCAGCATGCGAACAAATGCGTGGTAAAAAAACGACTCTTTACGCACGCGCAGTATCGCGCAATATCGTACGTCGACGGTAATCAAAGAGTCTCTTCTCTTCTCTTCGCTTCTCTTTATCTCTCCGCGGCACTGAGTACCTATATAACATGCGCGAGACCGCGAAGAGACCCGGAATATGCGAGAAATCGAGGGTACAAAGAGGGGTACAAAGCATTGAAGGAAAAAGAAAACCGTTCCTGCGGAGCGGCCAAACGGACGATGGAACGGTTTCTCTTCCGATGTTTATACCCGACTTTCTTGCGACCGTACCTTACGAAAGTGTCGTTCGTTCCACATGGCATGACACCCGAACGCTTTTATTACCCCCGGAGTAATCGGTACCCTGAGACTCCGCCGAACCCGATAACGCCGAGCGGCGCCTTGAAAGAAATACCTGTTCTCCTCGCGGAGAGACTCGATTCTCTTGCCGCATCTTCGGCGTCAACCCCTTCGTCACCAACGACATGCTTCCGAGGAAAAAGGCAAAACAGACCCTAAAGCCTTCGGATAGCGAATGCAGTTGCCGATCGCTTGAAACTTTTTTTTTTCGGAATTGGAGCGTAAAATATATTTTTTGGGATTTTTTTTTTCGTGAAAACAGAGGTAAAAATGGTCCTTAGAGCAAAACGGGTGCAGTTACCGGTGATTCGGAACTTTTTTGTAGAGATTGTAACGCGAGAAATGTATCGTGAGATTTTTTTTATGACGGCGGTAAACATCGCTAAAACATCGAAAGAATTTTGCAGGAGGCTGCTGGAGGGTTCAGTAATACAAACAATCATTACACACGAGAGGGGAAGAGACGAAAATGAGATTTCGCGTGTAGCAATATTTAATAAGGTCTTTAACGGAGGGGAAAGAGGGGTAGAAAGTAGCTTGGGGTGTAGTAGCAGCAGCGGGCAGTTCCACCATCAACGACGGAGATACGAGCGCGAGAGGCGAAAGACCAAGCGATGCCCGCGCGTTGTGAACGCGTCAGCGGAATGGGACCACCCAACAGGCTCTCTAGTGCCTTGGCGTGCATACGCATATAATACTAATACCGTATCGTTTGTCTGTATACACGTGTATATATGTACGTATCTGAGTTCGCTGGGCGTGGATAGTAATTTCTTTTTTTTTTATAATTTTTTTTTACGTTACCACAATTATAAATCACACGAGGATCCATTATCCTGCGGATTGATTCAGCAGGATAACAGCCTAACGACACTGAATTTTTAAGAAACGATGTTGCGCTGAAGAATTCGTAAAATTTTTATATTCTTTTTGAATACTATTGTGAAAACTCGGAGCAACGCTGATAAGCGTAAAATGCCAGAATATTCCGAAAAAAAATATACGTTCAATACAATTTATGAAACAGATAAAAAAATTTACCGATAAAACAATAAATTTTCGCGATTTAAAAAAAAAATTCTATGGACATATATGGACATTTTTTTATATTCGAGTTATAATTAAATTGAAAAATCGAAAGAAAATAAACGATAAAAAAAGTTTTTATGAAATTTGAAAATTATTGACAAATTATAAAATCCGTAATAATTTATCATAAAAAAATTTATTTACGTTTGTGAATTAATTTTTTTTTTTATAATTTTTATTAATTTTCATTTTTACATAAGTTAACATATGTCAGTCGAATTTGTTGATTAAAAAAAAATGTATAAAAAATTATGAAAATACGAAGACACAAAAATCTAATGCTTCGTATTTAGTACAGACGTTGCGGTGGGTTTTGGAAGAAATGTCATTATCTTGGTGTATAACCGTGTAAGAGATACCACGACAGAAGAAACAATAAAGTGGGGAGAGGGGGGAAGGATAGAGTCCTCCTCGCGAGTGATTAAAACGTTCAGAAGTCAGCGATGAGGTCGTTCGGTAGCTGCGGCGGTCGATGATCGGCTTCGATCGTCGGTGGGGGAGAAGATCGGGGGGAGGGGGATACATACGTTTGAATCAGCCTCCTAGGAACGCCTCGAGGTCGCTGGCGCCGTGCAGGTAATTAAAACTGGAAAACGGTAGGTTAATAAATTCCCGCGGGCATCACCCGACGAGACTGAAGCAGCCGGCAGCGAACCGATCGGACGGTCGTCCGAGTCTCGCTCTGCCGAGTCGAGATAAACAGGGACAGAGAGGGAGAGAGAGAGGGAGAGAGAGAGAGAGAAATCTCGAGAGATGACCGAAGAAGCTTGGTGTGGTGCCGGCAGGTCTCTCTTTTAAAGACGCACACCCGTGGGAAGAATATTCTACTATCCACGATCATCTCCTTCTCTATGCTCTCAGCATCTCATCTCTCGAGTGAAAATCCTTCTTTATCTCCTACTAAATTCCGCAAAATTAATAATTGCCAACTATAATACTTTCGTTCAAAAATCTCCTTATAGCCAAAAGAAAAAAAAATTACCCAAAATGTACAGGAAATTGATGTAAAGCTTTGCCGATTTTTTCGCAAACCGATCGTCTATCGTAAGAGCCTAAAATGGAAACGAATGGTCAGGAACTTTATCAATGATCAGTTTCGAAACATTCGAGAATGTCTCGTATCCAAAAATCGGCAAAAAATCGGCGAAATTTGTTTTCAACATATTCTAAGCAGTGGGTACCATTTTTAAAAATATACATACAATTTTTATTTGTCACTTGACATTTCTTTAGCGTAATTACCGATCCGATCTGTTGCCGATTTCTCGAGCTCCAGCCATCGAAAATTTTCTACAATGTTTATTTCCGTAATTACACATCTATAGATTTCGCCCATTACCATGCGTACCCAAGCGAACAATACGATGAATTTCATTTAATCAGACAGACAGTACGCAAATGCAATCTCCGTTCATCGAAAAAAAAAAAAAAAAAAAACCGGTAATACCCATGCAACGGATTAATCTTTCACCGATCAAATTAAATTCCCATCGTGTAGTTTCGGTACGACGAGAGATGTATAAACCCGAATGGGAGCGGCGTTGAGCGGGGATGCGGGCGGGGGGATTCCCCGTTGGCCGAGGCTATTTTATGTTTGCAATTACAGCACACACGTTGTCGTTACGCTATCTTTACGCCGATGTAATCGTCACGCGTGCGGCAAATTTGCCGCCCATTGCCGTGGTGCTCAGTGAAGTTCGCGGATTCCGTTGTGCCTGTGGATCGCGTAAGCTCTTCGATACTCAAACGTATATAATATGTTTATGTGGAAGGATCGGTGAGAATATTTGTGTATACTATACAATACAATGACGAGAGAGGGCAGGAGGAACGAGGAGGCGCTGGGTAATTGAAAATGTAAATGGGGATCGAATTAACGATCTCGATCGCGGAGGGAATTGATCGGTACGAGAGCTCACGCGCGCTCATCGCAACGGTATATATATATAGGCACTTCGATTTCGTATCCATACAAACCGATACCGATATATGTGTATATCGGTATGTATGTATATATATGTTCGAATGATAATCATTTGGGATCGAATACGCGCGCGATATCAATACCGCGTTCGGATAACGCGAGAGATCCGCCGCTACAACCATCGCGCAACGGTTGCCCTTCTCACATCGGCAAACGCGGGAGGGGGGGGGGGGGGGGGGGAGACTGGTTTCGTGCGGATAAACGATTGGCAATTACCAAGGCGATAAATTCAGGCAGATGACTGTGAACGACCGAGTACCGCTGAACCTCCCGCCGCTCTGCGCGCAATGGCGAGCGGAGATTATTATTGAAGTAACAGCCGGAGATAAGCAATGCAGTCATTGACGAGACTCAGTGATTAGCCACCATACAGTTAATGGCATCCGCCTATTATCAATAAAGATTAATCGCGCGTAAAACGACAGATGGCATTTCAGTCAAATTCTTCACCGTTCAATGAAGAATGCTAAAGACGATTTTTTGAAACGGTAGCTACATCCCTAAATGCAACATCCGACTGCGCCAACGACTCTTCCCCCCTTCCCTGCCGATCAATCGACTTTATTTCATTTTTGTTTTCGAAATAATAAAAAATTTGTCGACATTTGATCGATTTTTTTTCATACGATTGACAATGTATAATTATTAAAAAAAAAAAAATTGTTATCGTATTGATGGCTGCAACGCCTGCATCTCAAGATTTCTTTGAACTGCCAATCGCTGTGCGTTCGCCGCCTTCGATAACTGCAACCTGTACTCCGAGATATGCAGGTTGTGCCTCACCCTACCTGCACGCCTTTGCTACTATGTACTATATTACGTATCTGACGTGTATTCATACCCGCGTAACTACATACCATATAACTATACATCGATAGATACACAAGAGTGTAAAGTCGACGTTTCTGACGTTGTATACCCGGTGTATACGGTTGGGGATCTACGCTCGTAATAATTAAGCGATGAAGAGGCGGTCGCGGGGCCTGACCACCGGCAGCAACCCGGCAAACGATTATAATTCACACAGCTATCGGCACCTGAACAAACGTAGCAAATACCACCTATTGGCACCTCTTCGTCTCTTTTCAGTCGGTATCCACTGCCATAAGTTAAATCTGTGTAGGTGGCCAATTACTGTACCAATTAAATTTACATAGGCATCGCCTTCGATATCAGACTCATTCCCATCCTTACGAGTATCCCGCTGTCCACTATCGATTATTCCCGCAATGATTGCGAGCGTTCTCTCTATCTCTCCGCGTATCCATGCGGTGGAACGCTCTTTCTCTGGTGAACATCGGGAATCAAATGATGTTAGAGGAGCGGTGATTACGCGCACCGTGGTAATGAAGCCTACGGAACTCGGCGAGGCTTGTGAGAGAAGAAATAGTATCATTTTTCATTCCTTGCGCTGCGCTTTCGGAACGTACTTAATAAAGTTTACATATTTTTCGCGCTGTCTGCACGAAAAGTTCGACTTTTCGTATCTATGTACAGTGCGTAAAATAGTATATTACGATACGAGTGCGAAGAAACTTTTTCTGACGAGTGTTGTAATCAGACGAGTTGAGAAAAAGTTTTTTGCACGAGTTACGTACAAAATTTTATTGCACGAGTGCGTAATGTGCGACTCTACGCACACTTCGCTGCCCGTGTGAAAAGTCGCACTTTACCCACTCGTGCAATAAATTTTTGCTTCGCTTCGCCGCGGGTGTGTAAAGTAGCACTTTACGCACACAGTGGCATAAAGTCACTTTTCGACACACTTTCAACAAAATTCGGCGCATGCGCAGAGCGCGATGTTTGTCACCTTCTACGCATGGGTTAGTGAGGTTAGGGCACTCAAAGGCGAACATTTGACGCAATCAGCATAAAAAATTACGGGCGCAATAGGCAATTCTGCACTCGTGCAAACTGCTGCACTCGCAAACCCTCATGAAATATATAATATAAACGTACATTTTTTTAAACGATATATTACATAGTTAAGAGTGAAAGAAGGTTAACACTCGTAATTCCAATGTCGCAGCCGCGGAATGATCTCGTTGAGAAAAGCTTCTATCTCGCGCGAAATTCTCGGTTCGTTTTATCGAGCGTAATGCGCGCCTGCGGCTCCTCGACGGTTGCATATCCCCGCATGTAGACTCCGCAGTAGAACTCCCTGTTCTCCGACCCCCTGACGCTTTATTATACATGGCCTCACCTTCCGCACTGTTGGTCACAACGACGACCGATAATAATCGAATTTATTGTAGCCCCGCGTTGCCTCGGACATTTGCACAGGGGACGATAATGGCCGATACACGCGCGGGGATCATTCTACTATATATGTATATGTATATAGATATAATGTATATATAAATTTCCCGGCTTTTAAACCCTCGGCTATCGCTATAGTTAGCACTTGCTTCTCCGCACGGTAAACCAAGACATATGAAGGGGTTCTACGTGTTGTATCTAATATGTAATGTTTGGTATGTAAGTGCAACGATAATTGCGTTCCTGGTAATCGAAGATATGACGATGCCCGATCGTTCTCATATGTATATACTCTTTCTCTCGGCGACGATGATCTCGTGGGACCTCCGCGATTTTATCGCTTTTCGCGTCTCGTTTTCTTTTTTTTTTTTTTTTTTTAAATCGTTAAGAAGCACTTGCAAACGTTTTATCGTTAGCTTCGATTATTTACAACTATTAAAGTGTATATAATCTATTTTATTGTCAACGAGCGCACTGGACGATACGACAGCGTCCGGAATCGTCGAAATCTTGTGATAACTTGTGGGATCGCTTTCGAGATATTCGGAGATAAGGGGTTGTAACTACGAGCGAAATCCATTACGCAGAAAATCATCTTACGCTAAAATTTCTAAATTTTCTCTTTAAATGCGCGTTACTTTTGACGAGAAAAAAAAAATTGATATTTTTAAAGAAATTGTGGTATTAGAGGTTATTGAACGAAACGGGAACACCCGCGGAGGAAACGGCACAATTCGACGATTCCGTGTCCGTGACTCTCGAGGCATTTGTCACAGACGTTCGTAATAAAGGATTCGAAGAGATTCCCGACAAAAGCGCCTTATCGAGAAGCTTCTCACGTACGGTTTTTCCGGCTTCGAAGTTGATTTTTCGCTTGATTCGTCAAAGACAGAGCGTCAAGGGGGTATAATAGGGGTGATAGTTGAACACAAGAAGAAGAAAAAGACGTGGAAGAAGAAGAAAAGAAAGAATAAGAAGGGGCGTCGAGGAGTTGACTGAACGGACGGGGGCCCCAACGGGCTTTTATTGGGGGCTTAAGCGAACGAACAACGCGCGGAGGGGGGAGGGGGGAGGGGGTTCGAAAGAGGCGCGAGGGTGGGAGGGAGGATGAGGGAATATAAGGACGAGGAAAAGGGAGGAAGAGGTGCCTCCGTGATAGATGCGAGCGAACAACGACGACATGGGTGGCCCTGCCACGTCACGTGGTTAGTTGGTAACCTACTAGCCACCCCGAAGACATCGGCCGAAAAACCGATATATCAGAGTCACCTCGCTATATGCGTTCCGTAACTTCATTTGCAAAAATTTCGCGCGAATTTTTTTTTTTTTTTTCGGTAGCAGATATAAAAAAAATTGGGCGATTGATTATTATCGCGGATTCGTTAGTAGATTTTTTTTTACGAAATAAATAAATAAATAAATAAATAAATAAATAAATAAATAAATAAATAAATAAATAAGTAAATAAATAAATAAATAAATAAATAAATAAATAAATAAATAAATAAATAAATAGTGTATTTTACTCATTGAACGCACTTAAACTGTATAATTTTTTGCCATCAGTGCCAATCAATGGGAGCCATTGGCATTGAACTCTTTCCAATAATTTGAACGAACTCGTTGACTACGAGACTGCTGGGCACTTTGCAGCGAACAGCATTAACGTGAATGCGAGTACATAACCG
This sequence comes from Cryptus viduatorius, assembly GCA_964006125.1. Classification (NCBI taxonomy): domain Eukaryota; kingdom Metazoa; phylum Arthropoda; class Insecta; order Hymenoptera; family Ichneumonidae; genus Cryptus; species Cryptus viduatorius. The sequence continues at coordinate 6,611,111 of OZ023226.1, forward strand.
AGAAGCCGTGAGGCTTCGGCAATAAGTTATTGCCTCAGACACGAAGATTGTTCGTAGACACGAAGAGTCATTGCGACCGGCAATGAGAAATGTAACTTGTGTCTTTGCCAGTTTCTCCTTAGGGGCCTCGCATACTTTCACAGTCGAGTCACTCAGTCTATTGGTCATATGCATTACCCTCTTATATGTACCTTGTGCACTTTTTTTCAATCGGATCCCTAACATTAGTATCGTTAAAGAGCTCAGAAAGATCGCGGCAGCAGGGGATGCAGGGTGCATTAGGGAAAAACATTACGAGAGAAGGAGTTTCGCGAATCGATATATAGACGCGAAAAGGATCCCACGAAAATTATAATGATCTCCGGGTCGCACTGCGCCGGAGATGGAAGTTAAGTACACGTGGTTAGCGACTACTTAAGGGTGAGGGGCGAACGGGTACACCGGCGATTAGGCGGAAACATCGGGAGCCCTCCTCCCCTCTGCCCCCTGAGGGCCCGGCGACGAACGGTCTGGCGAGTAGCAAACAGCGGCAGCAACCACTGCTAGCCGGGGCCCCCCGTGATCGCAAAACAGCAGCAACAGCCATCGAACACACAGCCCGCAGAGGCTTACTTCTTCGATTCCCGGAAGCCACGACGCGCAGAAGCTGCAAACGGCGAACGAATGGAGGAGGCAAAAGGAGAAGAAGAATAAAAAGCACTGACGGTCCCTCGAGAATGCGAGGAGAAACGCGACTTCCTCGCTTACTTTGGACAAAATCGGCAAAACTTACTTTAAACGACCTTAATGCTTCGCGATAGACGCATTGCAGCATAGCGATTATCGACTCGCAAATTTTACAAACAATTTTTATTTAAAAAAAAAATCCGAAATATAGTGATATATAGATATATATTTTATTTACAATAAAAAAATAACATTAATTACATCGTAAAATTACATGTAAATCTCGTAAAATAATATTTATAAAAATATGCCATTATATACATCGATAGAAAAGTCGATATTACAGATTACATATTTTCCTTCGATCGAAGATCCGTTCTTAAAAAAAAAAATCAAATTATGAAATAAATTTTTTTCTTCCGCCATTTTCCATTCGATTTATGTATCATTTGCAACGTCAAAAGTATACGTGTCTTTGCATGCGAGGAATGATCTTCATCCTTACGCTCGCGTGATACGTTATCATAGAATATAAGTATAAACGTCTGATGGTTGCCGCGTGAGTTCTGCATACTTACGATGGTGCAACCCACCTATAGAGTTAATAGTCCTTAATCGTTGAAGCGTTTCTCGATGATAATGAAATATACATAGATAATGGGGCCGCGATGAGGGGGAGTGGGGACCGCGGTGCGTAGAGGATGAGAGAAATGAGATTTCTCGTTTGAAAGGCGCGGTTCTCGATATCGTCGAACGACTCCGGATCCTTCGTAGACGGACCGAGAGGAGGCGGCGTCGGAAGGTCAAAGAGTTCGCAAAAGGGTGCTCCTTATCCGCGACATAATTAATTCCGGGCGATTGTTGCCTCACGAGGATCGGACCAAAGACGAGAACGACGTGGCGACGATTCCAACTAATTAAAGCCGATACTTTTGCTCTGCCGATACTGTACCGTATTCTTCCTCTTCGTCTTCTTCTTCTTCTTTTTCTTCTTCCTATCTTTCGTCGTTTACTTTCTCCCCTTCGATTCCGCGCCTTCAGAACCAATATCGTTCTTCTTCTTCTTCTTCTTCTTCTTCGTTCCGCACTCCTCGTCCTCATCTCCCGCAGCATTAGCGTTGAAGACGCGGAACAGGGACGCTGGAAGCGCGCGGAAAAACGAACGCGATAGGCGAGAGAAAGCTTAGAGTCACTGACCGATCGTTAGGCTGAGTGATTCTTCCCGATGTACCTACTCCTCCCGTCCATACACCGTGTATCTCTCCGAGTCAATCATCGAAACGAGGGGTGGAAAAGAAGAAAAAGAAGAAGAACCCGAGGCGATAATGATGTGACAAAATTTACTCGCAACCGTGACGAATCGAATAATCATGACGCACTTCTGTCCCGATGCAGCATTGTTGGCTTCGTCGCACGTGTGGTGTACGCGATCGTTAAAAATTCATGAAAAATAAGATTTACGAAAAAAAAAAAAAAAATTGGGAAATTTTGGAATTTAAAAAATATTTTATAAAAATAAATACAAGATAATTAAAATAATTAATATCTCACAAAAATAAAATAATAATAAAATTTGACAATTCAAACAGTAAATGCAATAAACTGAATAGTTCGATGTATTTATATTAAAAAAAAAATGTATACAAAAGCTGTTTACTTTACGAAAAATCGTCCCAAAACATTGTGTTTACTCTTTGATTCCGACATTTTTTTTTTTTTTCCATCCGTCAATGGGCGCATAATTACAGTCGTAAAAACCGTGTCGCTGACCCTCGGCGATGCGAAAGAAAGAAAAAAAAAAGTATAGACGATGAGTCCAATGACTGGTTATTATAGACTGACTTGTAGACTTCTTTGGAGAAGTGAATGTGCGCCGCGGGGCAAGCTTCGTACTTTAGATACTAAAATTCCCCAACTACTTACCGTTTTACTGTGCTCTGCTCGCGAACGCATATATACACAAACGTAAAAAAAAAAAAAAAAAAAAAAAAAAAAAAAAAAATGTCATCCTGTGTCACGGTTAATACGAAAGATAAATCGGAGCCCCTATATGAGAGCCACTGGGCCGTTTACAATTAAGCAATGTAACCGAGTCGCAGACGCGTGGAGCGTCGTGTGTGGTCCCCGGCGTTTGAGTCCCACCTCTTTCCTCCCAGGGAACTGCGAACGAGAGAGCGAGATGGTTACAGCTCTGCCTTCGAGAGTCTTCGTCGTTTCTCTTCGAGTCGTTCCATCCACTCCGTCCGAGGGCACACCGCCGGCACAACGTCCTGACTCTCTGCTCCCTTTGGCTCTTACTACTTCCAATATACTCCCCACTTTTCGTCTCGATGCACATGCACTTCTATCCCCTCTTACGAGAGCTTCTCCACCGCGTGCTCCGATGCTTTAACGTCGCAGCCACTCGTCGTTCCTCGTTTCGTCTTGTACAGTGCAATTTCGCTTTGTCACCTTTTTCGTTTCATCTCGATAAACGGATCATTTTGCAAAGTTTTTTCAAATATTTTCGTCGTTGGTGAATTCTAAGAAATGGAAGGGCGTATGTGATTTTTTACGAAAAAAAAAAAAAAAAAATTCATATCGATTATCGTTCGATATCGAATCGAACAATAATAATAATTTTTATTATTTATAATAATAATGGGTATTATTGTTATTATTATTATTATTAATACTATCGATATATATCGATATATATACGGTATCATCGTCGATATATCCCAAGGAGGTCCAGTTAGGTCGGGTGAATCATTCTTGAAGATTCTGACGCGATGCTTGGGAATTTCTTGAGAAAGGTTCAGAGTCGATTTTAAGGGGCCTTCTGACTCTCTACGTTACATATAGTCGACATTCAGATCGAATATTTTCAGCTCACGAAAGATTAACAAGGAAACATTATACGACGTGGAGGAAGAGTCTATGATGTCCTCAGGATGATCCTAACGGTATGGTCCCATCGAATTTCAACAAAATCCGATCACTATTTTTGTTGAAGAAATCGGAAAAAATTGATAGTCGTAACTTTGCGTTTTTTTTTTTTAATATTACGTTTTGTGAAAAAAAAAATACACGAAAAAATATTTTATGAAAATTAATATAAAAATAGATACCGTCCATCCGCCATTTTTTTAAATAAATAAATAGATAAATAAATAAATAAATAAATAAATAAATAAATAAATAAATAAATAAATAAATAAATAAATAAATAAATAAATAAATAAATAAATAAATAAATAAATAAATAAATAAATAAATAAATAAATAAATAAATAAATAAATAAATAAATAAATAAATAAATGAATAAATAAATAAATAAATAAATAAATATTAACGAATAAAAAATATTGTACGCCTTCGTAACAAAGTAAAATTGAACGATTGAGTGTATTGAGTCGGTTTAGGTACTCGCTGATTATGCTTGCGCGCGATCTGCCCATCTCGATCGATACGCGAGTAGATATGCTCTGCGCTCGAGGACACGTGCTTACGATCGGATCTTTGAGCGATCAACCGCGGTATAGTAGGCGTTATTATACCACGTCGATGCTAACCGATGATGCGCGACGATTGATGCATCGGAGTTCTCTTTCCGTCTCTCACGTCACCGTGAGGCCGATGTTGTACGCAATACTTCTTAGATACCAAGAGGATGCCTTTTGCTCCGTACGGATCGGCCGGTTTTGCTGGAAAGAGCGATCTGATCCCGAGAGGGAGATCTATACTCCGAAAGAACGAACGAGCAAGCTGACGCTGCTGCTGCTGCTGCTGCTGCTTCTAGTATTAAAATTAATGGTCGGCCGCGAACGCTGACGTGTCACCTTATACCGCAATGCGTCATTCTGATTGACCAATAAATTATCTCGAGATCTCGCGCGCGCGAGAGCGAACGGACACCAACGGAAGGTTGTGATCTCGGAGAGCTCGCGAGACAAAACCGAAGGTTTCAAATCCCACGGTTGTGCGTACCTTGCTGCGCGATAATTTTCTCGTTATCGGTAAATTGAAAAAAAAAAAAAAAAATTTATACCTCATTCCGTACGCATGAAAAATTATTTTATTAATCTTCATCAATTTTTTTTTATGCAATGAAAATAATAATAATAATAATAATAATAAATGAATTTATCGTTATTATTAATTACTTATAAATAATTACTTGCGATCGGTAAAGAAACCCTGAGAATTGTCCACTGACTCTCATTTCCCCCATTTTATCTCATTTGCGATGCTGGATAACAAGTGAATGCGAAAGATTAACAAGAATCGTTGAAATAGCGAAAAAAGAACGAGAGATTGATTCGGAAGACATCGGAGCTTCCAGAAGATTTCCTTATTCGGAAGTGAAATCGGTTAAAGATCGCGCGTAATTACCGATCACAATTGGATTGCGTGGCCGGTTTGTGAAAAGTAATAATTCCACGAGTCTTCGAGAAAGATACGAGATACCCGAACGCAATACGCCTGAAAAGAGATATCGCACGATCATATGTATCGGTAAGAAAGTTCTTGTTGTTTATTCGCCTCGTGTGTCGGATCGGATAGTCGTCGCTTCCGCGAATCTTTTGGATTCGAGCTTATAATGGCTCAATCGGCGGTTCGACGGTGAGTTGTTCCGGCAACTCGATGTGTGGCCCCTGTGGGCAACATCGGGTTGACCGAGAGAGTCCGAGAGAGATATCCCGACAGAGGGCGATTCGAAAGAGACGCGATCGGCTCACGGGATCGCGAAATTTTCTTCGTGCTCCGAGACCGAGCGTCCGAGAGGCCCCTGCGGGTTCGATCGGAGATCGAACACAGATGAGGATGGATATCTCTTCTGCTCGGCGCAACGTCGACGAGGACGACCGGTGGCTGTTTGCTCATCGGGATCTCTGTTTGCTGTTTCTGCTTGTAACCGATGAATTCTCTCTCTCTGTCTCTCTCGATCGATCGCCGTCTCGCGAGATCGTCAACGACTGGAAACACTGTGCGCGATCCTCGTTGGAGTTTTTAGAGGGACGAGAAAACGCCAAATGACCACGAAGGGACACTCGCACACGGCACCTCTCATGCATGAATGCAACGTCACCTGCCGTTGTCCACCCGGCCGATGAGACACTCATCTCTATACCGCATATCTATATAACCCGCTCTGTATAGATACATATAAGCAGAACTCTTCATTAACCGATCTCGAGAGAAAGACAGAGGGTCATCATACGACCCGATTCTTTTCAAAGCGGAGATCCCATTACGGGGAAGGACGAGAAACGATGTTTGTATAAAGCGATGATGAATTTGTAAAACAAAGAAAAAAATCGGTATGAATTTACACATCGAACATTATATTAACATAACCGAGACATATGGCCCTCGAATATATTCTCATTGCGATCGAAACAAAAACAAGGATTCTGTATTAAGAAATTGATAAAAATAACGCAAATGGTGTCGTTTTTTATTTTCAAGCGTAAAAAAAAAAAATCGGTTGGAGACAAAGTTATGGAGAAGAATGAATAATAATGATTAGATTTTATCAGTCATCTGGAGATAATGCAGAATCGGTAAAAGAAAAAAAAATCGGTATCGGTATCGGTAAAAAATCGGCAAAAAATCGGCATCCTGTATTGAAAAATTAATAAAAATAATACAAATGGTGTTGTTTTTTTATTTTTAAACATGAAAAAAAAAATCGGTTGGACACAAAGTTACGGAGAAGAGAGAATAATAATGATTAGATCTTATCTCCCATCTGGGATTCTAGATTCGGAGAGTAAAAGTGTAAAATGATCCGTAACCTGTTGTCGGACATTCGAGTTCTCGAAGCGAATGGGCCACCCGAAAGTGCGGTTAAACTATATTTTCAACTGAACTCCGAACAGAGACGGTGAGTTGGGCCTTTTTTGCCGAAGAGAATTAAGTGAGTGAGACGGTATCCCGACCACTCGTGGAATAGTTTTTGACATTTTTCGATTCTTGACGTGTCTACGACCTCGCGGTCACCATAATCTAGGCGCCCGACCCGGTATCTGCGATCTATATACCTTATACTATATATATATATATACACACATTTTGTGTATATGTATCTTTCGCTACAGATCAGGTATTTAGTTTCGTTGGTGCCATGTCACTCTTTACGCGTCCGCGCCTCCGAACAAGTCCCGAAATCTAAACACGTCCCACTCGATCCCCATCGGCACCGTCGCACAGCTCTATCCTTCTATCCCATTGCTTGCGCCGCGATACGACCGTAGTTTTGCCTTTTTTTCAACGAATCCACTGACCACGCATTTTTTTTTTTTTTTCAAGATTTCGACAGATTTCGACAGATTTAGTTTATTAAAAACTATACTCGTAAAAAAAAAAAAAATAAGTACCAAAAAATAAAAAAAAAATATGCAAAGTGCGAATTTCAGAACGAAACGAGTCTCTCCTCTGTGTAGAAAAAAATGCTGGCGCACTGCGGACTTTCCGTACCGTATTGCGGAGAAAAAAAATCTTGTCCTTAGCTCCCCCGCGGGGATTCCCCTCTCGCCGCCCGAGAGAGCTCTCTAAACGCATGTAAATCTCTGGGGCTCGACGATTAATAATTAATCGTTGCGGGAGACTCGGACGCAGAGTTCGCCATCGATATCTCCCGACGTAGACGAGGACGAGGGCGCGCAACTCGACGAGATTCGCTGTATATATAACGCGCGCCATACGCGCGAGCAACAACGATACAGACCGCGTCCAATACGTTTCTGTCAGATTAGGATCGTCGGCTTGACAGACTCGCGCTTCTGTCTGTCACTGCTACTGCGTTCTGGAAGCCTCTCGTAGCGATACACAGACACACACATTCAAACCTTAAAAAAAAAAAAAAAAAAAAAAATGCATACAGTTGGCCACGTAGTAAATGTCTCGCGAGGTCAAACTTGGCTACTCTCCTCCGCGCGGAGATCCATAACAACCGATATTCATCCTTCTCCTCCCTCCGTCGTTCTCTACCCGCGATGTGGCCTTTGTGCGTCCGGAATCTTTACAAATGATTGCCGTAGAATGAGACAGTCTCGTAGACAAAGGAACGACAGAGGGAGAAGCGTAAAGGAAAGGAAGAAGGCGAAGACCAGGAGCAACGAGGAGCAAGCGATACTTTAACCTGAGACTGGCGCGTTCGGCATTCCTGGGGCTCCGCGCGCCGCCATCAGCTTCCAGAGCTATAAGAGAGGTCAAGCTTCTCGCGTACTTACGCATTCATCTTGACCGGTGTGGAATATATATACTCCTGAAGCCTCGTGTACTATATATAGCTAAATATATGTCGGGGAAGTTGGGACGAAATGGGCCAACGGGGGAAATTTGGTCACCAGTTTGCGGCAAATGCGCATTTAGCGTCGGAAATACGATCCGAAAAATCCGAAAAAAAAAAAAAAATGGCTGACTTTTTACGCAGAATTTTTTACCAATTTTTTTACGTAACTTCCGATGCAAATTTGGTTTCGGAAATTAATTTTTGCCTATTAATTAAACATTTTCAAAAATTGACGAAAAAAACGGACAAATTCAACTGTATTGTCGTGTCTCGTCCTCGTTTGCTCGCCCTTAAGAAATTTCGTGAGAGAGGACTGTTTCTCTTTCGTTGAATATACTGCAACAGTGCGAACGGGTGGAGTTGTATATAAGTACGAAGAGATATTGCGGGCCAACACGGTCATCGATATCTGATCGCCGCGCGAAGGAGCGGCCATTCGTTCTCGTCTCGTCGACGCGCCTCACTCGTATATATACATATATACATGTATATATATATATCTTTTAACTCACAAACCTTTCTGTGGTGTCGAGAGCCTCCGGGTAGTTGAGCTTTTGACGCTTGTCTCGCAGCCAAAAAAAGCGACGATAAACGGAAGTCGCCTTTTCGCTTTTTTGGCTCTTTGACTTTCGTCTCTCCTCGAGGCTCTCCGCAGGCCGCAGGTCATCGATTCATCGGGTCGCCTCCGCAACATTTTTGACCCGAGGACACCAAGTCCACGGGGAGACGACCGAAAGATAGGCTCGGTATACCTTGCCATCTTTCGTTTTACCCGTCTCAACCGACTGCTTGTACTCCAAATGCCCGGCTATTACTTAGCCCTCTCCCCGGCGCATCGGGGTGCGGACCTCTCGTCGAAGAAATCCAATGTGGCACTTCGTCATTCTGACGAGAAGGTCTCCTTGGACCTTAAAACTTAAAAAAAAAAAAATTTGTCTCGAGATTTTTTTTTAGTTGGAGACGATTTTTTGAGATGCAAGTTGGGGAGTCTAAAGAGATGCAGGGGGTGGGGGTAGGGGTTGTGAGTGATCTTATCAATTTTCGGGGGCATAAATATTTAGGGGCTTTTCGTGTTCGCGAGTTGCTATTCACTTTCCGAACGATCTTTCCACTGTATAATATTCTATCTTCCGCGGCCTTTCAAATTAAGGGTTGAGAGCGATAGCGAACGAAACGACGAATTGCTGTGGAGAACACATCGAGAAGAGCGGAGGTCAATAAATTCGTCGGCTACCGGAAACAAACACAGAAACGCTTGAATTCAGACCGCTTTCAATTTCACACACTTGCGTGATGAGATAGAGATTAGAGCGGAAGTGCTCTCTGTTAAACGGAAGGCGAAACGCACAGAAAGGTAATTAATGTGTTGACTATCTTTCGCTTCAACGAATTTCAACACGTGATAAGTAATTTTTTTTACTTAGTATCGTTTTTTTTTAACTACGTTAGTGCGGATTTTTTTTTCACGGAATTTGAAAGTTGCGATAAAGGAGAATTAAAATTTGTTGTACAGTAAACCCTCGATTAACAGGTTAGCGAATTAATCGTGCGTAAGTTTCATTTTTTTTTTACGCGCAGTAAGGTAATTAATAAAAATTTGGTAAAAAAAAAATTATTATCTTTTATAAAAAATTTAGTGGTCCATATTCACACCCTTTCGGGTAAATATATTTTTGGGTTCCTATCTGCGATGCTGTACTTGTGTTTTGTACACGTGCGCACGATTTTCGGGGGTTGATGGGAGCGTTAAACGAGACATACGCACTCACCCTCCGTATAACGAGTCAACCCCCGTAACCCCGTATCTCCTTCCCCTAATATGTTATAATATACTATATATAAACACCCGGCAGTAAACTCATGTGTATTGAACGAGCCGACGCGTAAACAGGTTGCAGTATACGCACAGACGCGCGCACACACACTGATAATAGCATCGCCGGGGGTTGATGTTGGCTCTGCTTCTCGTTCTGCTCGTTGCGTAGGCGTGGCTACCCTCGCATCGTCCGATATCAGCGATGGCCACCTTTCGACTGTAAATCAATTGATATCTCGTACGCCACTGTGGACGCAACGGTTTCGCCGCCATCGAGAGGCATGCCGCGCAACACCCCTCGACTCGCCGGCGAATGTAGGGGCTGAACACCTCGCGAAAGCTGTATTCATGGCGGTGCGGCAAGGCTATGGGGGGTGAACGAGAGAGGGCTGATATTCACGTTGGAGATTGAGCAGACTGTGGGAAGCATGCGCCAAAATACCGAATCCTCTCTACTACCCCCCCCCCCCCCCCCCCCACCCCCTCTTGCACCCCGAAGCGAATCGACCCGCCCCGCAGCTTTTATAGCCCGTGGAACTCGCGAAAAATCCGTCGTGGCTTTGCCGCCGAGTGGAGAAAAAATACTTTTTTTCACATGTTTAATGCACTTTAATCATCGTTTAACCCTTTTTTCGTCATACGCTTAGGCGGATATATTTTGATCCGAAATTAGCGAAGAAGTGTTCTGTATATCGACGGAACTTCCCGAATTGCTAAAAAATATATAAAATTATTTTGTATTCCCGGATTTTGTAAAATTTTTCAAAAGTTTCGAAAGTTCTGCAGCGATAGATTACCATCGATCGGTAATTCGTATTTCATTTGCTTTTTATCGATGAAAGCTTCAAAATTTTATGCAATTTTGTTTTTTTTTTTCCGTACAAAATTTGTCGCGAATAACGCGGTGTTGTCCTGTCGATCAGTTTGCGGACTCAATAATGTGTATTATAAAAAAAAATGTAGCGTTAACCGATCGAGAAAAATCAGGAAAACATCGCGTTGCATGTCGAACTATTATGATTATCCGTGAAACTAGAGAACGAAATATTAAAATACTTACCGTCACGGATGAGCGATCGAGCGAATTGATCAATGAAATTATCTCCTCGATGACGAGCGGATGAATCACACGAGATTCGTAACAGCGATGTCAGCCAATTATATGTATAATGTCAAAGGATTGTGGGAATGAGGTTGCGAGATGAATGATGTGAAATCAAATAAACGTACAATTGCGTAAAAACTTCGATTACTAGGAATATTTTAATCGTTTTTAAATAATCTTACAGCTATTACTCCCTCTCGTGTTTTTTTTTTTTTTTCTTTCGTTTCGATCTTTTTTTTTTTTTATATATCCTCCGCCAGTTCTCGTGAAAGCGTCACTAATCCTTCGAAATTCGTCAGTTCGTCTGTCCGCCGGAATTCTTTTATTCAACAGTTTTTTCTTCTTTTTCTCTTCGAAGTGTTTCATTTTTTTTTCAAAATTTTTTTTTTTTATATATATATATTTCGCTCTCCCATTTTTGTTGATATTTTTTCAATTTTTTTTTCGATGCCTACATACGCGCACAGGTAAATAAATAACTAAGATTACATTAAACAGTCTATAGGCGCAACGTAACTGCTACTACACCCGGGTGAATTTTTTTTTTATTATTATTTACACGATCGATTTTACCCAATTATACGCATGCGCTCCTTTTTACTCTCACGGAAGATCTTTAAACTCTCATTCACAATTTACACACAACAATTTCACGCGCACTCCTTTGTATCATTCGGTTAACTTCAACGTCTCTAAGTATTTATAAGTTTGTTTTGTTTTGTTTTGTTTTTTTTTTAATTTTTATTTTGTATTGCACGTCGCAATTTCGCCCGTTAGTTACTCCGGACACTCTCGACATATATTTTACATTTTTACAATAAATTAAGTTCTATATCTTTGCGCAAAGGCGAGTCACTAAAAATTTTCTTCGTTTTCGGTAAATTTTCAATTTTTTTTTTTTTTTTTTTTTTTAAAGGTGATGTATCGTTAGATTTGCAGTCAAAAGTGAAATTCGTCGAGAATTTTGATTATTCCTCAATGGGATTATCACTGAAAATGAAATATTGCTGAAAAAATTAATTTTGCATATCAATAATTTTAGAAAAAAAAATTTTACGATATTCGTTTTAAAAACTGAGTAGAATTTTTTTTTTTTTTTTTCGTGTTCTCAAAATTTAATGCATTAAAAATATTGGGTACAAATTTAATTTTCGCACTTGAAAAATTCACGAAGTCTATAAACTGAGATTTTCGGAAATAATTTTTTTTTAATTACATTAAAATCGCAACTTTTCTCGATATAGTGGAAAAAGTTGTTTTAAAATTCAATTCACATTTATGTGAAATTTACATCACGTTTCGTTCATAAAAACTTCCAATACCGGTGTCGAAAGCTATTTTTTTCAGTGTATTGCTAATTTTTTTTTAATTTTTAATTTCATCGGAAAGTATACAAAATTCTCCTTAAATCTCATTTTTGGTTAGAAAATTTTTTCAATTTTGTATTTTTCAATGTATTACTGACTTTTTTTTCAATTTTACGTTTCATCGGAAAGTATTCAAAATTCCCCTTAAATATCGTTTTTGGTTAGAAATTTTTTTTCAATTTTGTATTTTTCAGTGTATTTTTGATTTTTTTTTTTAATTTTATGTTTCATCGAAAAGAATTAAAAATTCTCCTTAAATTTCACGTTCCGCTCGGAATCTTACGAAACACCATCCTTAATGATTCTCGCGTGCATCTCTGTTCTATATCCATTATCATTTAAAAATGGCACACTGGACTGCACTCGAGTCATCGCGGTTGTCTCTCGAATAGTAATCTGTTATTTTTTTTAAATCATAATATTCATACATAATAATAATCAATAATAATAATAATAATAATAATAATAATAATCATAATAATAATAATAATAATAATAATATAAATACGCGTTCATTCGTCAACGAGGATTCAAGGAAGTTTTTTTTTTTTTCTAGTGTCCAATAACACTTTTTTTTTTTTTTTAGTTATTACAAGGATAAGTTCGAGTTTTTCTCGATCTTTTTTTTTTTTTTTTTTAATACAGAAATTATCGTCTTTTTTTTTTTTTTTTTTTTCGATTTACGTTTTTGGTTCTAATGCATCGGACTTTGTTGGTCCGACAAGGTAATAATTCCGTCTAAGTTCGTCATTTGGCTTGGAGTTCAGCGGCCTGTTCCTCTTCTTCCTTAGTCAGCGGCACCGTCGAATGATTGTAGAGACCCTGAGCCATGAGTTGCAGCGCCAAAGGATTCTTTTGACCGCTCGCTTTCTTGATCTTCGCGCGTTTGTTTTGAAACCAAATTTTAATTTGCGCCTCGTTGAGCCCGAGATCGCGGGACAGTTGTTGCCTTCTTCGTTCGGTGAGATAACGATTTTCGGCAAATTCGCGCTTTAGTCGTGCCAATTGCTCGCCACTGAACGCCGTTCTCGGCCTCTTCTCCTCCGGCGTCGTACTCGAACCTCGCGCTTCACTTGGCCTTTTTACTCTTCTCGTTCTCGGACCTGAGGACACACGTGAAGATCCTACGGTTAGCTAGTATCTGCCAATATCGCGGGCAATAGGGGAAAAATCGGTGCGATTTTTATTTTTGCGAAATTCGACGAAATTAAGTGGTGACGAAAAAAAAAAAAAAAACACAAATATCGGTCATAGAAATGTTGTAGGGAACTATTTTTTTTTGGCGGATCAAATTTTATACCTATCGAAAAAAAAAAAAAAAAATCGAAATTTTTTTTTTTCTTCGGCGAAAATGTACCAAATTAACCTAAAACTGCGTTCATGTCGTTAATACTTCGCGATGACCTCCCCTTTCTAAATCCCGCGTTTTGCTACCCTTTCCGAAGTGTACAAAAGCGGAGTGAATACTTTTCCTCGTTCACCCGATGGCCGTTCAGCCAAAGCGATAAGTGTTCGCCCAGCGTTCCGGCCGCAACAGCCGCAATACAGCACTTACGACCGAACCGGTGCGCAACATCCGACGTGCACTCGGGTCTCTATCGTAAATCAAACACATTATTATCGCAACGCGTATTATTGTGAGCGCAGCGCGAGCGTAAACGTCCACGTTGTTTCGCGCTCACACGACGCGTACCGAACGACGTGAGTTCGAATCTTCTAGCGCTACGGTTCGTTACCCCACGTCCTTTAAAATACTATTTGTTGAAATAAAATATACATTTTTTCGATTCGGCTGACGAGTTTATGGCGAAAAATGAACGGAAACAAAAAGGTACTAAATAAATTGTAATTCAGTCTGAGATTCGGACATAAAAAAAAAAAAACAGAACTAAGACGAAACTGTAATTAACTAATTTTTAATTGAAAAAAAAAAAAAAAAAAAAAATTCGGAAATAAATCGATAAAAATCAGTTATTCGAAAAATTCAAATCATATTTCTGGAAAACGCGACGATTTTGAACGCGAAGACACGGTGCGAAAATCAAGATTTCAATTCGACATACAGTGCAACAGTGTTGTGGACACGTGAGTAGCATATAATACATATATACATGTTTAGTATCTATGTGTGTGTCGTGTACACCGATAATTCACGTGGCGAACGCGGCCGTAGCAAGAACGCGCGAGCGGCTGTAATTGCGAATAAATCAAATCATAACGATCAACACCAGTACAGGGGGCTGTGAAGTAAGCAGCGTTGAGCGCCGATATCACTAGTGCCGATCTGCCGCGCGCGCGATTATGCCAACGAAGCGAGAGACACAGGGAGAGAGTGGGAGAGTGTATTCTGCGATCCGTATAGGAGGGTCTCAACTGGCTGTGTCTCTCGAGCGAAGCGTTTCGATAGGGAAACTTTATGCGAAACTCCGATACCTCGTGACACGACAAACGAGGTACGATATGTTACGTGTGTTTGCCCGCCCTCGAGAATCACCGTTTCAGTCAATTTGAATTTGTGAACCGGACGTTTTAACGCCGGACACAAAAATTTTCGATAATTAAGCCGTTATTGATTCTCTTTTTTTCTTTCTTGTACACAACCACGAAATTTTACGAGTTTTTTTAAATCCATAGATACATCGCGCGTAAGAAAAAAAAAAAGACGAATTTCCAAAATTTGACAAATTTTTCGACAACTTTTGAAAATTGTTTATAAAAAATATATATATATCGTGATAAAAAAAAAAAAAAAAAAAAAAAAAAAAAAAAAAAAAAAATTCCGCATAATTTTTCGAAATTTTTCAAAAAATTGAATTTTTTCGATGAAAAAAATTTAATGAAGTGAATAATAAAAACATTACTATAAGAAATAATGTTGAGTATAGTGATTAAAAAACGAGAAAAAAATACGATAAAATTTACGCATAATGAATTGCAAATCGAAATTTTTTCGGAATTTTTGAAAATCTTCTATTATCCCGAAAAGTTCGATGATATAACGACGTTGCATCGAAAATAATTATTAAGGAGAACGGAGAATGATGGACGAATTTTCGTTTGGTTGAGAATCAATAATGAAAATGGAGGCTTCTGTTTCAACTTGAAGACGTGAGAGAGACAGTGGAAATGCTGGGAAAGCCAAGGCGTCAAGTCAAGACAGCCGTATCTACTAACGCGCCTACTCACTCTCGTTCGCTTACAGTACTACACCACCGGAGTGTAGCAGTCGCGAGAATGACTTGAGGGTAACGAACGGCAGTCTAATTACTTACGCGAAGTCTCTTCCAAAGGGCTGTGTGTCGAGTAAAAGCTGTATATGTATATATATGCATACATATAGCTATAGATTCTAACAACGCGCGGGGTAAACCCACTAGCGGAGTACCGCGAGAATAGTCTCGAAGCGTTTACGATAGTATACGAGAGGGCGAAACCAATAACGCGCCAAGACGTCTCACGACGCCGTTCGTATGGAAAGCTGCTGCATGGAGCGCGAGACGAGAGTCCTCGACTAAGGATACACTACGACGTATCTCGCATACCGACTACCCTAAGCGGGAACCACTAATTTCCATCGCCCCCTGAGTTAGACGTTAGCTTACGACCCGACGAGAAAGACTTCCAACTCCACATACCACGAGGCATATCCGTGCTGTACGTACGTATAGCACCGCTTGGAGAGGCTACCGTGACGAAACGCTTTGCCTCTATCTCACGACCTATCTTTCCGCTTCTCAAGAATTATTATCCGCCATCGAGACGGTTTCGAAGGCAATTTATTTTCGTGTCGAAATAAAGTTAATATCAATGGTTGTTTTTTTTTTTCATTTTTTGAAAAATTTGGAAAGCCGATCGGTGAAAATGAAAAAAAAATTACCGATCTTATTCGATCGTTGTAATTTGTCACGCGGAAGTACTGATTTTATATCAAAAGAATTTTTTTTTCATCGATAATCTGATTTATTAGGGAGACTGTGTTGTTGGCTTTAAAAACCAAAAAATCGAAAGACTTGCATTGCATAACGATTTTTTTTTCGAAACAGATACCTTTTTTTTAAATCGCATTGAATTTTAGGAAATTGCATCTCATTTGAAAGTTGCATTTTTTATGGACCAAAAACAATGATTTTACATTAAACGACAGAAATACTCAGAAAAAGAAATCGGTTGAGTCGGCTATATAGGCGCTCGTGGGTAGCGAAACCGGTAATTCGTTTATTGAAAGAAATACCTAATTGATTGTCGTATCACTTACAATGGTTATTTCTTTCGTTTCTATCGATAAAATCGGTTCATCAATCGATTTTTTGTTTCGCCATCGGCAAGCGCCGATTAAATCGACGCAACCGATTTTTTTTTTTTTGCGTGTATTGATTTGCGTTGTCGATCATGAAAACGCAATCAAATTAAACGATTGGAGCATTCGATTAAATCAACAGATTTTGTATCGTGCGAATCACGATTTCCGTGAAAACAGTGCCTTAAGGGCGTATCGCGCCGATTTTTTTGTTTTTCCCCCATTGTCACGGAAACTTGGTAGTTTTGGCCTTAAACCTCAGCAATCTATCGTAATTATAGTCACGATATTCGATTATCAATAACGCCCGAAGCTTTGTTATTACCGATTTTTTTTTGTAAATAGATGCACGAAGAATAGACATGACTAATCGTCATGAATTGCATGACGTTAATAGGTAATATTTAAGAAAGTACAAAAGAAAGAAAAAAAAACTATTATTTAAGCACGCGATATTGTAAATACCCGGGGAGGGATGCGTTACACTGTACACCGGTCGCGTTTACTCGAGAATCGTGATCTCGTTTGAAGCTGGAGAATCTCTCGCGCGCGGACGCGGGTGTGCGCGCGAGAGAGTCCCGGCGCTTGAGAGAGATACGACCGAGAGACTGTTGTTGGCGGCGGACAAACGAGGCTAAGCGTGTCGACACGATCGTGAACGTGGTTTGCCGGTCTGCCGATCGTCCCGCCGCTCGGCTTGATCCTCTTCCCGTTGTATATTCGCCCCGTACGGCATCGGCAAAGGGGAAAAGAGTCTCGCGATCCTGAGAGCCATACTACTACTACCCGCCACACAAACGCAAACCGGTGTTGTCTATGTTTATTCCCGATTATATAGCGTATACCGGCGGTACTGTTCTTATATCGGCAAAAACTACTTCTCGTTTGGTTAGTTGTTACGAACGGTAGATCTCCCCCGGATCTTCGTCGAGAAGAGAAGATCATCTCCTTATCCGATCCTCGCAACCGTTTCACGACTACTCCCTTCGCTGTAAAGTGCCTCGACGAGAAATCAAAACCTATCGATCACCGCGATCTAATACTCGTATCACTTAATAACGATCGTTACCGATCGAGATGATAAAATTTTTGGAAACAATAAAGCCTCACGTGTTATCCGGTCAATTAGGGGATGTAATCGATGATGCGTTCGGTCACTGAGTTACTTACTTCGTCCTGCGAAAGAGAAAAACAAAACATTCGTTAGAACAAACGGAAATAAATAACGATTTTTAAGTACTACGGAACAAAATATCGGGGTATCAAGTTGTACGATAAAAATTAGGTTAGAACATTTTTCTTTTCCCTCCTCGAGAATCCAAAACGATTTCGTGAAAAATCGGCCGATTTTTAACTGAAATCGGTAAGACTTTTATTGAAATTTGCCGATTTTATTGAAATTTAATGCAAACTTTCATAAAATTTATCATTATTGCATTGATAAACTTAAAAACACGACCGGTAATACCGATTTATCTAAATACATCGATTTATCTAATGGAAAAAAACGAAAATCGTTAATTTGGAGTCGTATTCGAAGGCTTAATTACATCAGGTTTTCCATCGATTTCGGAATCGTCTCATTTTATCCGGATAAGGATCGGCGTATCGATTGCCGAGACAACTCGATTTACTTGCCGCAACTGTATCCGCAGTTGAAAACACACACACACACGGGCAACGATCCGATCGTCTTGACATTCTGTCGCTCTAAAAGTTGTGGCCGATTCCTCGAGAAGTTTGCACTGCGCACCGTTAATCGGCAGGGGGTCGACACCGGGCAAACGGTCTGAGTAATGACTCTCGATTGGTCACTCGTCGATCGTTATATACCGGCTGCGTTCGAGTACGTGACTGAGTTTACGTTTCCACGGGTCGTTAACTCGTTTCCATTAAGGCGCGGCTACGGCGTTTCCCTTGTGCCTCTCTATCCCACTCTTTATAATACCCGCAATGCACAACACACTCTCGCGTCCGCTTCGTTTCGATATTATCCGTTGGCAATGTGCGCAAACCTTACGCTTCGAGATATAACCGCTCCAGAAATACCAGAAAATAAAGTATCGGCGAAGCATATAAAAGTCGACTTCGCCATATTGTTGTTAAAATCGTTTTCCCACCCGTGCGCGCATAATCGCGTTGCAAAAAAAAAAAAAAAAGTTTTTCCTCGCGGTCATATCCTGAATAATAGTTTTCGAACGGTTCGAAACGAACGCCTTTTTTTTTGCTTTCGATTACTTCGGTTTACATGTATATTAGCGCTGCAAGGAGCAGATTATGTAGTAACTATAAACGCAAAGTTATAGTGCGTGAGGGAAAAGAGCGAAAACTGCGGTCAAGTAATTATACTTTCATTATGGTGCACAACCGCGGCGGCCCTCACGCGTCAATCAGCTCTTTCCCATCGTGTCTCACGATTTATATATCTACGTTAACAATAATTCTCGTTGAGATTTTAAGTATCGTCTATAGACGGGGCGCATGCGTGCGTCTCACTGAACTCCAAACGATCCTTCATGCAAGTCCGACAGAGAGGAGAGAACCCCCGCCTCCCCCACCCTACCGTCAATTATCTCGGAATTTTCTCGTCTCTTTTTCTCTCTGGCGTTCGCGCGTACTAACGTTTCGAACGGCGGACCTCGTCGCTCGACGATTTATACACCTCTCGATTTGTTTATTACGTTAACAGCCGCGGCAATGCGCCGTTAAGTCGATTTATGCGAATGTACGGAGCATCCGATTGCGCAATGGGAAAAAAATCATTTCGACGAAATGAAATCGAAAAAAATCGATTTATTATTTTTTTTTTCGGAATTTTTTTTTTTTTTTTTTTTCATTGTAAATTTTCAAAATTAATCACTTAATTAGTTTAGTTTATGGTGATTCATCAAAATTGAATCGAGAAATAATTAAAATGCGGAGAAATTTTTTTTACGAAAATAGAATCGAAAGTTATAATTTTTTTTTTTATAAATTAACTCAATCACTTAATTAATTTAGAATTCGTCGATTCGGCAAGATCCGGTTCTCGTTTCATCGGAATGATATTTTAATCCGTGAGAATGTTTTTTTTTAATCCACTGTTTCTTAAGACCATCCTAATTATCGACGAGAGAAGTCGCGTCCTGAGAGCTAACATTGACCGCGTGAATTTATAATTCTACGAGCCGAAGAGCTTGAAAGAGGCCGGCGATCATCAAATAGCGTTTCGCTCTTGTTTTTTGTTACTAAATGAGAGTCGCGACGGTAAAGCACCGCTGATGTAGGGAGGGACGATCGTGAAACTATTAATAAATACCGTATAAAGTAATAAAAGTTCCCCCCAAATGAGACCATCACTACGCGAGTCGTTCAAACAATTTTATTATAGCGATTAGGCGCGAGTGAGATACCCGGTGAAGCGAGAGATGCGTATAGAAAAATTCGGGTCGAAAACTCAAATTTACTGATATTCGATGTTTCATACGACTCTATTTCGGCTTTTGGCGCTTAGATTCGCGAAGACCGCGTGCGGTTCATCTCACATTTTTCACAGAGAAACCGAAAAAAAAAAAATTATAATTATCATCAATACCCGCGATGGAAACGCCAGAGAATATTCTGTGAACGAGAGAAACGAAAAAAAAAAAAAAGAGAACTGAAAGAATTAATTAACAAAGTATTCCGCGGGTAAGGCGAGTGACGCGGTCGAGTGGCTCATTAGAGTGCCGCCCCATCACCAACAGCCACCCATTAGTTCTCTCGTCGTGTGGGGAAGATATTTCGCGAAGACCATAACCTCACATCTTTTTCCACACGCACAGCGGCGACTAATAACCGAATAGAGGTCGATTATGTATTACATCATTTAAACTTTTTCGGAGAAAATATCATTAAACTAATATGATCTTCGCGCGAATCGTCGCTCGGAGAATTCTTCAAATTTTCCCGTTTCTCAACCCTTTTTAGCGTGACGAAGAAATTAATCGATTTAATCATTCGATATTTCGGGATCGCTTTCGAGTTTTTTCTAATTTTTAGGTTATGATTTTTTTTTTAATTCGTAATTATTTTTTGCGAAAAAAAAATAAATGCTTTCATAAATTATCGAATAGTACGGTTATTTGGCATGAAATAGTTCTAAATTTTCAAAGATCCTGAGCAAAGCTACTATAAAATAAATTAAAAATCCGTCGGCAAAGATGACGTCGTTTCGGAGTTTCTACGGAACGTCTGACAGCCGTGACGAACTTCCACGCCTACCTATATATATATATACCGAGCATTAGAATGGAGAAATATCCGCGAAAACCACAACTGATGCAAACATTCATTAGTAACGCACACGGAGCATCTCTTCCAGATTCCTCGGCTAATAAACTGCGCGTGCGCGTTGCGCCGCGATGTTGCGGCACATTAGAATTACGCAAAACGCGCATATTACGCACGTGAATGAGAAAATCTCTTTCTCTCGAGAAATAAACGCCGTGAAGGAGAGAGCGAAGGATCCCCGATGCCCTCTCCTCTCCTCTCCTCATCTTCGCGGTGTTCGGTAAAAGCATATCGCGTAGAGTTCGTCGAGAGAGCGAAAGAGGGGGCCAAAGGAAACGCGCGAAAAGAGAAAAGAACGATGCTGAAGCCCGGTAACCGCTTAGGAGAGTAGGAGAGAAGGAGATAACCGTTCGGTCGGACCGGGTGGTGGTTGAAATTAATGTTACCCGCTTAATTGGAGCCACCGAGGAGTGTTTGTGTGGCCAAAGTGGTGCTCAGCCAGAGCGCCTCTGTGTATGGAGTCTCTCGTAAGAGAGTCCCGCGGCAGCAAGGAGCGTCATCAGCATCAACATCGGCCACCGAACAAAACCTTCGAGAGCTTCTTGATTCTCATCGACTCCTCTCAAGCCTGCAGGCGCTCTTCTTGGGCATCCCGCAGGGAGAGTTGCCACTTTTCTCTCTCACTGCCTTTCACCTTACGCAATTGCCTCTTTATTATTAATACAGAGAGAGAGAGAGAAAGCCGAAAATAAGCCAAATTTTATGCACCATGAATCATAGGTAATTGCCATATTTTTTTAAATTGAATATCTTTTCGTATAGCGACACCGAAGGCTTCCGTTTGCCAAAGAAAATGCGATTTCTTTTGCCAAAAAAAAAAAAAAAAAAATTATCGCCAAATATATCGATATAAAATATCGTATTATATGATATCATATATTTCTAATATATTTTATCATATACTGGAAATATA
Source organism: Cryptus viduatorius (assembly GCA_964006125.1). Lineage (NCBI taxonomy): Eukaryota > Metazoa > Arthropoda > Insecta > Hymenoptera > Ichneumonidae > Cryptus > Cryptus viduatorius. Next base: position 6,632,866 of record OZ023226.1, read on the forward strand.
TTTTTCTTAACCTTTTCTGCGGTCAAATTTTTGTCCCGATCGATCGCAACCAATCACACGCGGCGACAAACCAATAACAATGGACTTCGATGCAATAACTCGCAATTCGATAATTTTTCGAAATATATCGAAGGCTTTCGTTTGCCAAAGACCATACGATTTCTTTTGCCAAAAAAAAAATATACATATATATCGCTAATTTTTCACGAAAAATAGTATATTACGGATATATTTCCGGATACATGAAAAATTATATAATTTTACATAACCTATCGAACCGAACAACGCTGATGCCGAATTTCATACATTTTTTTGCATTTACTTTTTTTCCGTGTGGTTAACACGGAACAACTGAAGAAAAACAGGCAAAACGATAATCACGAAAATCGTGCAACGGGAGCTACGCGTAGTATTTGAAGCGAATCCTGAACTTCGAAACGACTCGCCTACCCCCGGCTCTCTTCCCTGCGTGTTATATATTAACACATTAGATACGCTCGCGTGTCGAAACTCAGTGAGTGAGTAACAATAAGCAAAGGCCCCGAGGGGTGGTCCGAAGTCAGTAACGAAAGGGTAGAAAGTCTAGCTGAGCGCCGAGGCAACGTGAAGGGGTTGTTTTCTCCGTTCTCCGCGTCTCGCATTATTTGCCAGAACTCGAAGAGACCGCGCGGTAAGGGGGGGGGGGGGGGGGGGGGGGTGACTGGAGGAAGGGGTGGGTTTGCTGTTATATTATACTACACCCCATACACACTGACAAACGAATGCAAACACGATCTCTACATTCCTCTTTCACCTTTCCCCGCGAAAAGACCGTCCCTCTCCAGACCCACCCTCTTCGATCAAATTTCACTTTTAAACTTTTCGGAACCCAAATCGATAAGTACGAACGACGCAGAGACGACGCAGAGCCTCGAAAATTCTGTTATTTTCGAACCGAATGGACAAAATTTTCCAAAAATATATCAGAATATATCAAATATATTTTACGATATATATATTTTTTTTTGTGAAATTCGTATTTTTTTTATCGATCGATTGCTGAATTAAAAATGAATTAAAAAATTTCTCTTTGAAGTAATTACCGTGAAAAATAGTACCGAACTAAATTAAATATATAATTTTTGAAACAAAAATAATAATACAAATTATATTATGATTATTGTAATAATTGATACATTTTTTAATCGGAATAAATTAATCGATTTATTTACGATAAAATCGTCGGTACGATGAGAAAAATGAAAAAAGATCGTTCAATAAAATTTTGAAAAAAAATTTCGAAAAAAAAAAAAAAATTAAACGTATTTGTTCGGAGCCGTGAGACTAGAAAATTATTCGTTCCGTGTCTAACACAGGCAACATATAAACCGCCCGAGAAGTTCACATTATCCTGGGCTATTGCATTAGCTCGGTAAAGCCAGAAGCAATACTGTGGCTGCGCCGCGTGTACACGCACACGGTTATATACCGCGAGATAGGAGCGTTGCACGCGAAACGATTATTATTATACTATTATATATCGACGGTGGTGGCAGTGCAACCCGCGTGCTCCTCGCGGCTATATGAAATCGAGTCTCGGAGTCTCTCTCGACGATCGTCAGGTACCAGCTACCGTAACACGACGACGATCGGCCAATTAAAGCCGGAAAGATCCCCCGCGCTCGCGCGCACCCGGATCGGGGTCGTTCGGGTTGACTTTTCCACCGTAGTTGCAAGTACAGGTACCGATAAATCAAACCGAATGATGAACGACCCTCTCGAGGAGACCCTCGATTATATGTCCAACTTTGCCTCCTTCGCATGCATCCACCAGAATTATTCATAATCAATTTCGCGTCTACATAAATCGAGAAAAATTGATAATTAAAAAAAAAAAAATTCCATACATTTTTTTTTTTTTTTTAATTATAAATTCACTACGATAGACGCGTATTATTATTTGCAGACTATTCATTAGTCTTCGTAATCGCTGTTGTTATATCGCATCTACATAAATTACAAAAAAATCAGAAAAAGCCAAAAAATTTTACTCGATCTTTTTTTTTTTTTTTTTTTTTAACCATAAACTGAATAAACTCGAGGCCTACGGCTATTTGTAGAATTGAGATACGTTAAAAGTTTTGAGTGAGACAACAAGCTGAGGCTTTTAACCCTCTCAAGGGCAGAGTTCGAAGCAGCCAATTGGAATCATTAGCGTGATGCACTTTTCTTTTAGACTCCCACCTTTCCGAATGCATCTTTATACTATGCATAATAACATAATTACATAATCACCGTAAAAAAAAAAAAAAAAAAAAAAAAAAAAAAAACAAGCTTAGTACACCGATTACCCCGCATGGGCGGCATGTTACGTGAAATATTCGAAATGTTTCAATCACGCGAATCCGCGCACATTGTTGTTATTACACGTATACCTATATATTTCTTTTATCAAATATTCAACAATGTTTCGCGTACATAGAGATGTTTAAAATCAATTTTTTTTTGTTTCACGAATTAACGCGTTTCAAACTGTCAGTAAAAAAAAAAAAAAAAAAAATTGAGAATGTCGGGAATCGAAAGGCTCCCACTCGCGTTCGTATTAACGAAGACCGCGATTATAACGCGTCCCGTCGATCGTACTCTATAATTATCATATAATTTCCCTATAATTATAATTAACTCCGAAGCTGAATCGGGAGGTATCTAAAGATATATAGTACATAAGAACGAAGTAAGAGGGGAGGGGGGGGGGGAGTATATATCACGGCAGACTGTGAGAGAGCACTGTGTACCACAGAAGACTCGCCGAACAAGTTGTATCCTAATTTACTCATTCCTCTCTCTCGTTCTCTCGGATGGATCCAGTCTCGCTACGGTTCAAGGTCCTCAGTCGCCGCGGGTTCGTCGCAGTCACGTCACGTACGTGGCACGCGCGGCTTCATCTACCACGTGATTTTTCGCGACAAGCCAACCCCCCGCCCCCGGCCTTTACCCTCCGAGTCGTATACATATATTCATTAAAGTATACGAAACATCGAAAAAAACCGTAAATTTCGAAAAATATATTTGATACATCGAAGTCTTCGAGTCTTTTTTCGCGGACAGTAGTTGAATGGGTGACCGCGTAATAATTCCGAAACTCAAATTTCAGCGATCTAACAGAATTTATAAATCGTTGCTTCTGAAGGACGATAAAAGTCGAAAAAAAAAAAAAAAAAATGGCGGGCAGTCCAGACGAAGGGAACGTGCGAGTGCAACCGCGTCTCCGTTTTAACATTCAACGTTTCCGATATGCTTTACGGGTGGGCCCCATGGCAAATAAATGCGGCTCTCGGCTCCCTCGCTGCTGCTCTCGTCTAAAGCGGCGCGCGGCGTAGGCGTCGCGGAACATGCAAATTGCCCGCACCAGATTCGGCGATACATCTTAATTTCGCGGCTCGCCGAAAATACTATACACACCACCAACAGACCAATTTTGGGGAACGGTTAGCTCGGAAAAAAATTCAGTGAAGATTCACTTTTCGAAGTGTGTAATTTCGAAATATCGAAATAAAAACGATTTTTTAAAAATGATATATCAAAATATTACTATATCCATTTTTTTTTGCTTTTTTATAATTTTTTTAAAATTAGTATATCACATATTAATATAACAATATCAAAAATAATAATAATATCATCGAAGTACCGTTTAAAAATACGAAATTTTCTGGATTAAAAAATGTTTTCAATATTTTTTAAAATTCGGGTCATTATACGCATATATTTCATTCCTGTCCCCCGGATTGCGATTTTTTTTTTTTTCTTATTTACTGAAGTCGAGCGTCAGATCGGCTTCGCATGGTTTCGCGGACATTGGACACGCGTTTTTGTCGACCACTCGAAACGGCTCCCGTGAACCGTTTCGGAGCTCCGCGGGCACTACGCTGTTTCTGCTATTAGTAAATTCTCGTAGTATTACGTAGTCGTCGTCGTTGGAGGCCGCGAGAATAACGACTTCCTGAAAGGTGGAAATTAAGCTATTAATTATCGGAGATAGCCGGTGCGCGCCTCCGCCTCCCGGTCTTCGTTTCCACTGCTGCTGGCTTCGTCCAAGTCGACCGGGGAGAGCACCACAGGCTAAAGCATCATATCCTCTTTCCTCTTCCACGACCGCGATACACGACTTTCTTCTGCCTCTTCTCTTCTACATATATATACATAAACTCTAATCCGCGATCAGTAGAGTGCTATCCGATGCCCTTTTTTTATTCATCGCTCTATTCCCTGTTTCTTTTAATCTGATTTTATTTGCTCATTGCCGCTCGTAAGTTGCACAGAGAGAGAGAGAGAGAGAGAGGGAGAGAGCGCCCCCCAGTGTGTCGACATCGTTTAATTATCGTACGCGCGATAATTCACTATCTGCCGCGGAGAATCTTAATAACTACATCTTATTCTGAACTTCCAGTTACGAGGGGTCGAGTCATGTGTGCAATCATGAAAAATAAAAAAAAAAATAAAAGAGGAACTTTCGATATCCTAACCTCGCGATAGAAATAATTGCGTAAAAAATAATAAAAAAAAAAAAAATTACTTGTCGGCACTGAAACGAAGGAGTAAATTGCTGCGGCAACGAGAACCTCGTAGTTGCGGAAGGTATATATACGCGCGGTATCGTAAGGTCAATTGAATTCCGTAAAATTTTCTTCTTTTCGAGAAAAAACAAAAAAATTTTAAGGTGAATTCATCCTCATGAAAAAAAAAATTATTGATAACATATCCGATATATTTTCGTCGAAAAATCGTATATTACGTCAATGAGGTCATTTTTTTTCGATTTTTTAAAAAATGTCTTTAAATTACGATCTTTTTATCGGATTTTTAAAATTTCGATTTTCTTTGATTGAATACGCTGTTTACAGAAATTTATCTTTTACTTTGCTGATGCGATTTTCTCGTGTGTCCGACGTTAGTGCAGCAAAGCAATAGAGTCACTGAGGCAACTCTCTCGTTCTCGTGGTTCCCGAGAAAGCGGCTTTCCGGGAAGCCATCGGCGAAACGTTTAAATGAAACGCGGACTTGGCGCGAACGGAATTCGCTCCCGTTTCGCAATTCAACTTTTATAATGTCAGCGCGCGATCGCAACGGTTCAATTCTTTTCGATCGTTTCCGTTAGTCTGTTAAAGTGTATTCTCCGTTCGGTTCACTGTCTCCCAGGTGTCCCGCGCGGATGATTGTGGCGCTCTTGTAGCTTTTTAACGTCGCGGTTTAGTCTCTCGTCGCGATCGTAACCCGCGCTCTCTCGACTGTAGTCATCGTCTATAAAGACTAATCATACTTATTCTCAAAGTTTAAATCATTGCTGTGGGTTATTATAGCTTATAGCAGTAGCAACAGCATCATCCCTGCGCGACGACGACTCCCCCGTCGATTCTACGACGGTGGTCGCTTTCTGTGCCGAGATTAATTTTAATTGGCCGGTGGGCATAAGACTGAATTGAGATTTATGAAGTAAATTCATTGTTTCGAGTCGTCGTCGTCGTCGCGAGAGCAAGGGAACAGCCGCGCAAGAGGACTCTGCCCAGTTGGTGGACCACCAACACTGCTTGTTGGCTGTTGCTACTGATTCTCTCACTCCGCTCCAATCGCTTCGTTCCTCTACTCCAACGACACTCTTGTATCCGAATACACACAGAGACAACCGGCTTTACTGTTTCTATATCTTCATCGGTCTGCGCGTCTCGACACTATCAAGCAGTGGGGACGAACTTTTGATTGCAGAAATACGCGCTAATGCGACAGTGAAACGACAGAAGCAATTATCGTGTGTCCTCGTTAAAAACTATCGCGCGTTCGATTTCCCATTTTTTATCGATAATAAAAATAAAAACGGCAATGAAATTTCGATAATAACAATCAGTCATTGAAATTTTTATTTTTTTTTTCGAAATTAGTTTACATTCAAATCGATGGGATGTGAAATATCAATAATTTATAATTTTCAGTCAATTTTTGTTTATTTGATAAATAAATTTTAAAAAATAAAAAGAAAAGGCTACATTGAATTTTTGGCATTTTTTTTATTTTCGATCACTTTACTGATGATTATAGAACGGATGCGCATTAATTATTAAAAAAAAAATTAAATAAGTATTAAATTTGACAGTTTCTTCATTACCGACTGATCTTCGTACATGGATATACATCAACTAGATGCGCAGTGCCTGCAATTGAATTCTTTTCCTGCCCCCCCCCCCCTTCCCTTAATGTGACTGACGTCACAGTAGGGTAACTCGGACATGGAAGAGGAGACGATCTCGTAAGTCTCAGCCGGAAATCGCTTAATTTCGTGGCTCGTATGAGAGGCCTTCCACGGTGAATTTAATATTCGTAATGTACACACGCACTTTACTGCCGATTATAGGGCGCATGCGCATTAATTATTTAAAAAATAAGTAAATAAGTATTAAATTGTCAGATTCTTCATTACCGACAGATCTTCGTACATTGATATACATCGACTAGACGCGCAATGCCTGCAATTGAATTCTTTTTAAATTACCCTAATGTGACTGACGTCACAGTAGGGTAACTCGGACGTGGAAGAGGAGACGATCTCGTAAGTCTCAGCCGGAAATCGCTTAATTTCGTGTCTCGTATGAGAAGCCTTCCACGGTGAATTTAATATTCGTAGTATCCACACGTACGCGTGAGAGTGAGAAGTGTACCGAGTGGTAATGTCGTTCTTCACGGATGGTTTGTGAGTGATGATAGAGCGAAGAAGAGAGACGAGAGAGAGGGGATGATGGAATGAAGCGAGAAACGATCTCTCCAAAAGGGCGCGCGGGATGATGAGGACCTCCTTGGTAGTTCGCGGGAGTCGTAGAGCGCAAGAGACACGAGAAACGAAAGGGAAGTTACAGCAGTGTCTTCTACAGAGGCCGCAAGGCATCCTCTCGTCAACTCCGACTCCCTGATAACATTGCATCACGTTTCGTCTGACGAATACGACGACGACGACGACGACTAAGTAACGTATACGACGACGGAAGTGAGCTATATTCGTCACGGGACTCGAATTAGAGGGCTCGCGCGCGGTTACGCGAGTGCGAAAATACGCTTACATATACATCCTCGACGACGAATTGCTCGCTCCGGGAGAATACCTCTTGTCGTCTCGAAAATCCTTTGATTTGTACGAATAATCGAAATTTTCAAAATATATTAACAAATTTTTTCTTAAGGCCGCAAAATTTATTTATTGATATATTAATTAATATTAATTTTTTTTTTCAATATTTCTCCGATATTCCAAAAAAAAAAAAGTCGGACACCCGTAATTAATTTTTCTTCAATTTTATTGTCGCTTTTTGCAGCATTTGTTCGATGTTACGAAAAAAGCCGATGTTTCAATCGCACAAATTCCGCATAACAATATTTTTCAATTAATTTTTTATTTTTTTTCAATTTTTCATTATTTCGCCGATTTTTCAAAAAAAAAAAAAGACATCGGACACCCGTAATTAATTTTTCTCGAATTTTATTGCCGCTTTTTGCAGCATCTGTTCGATGTTACGAAAAAAAAAACGATCTTTCAATCGCACAAATTCCGCATAACGTTGGACTTGTAGTAAGAGAAGCCCAAAAAAACATGTAGCAAGAGTCCTGTGTGGCCCTTTGTGGAGATATTACACTGTCGGGACTGCAGCGCATACTTCGAGGCGCCCGCGATCTCGAAACGCTGAGTATATATAAGAGAGTGAAATAGCATAAACGATGAAGAGAGATGAGAAGAGGAAGAAGATCCGAAATTCTTCGAGTTCCGCGGGTGCGCGTTTCACCGACGGCTAATCCACGGTGATATCGTCGCCGCTCTCCATACGGCTCTTCAGCCCGAAAGGGAAATAAGATTCGTATTAGCGCCGCGCCAACGCATCTACTTTCGTATTATTACGTGATTCGGTGTCGCGGCGGCACGCACCCTGTATCTGCGCTATAGATAGTGTGACACGCATCACACAATATTTTTATACATATATATATCCGTATAAGATATATATATATATATACGCGCGATACTGGGTTACCTTTGGCTTAAATCCCTTCATATCTCGGGCTTCTTCTCTCCTCGGTTTGGGTTTCACGGTGAGAGAAGAACAGGATTAGCTCGCGTTTTGCCTCCGAGGCTTCTCAGGACGTTCCTTTTTTTTATTTGTTTTTCCTTTTTATATTTCTATGGAGCTAAATAAATCTCCTGGGCCTACGCTCAGCTCGTATTCTAAATATTAACAGGACAACAGAGGGAAAACACTTTTTTTTTTTTTTTTGGAGCATTACTCACATTTTTTTATCCCTCACAAGGAAATCCAATCGCAGTCAAGCGATATTTTTCGTATTACGTATTTTCGTTTTTTTTTTTTTTTTTTTTTTCGTAAAAAAAAAATTATTTACTTTTGTTTATTTTTTAAAAAATGTTTACATTTAATATTTTTATTTTTTATTCACTTATAAATTTTTTTTTATTTTTAATAATTTTTATTATTTTTATTTATATATTTTTAAAAATTTCGGAAGCGTTACAAGACGATCGATGTACAAGAAAGCTATTCGGTAAGCGGCAAAATGTTTCACACGAAGAAAACGCGAATAAAGAGGAACGAATCGCCGAGTGAGATATTTCGGCACGAAGCCATCATCTCCCGGGGTCCTTATTCGATCCCTTCGAACGCGGAGCTTCTCGAGTCTCCGTTAGTTGTCTCGTTCGATGCGACAGGAGTTCATAGCTCGACCTTTGCCGAAATAATCTTGTTGACTTGTTCTGATTGCTCACGTTGAGAGTAGAACGGGATTCGCATTCGGAAACTATACGCTTGCATCTCCGCTTGACCCTCGATGCTTAACCCGATGACGAAGCGACGGCCGAGCGTTCGAAATAAAAAAAAAAATAAAAAAAAAACTCGAAGGGTTAAAAAACAAAAAAAAATTTGGTACGAAAATTTTTCTATAGAAAAAAGTACTCGAAACCCCGAAAGAGTAAAAACCGAAATCGAGAACTCCGATGGACCACACGAGTCATTTTTCCGACTGTAGCGAAATTATCTTATATTCATCTTTCGGCTTTTATTCATTACATTATTATTTTTTTTTTTTTTTTTTTTCGTGGGTTTGCATTTCCTTTACTTGTTTAACTCTGCATTAACCGGATCTTACGAGTACAAAAAACGCGAGTAGAATGTCGCAGTGGAAACGTCGTGAAACTCCGAAGAATAAGAAGAAGAAGAAGTCATAACAGCCCGTGAGCGCAAAGCTGATCTCTTAATAATAATATCTTCAGCTTGAAAGTTACCCGGAATGCAATCTCCATAAAACTGCTACCGTGGACTCTAACCGCCCACAAATTTGAGTTAGGAGAGGTGGGTAGAGTATAATACTGTCCCTTTCACTATCGTGCACGTGGATCTCATTCTTTGCCTGTTTCGTCTGACACACGATCTTTTTTTTTTTTTTGCTTTTTTTTTTTTCTTTCTTTACACTGACTCACTTCGTAAAAATGTTTTACTCGCGACTCGGACATTCGACACCGAAAATATTTCGTTCGATTTTTCGATTTTCGATTCTCGTTGCATCGATCTTTTTTTTTAGAATTGTCTTGAATTTTTTTCGGCTTTTATTAATATTTTTCGGAAGTAAAAAAAATGTTGTCGCACTATATTAATTTATAAGAAGCTGTAAAATAAATCTTAGTATCTTCTTTTCTTTCGCGAACTCTTCGAGACACCAACGAACTCTTCTCCGATGTCTCCGGTATTCCGTTAAACACATCTCCCTCCCAGCATCCCGAATTCTTCCCGAACTCTCGCACTCTACAAAGTCCTCACGCGGAAACATCTGTCACTATAGATCTTTTCTTCCCGGGATTCCTCGATCTCAGTTACCGAAACGATTACAAAGCGTTTAACAAGAAAGAAGAAACTGTCGATCGTCAGTCCGGCGGTCGGTGACGATACGCAACGCGAGAACTACGAAAAGACGTTGAAGTAGCTAACCACCAAAGCGATCTCGAAGAAGACCTCTCAGTTCGGTACGATCGTCGAGCGCACAACGAGTTCTTCGCGGTCCACGCGAGCGCGAGATCCCCGAAGACCACCAACGTTGGTCCGAGAGAAAGATCTCGTGAGCTTAGCGAGCGCAAGAGAGCTGAGAAAGCAACAGAGTATAAGAGCAGAGCTCGCAGTGTGGAGAACGTGCGGCAGACGCGATCGCCCGCGTCACCCAGCAGCGAAGCTTTTTCGATCGCGAAAGCCAAAAACCTCCAAAGGCGATTAACGACGGCCCCATGAGCGCAGCGCGTCATTATTGAGATGCCAAAGTGAAGGAACCCTGAAGAAGAATACTTCTAGCGAGAAGAATGTACGGGGGCAATATGGACTACCGGGGCGAAATGGATCAGTCAAAAGTAACATCGACATTTTAATAACTGCGCATCGGGATAAAAAAAAATGAATGGAAAAAATATACAAAAATTATCAATTTTTTTTATATCGCGAGATAATGATGCCAAAAAAAATTTGAATATTAAAAAATATAAGTTTGGATTGTGGACGAAATTTTAAGTACATAGGTAAAAAAAAATCATCAATAATGAAATTCTTCTATTCGAAGAAGTGGTCCATTTTACCCCCGAGTTCTATTTTTTACCTCGGAAGCTCGTAATATTTGTAACGAAATCTGTTTGATAATAAAAAGTTTATTTATGTCTCAAAAATCATAACAACGATCTGTTTTCCGCAGTTGGTCCATTTTGCCCCAAATTCCCCTATATATATATATTTTACCACCGTGAAGTGTACTTTGACGAGAACGTTAATAGGAGCGTTTAACCAGAAGGTTTCGAACTTTCTCTGTCCTCCGCTGTCGATGCGAGAGACGAGAGGACACGAAGAAAAGAGTCGAAAATTAGACGAAGACGAAGACGAAGAGAAAAAAAAAAGATCGGTGAGAGTATTATAGATGAGAAGGATAGATATTAGTGAATTAGAAAGAAAAGAAGCTGCAGCAGCAGTGGGGTCGTACGTTAAGCTCGAATATCTCCCATTAAGGAATTAGTAAGATGATAGACCCGTCAATGACGAACCGAGAAGAGGAGGAAGATGAAGGAGAAGAAGAAGAGCTCGCGAGGGCTTCTTTTCTCTGTCGAGCTCCCCGTCTCTCGGCTACAGGCTCTTCGGATATCAGGAACGCGAGAGGACGGAGATGAGAGCTATAGAGAGACACGTGTATGTATACAAGAGAGATACAACGGTAGCCAAGATACGGATGGCTGTGAGGAGGCTGCGGAGAGGAGCAGCGGGAAGACACAAAAAAAAAGAAAAAAAAAAAAAGAGGAGCCCGAAGCCTGACCCATAAAAACGTCAAACTTCCCTTAACCTAGAGAAACGTCTTCATCACGATCCCACCCGAGCTCCGCTCCGTTATATTCTTCCAATCCTCTCCTCTCCTCTCTCTCCTCCCTCCCTCTACGGATCTCTCCGAACTGAGCGACTACTCGGTCCATAGGCATCAGCTTCTCGAAAAAACTGAGAGATCTCTCTTTGTATCGAGAAACCGAGCGTCGAAACGAACCGCTCGAGAGTTTCGGGAATAAAATTAAATGCCCTTAATTGCTTGAAGAATTTTTATTTTTTTTTAGACTTAAATTTGTTGCAAATACGAAACATTTTTTACGGCGGGTTTATGCGAAAAAAAATATGCAAAAAATATTTTACGAATATATTGGAAATATAAAAAAAATTTATTATGTTTTACTATATTTCAATGATATTCGAAAAAAAAAATTAATTTTTAAAATTTAATAAAATTTAATTAAAATTTTCATTTTTTTTTTTTTTTTTCGATATATGTTCCGTGGGTTTGTAGTAGAATGCAAATACGATAGACATTGTTTTAAATTGTGGGATAATTTTGAAAAATTGTTACAACAAAAACCGCGGTAAGTGTAAACTGCAAATATTTACGATGATAATACACCTATTAACTGCGAAACTAATGATACACCGGCTGATGATTATCCGATAAATATATTGTCGCTGCATAATTTAACGAGGTCTCGCACTGTCGTTACAATTATCCATTCAGCTCTATCGTCCACCTATAATTATCGCTGACTAATGACAATAAAAAAAATAAATAAAAAAAAACCGCGAGAAATAAGTAAAATACAAACGTTAACTCCGTCAAAGCGGAACAACGATGTTGCGCCGTTTGTCTGCGTGACTAAAGATTACGAAGACGGCGATGGAAAAGTCAGTCGAGAGACCACTCGCAGACCGATCTGTACTCTTCTATATATCGGAAAAAGTGGGGCAAAATGGGTCAACGGGGTAAAATGAAACAGTCGACTAATTCAAATGTTGGGGTATAATGGACCAATGCTAAAAATAATGAATTAAAAAAAAATTGATTTCTTTTAAGTTCGCATCGCTATTAAAATCGGACATCCTAAAAAAATCGAAAACAACACTCAATGCAGATAAATAAAAATATAATTCGATTTGTTTTTCAGAAACAATTTTCTGACGATAATAATATGCATACCGTTTATAAGTAGTAAATTAATTGAAATTCAAATTTTTCATTTTTTTAATGCAATTCAAAAAATTCGGTCCATTTTGTTCCTCTTTTTTTTTTCGTCTCAATACTCTTAAGGGATGTGACATTTTCACTATTGTGATATTTAATTGATTTTTTGTTCGAAAGTAGTCGTCGAGTATATCGACGAAACTCTCTGAATTGCTGAAATGGTCCATTTTACCCGCATCCCTCCCCCTCCCTCTATATGTATACATATATATGTATTTCTGTTTGAGTTCCACGTTAATAAAGAAGTCAACGTTTTAATACCATCGAGACGACAGCCAGAGTCAGAGAACAGCTCCGACACAAGCGTTTCTCTCCGCGAGAGCGTTCTGTCTCGTCGTGCTCGTTGCCTCCGTTGGGCTGCAACGCGGCTGGCAGCTTCGAAGAGTTTAAAGAAAGACCGTCCAACAGAGAGAGAGAAAGATATCAGAGTTTTAACATTATACGGGAAGAGCTCTTTCGCACACGAAGCCTCTCGGAAGACCGAGAAAGAGAGATAGAATGATATAGAAGCTTATAATTAAATCGTTGCAATCAACCGACTAATTTGTCCTCAAGCGTATCCATAAAATTCAGCCCTACGCTCGCTTGTCTCTCTCCTCAATTTCTGTATTCATTTTTTTCTTTTATTTTTTTTATTTATTTTTTTTTTTTCTATCGCAGGCATACATGAGCTCATTAAGAGTAAACTTAATGCGGCGTATTAACGTTATCGCTAATCATTCCTTCGGGATAATTGAAAATAAATATTATCCACAAATAGAAGAATGAAATTCCGACGAGAGTCTCGATGCAATTTATGTTTAAGAAACATTTTTTTTTTTTTTTTTTTTTTTTAATATATACGCGGCTCGGGAGTATAGGTATCGAGAGGGAAAACGGCACGAGCGAACAGAGGAGGGGTGGGCTCCGTATGTCCCAACAAATTGGCTTGGACGCGCATGCAATGCACGCAGGCTGCACGCACACGCGTCACTCCTATCTTCGTCATATCGTCTTCGTTGTCGTCGTGTTCGAGTGGCTGATCGAGTGACCGGTTTACTCGTACGTGTATTCGTAGGTACGTACGTGAGATGGATGCACCGAAGATGCATTACCAGACACCCCCCCTCCCCCTCCCCCCTCCCCCCTTCCCTCAGCCGCCTTCTCTCGATGCCTCGTGTATGTTTTCGCTATAGAGATGCACCGAAGTACGCGTATATCGAAGCATATAATATCGAACGGGTATGCTAAGATACAACTCCTGTGCGCGCAGAGCACAGTGTAGTTTACTCTGCGATTATGCCTTTGACATGGCAACTCTCAACTATAGTTATAGCTTCGACATCGCGATTTGAAACGTCTCGTTCCCTACGCAACAACCGACTCTGCGCTCCCCATTTTCTCCGTAAAACTCAATTGATATTCGAAAATAATAAAAAAAAAAAATCAAACTTTACGTTTCGATATAATTAATATATTAATCCGGTAATTTGATAATAATAATTATAATATTTTAATGACAATAATAATAATAATTTGTTATATATTTGCGGAAATATATATTTAATGTATTATTTTTCATAAAAATTGATAATTATCGATGAAAATTATAAAAAAAAAAAAACTCGTCTCGTTCGTTAATAAAAAAAATGAAATTTTACGTTTTCTTTATAATTAATATATTGTTATTATTTTTGAAAAATTAATATATTAATCCGATAATTTGTTAATAATAATATAATATTTTATAATAATGATAATAATAATAATTTGTCTTATATTTACGGAAATATATATCTAATGGACTTTTTTTTTAATAAAAATTCATAATTATTGATAAAAAAAAAAAGTATGAATTAAATTTTATAAATTTTTTTTTTAATTCGCGAAATTTGAGTTAAAGTAACGTGAGAATTTTTTATAAAGAAAAATATTGCTAATAATTGAGATAACGAAATGTTCTCTTGGGCAGAGAAATAAGATAATAAGAAAGGGGAACCCGTGTTCCGGGACAGTGACGAAGCCGAGACGAGAGTGACGTAAACTGACGCGACCTTATGGGACTTATAGTACAGACCAGTGGATCGAGTGTCGCACGCGTGAAGTGGCGCGGTGCTTGTATATTCGTTTGGATAAATGTCTTTGTGTGTATGGGATACGTGTAGGAAACATATAGGACATATATAGCGTAGCAACGCGCGTAAAGCGCAACGTACAGCAGAGCAGCATAGGGGAGTGCCTGATGGCGGGAGGAGGACGCGGACCACCCACACCGTGCCGCGGGACCACCGTGGTAGCCCACTGGCATACATTAGGCGCTCGCCGCGGCTCCCCGAAAACTATACTTCCAGCTCTCCCCCCCCCCCCCCTCTCCCCCTCTCTCCCTCCTCATCTCCCACTCTCCGCTCACTTCTGCTTCGTACTCTTTTCCTCCTTTTTCTTCGGCTCATTCACTATCACCCTTTTTTTTTCTCGTCCTTTTGCACTCTCGTTCTCCTCTCTTTATCGCTGCTCGTCTTTCCTCTCTTTACGATTTACTATTGCTATATATATTACATCCCCTTCTTTTTATTATTTTTTTTATTTTTTCGGATGCACTTCGTCGTCGTTCTCTTCCGTTTCGTCTTCTCATACTTTCTTTCACGGGGATATGTATATATTTATCTCTCCTCGAAAAGCGTATGCAACCGGTACCGCGGGAGGGGCGCTTACGGCAGCCGTTAGGTATTTTGATACAGTCGACACCCGTTTAATTAACATTCGATACGGACCGCCGGAATACGGCACCGCGAATCGCCGCGATCCCGTGAAGGAGAACCGGAGACTGATTACGATGAAACTGTACGCGAATCGCTCGTGTCGTCGTCACACGATGTCTCGCTATCGCCACTTTGCTTTCTCGATGCATCTTCATTAATATTTCAATGTCCGAGAATTTTTTTTTTTTTTTTTACCGATTTGTAACGGAGTATTGACTAAGCAGTCAAATTGACGTTGACAAAACGTGAAAATCGATTGGCTTTCGGAAATTTGACGCGATAGGCATTTAATATTAAACATAAATCAGACTATTTGTCGGCGGAAATTTTTATACATCGAAATGCATCAAAATATTTGGAATTATCAGATTTTTCATTTAAATATTCATAAAAAAATATAATAATAATAATAATAAATTATTTATGATTAATTTTAAAAAATATGAATTTTTGCAAATTTATCGATGTCAAATGTCAATATCGTTAAATAAAATATTATTAATTTCAATCATCCGCTTCGATGTTTTTTTTTTTTTCTTTTTTTTTTCTGGCGATAATAAATTGTCCACCGAATCGTATTTTGCATTCAGTTTTTCTGCGTTCGGTATTAGGCAAATATTCTCGCGATTTTACGATCGATCGCTATCGGGATTCCTGTCAGTATTTATAGTTGCTTCGTAATAGTTTGTTACAAGTCCCCGAGATCGGGGTCAACACTCAATCGCTCACGCGTCTCACGTACGTTCAATCTTCGCAAAATCATAAATTTTTCATAAATTCCACGTATAGAACGGACACATTGCATATCCCATTTCCTCACGTGCGTAAATACTACCAAAGCTTTTATTCGCATATATATATATCCGATAGAGTATAAGCGACACTATTATCTCTTCGTTCGCTCCCGGTGAGTTTTTTTCCTTCTTGAATTGTATTTCTATCGTGTCAATCGCGAATCAATCCTATGTCGATATAATCATTCGATACTTGGAGAGAAAAAAAAAAAAAAAAAAAATCGTTGCAAAACTCGTGTAAAATAAGCATTACATTTTACGGCTTATCGATATACCGACCAATAGTTTTCTTTGGCTTCTCGCGGACTTTTTTTTGTTCCTCACATCCTTTTCGAATAATATTTCAAGTCTCAATGAGATACTTAATCAACTTTTTGTCACACGTGCGTGCGTCGCGAAATACACTTTTTCAATTGATCGATTTTATATACAGATTTTTTTCGGCGTCCTTGTTCGCCACAAAAAATATGTAAAAATTATTACTATTATAAAAAAAAAGTTTACAAAAAAACGACACGAAGATTCTTCAAAAAAAAAAAATTGCCTTCGTTCTCTATACAAATTCTACTTCGATCGCCCTTCGTTTTTTTTTTTTTTTTTTTTTTTTTTAAAGACACTCGATTTTTTTATTCGATTCCATTGTCACTGATTTTAGACCTTTGTGCGTTTTCTTGCATCCGAAACGAATGAAATGACTTCATAGAAAAAAAAAAAAAAAAAAATTCGTCATTTTCTCCCCTTATGCGATAAGATCGAAGTTTCATTACCTTAACCTTAATTTCACGGGTTACTTTGTAATGTCAATTTTTTTTATTATTATTATTGTTTTTTTTTTTTTTAATAATGCTTTACCGAGAATAAAAAGGTGTACCTAATACAGGGAGGGTAAGGAACACTAATTCAGGATCGCGTGTCCCCGCGTTAGAGGTTCTCGATCGCGGAGCGCGTTGAACCCTGCGAGCTGCACAACACGCCGCGCTCCTCTCGCTCTCCTGTTCTCTATCTTGCAGCCCACCCCACCGGAAGTCCACGCAATTTCGGCGTAATTTATCCACGCGGGCGTATAAAGACCTTACATACAATTTCACAAGGTACTTACATGTGTAAGTAAAGTACCTTCCTGCCTCGATACACTCTCGTGCAGCAGCGATCCATAGACGTGCGTCTATAACTCATAACATTTTTTGAATCTCAAGACACGTTATGCGTATCAAGAAACTTTGATTAAGATTAATCATAACCGACTCTATAACTCACGTGATTCTTCGTATTATAGTAATAATAATAATAGTGATATATATTATCATTACTATTATCATTATTATTATTATTATTATTATTATTATTATTATTATTAAAATTTCGTTTCCGTTACTCATATTTTTCAATTATTATCATTATAAATGTATAAATAAAAAATATTGTAAATATTGATAAACTTCGAAATGATTTTAATAATTTTTTAAATAATAACAATTATTATTATTATTAGTCTACTCGACACGTCACTATTTTGTCACTGTTGACAATTTTACAGAACCGATTACGGCTGTTTCGCGAATGTTACTTCTCGACATTAAATGTATGAAAAAAAAAAAAAAATTTCGCCCGCATTACGCGGCTCGAAGTTGGACGGCATACGGCACCCCATTCCGGTGTGACGGCTGACGGAACTCGACGTTGCGTACGAGGGGCCACGTGCGTTTCTCGTTTCGGTGCGCGTGCCATCGCGTTGACTGAAAGTAAAGCCGAATATACGAGAGGAAAGTCGACGCGAAAATATCTAATACATCGCGTATTGCCCGTTACGCGAAGTCGCAATTTTCTCCGGTACTCCATAACCAACTTGTCCTAAGATTATAACTATACAGCGTATACTGCGAAAGAGATTGAAAAATGGAGACTAATGTGCTGTACCGCGCAGTTAGAGGAGGAGAACCAATGGTAAACGAAGTTATGCCGATGACGGTCGTCTCTTTACATTTACGCTATATGTCGCGTTCCATATAAAAGCCGCGAGGTGGTCAATTGCCTTTTACACATCCTCGCTCTCATTTTACTCGACGGCGGTGAGAGACCCGCCATTACACGCTCGAAGCCTCCAGAGAATCGGATCGCAAACCTTCTTTACCTGTATATCTATCTATGTACATACCTAATGTGTACGTAGAAATGTATAGATATAAAATATACAGGATGATTCATAATAAATACCTAAAGTATTTTTTTTCTCCGAAAAAAAAAAAAAAAAAAAAAAAAAAAAAAAAAAAAAAAAAATTATCAAAAACCAAAATCGGAATTTTTTTCGGAAAAAATAACAATAATAATAATCATTTTTTTATTTATATTAAATTACGATTTTTTTTTTTTCGAAATATTTTATTCGCGGGAATTTCGAACTAATTTTACCGAAGCCTTTTTTTTTTTTTTTTACGATACATCGATGTTACTGTCGCGAAGTGAATTTGATATTTCTGAATCGACCTGTATGGAGGGTATGGCGTTTTGAGGTTCGATTGTGTGCGTTCAGGGCATCGCAAGAGAGTGTGCCAGTTCTTTGGTCTCTTATAGCTCTAGATAAATTGTGTCCAGTGTTATAGGGAGAGCTTGAGAGGTACATGACGAGAGAGAGAACGATCGTTATGCGGTAGCCTCGGGCCTCAACTCAAAGGCCGGTAACATCGATCGCCCGAAGGCGTGTATACGGGATGTCGGCGGAGAGCCCTAGAAGAACCCATTGCTCCACACGGTACCAATACGTTGGGTTTATATCGTAGGCAAGAGGCGTATCGTCTTAAATGTGACTATACTTTAAACTTCATTCTTGCATTAATGTTCTGGTTATTAACAGATCAAAGTAAATTACGTATTATTTCGATAGATGGAATATCACTGTATTGCATAAGTGGAGTAATTAAAAAAAATTTTTTTTTTTAAATTACGATGAATCGGGAGAATCGATGTATCGATTGGTGGAGGAAAAATAAGATGTGTTTATTAATAAGACACTACTTGCAGTGATTTATTATTATTAGAGTTAACAATGCGTCATACTTCGATGTGGAAAATATATAAATCGATATATCGATAATAAATTTATTACGTTTTTTTTTTTTTCATGATATGGGGTATTATAAGATTTTTCTAAAGGCCTCGAATTTTTTTTTTTTTTTCATATTGAAAAAAAAAAATGAATACGATAGCGAAATAAGAAACCTTCGTAAAAATTTCTGTGGAAACGATCAAAAAAAATTTTGCTCTCGTCACCACAATGCTCGTCTGACTAAACGGGGAATTCGAATTTCGACGAAACGTCTTTTTCCACTAAAATGATTGAATGTAGTCGCAGTTTACAGCGACCGGAAATAGATATCAAAAATTTGAAATGTTGCATCCGGTGGTGTGGTTTCTTTTAAGTGCCGAGGAGTCGTTCCGCATTGAGAAATCACGAAAAAGATCGAGAGTAGAAAATATGCAAAAATATGAATGAAACTTCGGTACGATAAATGGCACCGGTTGTGGCCATTTTCACTGCGAATTGCTGTTGAATCTTTTTTTGCCGCCATTCGATGTTAATAATTGACAATTTTTCATACAAATGTATAAAATTATCAACCGGATGTCAACTTAATTTGATTTAATTCAAAATTCTGTACTTTCAAAAATGGCCACCAAAAATGGACCTAAAGTGGTCGAAATCGATATTTCAACCAAACATTAAAAAAAAAAAGAATAATAATAATGTAATAATAATTCATGAAAATTATCTAAAAAATATATATATATCACAACTTTTCAACGAAAAACTAAAAAAAAAAAAAATTCCCTCAAGAAGCCTATGACTCGAAGTATCGAATCACGAATTGCAAAAATTCGTATGAATTTATTGGAAATTGATGGATCCTCATGGATCAATTAGATCGTTCGAGAGGCTTCGACCGCCAATAAATATATAACAGTGTCGGGTTTCCAGGTATTGCAAACTAAAAAAAAAAAAAAGAAAAAAAAAAAATTGAGCAACGCGAGTTTAAGATACACGAACCTTAGGGCTCCGCGCACGCACTTTCGATGCACGCATATCTCGAGGTCTATAGGGCGACGAGAAAGAGTGTATGGAGTAAAAAAAGGGGGTTGCGGGAGAACTGACGTTGGGTGGGGGTGGGAAGGAGTCGGAGGAGGTAAAGAAGAGTGGATGTGGTTGCAGTGGTGAAGGAGATCGCGAACGCGAAGAGGACGGGGCGAAGGAAGACGAGTCAAAAGTGAAGAGAGAAGGCGAGAGAGTGAAGAGTGAGGAGAGAAAGAGAAACGGATAAAGATAGTCGAAGGAGGACGGGTCGCGCCGCGCGCGTTGCCTCGTCGTAACTCAAGTCTAGTTAAGGGAGCCATAATTCAGGGGATAGCACACCAGGTCGTCGTTTACTTCAAACGGCCCATAAATTATGGGGTTTTAATTTCGCGATATTAACGGAACGATCGGACGAATGGGGTACAAGGGCGAACGAACCGAGCAGCAAAGAGCCTCGTCGACTCATCTCTACGGGTTCGAGTTCTTTGGATCTTTTCCTTCGGCGTGTAGTAGACTACACGCCGTTTACAGCTCAGACTGCACTGCATCCTTTCGTATCTTCTCCCCGCGAGATACGACGAGGGAAAAGAAGATCATATTTTTATCACTTTCGTAGGGCTCGCGACCCCACAAGTGGAGGGTAGGAAGAGGGAGAGGGCGAGAGAGAGAGAGAGAGGGAGAGAGCGAGAGAGAGAGAGAGAAAAGTGTTTATTTCGTTCTCTGGTTCCGAAGTCCCCTAAGAAAACCGTGCCAGCAGAGAGAGAGGGAGAGAGAGAGGGCAGGAGAGGGTTGCACTGAGTGCAAAGGGAACCACTGTCAATGTTAGGCTGTGTCCTACACCGTGAGATATCTCGAGTGTGCCAATTAGTTGAATAAAGAGTTTCAACCCCTTTCGTGACTTTTCGAGACATTTCCCGAAAAATAATTGATTTTTATTTAAGAAGAACAAAAAAGCAATTAATATTTTTAAATAAGTTCGCAAATGAAAAAAAAAAAAAAAAAAAAAAAACATCGATGCCTAAATAGTCTCACATTACAGTTATTTGCACATCTTTGCCAAAGGGTACCCCGGGGTTACCAAAACGGCAGTGAAAATGCGCACCTGCTTTGCGGAAACGTTAATGAGCTGTTGGGGTATCGATTACACGAGCAATAATAATTACAGGCCGCATTTATATTCCGCCTCGACGATCGTTAACGAAATCATTAATCGCGCCGCGTGTTTAATTCGCTATCGTCACTAACGCTCGATGTACATATAAACGGACCAACCTACGACAACCGGTAAGTCAAGGCAGATTCTCGAATAAGGAATCGTACCTCGGTTCATTGCACCGGCCGGATGCGAGGAACGACGCCTCGAAACGTCGAGGAAGGCGAGGGAGGGGGTGGGGTAGGGGTGGGGGCTGAGGCGGGGTAGATAAAACGCGCGAAATCGACTCTCGATGAAGTCATAATGGCGTTCTCTCGAGAGTGCGAAATTGCCGCCGGCGCGCCTACGCTTAAAGCCCTCGAACTGTTGCGCACGCGCACACGAACATATACAGAGTCGTTTGCTCCACATGCGTACTTTAGATCGGAGATCTCACGCTTTTGCGCGCGAATTAAATATAAAACCAATCCGCGTCTTAAAAAAAAAAAAAAAAATTCCGATCGTCATTTAATGAGTAAAATAAAAAAAAAATAATCAACATAATGGTAAATCAGTCGGGTCGGCAATAGCAAACGAATTAGAATTATGTTCCGTGTCAAAGATACGGTAGAGAAGAAAAGAAGGTAATGCGTTTGTGTATAGCGCCATGGGGAATACAAGAGTGCGTTTAGGGAGAGGAAGGCAAGAGGAAGGCTTTTAACAGGTGTTACGCGACTTTATAACGCCCCGGTGGTTGGGTCGCGATCGCACGTTCCCTCGCGCGGTAGTAACGCGCCGAGTTTACACCGTCGACCCGTGACCCTTTACCGGTCGGCGCGCTCGCGGCGGAGGCGCGCGCGCACCTACGAGACGACAACGAATACTACGCTGAACGTCGAATAATCATTTTTCTCCTCGTCTTTTCACGATTATAAAAATATATCGATAACAGAGTGTGAATATCTGTAAAAAAATAAAAAAATAAAAAAAAAAATACACAATTTTAATATTTACTGGTCACGTGTTCCGAATCCGAAATTTCAACAAATTCGTAAAAAAAATGCAATCAACGTAATTTTCGGCGCTAAATTAGGAAAAAAAAAAAAAAAAAATTCACCCTTAAAAGAGAAGTATTGTCGGTTCTCAAACGTTTATAGAAGTGAACAGGTGCGTAGGTGTGGCTGGCTGATAGCTTGCGCTCGATCGACTTCGCGTACAGTAGTATCGCTGGCAGAGACTCACACGTGTATCGATATACACAGTTCCGTACAATAGTACTGGTGGAGTTTGAGATATACACATATATATAGATATACACATATGTGTACAGTAGTTATATAGCAGAATACACAGGACAGGAGAGGATCGTAAGCCGGCTACTTGGGTGGTCCGTCGAAGAAGGGACCGCACGCAGAGCTCAGCCCCCCTCCCCTCCAGCAGAAAAACTTCACCAGCAGTCAGAGTGATCCCCTCCACTTCTGTGTGCGGCACACACGCGGTACCGTCACGATGCGGCCGCACGCACACACTCACGCACACCCCAGTCGCAAGACCTGCTCTCTCACCAATATATATACGAAAAAAAAAAAAAAAAAAAAAGAAAAAAAAAATTTATATATATGTACAAAGTTCCCATGTCCAGGCGCAACAAACACGACGATGAGGCACTAACACGCTTCTCACGAGATCTCCGGAATATCTCTCAATCTAACCGAGCGAATTCCGGCCGGTGCTTAGCCGGACCCCGACGGGAGTAAGAAAGAGAAGCCAACAAGCCGAGAGAGCGGAGACTATTGCCGCAAGAGTGACAGGATAGAAAAGGAAAAGAAGATATGTACGATGAAAAATTGAGAAGGCAATGGAGAGAGGAAGAAAAAATTTTTTAACAAATAAAAAAAAGATTACGAAAAAAAAAAAATAAATAAAAAAGAGAATGGAAATGGGAGAACGCAGAGATGTGAATTTTGGAGAGTCAACGCGTTCGTAGTCACGTGTTTACTGCGCCTGCGCGTTATTTATGATCGAAATTTGATGAGACATTTTTTTTTTATTCTGATGCTATTATTGGAATCAATGAAAAATATGAAAAAAAAATATCGATATATCGATAATTCGAGATTTTTTATTTCGATGATTTTTTTTTTTATGAATACACGAAATTTAAAAAAATCAATAAATCTTTTCGTTCCGCGATTATCGGGTTTATCGACTCTGCTGTACGATAAATTGGAACTTCGCACGACTTCGATCGGATTTTCTTGGCGACGGATGAAGGATCTAAGTGCGACAAATCCCGAGCAGCGTACCCTTCGCTGAATGCAGAACAAACTTTATACATATTACGTTTTAACTCCGTAATAGTTGTGGCGGTCGCGCGAGTCCGCAGCACCCCGTAGCGAAGCATCTCTCGGTCTTCGCGATCGTTTGCGGTCGCGGCGGGTCAAGCAAATTCTCTTATTAAATGTTTTCCTCTCTTATATCTCGTTGCCTCTCTTATCCTCAACTATTATATATCTCTTCGGCGCGTTCTACGCTCGTAGAAAAATCGCTTAAAGAAAACAGAGAGTTTACGAGACGTTTTGTGTAACTGCCTTTCCTTGCGCTCGGGGTCTCTGACATTTCGGTGAGAAATATCGAGACAGATATATATAGGCGAAGGTGGGGCAAAATGAGCCAACAGAGCTGATCAGACAGTCGCGCTGCTCAAATTTTGGGGCAAAATGGACCAAAGCTAAAATTCATGAAATTATAAAAAAAAAATCATTTTTGATATTCATTCTGCAAAACATTTATTGTTTTAACTAAAAATGTACCGATATAAAAAAAAAAGAACGCAGATAAACAAAACAACATTTTAATATTAATTTTTTAAAAATTTTATCGGAAACTTCATATTTTCTGATAAGAATATTTTACTATCTCTTTTAGATCGTCAATTATTCAGAATTTAACATTTCGTTATTTTAAAGCGATCGAATCGCGGGCCATTTTGTCGCTTTTTTTTTTTCATTTCAATACTTTAAAGGGGTGTGACGAATCTATTTTTTTAGTTCAAAAGTAGTGGAAAAGTGTCGTATATATCGACAAGATTCCCTGAATTGTTTAAGCGGTTCATTTTGCCCCGCGGACCCCCTGTAGAAGACGAAATGGCTCCTTGCGATCGAATGCGCACCTATACACGCGCATGCGCCACACTCTCCTTTACAGAACAACCCCGTGCGGCTGCGATACAGTGTGTGATTGCTTTGCACTTTTAAAAATCGCTTCCTGACAAACGCGCAATAGCATCCCCTCCCCCCCCCCCCCCCCCCCCCCCCCCCCCCCCCCCTGTCGTTTTCATCGACTCCCGTGTGAGAGAAGAGGAGAGACCGGAGAATTGATCGAAACTCGATATTTCACGCACAGTCAAGCACTCCGGAATACCGATCTCTTCTCTTACAATTCGTTTTCTCAATCCTCGGAGGCTCTTTCGTATTTTTCGATCAAGTCGATTGCCGCGTATCGAAAACGCGGAACATTCCGGCGCGTTCCTTTACGTTCGACCTTAAGAGGAGTGTAACGGAGCTGAGAAAGTAGATATAAAGCGATTCGGCACGCGAAATTCTCTCGCTTCGTTCTCTCTTTGCCGATGCTCTTGGGGCGGAGGTGGGGGATGAACAATTCGAGAGGGGCGATGAAGAGTAGACAATCGATGGCCATACGGTTTGCTCAGCGTGTACATCGCGAGATTTATATCGAAACATTACATCGGATTCGAGGCTCGAGACCTCATTTTTATTTTTTGAAAAAAAAAAAAAAAAAGCGGGAGAGAAAAAGAACATTCGAGTTGATGAGAGGGTGGGAATGTATATTATACGCCGAGTTGACGAGAGCAATTACCATTCGCAATTATCTCGCGGCTCGCACCCGCGCCCGCGATTTCGTCTCGCGGCGATCGAAAATTTGAAATGCAAGAAACTTTTGCAATGAGATCGAGAGAGAGGGAGAGAGAGAGAGAGAGAGGCTGAAGAGATGAGTTACGGAAATTAATGTGAAAAAAAAGTATGTTAATCGGGGCCACCCGCGCGTTACGAGAGTGAAAGAAAGATCAAACGTATAACAACATACATAACCTAAAAAACCGAATACTCGCCGATAAAAATATTTTTTTATTTACGATAATAAAATTGCTGAAATATAGGGATTTTCATTTTTGTAAGTAAAAATATATTCTCCAAATAAAAAAAATAAAATCGCTGAAAAAATTTTACAAATTAATAATTTATAGAAAAACATCGGAAAATATCGAAAGATTTATAGAGTAACTAATATTGACTTTTCGCTCGACAAATTTCACAAACGAGACTCGATCGTTCACAATCCGTAACAGTACAACAAGTTGTGGATATCTGAGGGCAAAACGCGCGGCCCGATTAACTTTGCTTGTTTAAGTAACTCTCGCAAAATACGAAGGAGATAGAGAGAAGAGAAGAGTGCGCGCGGTGCACATCGCCGGTGCAGCGCGCTGCTCTCGTCGGGGCTCATTGAGAAAATTGTGGGTCTGTTTGCACTGTCAGAGCCCCCCGCGTTCAAGACTCCTTTCATTCGGTTAAATCTCGACGACGGACAGCCTATACTTGAAGAGGCCTGCAAACGCGACCAATATATATATACGTATAGCGCGTTCGTTTTTACGCGAGACGCGAAATCGCTCTATCGGACATATTGCACCTTGCGGACTGCGGCAAGAGATACAAAAAAATTGTTTCCCGAGTTTAATGTTCCGAAAAAAAAAAAAATTTAATCTATTTAATTTAATAATTCTGTTATTATTATTATTATTATTATTTTTTTTTATCGAAAAATATTTTTGTTTCGCTATATCCCATTTTTTTTTCTCATCAATTTCTTTCGGACCCTTTTTTTATTACGAAGGAACAGACGATAAACGCAGAGGTGACTAACAGCCACGGATCGATGACCTGTTTTTTATAATCCAATAGTACAATGTCCATTTTTTTTTTTTTTTTTTTTTTTTTTTACTTCGCGATATATTGGATCGATTGCAGTCAATTGAGAAAGGTGGAGGGTGCATCAAGCACTTGCCGCTTGTCATTGTTACGATAGAATTTTTTTTTTTTTTTTCGTTTCTTTATTTTTTTTTCTCGCGGTGCCACCGACGAGGTTCATTCGTCCTGAGGCCAACGAGCTCGTAAAATCTTTTCCGTGACCGGGACGATCAGAATGCGACAGGTTTTCAAAGGGATACTCGACAAAAGATGTTGCGGTGGTTGTATACCGCAGAACAGAAGGCAAAGGTAGCCTCCCGTTCTCCAGCAGCAGAAAGGAGGCAACCAGTAACGAAACGGACGGATCAGCGGAACAACATCAGCCCACTCTCCGCTTCAGATATATATACACACGAATGGTTTTTTGTTCGCAAAGAGTTGAAGAGGATGAGGGATGGGGTTGGGGAGGGCGCCCTCTGGCTATTCTCGAAAACGCACTTCGTTTCGATCACTCGCTTCTCGCTGTCTCCCGGCTTTCGCAATCTGTACAGCTGAGCAGAAGAAAAATACGAACGAAGGAGAAAAAGACGATGAATCGATCGCGAGAAATCACTCGGACTTCGATCTTATGATCGATGCGCGACTATCGAATCTCCGCGATCTGATAATTTTGATTGACGAACTATTCAAATATATCTGTATAGTTATACTTTAGAGAAAAAAAAAAAAAAAACGATATATCGAACTTTAAGTAAATTGCGAAAAATTATTGACCCTTAATTTTTTTTTTAAATGCAATTTTCTAATTGCAATAAAATAAAGGAAATCGGTGATAAATCGGTAAATTACCGACGACCAATTGACGGAAATACGAGCTTCGGACGAACATAAAATCATTAATTTCTCGAGTATTTCTATCATCGTGAAAAACGTGTAATTAATTAATAATATTAAAATAAATTACAAAAATTTACCGTTTTAATGATAGCGCAGAGTTCGCGTATTTTTTTGTTTTGAATATAAATAAAAAGGAATTTTGTCCTAAAATGAAGCAAAACGTAACGTGAATGATCACGTGGATAGCATTCTACGTTTATGCGAATAGGAGATGATAAAATGGCGAGAGATTGATTCACTTCGGTAGAAGCGTCTGACAACATTCCTCTATCAATCTCTCCTCCTCTTTTCCCCGCTTCGTCGTTTATATTCGGCGGTGATAAATAACGAACGCGTAAAATACGTTTCGGTGGAGCTTCGCGCTTCGAACGCGTGTGATCCACGAGAGATTTCTGTCTTATTTATTTACATACATATGGATAAATATATATATATATATCTTATGTACCTTTTGGCGTCTCTTCCTCTCGATCTCTCATATCTCCGTGGCTGCCGGTTGGTACGAATTTATTATCATTATTCCTTAATTAATCACTCAGAGTCGTGATGCTGGATGTGAAGCTGAACGATCGAACGAAAGAGTCCGCGGGATATATATAGGTATATATGTATATATATTTATATATATATGTATAGGTTGAGGATATTCGCAAAGGATATAATACTCTCACAGCATGAGAGATATTCTCCCCAGTAGTATAGCATAGGATTAGATCGTGAACGAGGAGTCAAGTTTCTCGGAACGAAATGCCCACACGCTAAATTCCACACGGTTACATATATCCCACCTATATTCCTTATTAATTCTCCGCATATCCACTCTTGTCTCGCGTCATTCTCGTATTCTCCGCAATCCATTCATTCTTCTGTGATTGCCCGATTTTTTTTTTTTTTTTTCAAATTAAATCGAAGAAAGACAATGTTTGACAAAGTTTTCGAGATTTTTTGAAAGTTATCGAAAATCGATTTTCGGTTACCGATGTCGGCTTTTTTTTCCTCCGTCGGTAAATAAATCGGTAATAAATCTGTAATCAATCGGCCAAAAATGTCAAGAAATCGTAATAAACAAATTTCTACAAATTTTTATTTAAAAAATCGGTTTTTGATTATCGATAATCCACAAATTTTTATTAAAAAAATCGATAATCGATAATCGATTGTTTAAATAAAAATTTGTAGAAATTTGTTTATTACCGATTTCTTGATATTTTTTTTGCCGATTTATTACCGATTTTGTTTACCGATTTATTGCCGATTTATTTACCGACGGAGGAAAAAAAAAGCTGACAATCGGTATTTTTCGTTATAGAATTTTTGCGATAGCGCTAACGGAAAGCAGTTTCCTTTTCGACTGCTTCGCGAATCTGCAGATGTGCTTCTCGTTTCGCTTCTCCACTTTCTCTCGCAGTCTCGATCTTTCGCTTTGGGTTAACACTCGTACTTATAGATTAAACGTGTTAGTCTGTCGAGTGCTCTGCCAGCGTAACACATCGCCCGCCTCCAGCATACGTGAAGCACGTTACATTATGTTTATTTATTTTTCGTTTCCTCGACGAAGCTTACCAACACCATCCGCCTCCTCTTTTCGCGCACTTCTCGTATCTGTAATTAGGTGTACGGAGACTCGGATACTTTGTGTATAGAGACCCGTCGGGTTTTACTCACTGCAAAGCCCGCCTTTGACCCGTTCATGCTGTTTTTTTTTTTTTTTTTTTTTTTTTTTTAGCTTTCAGAGGAATTTCTACGCACCGCTGTGCTCGACGAGAAAACACGCGTTACTGCATGCTAATACACAACATGCGTATACACGAGACTTTAGCATGGAGTATAACTTTGTAAGAGCGCTGCGAACATTTCCGCGCGCAAGCGGAGAGACAGCAGGTGCGCGCGTATAGCCCTCTCTCGTCTCTCTCCCCCCCCCCCCCCCTTTTGGCACTCGTAACGTCTAATTAATTAATTACCGAGAACCTGTATACGAAGGACTTTTACGAATGTGTAAGCAAAAAGTGTGTATAGTGTATGAAAGTTGCCTTCAATCCTCGAAGGGGGGCTGAGAGACACCAATTTCGCTCTCCGAACTCTCAATTACATCGTCAATACGGAGATAATAACTATTTACAACTTTATATGATTTTTTTTATCTGCACTACACGATTGGCAGCTGTTGCAAGGATTGCAAAAAATCAGAAAATATCGGAGGCACTCTGCGCGATATAAATAATTCGGTGAAAAATTTTGCGATTTTTTTTTATTTATTTTTTTTTTTTTTTAGAGAACGTTAAATATTTTTATGGGAATTTTAATGGTTTTTGTTTTTCACGATGAATTATGAATTTGTTAGTGTGTAATTATCGAAATAAATTAATTTAAAGTTATACATTTTACAATACGTGATATTTACAATCGAAATTTCTATACCTCGTGATAAATATCGCGAATTTCGTAATTAATTTATTGAGACATTAAATCGCAAAGTAATACTTCGCTATATGCAAGAAACTTCATATATATACAATTAAATTAATTTTCGTAAAGCATTTTTTTTATTGCGTCCGATTTCATTTATTACTGAATTGGTTTGAGCGGCAAATTTCAGCGGGATACGCGAGCTTCGGTACGCGTATTTATATACATCTACATATATATATATATATATAGGGTATAAGGGAGTATAAGCATAAGAATCCCCGGCGCTTATAACGTTCGACAATAATTAGCGTCGCACGACGCGGAGGACAGGTGAAGAATAGGCGTCACGCCTCCTTCGCTGTGGGTTGCACGCGAACCTCGCATCGTGGGTACCCTTTCCTCATACGTTTCTTTTCTTCTCTTTCATCTTTTTTTTTTTTTTTTTCGTTTTCTTTTCCCTCGTTAAACTTCCTTCTTACTTCGTTGTGCTCCGTTCTTTCGCGTGTTATTTTTCGTACGAACAAACACACCGGGCCTCGGGCATCGCGAGTCTTTCTCTGAGACTTTTGCGAACTTCCCGTACTTCGATTATTTATTTCACGCTGCTGTACCTGCATTGGGCTCCGAATTGTCATTCGAACAAACCGCTATATAAGTATAACGCGTAACGCAGTTTTTAGTTGTAACGCAGCGGATCCGAGAAATAAGAAAGTTGAAGACAAATTAGCAAAACAGCACCTGTCGGTAAGTACGATAAGTGCGAAACCGGTGGTCGTCGGGGAGAAAATTAAATAGCAATCAATTGGTATTGTCAGCCGAGGAATTTAAGTGCAGGTAATTTGGATTACTTTGTTAAAAAAACAAGATAATTTTCGGAGTCGAGGCGGAAACGACGAATCGCATTATTTCTTCTCGGAGGTCCGTATTACGTTTCATATTTTGCCCGGAAGTTATTTGCGATCTTTCGAAAGATTTTTTTTTACTCGCAGATAATTGTGAGCAAAAAATTGATGTTTGAAAATTGAAATTTTTTGGATCGTATTTAAGGGTTTTAAGGGCAAAAAAAATGAAATTTGAAAATTAAAGTTTTTTGAGTCGTATTTAAGGGTTTTAAGGGCAAAAAAAAATGAAATTTGAAAATTAAAGTTTTTTGAGTCGTATTTAAGGGTTTTAAGGGCAAAAAAAAATGAAATTTGAAAATTAAAGATTTTTGCGTCGTATTTAAGGGTTTTAAGGGAAAAAAAATGAAAATTGAAGTTTTTTTTGTCGTATTCAAGGGTTTTAAGGGAAAAAAAAATGAAAATTGAAGTTCTTTTTGTCGTTTTTAAAAGTTTTAAGGGCAAAAAATTGAAGTTTGAAAACTGAATTTTTTTGGATTGTATTTAAGGGTTTTCTTATTTTGCTGCGAAAATTAACTTCGAAGCGGTAAATAGTCCCCATACGCGTCTGCCGATAACTCTAAAAACGGTCGAGCGCTGCGCTAAACTTTGATCGCGAAATATCGATTTTCAGGATCGGTTATCGAAATATCTCGAAAACGGTTCAGCTGATTGCCTTTTCATTTTAAGACGATATCGTTCGATACTATTTTTATTGCGTCGCGTAGATTTATTTTTACCCGAATGCTCGTCTTTATAATTAAATCAAATAGATAAAAAATCAACCGCTTTGAAATGAATCGCTTTGCCTTATCATTTGTGATCATCCGGTTGTCCAGAATCGTGACAACGGTGCCGCAATATTCCGAGAAAGTTACGTTACGCCAGCGACGATAACAGCGCTTCCGGTCGATCAATTTTTGTAATAAAAATATTTTCGTATGTTATTTGTATCTATTTTCGTATAATAAAAAACTCGAATCCTCTCGTATAATTAGTTTTCGAGAAAAAAAAAATTTGATTTTTGCCCAATTTTTTTTTCGATTATTTAGTTATATGCCCTTAAAATACGTAATTAAAAAAAAAATCGCGAAGTGTAATTGTTGATCGAGTATCAGGTTGTATTCCGTTAATCGTAAAGAAATAACTTTCGTCATAAAATCTTACAAATCTCGTGTTTCGCGGAGTGAGCGTAAGGAAAAGCAGAGGGAGAGAGAGAGAGGGAGAGAGGCCTCGGGGCGATTGCCGTGTAGCGAATCGACACCGTAATTACGCTCTCAGCTCATTAGATGTTGATAATGTGGATTTTTCCGTAATCTCGTCGCGACTGAGAAAGGAAAATCCATCGCTCTCTCTCTCTCTCTCTCTCTCTCAGTCTCTATCCCTCAGCCTCGCGAGAGCTTGAAGGATCGAGGGCACTTCGTCGTAACGCGAGTCTCGAATTACCCGAGATTTGCGTAAGACTAAACTATATATCTACCGGCAATATAAAACCAGATAAAGTAACAGTTTTTCAATACGAAATTAGAACGATCGGCGAACACGTATTTACTACTTTCGCAAATTGTTATTTATGCGGGAATAGACTTAAACGATAAAATTCGATCCTTAAAAAAAAAAAAAAAAAAAAAAAAAAGTTAAACTATTAATTAACCAATAATTGCGACGAGTTTCAAAATCATCGGAGATTTTACAAGATTATTCAATTTTATCGTACATCGTGAATACGGGGAGTGGATCGCGATTAACACTGATTACACCGGTCGATAACGAACTCTCATACCTAATACACGGATATATATCTATATATTTCATATCATAAAAAGTCGATAAATGCCGATTCGTGCTTCCGTGCTGTTTATATCTCGTCGTTACATCTAATGCGATCATTGTTTCTAAACGCGACCGTAGAACGAGATTTGTGAAGTTAACTCGGGGCTCACCGCGCTTCGCTACAGTCCCCCAACCCTTTTCTCTTCGTAACTCGTAGTTGTAACTTTTTTTTTTTTTTTTCTGTCTTTTATACTTCATTTATACCACTCATCGACGACGAGCGCAAAAGTTTATTACTCTCGTGACTGTCGCGCAACCACGTGTAGGCCGCTTCAACGATAGAACCGATCCACATATATGTATAACGTCGTCTGATATACGATAGAGTTGGAACCGGCGATCATGACAAGCGATATTGCGCTCAAACGACTCCGTTGTGTATATCACCTAATGACTAAAGTAACCGAACGACAGGTACATCGAGAAAAGTTTTATCGACTTAAACGACAACAACGTGAATTGTTTTATTTCCAGTCGTTGCGCGAAGAGTGGAACAATATACTCGTTGATTTTTACATGCGATATCGTTCTGCTTTTCTATATAAACTTTTTTGCAGATTTTTCAAAATTTCGAAAAAATAATAATAATAATAATTTTTAATAAGTAAATTATTTATTTTTTAATTCAATTTTTTTTTTTTTCGGAAGGCATTGTTCCGAAGACACATCTTATGTTAAGGAATTTCGAATGCTCTCCAATGGAATTAACATTTGAAAAATAAAAGCTGCTCAGAATATTAATTTTGATTTATTGATAATGAATAGATGATTCGATTGTTGAGATTTTTTTTTTTTTTTTCAATGACAAAACTGTTATTTCCTCTCGTCTTTAAGATCCCCCACTCCGCAACTACATGTGTCCCGACCGTGAGACGCGATGAAATATTTCGAAGGTTCGGGTCGTGATCACGCGATATTATCGAATAGTAACTGTTGATTGTTCGGTGCGGCTCGCCGCCAAGGCGTACGAAGACAACGATAAAAATCGGGTCGATGGGTCGCGACATTTTATCCATCGAGAGACAGAACTATTTTCGTATACGATTGACCTTGCAACCTTCCGAAGCCACGAATTTTTCGTCAAGACGAGTACGCGAGCGGTTTTCATCCCCTTATCAATACACAGAATATTTTTTTTCGATTTTATTTTAAAAAAAATTTGATTTCTTTTTCGATCGATTTTCATCCCCTTATCGATATACAGAAACGATTTTTTTCTATATTATTTTATTAAATTTTTTCGATCGTTTTTCATCCCCTTATCGATATACAGAAACGATTTTTTTCTATATTATTTTATTAAATTTTTTCGATCGGTATTCATCCCCTTATCGATATACAGAATCATTTTTTTTCTATTTTCTTTTATTAATTTAAAAATTTTTTTTTTAAATCGAATTTTCAACGAGAACTTCCTTAAACTAACTTCATTCCGAGAGTCAACGACTTCCGGGTAATGGCTGCGTGGTACGAAGAATAAACCCTTACGGTAGTAAAACGCCCATCGCTGGAAGGGTGCGAAAACTTTACACGCGCTACTGTGCCCTCGGTGAGTGGAGCCATACAGATCGGGGACTGTAAATTCATTAAAACAACCCTTCGCCACTGTCCCTTATAGAGGCAATTGAATTCCTCGCATAGCTCGAGAGTCGAGTCTCTTCTCAGTTTTCTTCGAGCATTCGAGGGGATGGCTGAGCCTCAAAGTTATTTCTTTTCGGGAACAACCCTCCGCGCTGTATTCCTCTATCGAGAAAAAAATAAATAAAAAAATCATCCCCTTTTGCATTCTTTCAACGATACGATGCCCCTAACGCGAAGGTTTGAACACCGTGAATTCAAAAATATCCCCCTGCGTACAGTTGAAATAAATACTTCGAAGTAAAAATCATAAAAAAAATGTCCTAATTACCCTTTTTCTTCATTAATTTTAAAAATAACTAAATCGACAAAGAAAATTAGTAAATAATTTTTTTTTTTTTTTCGATTCCATTATACTTTTAATAAATTTCTATTCAATTTATAATTTTTTTTAACGACGTTTAACGTGAAAAGGCTGACGGACATTGTTTTATCAATTTCAATCTTATAAAACGATTTTTTTTTTTTTTTTTTTTTTTTTCTATTTCCAGCGCATAGTTAAATTTTAACGATTTTGACCCGTT
This sequence comes from Cryptus viduatorius, assembly GCA_964006125.1. Classification (NCBI taxonomy): domain Eukaryota; kingdom Metazoa; phylum Arthropoda; class Insecta; order Hymenoptera; family Ichneumonidae; genus Cryptus; species Cryptus viduatorius. The sequence goes on from OZ023226.1 coordinate 6,667,363, forward strand.
GCGACCCCCTTTTAGCAGTTAAAAGCTCATCGTGTCTCCTGTGAGAAACGGTATTACGTAAGACGCGCCGTGTGTGCGCCTCTACAGCGCGATATATAAGTGAGGTATCGATTATCCGCGGGAACCGAGCCGCGGCAAGAGACTATGTAACGCGGCTCTCTGCTCTCGCGGATTCACACACGAACAGCATACAGCTTTAAAATCCTTGCAACAAAACACAGACGTTAAACGCGGCCAGTTTGTCTAACGTCGGCTCGCGGGGTGTTCTCTCCGGCGGCGCGGCTCCGGCTTTTATTAATGAACTCGTCAGATTTCCGTTACGATCGGTTGAATCTACCGGCGCACCGAGGTGAAAAGTTGGCTGCAGCGCGCGCGCGGCACCTATCTGCATACACTTTTACTCGTCACTCGTACGTTTAAACGATAACAGAGCGACAAGTTGTGAAACTATTGTCGACGAAAACGTCTCACGCTTCACGTAATAATTAAAAAATTTTTCTTTTTTTTTTTTTTCAGCCCCTCGTGAGGCGAATTAGCACGGTAACGAATCAGTGAAATCGATGATCGCGGAATTCTAAAATGGGACTTTGCTCGCGCCCCCTTCGCATTAAAATGTTTCTATTCGAACATAGAGACGACGCGACTACATCCCTATGACGACGAGGGGGCGAAATATATTTCAATGCCGTATTGTGCGTCTCGAATTGATTTTCGAATGCGTGACGAGAATGAAAGTCTATGTCGCAGCTGAACAATGAGAGGGGAGTCGCCTCGATCGAGAGTCTTAGACTGTATAAAAAAAAAAAAAAAAAACGATAAAAAAGAAATTCCGATCGCGACCTTCTATTGAATTTTCAAAATCGATTTATATTATTTTTAATTAATAATATGGCGCAATAATAATAATATTAATAAGGAATAATTTTAATTAATTAAAATATTCAATTATTATTATGATTTTTTTTTTTCATATTTATACATAAAAAAACATATATTTTACTTTTCGATAGCGAGTAATCGATTGTGGTATGCAAATGTAAAAGAAAAAAAATTCAAATTTCGGGTCTCGAAGTTATCCGTAAAAAAAAAAATTTCAAATTTCGGAGCCAATTTCGGGTCTCGAAGTTTTCCGTAAAAAAAAAATTTCAAATTTCGGAGCCAATTTCGGGTTCCGAAGTTTTCAGTAAAAAAAAAATGTTTTAATTATAAATAGATAAATGTTCGTTTACGAAACTGTTGTTAGCTTCACGCGCGGAGAGATCGCGACGATAGACACCTACACATAGTTTCGTTCCGAACGACTCTGTTTGGCTCGACTCGACGACAGGTTCTCTTCCGGTTTGTCCTCTCGCGTTGAAGTCGTTTCCCCCTTCTCCTTCTTCTTCTTCTTCTTCTCTGTCCCCCCCGGTGGAGTGTTTCCTGGCTGCGTTTCGCGCGCTCCACTATTGCACAGCACGCGCGCGCGTGTCCCTCTCGGAGGTTCTTTCGGAAAGACGCGACACCCGATCGCGATTAACACCCTCGCGCCGAGTGCCAAACGAGCGGAAGAAACTTTGTCTCTTTTGCACGTAATACTCCGCAATGTAATACTCTTCGTTTGCGAATAACCGCGAGTCACGGAGAAGACTAATATCCCTTAACCATTGAGTTTCTCTCGTCTCGGCGAAGAGCTCGGGGTCGACTCGCCGCCCACGTTTTCCTTGTTCGAACGACGATTCCCGTCGATGTTAATAGCTCTGGCAATCTTCCCCGCAGGTAATCCCGTGGCGTTACGATCGTCGCAAACATATTGTTGTTTACCGTGTAAAACTTTACGAACATATAATACGAGAGTCGATTTACCACCTATGAAGGGAACGGAGATCGCTTGTTCTACTCTCTCGCGAACTACGGAAAGTTTCTACACTAAATATTACGCCATTTTTCCTCCCCCCACCACCCTCCCCGCCATTTTTCGATGAAAATTAAATTCGCTAATTTGTTTTTGCGCGTTTCCTCTCACGTCATGACTTGTCCTTTTTTTACGCCCGAAGAGAACTGCTTGTTAATCGCCCTGTCGCGGGCAAAGTACCTACACATCGGGCAGCGTAACCCGAGGTATATAAACGCAACTAACGTCACGTCGTTTAGCCGCGAGTTCATTTATATTCGAGAGCATCGCACTCCAGTCTCTGATGTACACGTGCTTCTCGCGAGATGCTCTGCGGACTCCAAAGCGGCACCGATATGTGTATATATATATATATAGGTGGGTGGGGAACGGGAGGGGAAGTCTACGTATATATACAGCTATATACTCAACGTATACATGTAACCGAAGGAACGTAAACGCGAAACGGGACGACGATGAGCGTTTAAATGCTGGGAAAACTCGGGGGCGCGCGGAAAATAGAAGACTCCATGATGAGAAGGTCACTAATTTATCGTCAACGTTTACACGTTGTTACCGCGGCCAACGCTCGAGCTGCAAACCCGGATATCTTCTCATCTCTGACTACTGTGTAAATTGCTTTTAAAAAAAGTATATACATCTCTGAGTTCAGAGTTATGTATACAGAAGCTATATATAGCTGTATATATAGGGGTAGTTGCGGCCAAATGACATCGTCGCGAAAATTACAAGTTTGGGGCAAAATGGACCAAACTTGAATTTCGTAAAAATAAAAAAAAAATCGATTTTTAAATTTCACGGCGATTATTTATGCCGGAAATCACCGCTTTCTTGAAAAAAAATCGGAAACGACGTTTAATGAAATTTTACGAAACATTTCGTTATCTCAGATAAAATGGACCGATAGAAAAATAGGGATTCCGATAAATAAAACTATTCGATAATTCGCCAATTCGCGATAAAACGCTTTGAGAAAAGTGTTCCATTGCGTTTTATTTACGGGAATTTATATTTTCTGACAAGAATAGCGTATATATCGATTGTAGACAGTAAATTATTGAAAATTCTGATTTATCATTTTATCAATGCAACGAAATGGTGGTCCATTTTGCACCATTTTTTTTTTTCTCATTTTAATACTTCGAGGGGGTGTGACAAAGCAATTTTTTGGTTTGAAAATACTGGAAAGGTATTGCATATTATCAATGCAACGAAGTGGTGGTCCATTTTATACCATTTTTTTTTTTTTCATCTTAATACTTCGAGGGGGTGTGACAAATCAATGGTTTGGTGTAAAAGTACTGGAAAATTATTACGCGTTTCGACTAAAGTCTCCGAATTGCTAAAGTGGTTCATTTTACCCCACTTTTCCCCTATATACATATATATATCGAAATTATATGAGTCGACTGAGAATTTCTTCGTCAGATCCTTCATTTAACCGCCGGAAGTCTAAACGAAGAAGCGCGAAAGAATAAAAAGAATAAGTTCCGGAAACATCGAGTTAATTTCTCGTATTCTCCGAGTCGTCCTTCTCGGCATAATGCAGACAAGCTATCCTGAGGCTTAATTATTTTCGCGTGACCAACACAACAGCCGCAGAACGATCGGGATGGTTTTCACGATCGTTTCTGCCGATCGGGGCAAAATAATTAATCGTCTCCCAGGATCTCTCGAATGTTATATGCGCTTCTCGAGTAGCCGGAACCGCGTCAGTCCCGGCTAAGGTAATCGACACGGAAACACGTTTCACAATTGGACTGTGAAGCTCTCGCACCGATTATGTGTGCAGCTCTGCCTGTGGTTGTGGAGGAGACCGAGAGGAGTTTCGATCTTATGGCGCGCCAGACTAGCGGCCCACAAATCGCCAGTAGCCACTGTAACGTCGATTCCTTTCCCTTTTTTTCTTTTTTTTTTCTTTTTTTCTTCTTCTTTCTTTCAATAGTTTATTTTATTCTTGAAGGATAATTACGAAAGGCACGCTTTACTATAAAGAATGAGGTTCGCGTTCGTTGTATGTATTTTTTATTCACGAAGGTCCCTCGTTTGCCTGCTGTCACAATACTTATCTCTGCACAATAATCGGTCTCGTAAAGTTTCCGGCATAATAGGCCCCAATCGTAACGAAAAATATTTTACACGAAAAAAAAAAAAAAAAAAAAAAATTAACAAGAAACCAAAATTATTGTAAATGAAAAAAAAAAAAAAAAAAAAAAAAATGAAAACGAAACATATTTTCGAGAAAAAATTTCGAAATGTTTGTTTTAACTATGATTCGGTAATTATTACGACGTCTGAAAATTTTTCCGTCGAATAATTCATTTATTGTTTGTAAAAAAATTAATTAGAAAACTGATCGGGCGCTCGTGTGCCAAATTCACAAAGGGGAAGGCCCGCTTGTTATATCTTTGAACGCGCGTTCGACAAACAAAAAAAAAGTTGAATAGACACCGTTTACAACCTCAGCACAATACCCGTGCAGAAATTAAGTCGGGTAGCCGCAATAAAATAAAGGGCCTTTATAGGTATATTCGAGGAATCCATTCTAGGGAATCCAAACTGGGACCCTATTAGGGCCAGTATAGGCACCTACAACTAAATCATTCGGGCGAAGTCGTGGAAGCCACAGTTGGGAATCCAGTCTAGGACCTTACTAGGGCCAATATAGGCGTCCACAAAAAAATTGCATTAACGCTATTGGCATACTTGAGGAAGCCACAGTTAAAACAGGCAGGAAAAGAAGAAAGGCCCTGTATGGGCTCTCTCGTGGAAATTATACAGTTTTATCGGCGCGCACTTGTGTTTACGATAAACTGCGAAATCCGCTCGCATAGCAGCCACGAGGCGCTTGTTCTGGCAGGATCGACGCCGCGAGTCTCGCACTTTTCCATCATAACACGATGGTAGCGAATTCGAAAAATACCCCGGCGAAAGCGATTGGTTGAGTTGCGGAGAAGCAAGTCGTTGATGATTGTATCACGACATTTACCGACCGCTTCGCTGTTACCGGGGAAACATTGCGCCGGCGTGTGTTGTGACGCCGAATTACGCGGGAGCAGCGTGGATCTCGACCGGCCGGTGTAACGAACTTTCTTTACGTGTTTATTCGTGCTTTGTCTCTTTGTCATCGAGTTGTAAGTATTGCAGGAAGCAGAGATATGCATTTATGAACAAAATAAGCATAAATAATAAAAAAATATGGTTTCAGTGCGAACAACGTCGAACGACAATCACGCGACGAACGCCATAACCTCAAACCCGCGAATTTCGCTCGGCTTCTTTCTGCAACGCTATTATTCTTTGACAATGTGCTTCGGCTGACATCCAAAAAGTGAGTACCTTCAATTCCTTATTTTTAATTGCATCATCTGTATTAAAATTCTTTTTCATGCTGTTTAAAACTAAGCGCTGTCCGATAATTTCTTAACTGGCAGTGTCGTGATATTTATATCGGAGGCACGTGACTGGATAAATAATTTAATTTAAAAAGGAACTTTATTTAAATACTTTATACTTTATTTAAATATATACTTTATATTTATTTAAATAAAGATATGTTAATACTACTAGTAATTGCAACAAATGATGAAATTTATTCTGCGATTTAATGTTTCGCAGTGAGTCGGCGTGCCACAGATTTACACAACTATCAGCTCGTCAGCTTCGTCAATGAAAAGACCACCGATGGCAAACAATCCATCGAATGTGTGCCAAGTTCGTGGATAACGTTTGATCCAAAAATTGGCTCATGCGTGGCACAATTCATGGGCCCTCCGTACGACGATGAAGCAAATGATTTACTCAATAGTTTAATCAAAAACAATGTCGCCGCACCAGAAGATTGGCCATTCTACGAGTGTGCATTGATCGGACATGCAAGTTTGTATACATTTTTTCATTTATTTATTCATATTTATTTATTTATTTATTTTATTTATTTTTCATCATACTTATTTCTACGATCTCATTTTGTTTTAGACACGTATAACGAGGCGATGGCCAGACTCGAGAGCCTTCAAAAGGAACCGTATGCTTATACGACGGATCAGGAAGAGCCGCCACGCGAAAAGGCAAAGGCGATGACTAATCTCTACAGAGCATTGCGTTCCAGTAAAGAAGACGATTTAAATAAAATAATGGACATCACCGGCATAACATTTGCAGGAAAAAAAAAGAGTGACAGCGATCAATCGTATTGTAAGTATAATTGCTCAATTTGGTTTTTAATGTAAAAAGTACTCGTACATCTAATGCAAGCAGTTTTAGTATGTTTTCGGTTGCATTACAACTTTGCATTATTTAGTGGGATATTTACATTTTCTTCGCATGAATAATGAAATTAAGAGGTGACGAGTTAATGAAAGCGTTGGGCTGATTACGAGTTTTTTATTCGACGCGAATTTCATTCGAGTCCAGTTTTCGGACAAAAAAAATGCATAATAAATGTTCAAACTTGTATTTTTGAGAAGTTATCTGGTTTTGGTTGATTTTTTTAGCAACTTTTTAGTAAAGATTCTTCTTCTCGTTTTCTGAATATTTAAATAATATTGTAATAATGTGAGTAATGAAAATATTGGGGATTGTCATTTTGCGGTTTCGAATGAAATAGTAAATGAAATCTCGAATAGTTTTATGAATATTTATATTGACAAAAATGCTTCCGCGTTATGTTCGATGTTCGTGGCTTGAAAACAAAAAAATCAAAGCTCCTAGATTGTACTTTTCTTCGGCACACAGGTTTCCATATTGGTATCATTTAGTAGAAGTACTTCATTTTATCGCGGTACAAAATAAAAAGAAAATAACGAAGCTTCGAGCCCATATACACCAATAAAAATAAAAGTAATTAATGAATTGAATAAAAATGATTTAATTTCGCTGTTTAGCTTCAGAAGTTTCAAGTGAGGCCCATTCTAGCTCCGAGAAAGAGACTGGCCAGCGTAAACCGGGACAAAAAAAAAAAAAAAAGAAAGGAAAAGGCGCCAAGAAGGGACCTGAAAAAGTTGTACCAAAACGTATAACATCTCGATCTACAACTGCGAGAGCGGCTCCGAAACAACGAAACGCAACGAAAGCCTCCTCGACGCCGCAGTCTTCTATTTCGCTTGCTGCTCGAAAAATTTCGTTCGCCGGTTCGTCTCAATCGCAGCCCGAAGAGATTGCGAGCAAGTCACGTGATCGTGGAATACTGTTTCCGCCTCGGTTGCCGAAACCGTTATGCGGAACTGCGGGACTCGGAGTGAATAACTCGGCCGAAGAAATAAAAAATGCTCCAGACGTGGAAGGAGCGCAGGCGCTCGAATCAGAAGAATCTACCCGTCGCCCCGACGAAAATTATGCAACGGAAAATTTGGATATCGAGCTTACGGAAGAAATCCAAGAAAAGATCACTTTTTCCAAAGGTAAGCATATAAAAACTCGAAACTTGATAATGTAAATAATTGAAGGTACGATTGTGAATAATTACATCTTTCTTATCCGTTCCATATAGATACGAAGCTGTTGTACATCGCGATAAAACAACAATTGTGCTTGATTAAAGCTCTATCAGAGGATCAGAGGCAGCTTCGTAATGCAGTGGAACGTAGCCTGCGATTGAAAGTCAATAAGATGACACTGAAAAAATTCGAAGAAAAATACAACTTCCAAAAGCCTAAGACTCCTGAAGAATTTGCAACGATTGATCGTCGCTTGGCAGCCGAAGAAGAATTTCGCAAAGACTTTGTAATGTCATTCAATTAAAACGATGTTATTTCTTCGACGAAATTTTGATTGAGATTAATTTAATATTTCTGTTCCAGAACGATACGTTGGAATCTCTATTGGAGTCCGATGTGAAGCCCACCATCAATACAATTTTGAAGAGCTTCATCTCAAGGGAATTGGCGATGAATTGCTGTGCAGTGCGACTGCCAAAAGTTCAATCCACAAAATTAATACTCAAGGGAACAGCGTTTTACGATAATATTCTCGGTACGACTCTTACATATGTTCATATTTAGTATCAAGTTTGTACACCATGAATATAATTTTTTTTATTTCCAATTGCAGCGTTCATCAAAGGGTACTTCACCGGGCCTCAAGACACCGTTATATCGGAAAAGACGTTTTACCAAAATCTATCGTCCTGCATATCCAATGCGAAAGATTGGGATGGACACCGAAACATGCGCAGGCCGCTTCCTCTTGTGATAATCGAGGAGGAACATGCGTGAGGCGAAAAAAAGTTGCTGTAAAAGAGTTATTTTTATTATTTCGATAATTACATCCCAAAAAAGTTACTTAATACTATGCTTAATAATGTGCTTAATGATCTCATTTGAATTAAAAAACGAAGTATATGAAAGAGTTTTCACTACTATAGCAACCTCCTTAATAACTTAATAACTTATATAATTTATATAATTGTTTTTATTTAATTATAAACTTGCAATAATAATCTAAACGAATCGTAAAACGACAAGATTGCAATATGTACGACGATTGAACACAATTAATGTATAAGTACTAAACTTTGAATAAAAACGAATTATTGAAACAAAATTTATTTCGTAATACAATTATTAATGCCTGCATGAATGTGTACAGGGAATATCGGGGAATACGTTTAGGCCCTGTAGAGGGCCTCGCTAGATAATTGGGGCTTAGTCGTGGAATCCCATAGAGGTCCACACACATTGGCCTTTAAAGGCCCTCAGTTATAAAGTGTGACAAGCCCAGTGAGGTACTCATAAGATTTCCCTTCTGGGCCCCGTAAAGCGTTGGGGAAAACTAGAAGGGCCCACACAACACCCCGAACTAAATTTCCGCACGGGATAGCGACACGTGAACAAACCGCGAACTTCTGACGTATCGTTTTGATCTATTGATCTATAGATTATTGTGTCAATTCTCTCGTGACAATGGAGCGCTCACATGAAACTCTTCAATATGCGCAATTTATGACGAGTTGAAAAAATAATATTTATTTTAAATTCCGAAAAAAAAAAAAAAAAATGTGCCGTTATTTTTTTTACGTTTTTGGTCATTTTTTTTGGTAATCGTAATTTGCCGATACTTTATATCAAAAATATTTATCCAAAACAACTTTATACTCGTTATTCGCAAAGCTAAATACATTTTCCGATACCAATCACCGAATCATAAAAAAAAAAAAAAAAAAATTTGTTTACGCGTAAAAAAGATCGAAAATTCCGAGAGAAATGTGAGATATAGAGGTCGAGGAATGAGTAAACGTGGATTTAAAGAGTCGCATTTCGTTGAGGAAGTTTCGCCTTAACAAGATCGATGTATCCCTCGGGAAACGTCGTTCGGCGTTCGCGGCGGCATCATCAGGAAGATCCGCCAACACGGCCGTGAAACACAGTCTGAATACCTTTGCAGCGGTATATATACCGCATATCTTCGTATTTATGTATATATATATATAGATCCAACAACTATCCTACATACTATATATTTCTTTCTTCCTATCTCTCGGCAATAGTTAAGAGACCCCATGGAAACGCTTCGCTCGCGCGCGCGAACGATTACCGAAGACCATTCGCGGCTCGATTCACGGAGTTTCAGTACACAGAAGCGGCTTATCCTACCTATCGCCTTCCCCGGTCCGTAGTTGTTGCCGCCGACTTCAATCCGCGAGTCTTGAAACTATTATATAGCTTTCGGAGCGCAAATTAATGTCTCTTTATTTCGATGCGAAAGTTTTCCACATAAGTATCCTCCCCCCCCTCGCGGAGCTCATTGGCCGTCGGGTCTCGAGTTGCGTCGCAGAGCGCTCGTCGTCGGCGTCGTCGGCGATCGCCGCTTGATTTATCAACGTACTATACGTGTCGTCGGCACTAAATTTCTTTTTCATTTCTTTTTTCCATCGACTTCATACCATCAGAGAAACTTTTCTTTCGCAAAATTTTTCAACCAACATTTCGATCTCAGAATCGATTTATCAGGCAATCCGACCGATTTGCGCAAACGCACAACATATCCATAGAGATTGATTCAGATAAGAATAAAATCAGTTGTATTTCTTTAAAATTCACGAGAAATAATTGTTTCGAATGAAAATCGAGTCAATTATTAAATTTAATTAAATGATAATTATAATATTTATAATAATAACAATTATTATTATATTCGAAAAAAAAAAAAAAAAATTACGAACGTAATTTTCATGAAATATTTTTTTTTAAATGAAAATCGAAGAAATAGAAAAAAAGATTCGAAATTTACTGTGAATCGTTCCGTACTTATATGCGGGTAAAATCGTTTTCCCTTAACAGTAAACCAACGAAGCGAGTAAAGCGTTTAATAATAATTAATACCCAAGAGACTTAACGAGATATCAGGATATAAACTTATACGATACTTGTTGCGCGGAATCAATTAGTATAATTACGCGGGGATCTCGAAAGAGAGAGAGAGATGCGGGATGACGTATTGGTACATAGTATACCGTGGAATACATGTGTATATAATAATAATATAAAAGTATAAACGCTCGTTGCAGTTTCGACACGTTTGAGAGTTAAAAAGCGAATTTTCGTCTGTCACAACCGTTAAAGGAAGTCGTCCGCCTCCCTTCGTTCGCGTACGCGTTTATTCCGTCGTTGCCGCGGAACGCGCCGCGCGGAGCTTCTTCGCGGTTTCGAGATCGTTGTCAACGCCGGTCAAACTGGTCGCGCTTGCCGGACTTTAATCTCGCGGCGGATCTTTCGCTACACGAATCCGCGACTCCTTTGCTTCCTTCGCGTGTTAGTTTATAGTTGTTACACGAGAACACAGATGCGCGCGCAGTTTAATACGCGAGAGACACGTGAAAGTCAGTTGTTGAATAGGGAGTCGCGGATCGGTAGCTCATCGCTTCAATGTTTCAACGCGATGTTTATACGCGAACTTTATTTCTAAATGCTCGTCACACAGGTAACAGGTAACGTATAGAAGCGATAGATAGGGGCAAAATGGAGTACCGCGCGAATGAGAGGTCAATACGCTACTATATACGATAAGTACTCATTGACCGCCCATCGGCTACAACGCGTGGCGCGCGGATCCGATATTATACTGCGGCTATATCTGCTTTGCATAATTCTTGATCTTTGCTAATTTGCCCGCCTCCGGTGCATCTTTATACTTCGGATGTCTCTCCTCCAATCGCCGAGAGAATTGTTCATTAATTATGCCTAATCGTTCGCTCCCGCTGGGCGTGTCAACTTCGTCGAAATGGAAAGCTATACAAATTATCGAATCTCGCTATATTACGCGGAAAAAAAAAATATCGAAATTTTCTCTACATTTGGATGGCAATTTAAGTATATCGCAATTTTTTCATAGTTTTCGAAATTTTTGAAAATTTTCCGATATTTTTTAATGATTTTTCCCCCATTTTTATCGAGTTGCGCACAAATTCGGTTCATTTCACTGATAATAATAATGCGAATGAAGAGACCAAAACTTCGTTTTAACGAAACTTTAACTACGAAAAACGACACTTCAAAAATTATTCTTCAATTTCTTTCAAAATTTTTTTATGATTTTTTATAATTAAACGAATCATTTAGGGATAAAAATTGGTCAAAAAGTACCGGAAGTATATTCACGTCATCCGTACGCAATGAGTTTAAAATCCGTCGTATATAATTCCAAATATGCGAAAAAAAGAAAAAAAAAATACCGGAATATATGATTTCCTCAAAAGTATAGAGATTATTCTTATATTTCCGCTCCGTATAAAATTGCGTATAAACTTCGTTTTGGTTGACAAGATTTACGATGTTTTTTTTAGCGAACACTTTTCTGTATAAACACAATGTGTATGTCGTCTTTATTTGTATCGTTCTTTGGCGAAAAGTAATTTGTATACTTCACTTTTTGTTGCGCAGTCATTTCCGGTCATTTGTATTTCTCGGGATTGCAACTTTGTATCCTGTTATATACGGTCGACTGTTGGTTATTAATTAAGGAACGCGGGAGGTGTTCTCGAAGCTGTGTTCTCGATTAATAATTACTCTTCGCTCCTCAATGATAACGGCTCATTATTTTTTAAATTCTTATCTCAATTTTTTGCACGGATCTTCGAGAAAACCGATGTCTCGAAATGGTATATGATTACCGCGGGATTTCGAACTGTCCGATACGCGTTGCGAACACATTCGACAAAACGGTTAATTTATCCTTTTTGTAGAGTTTCGCTAAATATTACTCCGAGGGAAGTTCGCATTTAGCATTAAACTTTGGCAATAAGTAATTTGTATAAGTTTTGCTCACAGGGGAATATTTTGTTGCCGTTTATGGAACACTGAGAAATTTATATTTCTTTACTCGCAATACGCGAAGTATTGAAGGAAAAAAAGATATCTAATTACGAAGAGCGGAGAACTTCTTTTTTTGAAGCGTTTTAACCGCTGCGCATGCGCAGGAAGACTCCATGTTGTTTATCGTCGTGAAACTTCGTCAAAAATCGATGTATTTAAGATTAATTATAGTGAAATCGAAACTTCAATATGTAAGGAAGCCGTTCGTTGAGACGCCATTATTGATACAGCTAAACCGATAGAAGTTCGACATTTGCGAAAGAAACGTAAAACGATCACCGTATCAGGAGACTTTTTGCCGACGACCCACAACGGCGAATTCTTTAGCTTATAGCGATAACGTGTTACCGCGTAAATGTTTTTTTTTTATCATCAAACAAATGAGATTTCAACACTACTGTACCTTGTGCTGTACACTGCGTACTGTATATTTTTTTCAGATTTTTTTTATTATTGTTTATAATTAAACGGATCATCCGAAGGTAATTACTCGATAAAAACGGCGAACGTATATTTACGTCGTTTTGTATGGTATTTTACAGTATTATAACTTATAATTTTTTTGTTTTTTTAACTGGTAAATTACGACTTGTCAGACCGCTCGTTTTTCAAGCAGAGTCTCGAAGTCTAACATTTTCTTTATCCTCTTTAATCCCCGTTTATAATTATTAAATCCCTGAATCTTCAATTTTCCACCGACGATTCGTCAATTCGATTTTAAGCCCTCGAAGACGACTCGTCCCTTTTTTTTTTTTCGTTTCCAATTATTTCCTAACTTTCCGTGTAATCGTATATCTTCCCGATCACGAAAAATCGTTCGCGATTTTTTTTTTTTTTTCGTGTTATCTTAACTATATATAAATCGAAAAAAAGTAAAAATCGAACTCACCGGAAGACGGTCGATCGGAGTATCTCGTGCAGTAAACCCACGCAGGCCACAGCATCTGTTTGGCGGTATCGGTAGTCGCGCCGCCGGTCGTCGTACCCGTCGCGTTATTACCGGAAGTAACATTGTTGCTCGTCGTCGTACCGGCGCTGGTGCCATTGTTACAACCGGTGTTCGGTATACCCGGCGACGGATTAGTTGCCGATGTTTCTGATCCTCTTTCCGATCCCTCGGAAGACGATTCGAGAAAATCCTTCGTAAGATCGATCGGTCGCGGCACAACTTTTTTCGGTCGCGATTTCTTTAACGATATGGGATCGGTAATTCGTCTACCAAAATCGGCTTTCAATATATTGTCTATACTGAATTTCAAATTTCCCTGATGCTGCATATTATTGTTGTTACCATTACTACTGTTATTATTATTATTATTATTATTATTATTCCTATGATGATTGGTATTGTTGTTGCTGCTCGTTACGCTCGTGCTGTTCGGTATACCGTTGTAAATCGGCGATATGTTGCTTCTCGATTGATCGATCTGCCGATTTAGCAGATTAGTATCATCGTTTCGCGAAATCGGCGATACCGGACTTGCCGATTCTCTCGCGTTTGCGGAATCGTTATTGTGTTGAATCAACTTGCTAACCGATAATCTATGCTGTCCCGCCGATTGCGTGGAATTCTGACGGGAATTGTGTGTCGCGTGGTGATGATGATGATGCAGCATCGTTGTCGCGGGAACGTGTTGTATCTGTGTTTGTTGCTGAAGCAATATACCCGCATGTTGCAGATGAGCCGCCGGATGTCCGGTAAGAAGGGAAGTTGCTTCGCGAGGATCGCGACAACCGGCGGCTGCTGCAGCGGCCGCTGCCGCCGCTGCGGCTGCAACTGCGACCGGATGAAATGCGGTCCCCGGCGTATTCGCTTGAAGACCGGTAACGGTCATTGCCGTGGGTGGCGACAACGATAGTCTCGTGACAAGCGGCACGTTTATCGTCGACGGTACGGCTCTCGCGTGCAATCTGCTCGGGTCCAACGATTGTTGGGAATAACCGATCAGATCGGCAACGCTTGAGGCACCGTGACCCGTGGACGCGAGTCCCACCGCGTGATGACCAACGATCGCAGGTATACGGCCGATCGACGAGTATTCACCGTGTTCACCGGTTTCTCTCGTCGATACTATCGCTGCCGCGGCGTAACGGCCACCGCTACTCGTTATCGAGTGCTGCGGCTGATGGGTGATATGATGGTTTTGGGCGATCGTGTGATTTTGATTATGATGACTACTGCTTGCCGATTGATAACGCGGCACTATCGCCTCCTGATGCGAATCCGGTCGGCCCGGCGACGAGGCTGTTGCGCTCGACGATGCCGGTGACCTAACCGATGACGCCGCCGGCGACGACGGCGATCGTTGACGCTGAGGCGGCGTCGCGCAATAATTGCTCGACGGGCTATGCGCCGGATTGCAACTTTCCGAACTCGACGGTGACGGCGATACCGATCTCGACGACGGCGACGAACCGATCGCCGTCGTTCTCGCGTTTACTGACGAACGATCGGTATCGACGATCGGTTCGATTCCGCGATCGGCGATACTGGTACTACTCACCGATCCACCGATCTCATAACGATCGACGCTAAGCGGATGTTCGTCGACGTCGAGGCCGTCGGTTGTCGGCATCGGCTCGCTACCGACGCTCAATACTTCACTTGTCTCGCTATCGCAATCCGACAAAACATCGCGATCGGCATCGCGATCTTTGACGATCAGCCGAGAATCGGTATCGTCGTCGACGCGACGATGATCCTGGTGCTCGTTGAGACGCTGAACACCGCGACGATGTTCCACGAGCTCCATTTCCGGTTTGTCGAAGCGTCGGAGCGCCTCTGCTACTCCGTCACTTCGATTAGTTTTTTACTTTTTTTCTGTTTTTTTTAGAATCCATTCACCTCACCGACGAAACCCGACGATCGCGCAGTCGAGTTTTCATGGTAACGTCCTTTTTCGTCAATTCGAACGAAACTCTTTTTTTCTTTTTATACTTTTTGTTTTTCAAGGTTTTTAGATTGTTAATTTTTTGTTATTTGCATTCCCTGGGATTCCCTCTATTCGATTAATTATCGACGTATATCGATTCAATATTCGACGAGTCACTTTACAACGTTTTAACAATTTTTATCATTTTTTATTTCATTCGCGCACTATCGCTGCACTCTCGTTATTCCATTGTTTACTTTGTGAATTAAAGAAACAACATTTTTATAATTTTTTTTTTTGTATTTTTCACTCCGGGGAGCTTTTGTACTTTCCACGCGCCTAGACGCGAAGAGATTCCCGGGTACGATGCACTAATTTATTTCTCTCGACTGGCGCAATAAAAACCCCCGGGTAGCCAAGACGCCCCGCAGTTCGTGAAGAAAGCTCCGGTACTTCACTGGGACTTCGTTGTCGAGCGTTAACACCGCCAGTGCCTTTTTTTTTGTCACATACCCCCACCTCCCCCGCCCCTCCCCCCGCGCTTTCGTCGAATAAAAATCCACACGCTCGACAGCACTGTTTCCCCGACGGTTTATTTTTATCTATTCGATTTGAAATATTTCTATCGTTTCGTTTGTCTCGCGTTACGCGTTTGTTAAACCGGCTTTGAAGGATCTCGCGTTAACCGTGTGGCGGCGAGGTTTTTAACTCTCGTGTGTATAAACGTTAAAACTATACGAAGCCCGGACGCCTCTCCACGGACCTGATGTCTCGGCCGCTAGGCTGGCTGTCCACTTGGTTGTCGAGGCGCTTCTGCTCGTACGAGACGTCGGAGGGCCGGCAGGGGGCGTGCACAGGGCGTGCTTTGTCCGGGACACACCTACGCGGAAAAAAATTCACGAGCTCGCGACACGACTCCGCCTGGCGATGAGTTCTCGAAGTTCTC
This sequence comes from Cryptus viduatorius, assembly GCA_964006125.1. Lineage (NCBI taxonomy): Eukaryota > Metazoa > Arthropoda > Insecta > Hymenoptera > Ichneumonidae > Cryptus > Cryptus viduatorius. Next base: position 6,683,383 of record OZ023226.1, read on the forward strand.
CGACTGGAACGCCCCCCGAATGTTGCGCGTCTCGCTCGATACCGCATTGTATCTTCGCGCGTTATCTTTTTCTCAACGTTCTTCCAACCTTCTCGTGTTCCACTCTGTTCTCGCGATCGCATTTCTCGTATCTTCGTTTCTCGCGCGCAGCGAAGCCCACGCGCTCGATGGTCGACCGCGAGCTGAGATAAAACGCGGGAGGCCGGGAATCTCCCTTCTACACAGCGGGGCGGCAAAAACCAACCAGGTGAGAGAACCCCCACTACCATCGGTCTGCTGCTCGGGGACCGACTTCATCAAGCGACTCTCCCACTTCGCTTACCCCAGGTGCACCTTATTTCCCCCCACCGTTCCACGGGAAACACTGGATCCCGTCTACCATCCACATACACGCGCTACCTTCTTTTTTTTATCCGCGACCCTCCCGCCTTCTCGTGTACTCCCGCGGACCGATGTCGCGGCTGATGATGCAGGGTGCTCTTTTCTCATATATCCCTCTGTACGCGGCTCATGTAACGCTGCTGCGCATAGACGCGATTAAAATTCGACGCTAGATATTCTCGTAACGCAAATGGAAAATAGTTTTTCATTTAAACTTTGAAAAGCAAAAAAAAAATGTAATAATAATAAACATTATTATTATATTACTATAATATTTTTTTTAATAAATATAACAATAAATAATTCATTGTAATAAATAATTTTTGTAAATAATCGGATACGCATGCGCGCCGAGTGCGTATGCGCGTATTTTTAATGATTCAACGCGGGTGAGGCTTCCTTAGCGAGTTTTTTCCCTATGAAAGGGGATCCATGGGGGTGATATTTAAATTTTACGATAAACCCCGTGAGAACGGTTTGGGGATGAAACCTCGTTGAACCGTCGGCATCGGCAGACCAATTCAAGAACAGGACACGCACTCGTTTGTGTTAATCTTTGTATTATCCAATCGGTATTGCATCACGTGTCCGTTTTGGTCGAAGCGAAACTTTTGAACTGTGAAGTCTGCACGATATCTCGATGTGTTGTAATTAAAAAACATTGTAATTACGACACTATCTTTATGAAGAGCAGTCATCGGGAAAGATGTGCATGAGATCGGAAACGATCGAACTCGTAGCGCCACCTTTAGGGATTATTCGGAACTGCGAGATAAGGAATTTCACAATCAGAACTGCGTGGCAATGGATATTTACTGTCTGATGATAAAAATCTCGATTCCGACTTATCCATCGGTCGGTAAAGTAGGCATCTCAAGGAATTGCAGAATTCGAAAGCAAAGTTGACGAAAGTACAGTCGGTAAATTCTAGTGATTTCGGATCGCAGTCGGATCACAAGGAATCTTCAGATATGAAATCAAAATATTGAATTTTTGAAATAAAAATATTTTTTAATATCGAATTCGAAAAAAAAAATGTATTTTTACATAAATGGATTTGGAAAAAATGTTCGTCGTTTAGTTTAGTCATCGATTTTTATTAGATTTCTTGGTCCTCTAAACATCCATAATTTACACAACAGACAGTTTATAATATACTTATTTGTAATTCATAATGTATATATATATTATATATATACGTTATAATTTATAATCGATATACTTGTAGTATATTCCATAATAATGATACTTTTTTCATTTCTTTTTTGTTTTTTCGTATCATTCGCGGAATCCTCTCTGTTTTTTGTCGTTGGCAATAATACACGATTTCTAAACGCTCAACTCTCTCCCGTCGTCATCTGCGATTCTTCGCAATTCGGTTCATCCATTCCCTACCAAAAATTGTTTCCATACAAAAATACAAGTTCCTCGGTCCTGTCTACCGTCTTTGTCTCGCCGCTTTTCGGCGCTCTCCCCGCTGCAAAATTTTCCCGAATACACTGAACACCTCAAAAATCATTTTTTTTTTCTTCGTCACATCGCGCCACGAATCGATGAATCGATGAATCCGCGGCGATCTCTCCTCGTTTCAGTCTAAAAAATCATCGGTCTCGTCGCAACGATGTGCGCGTTGCCTGTCCGCTCGTTGAATTGACATTTAGATACCTGAACGAGTTTCCAACTTTTTTCCAATTTTATATTATAATTTCACCCGTCCCCCGCCCTCCCCGTCTTATATATAATCGTCTACCCTTTTATATCAATATATATTTATATATTTATACTTATTATATATATTTTTTTTTCGGTAATAATAATAATACACGTAAAGTATAATCCGGCTGAATATAATCGATTTTTCTTTCGCATCGTCAAATTTTTTCAGGTCACACGCTCTAATTATTAAATTCGTTTCAGTAACAATCTTTCAATTCTTGATCACGAAAAAAAAATTTTTTTTTTTTTTTCATTCCGTCGATGCAACGAAACGAGTGCGATGTTTCGTTCAAAATAAATAATCTCAATTCACACTTCCGCCGATTGATATACATTTACATACGGACCCATTTGAGACATTTAATTCGTTTATCCAACTTCGATTATACGTGGAATTTAAATAGTTTTAGAACTTTCTCGCTCTTGGCAGTCCTATTATTGGGGTGTCTGTGATCTTTTTTGTTTCCTTTATGTTTTTTTTTTATTATTATTAATTTTACTTTTTTCTCGGCCGATCGAGTAACTGCCGGGAATTCGCCTTTTTTTTTTTATCCTCTTTCACGTCTATTTTTACGTGGCAATTTTTTACGGGATTTGTTTTTTTATTTTTTATTTTTTTTTTTAGACGCGAATCCGCTCGGTAGACGAAATTCTCGCGCCCCCCCACCTCTCCCTCGCGTCACTTCATTGACGAATTTTATGTGCGCTTAGACGTGACACAACTACAACATTGAATCTCTAAAGCCGCGGTATTTAGATTATTTAGTATGTATGTACGCTTTTTTTTTTTTTTTAGCAGATTCCAAAAAATGTATTGTGGTCCGCGATAGAAGTCGGATGACGCAACAATACTTAAACGCATACGATCGTTACACATGCATTAGGGTAGTTAAAAAAAGTCCTTTTTTACAAGAATCGGTTGTTCATTAATGGTATTATTTTTGGTCCAAAAAAAAAAAATTGCGGAGGCTGCAGCCGGTTATGTGGAATTTTTAGTTTTTTCTCATTAGTTGCGAAGTTATAAAGAAAATACAGTTTTTCATAACATTGAAGATTTATGAATGCGCAATTCGAATTTCGAATAAATTTTCAATAATTAATATTTAATTATGAATTTTGGAATCGATTTTCATCGAAATTACCCGATGAGCATTCAAAACGAAAAAAAAAAGTGATCTTAACTTCGCGATGGATGAGCGCAGTATTAAAAATGATTGTGTAGTTTTGATAGTCTCTGCAAAAAATAATGGATTATTGAAAAAAAATAAATAAAAAATAGTACTATTGCTGAGCAAATTGTTTTTGCAAAAAAGTATTTTTTTTACCTACTCAAGTTTTTTTTTTTAACGTACACTGTGCCATTCGTCTCAGTCGCCCCCTTTTTTCGTAAATTTCGTTATTTATGTTTTTATTTTTTTCGATAATATGTTTCATTGCATTTCAATGCTATAGCCGCGTATCTCGAGTGACGCGGGGATTTATCATTCGCTAGATAAACGACTCGCGACATTTATGAAAAAAGTACATTTTTGGTGCACAAAAAAATTGTATCAAATAATTTTTTTTGGGTATCTGTTTGAAAAATTATGCGTAGTATTCGAACTGTAAATCGTTCAGTCGTCACACGGTGAACCGGTATTGCGATAAATCGATAATTCAACGACGAAAAAAAAAATGAAAAATGTTTTTCATCGAAAGCCGATATTTTTTAGAGTCTCGAAAAGCGGCCTTATTGAAAGTAATCATCGAAAGAACGAGTATCAAAAAAAAAAAAATTCTAGCGATCGATAAAGCGATAATGGAGATCCGGAAAGCCTCCGCGTGACGATTGCACTAAATAAGAGATGTTTTTCATAGGCGCGCGTGCACTCTGTGTACGTGTGCAGCTGTAAATTTTACTTACAACGACCGTCTATTTTAGGCTTTAAAGTATTTTAGTGCTAAATAATAACACTGTTTTTTTTTCTTTTTTTTTTTAAACACCGACCTTAAATTCTACAATAAAATTAATTTTCTCCATTTTTTTTTAAATTTACGTCGTTAGGACTGCCCGTGTAATTAACTCAATATTTTAGATATATACATATATATACACATATATATACACTTATATATGTGTATCGTATATATATATATATCGATTATTTATTAACGATCTTCTAAAACATTTTTTGCCCTTAAATGTGTAAATCTCTATATATCAAATATTTCGACTATTATTTTATGTATTTGTTTTTTTTTCTTCGTTCTTTCGCCTTCATTTTTTTTTTCATTTTCTTTTCTTTTATTTATAATAATATACGACTGAATACGCTGACGGCATGTGACGATGTTGTTGTAACACGATTTTTTTTATTTTTTTTTTATTTTTTTTACGATTATAATAACTTTTATAATGTAGTGAGTATGTGTCTCGGTATTCTCCTATTTTTTTTTTATATATATATTAATTTTTTTCGGTTTTCTTATCTTCGAATCCGTACTCGACGTTTAAACGATTTTTTCTTCATTTTCGTGTCGTTCCCGCGTGGAAAATTTATGCTTGGAATATATTTTCACTGGTGGCGCTATGTCGAGCGAATTCGAGAGACCATCGCAAGAGCGCCTGATGCTCATTCGCGCGAGGAAGTCTATTGACGTAGTTTCATAGTCGAACGAATCGATGTAGCGATGTGTAATCCTTTTTTTTTTTTTTTTATTTCTTTTTTTCTCGTAATTTTTTTTTCTGTACGGAAAACATCGATTTCGGATTGCGGAATGAACATTTCACGAAGATTCGATACAATGGAATCGCGAGCGAGCGGAGGGGGAGTGGACTTAATCGTTCGAGTACAGCGGCAAGTAGAAAATACGAGTACTACAATAATAATAATAATAAACAGTGAATTTAAAAAAAAATGTTAAAATAATAACAATAATAATAATAATAACAACAACGCGGTAAAAAGCTCGAGGCTTTCAGCGAAAAAACAGCACGGTCGCGCGTTCGAGTTCTGGACCAGCCGAACCCTGTATATATATATTTTTTATCTCATTTAATGCATCCAGCGTCTCGACGAATGTATTAAACAAAACGCGCGAAAAAAAATCGCGACGAACAGCGATTTTTTAAAATAAATCTCTTTTAATACATTCGGCGTCCCGACGAATGAATTTTAGACGATTTCATCGACTTCATCAACTTGACAAATTAATTAGAAGTGAAAAAAAAAAGAAAAAAAAATATTTATCCGCTTTGCATCGGAAGTTTTTCGTTTATCTTATTTCAGCGTCTCGACGAACCAATTAGACGATATCATCGATTGACGAATGAAATAGAAATATTAAAAAAAAGATTCGCTTTGTATCGCGAATATTATAATAAAAAATAAAAAAGAAATTTGTTATATTTCAGATGACGATGTCGATGTTGAAGAGATACGTTGCGTATGTCGGATCCGTTGAGAAGATAACGATACCGGTGCCGAGACTCGTTCGCTTCAATATCCGATAGTTGACGACGTCGTTCCCTCGCCGTGGCGGGACTTTGCATCGAGAATTGCCCACAGAATTGGCGAGAGAGAAAAAAAAGCACAGTGTGTTGCGAATCATCAAACGCAAGAGGCTTTTGCGTCATAAGCTTCGATTGAAAGCGTACAGCGTGCGTTTTTTTTTTTTTTTCTTGAAGCCGATGAGATTTTTTTTCCTCTTCTTTCGTTCGCGACAATTTGCTTTTTTCGGTATATTACCATTGGGGTGATTGTGGAGGCCGTTCAAGGCCTTCGTAGACATTTGTTTCTTTACATGAGACTGCAGAACGCAACGCCGTGTTCGAAGGCCGACGTTATCGCCGTCGTTTCCATGCAGAATGCGGCATCGTCGTACATCGTTGCGATTCTCTGCTGATGGGCGCGGCTCTCGCTCTGCGATCTGTTACGACAAAGAAAAAAACTATATAAAAAATGCAAAAAAAAAACAAACTAACGAATAAAAAAACGTTTTTCAGGAAACCAATAAAACATCGTATACGACTTGGTGAAGAGGAATTGCTTGATCGTTAACTTTCCGCCACTGATACTGCAGAAAGATCGGTCTATCATCACGGATATACATATACATATATCCAGTAGACTGGGGCGCCATATCTCTCCCAAGGAGCGCTTCCCAAGGGACCGATAACACCTGAACTTCACGGCGAGTAACAGCGGAGACAGAGGCCAAGAGGGTTAAGGCTCCGGTGCGTTACCTACAGCTATAAATTATGCGACTGGGAAACATGGCAACGTTCTCAGCGGGCGAAAGGACACGAAGATCGCTAAGGGAAGGAAAGAGAACCCTTAAAGGTAAAGGTAAAGCTCTGCCGTTCGAGATATCAGTTTCAATTCGCGTACAACGGAGGGATACTTTCCACGATTATTACAGCAATAATGGAGAGGGAGAGAAGCCTTTAAGTTCATCCCGGGAAGTGCCTTTTGCGACTCACCTGGGAGGCATTGCACGCGCTCGCTGCTGTCTCACCGCCGCCGCCTGTAACCTGAGCGCTTGCTGCTGCTGCTGCTGCTGTTGCTGCTGATGATTCGAGAGGCTTGCCGAATCCCGTGAGACACTCTGCTGCTGTTGCTGCTGCTGCTGCTGCTGCTGCTGCGAATGATACGAGGTTTGCTCCAGCGCCACCTGAGCCAAGTATTCCCTTAACTCCGGTTGACTCGCCAGATGTTCCAGTCGCGCTTGCTGAATCCTTGGATGCGAAGAATCGGACCACGGCGGTGGCGGTGTATGCGAACGCGACAGCATTGCGTATTTGTGACAAAGGTACTCATCGTAGGACGGCGGTAATCCTGACTGCGAAACATGAAAACTTTCGTGAGATATCGGTTTTTGGTGGTTTCGGAATCGAACATCGGAGTTGAGCAGCGAAAGGAAAGGCGGAGCAAAGTTACGCGACTCGAATTTTGGGGCAAAACGGGAAGAAACGAAACTTAAAATTTAGGTTTCAAGTTACGTCGAAATTATTTATATTTCAAAAGACTGCTTAGTAAAGAAAAATCGAGAACGATGATTAATGAAATTCTGCGGAACTGCCATTCGCATGAAAATTTATCGATACGAAGATTGAGAGATGCGGATAAATAAAACTATAAGTGGATAGTCGCCTTTCAAAAAAAAATTTCGTTTTTTTTAATTTGTATTCATTTTTATTTAAAATTATTTTTTATTTAAATATTTCATTTTTTTAAGGGTGCGATAAATATCATTTTTTGGTTCATTAAGGGGTGAAAAAGTGTTGTATACATCGACGGAAATTCGTTAATTGCTAAAGCGACCCGTTTTGCCCCATCGTCTGTACTTCAAGATAAATTCAACATAATTTTAGCGATATAATCGAGTGAATTGGATATTAAGGGTAAAAAAAATCGATATACACGTTTCGAGGGAATCGAATCGGCAAAATTATGGCGGAGTTCATAAAAATATGTTTTTTTCGTCAGCCGACATAAAAATTGAAAAAAAATTCTATAATGTCATAAAAATGGAAGAAAATTTGTGTGGTAATTAAATTAAATTACACAAAACCTAAACGAACTGATATTATAAATTTAACTTCGCAAATTTAATTTAATTTTTATTTTTTATTTTTTTATCACGAAGTCATTCTATAAAATGGGGACAAAAAATTGTTTAAAATCTTAGTAAATTACGATTTACTTGACTACAGCGCGAGGACTACTTTAAGCAATTGATTTTTCCGTAAAATAAAACGATTTTCCAAAGTTTATAAAGGAAGTATCACGATCTGCTGCTGTTCCGGGAAGTTTCAGTGAAAATTAATTACCGCGCTGCCGCAGTTCAGCTCGATAAAGTTTACTTGAATTCCCATAACAGTCGGTATCGATAAACAAAAAAAATAAAAAAATCGAAGTTTCCGGTTGTTAGGTTTCCTCCCCGTAATTTCTTCCGTAAAAACATCAGCGGACCGTAAAAATTGTTATCGTGAAAACAGTTTTGTAATTGGTACGAATATAACGATTGTACATGTCAGTGCGCCGATCGATCGCGCAGCAATTTACAGTTTAGGAAATAGTTTCCGGATAATCGGCGAGGCAGACCCGGTTCCGCAGGGGTTGGGAAGTAATTCAGTAATTTAGACGATAGAATGTAATATAGAGATTGCGCTCGACGCCGGAAGTGGATAAATGCTATAGCGGTTCTCTCTGGTAGAGAGTCGCAGTTATGAGCAAAGCTCGGGAATTTTAACGTCAAAACGTTAAAGCGCCCTTTACGCGCGATTTATTAAATAAATATTTCATCGCAGACACGCGTTTTGGTAAATCCATACGAATGTTGCTGTTTTTTTTTTTTTTTTCACGCAAAAGCGTCGTGTAGCTTCGCCATTGTTTTCCTTCAACAATGTTCCATTACTCGTTCGAAATACAGAATTAATTCCGTTCATCGTACATCGATGATCACAATGAAACGGTAACTCTCCTATTGTCCGAAAAAATGTTAAAATAAAAACCGTCAGAGAATAAATAAAAAAAAATCGCGATAACTATATCACTGTTTATTATTCGCATCCACTATTGTTATCGATATCCGCGAGATTACTAATAAATCTCTTGAATATGAAATAATATAACATTTTCATCATATTTAAGGGATAAATTTACGATAAAAAAAAATGTCTCGACTGAATAAAAATTATACAAAAATACTGTAATAATAATAATATAAAAGATACCGTAACAATAATAGATTATTGTACTTTTTTTCGTTAGTAACATTTATTTATTACACTTTTTAGTCAGTCGGGAATTTTTTGATTTCCTGAAAAACCATAATGAATGTTACTTCGTGTCAATTCGATGTTTCTATCGGTAATTAAAAAAAAATTCTCTCAATTTTCTCCCGCGTTCATCCGCTCTCAGCGAATCTCTACCAGACGGGACTTATTAATAATAATAATAAAATTAAAAAAAAAACTGTAATCGATTATTCACTTCGTCATTTCATTAATCGACTGTCACAGAAGAGCCGCGATAGAAAATATCCACTTTCGAAGGGGATGGAATATTTTTCCATCGACAAAGTCGTAATTAATTCCGTCTTTCATTTATTTTTTCTTCTCGTTGGTTTGGTTCGCTACCCTCGTGAATTATAATCGGAGAAAATGGGATTTCCAGTTTGGGGGCTGATGGAGGGGGAAGGGGGTGGGGGTGGAATTGGGGGTTAGGGGGTTAGGGGTAGGAGGGTCGCAAGTGGTCGTCTACCGATGGAGTTTTGGACGAACGGAACAAATATAGGAAATCGGTCAGAGGGAGAAAGACGGCTTGCGGCTGGGGTTAGGATACTTAGTTCAAGGATTGGGGTTTGAAGGGAGCGGTGAACTAGTAGCTGGTAGAAAAGGAAAAGGAAGCTGCTACCCACTTGATAAGTGGAGAGGGTAAATTCAATTTGGCCGGCTATCGAGAGAGCGCTAAAGGCGACAAAGACGATTGGCTGGTAGAATGCGCTGTGACGCTTATTCGATAACGCCAACTCGACGAATATCTCTTATTCTCTCAGTCTCTCAGTGTGTGACTAACTCTGTACTCCTGTAAAGCCGAAAACGGCAGGATATATCGAGTAGTTATACCGTTCGGCGGTCAATACGGATGTAACAGAAGTGCTGCGGCCACAAAGCTTTCGTCTTTTACTATCAGCACGCGCGAGGATTCGATCAAATCCACTTTGTCCCATTGCGCAATGCACAACCGACAAAGAAATAACAACGTCGACGAAAAGTCCTCAAAGTTTTGTCCGCAAAGAAAAAGGTTTCGGAATTGTGGGAAAAGAAGGAAATGATGAGGTGGAATGACGTAGAAACTTCTCATTGGTAGGATTGTTACGGCTTTCCCTTTAGGGTTGCAGGAAACTTTGATGCTAGAAGATTGGGAACGATCTGACTACGTGTTATACCAGTTGTTTTTCTCGGCGGTTAACGATTTAGGAGGGATGAAAAAAGGAAATGATGTTCTGGACGATGTTCCGGCGTCAACTTTTTTTTGGTAGGATTTCTACTTCTTTACCCTTATTGCTGTAGGAAACTTTGATACCAGACGTTTGGAAACTCATCTGACTACAGGCTTATCATCCAATTTCCTTAATTGCGGAAGGTTTAGGAATTATGAAAAAAGGAAACGATGATTTTGTGTAATGATATGGAAACTTCGAATTGATAGGACCACATAGAATGTTACCTTAGTTATTATATACGAATCTCTATTACGATTTGGAGTTCGGATGACTATATGCTTCCTGTCCATTTCTCTTAACGCTCATGAGTAACGAGTTAAGAACGAAGGAAACGGCGACATTATGCAATGATGTGGAAACTTCTCACTGATACGACTTCTCAGCATGTTTCCTTGGTATCCTATGAAATTCTATACCTATTTAAGCTCCGGGTGATTATATGCTTCCTGTCGATTTCTCTTAACTCCTAAACGCTTAGGAGTTAAAAATACCAGGACACGGCGACATTATGCAATGATATGGAAACTTCATATTTATCGGACCTTTCAGCATGTTTCCTTGGCATCGTATGAAACTTTAAGTCTATTTCATGACTATATGTTGCCGGTCGGTTTCTCTTAACTCCTAAACGCTTAGGAGTTAAAAATAACAGGAAACGGCGACATTATGCAATGATGTGGAAATTTCTGATTGGTAGGACCTTTCAGCATGTTTCCTTGTCATCGTATGAAAATTTACGTCTATTTCAGGACTATATGCTTCCGGTCGGTTTCTCTTAACTCCTAAACGCTTAGGAGTTAAAAATACCAAGAAACGGCGACATTATGCAATGATGTAGAAGCTTCTCATTGATAGGACCTTTCAGCATGTTTCCTTGGCATCGTATGAAATTTGATGTCTATTTCAGGACTATAAGCTTCCGGTCGGTTTCTCTTAACTCTTAAACGCTTAGGAGTTAAAAATAACAAGAAACGGCAACATTATGCAATGATATGGAAACTTCTCATTGTTAGGACCTTTCAGCATGTTTCCTTGGTATCGTACGAAATTCTATGACTATTCAAGTTCCGGCTGCCTCTATGCTTCCGGTCGGTTTCTCTTAACTCCTAAACGCTTAGGAGTTAAAAAAAAACAGGAAATGATGACATCGCGGAATGGTATAGAATATTCGCATCCGTAGGTCCTCTACGCTTGTTTCGTTAATACCTTACGAAGACCCAACGACTTGCAGTCTGTCCGACTATAGGCTTACCGTCACTACTGCGGTTCGGAAAATTGTAAGCCTCAAAGGAGTTAACACGCGGAACTTCGACTGCCAGAAGATGCAATCTCATACCGGCTTCCTGAGAAAGTTAATAAAATGAGTACAAACTCAATTTGACTCATCAAATTTGGTTTTCCAACGTTTGTTCCGCAATTATATCGCTTTTACTTTGTTCTGTCCGTTCGTTGATGTTGGAGTAAATTGCCGTTTGGCCAATGATAAAGATTAAGAAGACAGGGCAGACGGTAACTCAAATTAAACGACCGGCCACATGATGCGCTCCGTGTCTTCATGAATGGAAATGACCGCGATTATGCAAGCGGAATGGGTGGGGCAAAGCCACCCCAGTCCAGAGCTTGTATAAGCTTCGGGTGTGAGACTGCAAGAGAGGAAAAGACAGGGAGAGAGGAAGAGCCTTGAGCTCTGCAACGGCTTCTATTATATTACCTTCTCGGCTCGGGAAGAGCCGGAGATTCAACGAACGACGTCACGAAGGCCTCTCTCGTGTATAATCCACGATGCTGGAAATGAAACGTAAATTTCCTCGTTCCCCGCTTAAACTCTGCCCGCCCGTCTATTCCCTTATAAACCGTAGATCCCATAGTTCAAACTCCGCTCGGTTTCGTCGCTCCTCTTACTTCCAACTCTCTCACGCTCCTACGCTTTTCGACTTAATGGCCCAAGTTGAAAAGTTACCTGGCCAATCTCTCTCTCTTTCCCTCTCTCCCTACTTTCTCGTTACTGTAATAGTTATTTCGTTCGAACGAAAAGTTTTAGGGACTCGCTTACCAATTCTTGTCCCTTTTTTCTTCCGATTTCTCGAAAATTCGTACCATTTAGTGCCATTTTTTTTTTTTCCGAAAGGTATTGTAGGGTAAGTGGATCACGATCCGACGGTAACTCGTAGTTTAAATGTACTTTTTTTCGTTTTTTTTTTTTTTTTGTAAACGATAAAAACAAGATGCTTCGAGTCGAGAAGAAAAAAGCTTCTCGATTGGGCTGGAAATTGGGTTTTTATCTATTCTCGACAGGTGAACACGATAAATTGAGCGGATCGACATTGAAAGCTAATTTTACCCCCAAAGAAGCGATAAGTACTAAAACGACAGAGGCACTCGAATCGTTCCGTTCAATACGGAGGGGGGAAATTCGTTCGAGGAAAAAAAAAAAAAAGTAAAAAAAAAAAGATAATACCCTGTCGCCCCGATCTTTGTATATACACTGTTGAAGACGGGTTAGACACCCCGAGAATAACAAGACGAACCCCGTGAGTGTGACGCGTACAATCCCCGTGGGACAACAAGCCCCGGTTAACCTCCGAAGAAGCGAATTGCACGGCAAACGACGCCGCTTGGACAAACTCAGTTCAAACAGCGTGAGTAAACCTTCTAGCGCCACGATCGATGAAAACAGAGGTACGAAGATATATATAAATACGTTGTTAATTAAATTGTGTGTACGTTATACATCTCGCGAGTAAGGGGCACGCGTATAGGATCCTCCAAAATAATTTCGATGTTACGATAAATTCCTCGACCTCGTAAATCAATCAGTTTTTTTTTTTTTTTTTTTTTTTTTTATAAAACATCTGTAATCTTAAACGATCGGTAAAAATTTGAAAAAATCAAACTATTTATCGTATTTTTGGGATAAAAGGAAAAACGAGATAATTGTAATTCTTCATACTCCATACTTCAAAATAATAATAATAATGTTTTTTTATACGAAAATTCTATAATTTTAGACAATTTGTGGAAATTTTGATAAAAATTAAATATTCATCGGATGCTCGATAAAAAAAGACACTAAACATGTAATTTTTGAGAATTTTTTTTTCTTTGTGTGTTAAAATAATTTCGACTCCATTTTTATTTTTGTAAATGACTCGCGATCGCGAAATAATACATTTTCGTAATTTTTTTTTTTAATCACAATAATGACTATAATTTTACGCGATTTTGACGATTTTTAAGGAAATCAAATTCTGAATGACATTCACAAAAAAAAAAAAAAAAAATAGTGTAATTTTTGGCTGATTTTTTTCCCTTAACTTTTATGCGAGTTTCGAGTTAAAATATTTAATATTGTACCGAAATTTCGTTGCAAAAATATCTTTTTGAAAGTCCGTTTTTATTTTACGAACGACTCGCAAGGCTACCATTTCGTGATCTTATCGTGGCGCCTTGCGAGACTTTTACCCTTCGGGATTAGGTGTTGTCATTGTCGCGAAAAATTTTCCCTCATTTTTTTTTTCCTTTTTTTCATCCCTTTCCTTGAAACCCTCTGGTATGTATCTTTATATATATATATATATATCTATATATGTGTGTTTACCAGACGGACGTTGAGTGATAAGCCGACGTCGCGTCACTGTTACCACCGCGCATCGCATCGGATTCTCGGTGAAAGCTCAGCGTCGTAGCGGTTCCTCTATCTTACAGCCCCTAAAAGCCGTGTCTTTTCCCCGACCGACCCGACCGCCCCGAGCAAACCGTCAGCGTCTATCGCACCAAAACTTTATTTGGTCTGTCGCTCGAGTTAATTAACAAAAAAAAGAAAGAAAAAGCCCCCTTCAAGTCTCACCCTTCTATTTTTCGAGAATATCAAGTATTTCATTTTTATCTCAAGATCTCAATTAAAAATATTAACGCGATAAAAAAAAAAATGGAAAGAAAAAATAAAAATGATTTCCTCGTTTTGCCGGCAACTGGACGGATGCCGACCGCCGAGAAATGAACGAAAGTGGGTGAGAAAATAGAATAGGAAGACGCGGCTACAACCGCTTCGTATTCTCCTCGACTTTTTCCTCTCGCACCCTCGAGTCCTCCGGCCGCTCGGGCACTTTCTGTTTTCTCATTTAAAACACAAGACTGGTCTACCGCACTGAATTCGCCAGTGCGCGATGTGGGAACGAGAAATGAGATGCAAATAGGTGTTCCTGAAGTGAAAAGAAACGAAAAAAAAAGAAGCAGCGTTACTACCCCTCGACACGCCGGTCGCTAGTTGCCTTTATGTGGCTATTCCGCGGTCGAGGTCGACCCCCGAGAAGTTTTCGGTTTGCTGTAACGCCGACACAGAGAATGAGAATTTCACCCCTCGCGAAAGAGCTCTCGGTAATGCCGCTGATGCTGAAGGAGAAGAAAGTGCGGAGGGGTAGGGAAGCGGATCGACCGTACAGCATCTCTCGCACACAGGAAATTTATGGTCCGTCCGGCGCCAAAATAGAGTCCCCACTTGCTATATCTTTACTTTTACCGAGTGTCCGGTCTCTGGTAAGCTTTCGGTGGATGTTTCACGCGTTGAAAATCCTTCGAGTAAAGAGTTTACCGCTTACAACTGAACTTTTTCGCGGATATCGCGCGACGGGGATGATGATATTCCGGGTGGCGAAATGTGTTGCAATAGCCAAAAATTTTAAGTAGCTTCGTCTGCGTGTCGCTATACTTCCGACAGTATTCTTCCGAGCTTTCGGTTCGCACAGTGAAGCAAAAGGGGTGGAGAAGGCGGACGTTTGCTGAGGGCATGAAAATACGAAAACATCGAGAATTTTTGAACGACGAGAACGAGAGGATTTACAATCGGTGCTCAGACAACGCGAAACTCAACTAAATAATTCATAAAGACAGATCCTCGCTTGCGGAATGTATCTTTCCGCGTATCTCGAGATATTGTTACGCTACATACTCGCGTCTTGTTTTGGCAGTCATCCATTTTTTTAAGGGTGAAATTGTACCGTGGATTTTGGGAAAAATATGATTAATTCGGCGCTATTTGAGTATTTGACTCCGCAAAACGTAAAATTTCATTCAAATACGAGTCAAAAAATTTCGAACTTTTTTTTTTTTTATAAGTTAAATATATATTTTTGAAGACATTTTTTTTTTTTTCGAACTTCGAACTTTTTCGATTTTTTTTTTTTCGAACTTCTAACTTTTTTTTTCTGTAAGTTAAATATATATTTTGAAGAAATTTTTTTTTTTTTTTTGGAAACAAAATTAATTTTCGAAATTTTCATTTCCGGAGATGAATTCAAAGATTCGACATATTAATAAATACGAAGAATACGAAGTTTGTCATTTCCGGGCGACGAAAGGATTTAACTTGTTTTGTCGTATTAATTATATTGTTTTTTTTTAATTACCTGGCAAGTTTTCGCTATTGCCACGTCGTAAGTGGGTGGCGGCGAGGTCATCGACGGAACCGCGTAAACCACTTGCGATCCGCGGTTCAGCGTGTTTGCTTGATTGCTGATCGTAACTGACTCGCCGTTGAGGGTTGTTATGGAATTCGGCGATGTCTCTTGGACGGTCGAGTAAAGCGCTTCCGGTATCGTGTTTTCTCGTATACCTCCGCCAAGAATGCTTGAACCCGAATCTTTAATGCACAGCAACAGCGCGGAAGAATTCTTAATTAATTTGGTGAAAACATCGAATGTTTTTTTTTTCCACCACTCAATCATTCTTCTCATACCGAAGGCGAAAGATAATTTATTTGAATTTTTCAACCCCAAAATATTCGTTTCAAAACAAAAACAAAATATTTTGTGAAGAAAAAAAAAATTGAAGTTTTTTGGCTTTTAATAATAAAAAAAAAATTTGATCGAAATAGCAAAAAGAAATGATAAAAATCGAATCCGATCGAAATATAAAATCAAAAAATTAATGAATCATTAAAAGAAAAAAATCTTTTTTTTTTTTTTTTAATTCATTTCTTTTTTTTATTTTTATAATTTCTTTCGGAAATTTCGATGAAATTTTTTTTTGGATTATTAAAAGACAAAAAATGCGATTTTTTTTTTGTGACCGAATTTTAAGTTTAAATGACATTTTAATTACGAGCAAATAAATCGTCATAATTTAGTAAATGAGGTAAAAAAAAAAGCAAAAAGTATTAATCCAACGGACAAACTCACCGATATAAGTGTAGTGAGAATCCGATCGTTCCGCGCTTCGCGTTCTTCTCGACGCGTTCAGTCTCTTCTCCTGTTTGTTGCCGTTGTTACTCGTGTGATGCGAAGCGCCGTTCATCTGATGTGCAACTGAACTCGTACTTCCGCTATCGGGCGCCCGCGTTTTCGGCCCTTGATGCCTAACATGATCCTCCTGATGCTGTTGCCTCTTGGAACCCCTACCGTCGACTCTCGAACCTTTCGACGATGTTTTTGGGATTAGAATCGTCAAATTTCGGGTTGAAAGCGCCGTCGACGAGGAGCTCAGATTATTACGAGATTTCGGGGTTTCCAGTGCCATACAGCCACAGATAGGCGCGTTGTCGTTAGGCATATTCTGCAACCAGGCGAAGCAAAAAAAAAAACGTATTGCCGACGTTCATAAATCGATATTAACTTCTTGCAATACATCGAAGACGTTTTCTCGAACTTTGGGCTCATCGTTACAAAAATAAAGGAATAGGTAAATCGAGTTAATTAAGTTACGAAGGCATATTTTATCGATCTTTTTTTTTTTTTTTTTTTTTTCGTTTCAATGAATTATGAATCCTTCCGAAAGTTCGACCGACTGATCGAATAATGTCGATTCGTCAGTATCGGCTAATTGGATGAAAAGTTTTCCGCACCTCGAGCTTTTTGAAATTAGTATCTATACGAAAAGTTATGGAAATCTATGGAAATTGAATAGAGAGGGTGTATCGTTATATTTCCAGCCGAAAGTGAAGGTTTAGAGAAAATTTTGAATACTTCCCGATAGGATGGAAAAACCGATCGTAGAAAGTGCGAAAAACCTTTATTTTGCATAATAATAATACCAAAAAGTTACGTTACATTCGGCAACTAATTTTTTTTTTTCCAAAATTTTTGAATTTTTACCAAATTTTCGAAATTTCAAAATTTCGATAAAATTTCTTTCGAAAAACGGGATTTTTCAAAATTTGAAAAAAAAAAAAATGCTTTATATTCAAAATCATTAACTGCATTTTTTAATCAATTTGTTATTATTATTTTGTTATTATTATTCTACGAAATTAATGTTCTAACAGATATCGCGTGAAGATCGAAAGGTCTTATAGTCTTGAGGGGTGTGTAGTATCCCTAAAAAAATACGCGCCTCATAAGTTTTGATCACGCAATTTTGATCCGAGTGAAGCCAACAATGGTTTCGAGCGAATGGCGCTCACGAAGTGAAAAAATGTCTATAGACTGTTCGTAGGGGTGCAGGAAAGTTGGACGTTAGGATAAATTTTCGTCTACATGTCGAGAGCCGATGAGTAAAGCGCGGCAAGTGCCATCGCCTCGAGCAAAAGGGATTTTGTGCGAAGCCCACGACTCGCCGTGGGATTCGCAATGATGCGCCTTGGAGACGTCGCGTGGGTCGAACAATTGTCGCAACACGGAAATCGAATTACGCGGGACGTCGTCTCTTTGTCGGTGTAACTCGTTCGTGATGCTTTTTCCGGCAAACGAAGAAAAATGCAATACTCTTTCGCTGTCTAACTCTCCCCCCTCTTCTCGTCAACGAAACCATATTATTTATTTCACTATCGATCGAAGTTCCAAATCGTAAGATATAGATGTCATCCATCTTTAATATCGAATAAATATGGATATTTCTACAAATGCAATTTCGTAAAAAAAAAAAAATTATAAAAGTTCCCTATTATTTCGATGCATTATATTCGCTTCAAAAAACGCGCGATTTAAAAAAAAATCTATCAATGATGCATTTTCAGTGAAAAATGATATTCATCCAAGAATTTCCAAGGGTTTCCATCCCAAGAAATTTTTGCATAGCATTCGGTCTAAAAGATCGCGCGATCGCATATCCGGCCTTCGGGATCGGCCTTTAGCTGATTCAGCAAGCGCGTCATTGTCACTCCGCGTGATTCGCAATCAACGTTGATTTTCATTTAACGCTTCCTTGGATGCAGAACGCGAAACGAGATCTCCTCCTTCATCCCCTGCGCGTTTCTCTCGCGTTTCGCTCGCTTTCTCCGTTTGGTACCAACTGCCGGTTGGAGAGTTCCTCTTCTCTGTTTAGGCTATGTAAATTCGCGACGTGCACCACGACGTGTATACATATCTACACGTCCGCCACATAAACTGCATCGCGAGAGACTGAACCGAGTGCGCCGAGGGGAATGGCTTTGTTCTCGGTCCATGACGTGTAAACCGAAGGCTCCCGCTGCTGCTGCCGCTGTCGTGTTTTCCCGAGAACCGTACCTCGACTACATCAGTGCCAGTAGAGTACAGCTATTCTATATGTCTCGTGTGTATACAGTACCATTGAACGAGCAGCAGAAACTCCATTGTGGTTACGAGAAAATCTGCCGGCTAATGGAGAGAGGGAGTCTATTCGGTTTCTCCCTTATCCGCGGGGCGTACAAATGGCGAAATCGATCGATTTCGGATTCGATTCTGCGAAGCGACGTAACATGACAATCGCAAACAACAATCTAATCCCCCCGATCCCCCATCACTTTTCGCGAAGTTATTCTATAACAACCCCAACCCCTTCGACTCCAATTAATGATGGAAATTGCATAATCGCTAATGACGATAAGCCGATCAAATTTTGCGTTATCGGAATGAGACGATCGATTTTCAACAACAAACCGATTTTTCTGCCGATTAATCGAGTTGACTTGAGATTTTTCTACTAATAAACTTTTTGATGAATTTAATTACGGAAATTATATAATTATTGACGACAAATAGACGATAAAAATTTTGGTCCGCGACATGAGAGACGCAATTTTTGTTACAAATATTAACACCCCAATGAGCGTTGCGCGCGGTGAATACAAATGATCGGTTCTGTACAAACGGATAGGGAGGGTTACGGGATGAGGGGTGAGTCAGGAGGGGCGAAACTCGGCGGGCGAAACGTGTCTATATAACCTGTTATTGGTTCAGCACCCCTTGTTCAACGCCGGTCAAGAGGTAACGTTCCATTCCACCCACTAGTAGTACACCTGCATCCGGACGTTCATCAACTTTTCACTGAGGTAATTACATTTACAACTTTAATGAAGCATACCGTTGGGGAGATTATACCTTTGTACATATTTCGCGATAAAGGCATTTTATTTCGCGATTCAAACGGCGAACTAACGACGACGACGACAAAGTCAACGATAGCGCGGCGATCGGTACGTTTCACGTAATTATGTGACGACTGTCGTCCATTTTTTAAAAAATCGCTTTTTTTTTTCGGAGTGAAAATGAAATTGGTCTCGAGATCCGGGATCGTTGAACAGTTTTATTCAATTTTGATTTTTTTTTTCACGATTTTTCATTCATTTTTCCAGAACAGACGTATTCATTGCGAAATTGAAAAATAATGATGGAGCTGCAGACGTTTAACGATCCGCCAATTCGCCAATTAAATTCAATTGTCTAATCAGCAGATAGTTAAAGGTTCGTTAAATTTTACGATTACATTATTGTCTTACCATTTCGCAATTACGATTCGATCGAAGAATTAAAAAATAATAATTGCCATTCATATATTTTTTTATGCGTATTGTCACTGTTCTTTTTTTTTTTTTTTTTTTTTTTTTTACGAAATGAAAAGCGTTGTTGGCTTTTGCGGCGGACAAAAAATAATTCTTGGTAATCGGATAAATTCATGAAATTTTTTTTTCGAAATACGGAAAATCAAAAATATCATATTATTATTATTATTTTTTTTTTTATAAGTTACTACGGCGTCAAATAATTCGTGTTTTCATTCGCAATTGCTATTTTACGAATTTCAAAAAATGCCTTTTATTTTGAAAAAAAAAAAAAAATTTAAATATCCGCAAAGAAAGCTCGAGAAAACTCGATAGGTAAGACGCTGCAACATTCGGGCAAAATTCTCTTACACGCGTCGGTTTTTTGCTATTACACAATTTACATACACATTTACAGACATATATTACGTATATGCCTTCTATAACGTCGAAAGGATTTTCGTTCAACTTCATTTTGCTCGTTTCCTTCGGATTAAGCGCGTGACGAAGAATTAATTTGACCCGAATGAATGGGAGGATGGGGCGCGGAGAAGCGCGGCGCGGGGAGGGGGTGGGGGTGGGGGTAGCGGAGAGAAAGAGGATAAAATGATCTGCAGAGGAGAAGCGAGAAGAAGCGGACACGAATCAGCTCTCGTTCGGTAGAAGAGCGAGAGGCCCTCGTGGCCTAAAGCTCTCGAAATTAGTCCGAAGCTCCCTCAGCACCCTCTCGCGCGGTATCCCTTCTTCCTCTCTACCAATCCTCCTCGTTCTTCCGACTGTGCCTCTACTCGCTTTAGCTCTTGTATTAGACTCCGCTTGGAGCAGCGCGAGAGCTGCTGAATCGTTCGAATTCTACCCGCAGGACGATTTAACGAAGCGGACGAGAAATCCCCGCGAGTCGCCGCCACGGCGAAATCAGGACGTGCCCTCGGCGACCTTCGACCCTTTCCCTCCGCCGCTTGGTGTATATATACTGTATATATGTGTATATATATATATATACAGTATATATCTAACGACTGCTGCTGTCAACGAAGAGTACCTCGTAGTACTCCTCGTCGGATCTCTCCTTTTACAAACCCCCTTTTCCACCCCTTTACCACGTTCCGTCGGGCTAACGGGATAGTGGGTCACGTAATTTTGTAGCAAATATCACCTGCACCGTTGCTTTCTCAAGTTCAAATTTTCGAACCGGTCGTAAATATCTACCTTTCACCTTCGTACATTTCTCGTTTCGCAAAACCTTTTGTTTCGAATTTACGAAATCCGTCGTTACATGGAAATCCGCCGAGGTTTCGAATTTATGTACGTATTTGTATTATTTTGACGTCGTTTTTTTTTTCCATAATTCAGAGAATTGCACTGAGCAATCTGACTGTTTTTAGAACTGATAAAAAAAAATGAAGAAAAAATTGTGATTTTTAATTGTTTAAAAAAAATTTCTCCATTTTATGCAGAAATATGTTATTTTAATTATTTACGTTTCCAAGTGCCATTTTTTCCCCATTTTTCTTACATAAACGATTTTATCAACGATGAGCCGCAAAAAAAATTAAGGGAATAAAAATTCATCCGATAAATTCCAATAATATGTATCATAATTGGGATATATAGATTCATAGAAAAATATCCGACAAAATGAGTCCCGAAGCAAAAGGGGTTGTAGCGGCGATGTTTAAGGATCAACGTGGATTTTAATTAGTGATTAATGAAGGACTTTGTTTCTTCGTTCCAATGACGTCTATAGGGGAAAATCCTACAGCCCTCTTACTGTTACCGCACGTGTCCCGTTAATCAACAGAGTTACCAAGTGTGTGACCTGTTAACCCTCTACTCTCCACCCGACAGTTATTTCTGAACAAAATTTTCCTTCGGGAAAGTTTGATAAGCTTTATCCTGACGCTAACGGAGCCTTATACGTTATTGTTACCTACGATCGACAAACAAACAACTGCAAACAACGCTACACACGCCGTGGATGGAAACTCGAAACTCGAAGGGGTTAAAAATCAATTTTTCACTACGGGCAATATGTGCCCTCGAATAATAAGGACAAACTTTTCCCGGCGATTTTTACGAAGAAATATCGATTATGTAACAAGAGTATCGCAAACGTATCGCATCGGACCACCCTTATTTTTCCGCGAAGGTGTGAGCAAAAAAAAAGGGGTAAAAACCCGCGTAATGCGAAACCGTTCGTATTTTATGTGAAAAAAATAATTTTTTTCCTTTGGTTTGATCGAAGGGTAAAACGATTCTCCGCCTACACGGCTACAACATATACATACGAAAAAATGGGGCAAAACGGACTAGTTAAATAATATATGGTGTTCTCATCGTTTCAGAGTCTTAAACTCACTGTTGTTTCACCAAATGAAACTCATAACAAAAAATTTCGGATTTTCAAATTTTTTTGTAAAAATAAATTACAGCTCGGGGCAAAACAGACCGCATCTACGATTCTAGTAGTCCATTTTGCCCCTATAGACGCCATGTCTATATGGCGCATTTCTTCGCAGTAGTCCATTTTTCCCGTGTTTCCCCCATTGTATATGTACTTTTTTATTGTTACACTACATACGTATATATGTATTTTACATGTATAGTCGATAGGGGTAGTAAAAGCTGTACGCCTTCCCTTGGTTTGCGACTTCGTGTAATAAAGAGGAAAATTACGATTCACCAGCGCCTTTACGAGCGTTTCGCTGGGCAGACACCACTTTTCAGGGGTGAAACCTCGCCTCGCACACGTTCGCCGTTTATCTCGTTGGTTTTTCCCTTAAACTGAAAATCGAAGCACGCAGCTTCATTCCTAACTATCGTTATACGGAGTACGAAAAAGCTTTCGCGCCCCCGTTCGCCTACACTATTATCCCTCGACACGTCTCATTCTCCCGTTTCGCGTTGGTAAAACGCTTCTTTCTCGTTTTCCTCGTGTGACAGCCGAGAGTAAACGAGATGGGCCACAAAACGGCGTATAACGAATAAAAAAAAAAGATACACGCGAAGGGACGAAGTGTATATATCCTTAAATACTATTTCTTTTCGCGAAGTCTTTCATCTCCGCGCACCGCGGCATAAACGACTCTGTAATACACAGAAAACAAAAAAAAAATCTTTTTCTCTCCGCGGTCTCGTCGTGTCGTTAGGGCGAAATAATTGCGCAGTGGAAAAAAATGAAAAAATAAATAAAATAGAAAAACGCTAATGGTGCAAATGGTTCGCAGGCGTTGAGACAAAAAGATATTTTGAAATGCGAAAATTCTCGTTACGACGCATCACTGTTCGCGGTACTTCGGTACGGGAAAAAATTTAATGAAACGCCAAAAAATAAGATCGAAGAAAAAAAGAGATTACAAATTTTTTACAAATTTTGAATGCAACTACACTATTGATCAATCACAATGCTCGCAAACTAAAAATCATTTTTGTAGTAGAAGTGATTTTGATTTTGACAAAATAACATTATCGTTATCACTGTTAAAAAAATCGTTCATTTGTCAAATTTCAGATTTTCGAGTCAATACAAATTTTTCAATTTTTTTTTATTGATTTTCGATTTTATCAATACATCGGAGGTGAATGTGAAATTTTTTTAACTGCTCGAGGAATAGAGATTGGTATTTTTTTTTTTTTCGAATGAAAAATCTCGATGATTTTTATCGATAATCTTATCGATCATCCAAAAATACAATATTAATTTGTCAATTTTTATCGATAATAGCTGTCAGAAAAATACCTTAATAAGTCAGTCGACAATCGACGACGTTTCAACGCTCGTAAAGTAAAGATTGCCGGGATCCTGTCGTAAAATTTATATTATATTCGTCGTAGAATCGCGCGACCATATTTCCATTCGAAAAGCTCTTTCCCTTTATCAGAAGATCGAGAAAACGAGAAGACTCCAAAACCCCAACCGACGGAATATGTAATTACTGAGTCACTTTCGATCGACTCGTATTCGTAATACCCATTTCCAAGCTGTCTGATTCAACTCAGATATTTCTACTTGCAACCCGAACGTCCTCTCTGTCGCGTGACAACGTAAAAACCTATTCCCTCGTCGCCTCGTTAAATGCGCCGTTTATTTCACCCGATCGATACGTCGAAGATCATTGATCTTGAAGACGTCGAAACTCAAATAGTCGCGTCTATCAAAAGACCGTCCATTTTTATCCGATAGATCGATACGTAATCGTTCGCAAAAAAAAAAAAAAATTGGCGTTTGCGGCGAATAAAATTGTCCGGATACGTTCTCGATTGTTCGCCGGGAAATGCATCGTTACGTCGCGTGGGCGACGCTAAAAACGGCGACGAGTTGTTTGGAGAATCGAGAGGTGGTTTTAGGAGCAGTAGTGGAAATCGAGGAGCGGATTCGCAGCGGGAGGGTTGCAGAGGGTGCAAGAGAGAGCGGAAGGTGGAGAGAGAGAGGGAAGGGGTGCAAAGACCAGGGTAAAACAGGTCATACTGGGCCAGGAACCGCGGTGACACCGGGGCATCGCCCACTCGGTGCCACCCTTTGGGAACTGGGTCACCTTTTATCCTCGTCTCGCTCACCATCCGCAAGCAACGACTCTCCCGTTTTCATCTCTCTCTCACCCCTTCGATTTTTCTGCATCCCTCCGATGTCCTCCTTTTACTTCGTCTCTCCGAGTTCTTACTATTTTTCTTATCATTCTACCATCCATCTATTTATCCCAGTTTTTTTGCCTTCGTATATGGGACAATACACCCGATATTACTTTTCTCTAACGCTGTATAGTCGTAAGATAGCTTCGAAAACAAAGTTAAAAAAAAAAAAAAAAAAAAAAAAAAATAAAGCACCTAAAAGAAAGGGTAAAATTCGAAAAAAAAAGAAAAAAAAAACGAAACGAAAAAATCTCATTATTATTATGAATAAGATATTGATATAAAGAACATATCACTCGACGAATTCACTCGGAAAAGATACATCAAAAGAATTTTCAAGCAATAAAATTTTTTTGAAATTTCATTTGAAATTTTTTTTGTTACTTATTTTTCTCCTGTATTACGCAACGAGTACTCTATATACGAAAGTCTCGTCGATGTATCGCGCTTGAAAGAAACTTTTATACATAATATTTTTCTTGAATTCGAGAGACTACGTAGCCTCTCCCTTTTCTCATCGTGTCAATCGATCACGTCTCGTCGGTCGCTTATATAACTCCGTTGAATACCTACATACACATACATACACCACTTGGAAGTCGTATACTCGGGTAGTAATGCAATTTTCTCGCAAGCGCTTGCGCGCGACAATATATATTCTTATTGTGTTTACTACTATGTAAAACTGAAAAATCACGATGACTGAACATGAGACGTGAGAGATAAAATCACTACTAGTTAACCCTTCAAATCCTTAACCCTTTAAACGCTAACACACTGTCATAACCCTTAACCCTTTAAACTATAACCCTCTATGCCAAAGTTGACCCCCTAACCTTTTAAATTATAACCCTCTATGGCAAAGTTGATCCCTTAACCCTTTGAACTGTAACCCTCTATGGCAAAGTTGACCCCTTAACCCTTTAAACTCTAACCCACCATCCTAACCCCTAACCCTTTAAACCTCAACGCACTACCCTAACCCTGAACCATTTAAACTCTAAACCTTACTAACCCCTAAATTTTTAAACTCTAACGCCGACCCCAACTCTTAACCCTTTAAAATTGACCCTAACTTTGAATCTCTCTAAACCCTTAAACCTTTCTAAAACCCTTCAAATACCCACAATCCTTTAACCCTTCGAAGTTTAACCCCTCGACGAGATGCCTTACATAAACGTCATCTGAATCCGTAAAAAAAGATTTCGAGCAAACGGCAGATGCTGAGGTGTCTTCGCTTTCAACCCCTCTTTCTCTATGGAAGATATTGCGACAGAGGAATACGAAGATTGGATAACAGAATCGCGGCTAGACAACCGAGATATAGAGTGTGCGAGAGAGGGTCGGATGGAAAAAGAGAAAACCTTTTTAAGGCAGAGAACCGACAGCATTGGTGATGCCTCTTCGTCTCCGATTCAACTCGGATCCAATGCCATTTCGTTCATCGTTATACGACATCGACGTAGCTGCAGAAAAAGATTTCTTTTGGCCGTCGCTTCGGGGAATAAGAGACAGAAGTATAAGGGTTTTCAGCGATGCGTGTAATGAGCTTTTTCAATTTGAAACCAAAGAAGAATCCGTGGATTTGGGTGGATCCGAGAATGATGATGGAATTCGGGATTTTTTCGGAATAAATGTACCAACGCCCGACACTTCGACGCTGAACCTTTGGAATCTCGAATTATGCAAGAAAAATGTATACTGAACAGTTTTTTTTTTTTTTTTTTTTTTACTGTGAGAACAAAAGGGAAATTCAAATTTTCAAAAAAGCCCCAACGGAAAAGTGATTATCCGGGAAAAAGTTTTTAATAATGTTACAGACGAGAAGAAAGTCTCCGACGCCTTGGGGAACACGATGAAAAGAATTCAAAAGGCATTTCTCTACTTCGTTGCCGACTTTTTCCTAAACTGTAAAATTATTTCAAACTTTTCCATGAATTAGCGACTCTTCAGCGCAAGTTTATTTGCAAAATTTAAATTTTCTTTTTATGTCTCGTTATTCGCTTTTTTCTCTTTCCGATAGTGTACCGAATATTTACCTTTCTTTGATGCGAGTCTCCTTTGATCCTCGCGTCGGTCAGGTTGTTGAAATAACCTACTGACCATTATCAACATATCAGAGCGCAATTTCCGTAAAATTCAAATACGCCAATGTTTATGATATTTTTATTTTCGTTATTACGATGTTTAAATTTTTTACCATTTCGCAATTAACGGGATTTTATGGAAGAGCGGTGTCATTGATCAATCAAAAATGTGCTAAAAACACACAACGACAAAAATTATCAACATTTTTAACTAATTTTTTAGGCGATTTGATAAGAGTTCATAGACAGCAGAAGAGTTTCGATACGAAAAGAATAACTTTACAATTTTTAAAAATACATGATGGCAATTACTTCCCTCCTTTTCAGTTGACTATGAAAAATAAGAATAATTTTCCAAATTTTGGATTTTTTTATAAAAAAAAAAGTAAAGAAAAAAAAAAATAATAATGATAATAATTTTTTTTTTCGATTCCTCGAACTAATTTTGAGATTGTATTTCTATTCCATATTTTCAACGAGAAGTTTGTTTCGGTTTCTTTTATGGAAAGGAAATCTGAGTATTGCAACAAATGAAAATTTTTTAAACATATCAGCGAAATTCTAATGTTTTTATTTATTTATTTTTTTTTTTTTTCATAGAAAGAGAAGAGTGTGAATAGAATTCCTATGGAAATTTATTTGCGTCCGGTGTAATTAAATTTCTTACGAACGGAGCTCCATTGTCTTTCCCCCCACAGTAGTCGTCTCTCACCGAAGGCCCCCTCCCCGCCCCCACCTCTTCGGCTGTCGTACCGCGCAACGTCTCTCATTAACCGAAACAATACCACAGCCTCACTCTCCATTCATTAGTTTTGCACGTTCATTCTTTCTCGAACTGTATCCGTATATACTGGCGACTGTTTCAAGGATTTCCGCTTGTCTAACGGGGCGCTTGTCGGAATTATAAATACAGTTTTGAATATTATTGTTAGACAATGCTGTTTCATCACATTTCACTCCCGTTTCGTTGAGGAGTACAAATTCCGCTACAGACACCGCATGAATACAGCATCGCGCCATGGACCACAGATGACAATTCTCAATGAAAAGTTCGAGTTGAATGAATGTTTCGAACTTCGCTCGTGAGAAGTTAATTTCAATTACAAAAAACAATGATGATTTGTCGGATGAAATTCCGAGAATTCCCGAGAATTTCACAAATTTCTACGAACTTTTTGTACAATTCGAAGTTTCGCATTATTTCCGTGAGTTTTCGAATTTATAAGGCGCCATTTTGATTTTCCGTGTTTTTCCATTATAATCTTCGCGTAATGAGAGGAAATAATTAAAATGGTGACTTGTTTAGTTAAATGTAAAAAAAAAGCGTCCGTGAAAAAAATCGATGTTTTTAAATATTAAGATTACGGAGATCTCTTGAGATTGCGATGGAATATCCGCGATATGGGAAACTATTGTTGAATAATTTTGATACGTCATATCCGTGTTGAGATTTAATACGATCGAAGTGGCGGAACGCCTGTCCTCGAGCAAATTAGCGAGTTTTATGGCCCCTTAAGAGACCCTCGAGCCGAAGATTTCGTTATCGAAGCTCATCAACGTCGTCGTACCGTAAATGATCAGCGCCGCAATGTCGTCTTACATGGTACTGCGCGAGACTGTAGTTATGATATAAGTTATAAGCATCTTCATCGTGGCATCCTCGGGCGAGGAAACTGCGTACGTGCTGTCGGGGATACATGGAAGGGAAGCGTCCCGCGTACTCATGCTCCGTTGTCGCTCGCAGGTGTTCAACCGAACTTGCATTTTGCATGCAAGACGAGTCACGGGCGAGCGAGGGGACTCATTTTCCTCGCGCACGATGCTTGCGCTTCAACTTTGAGTCTCACGGGGAGGATTGTTCGTATTCGTGGCAAATGATTAGAGACGAAGAAGAGAGAGGCAGCGGGAGCACCAAAAGTGTTATATGCACGTGATACTGCTGTGTATAATACCTCGAAACTGCGGACTACAAGGGTTTATTTGGAATAATTAGACCAAAAGGAACGGAGAGGGGATATATTTGTACGATAGATAGAAGATGTAAGTTTTAATGACAAGAAATGGGTAAACAGCTTATATATTCCCGGAACTTTCGCGTAATCGCTGATCGATATCATCGTTACGATACATTGGCATTCGATGGCAAAAAGCACTGTATATGCAGTATATTGTGCTACAAGGACCGCAATCACACGATCGGCAATTGCCAATTACCGCAATATTTTTTTTTAGCGAATGCCGAGAAAAGCGGCACATTTCATAGCAGTTTTGCGGGACGAAGTGTGAAAAAAGAGGTTACCATTTTTCGTCACAAGGGACGAAAGGGAACTTCCACGGGACAAAAATGAAGCAATCGCGAACTGCGCATGCGCGAATCTATCTTTTCAATACTGACAAAGAATCTGACAGTATCGTTCCGCGAAACTGTCATGAAATGCGCCGTTTTCCATGTACGAGTTACAAAATAGTACATTACGACACGAGTGCGAAAAAACTTTTTCTGACGAATGTGAGTTTGCAGAACGAGTGGAAGGCGAGTGTTGCAATCCCGCGAGTTGAGAAAAAGTTTTTCGCACGTGTATCTTACGAAATTTTATTTCACGAGTGCGAAAAGTGCGATTTTTCACACGTGAAGCGAAGCGTAGCGTGCAAGAAGTCGGCACTTCTCGCACCGAGTGGCATAAAGTACTTCTTTTTTTTTTCGAACAACTTAAGTTAGTTGACACAACGACCCACTCCGATTAACCTGATTATTACGATACTTTCATTATAAAAAAAATATTGGAAATCGACCATTTTTGTGGTATGGAAAAAAAATGGTGTGTAAGTAACCTTTTCCATGTTAACTTAGTGATAAATGACATTTTTCAAACTCTGCGCGCGGAGTCGGCTTAACTTAGATGAGAAAAAGATAATGGACGAGACAAGAAGGTGTGAGAGGAAGGCGAATGGGGAGGGACAGCGAAAGAGAGTTTTAAGGTTAGGTTCTCATCAAAGTTAAGCTTTCACCAGTATCTCGCGCGTAGTCTTGTCGGGCTGCGAGGCTCACCGAGCTCTGGTCTGTAGCCGTTTCTTCGTCGATTGCCCATCCGAGAGTTAAGTTGATTCGAAGTTACTCGGGCGTTTTATTCTCGCGGGAGATAGGTTGTCAAAAAACAAAAAAAAAAAAAAACAATACCAATTACGTATTATCCCAATCGCGAATCTAAAACTGGGTTTCACCTTCCTTATTTTTTATCTGCGACCAAAAAAAAAGTATTTCAAGTCCCTTTTGCCGCAAAACGCTAAAAATTGTATAAAAAAAAAAATGACAGACTGAACGCGCGTGTGTGTGTATCAGCCAAAAAAACGTCATTACTATAACTTGAAAACCATTTAAGTTACTAATTATATTGAGAGGTAAATTCTGATTGTTTTAAACATTTTTCAAAAAAAATATGTAGTTGTTTTTTGCGGGTTATTTTTAAAAAATTTAGATAAAAATTAGAAAACATATGAAAATAAAAAAAACGGCTATGTAAACATCGATTTACGTAAATAACGCCGTGACCTCTTCGAAATTCAATTAGAATCATTTTTTCATTCAAAATTTTATTTTTACTTATTATTCTTCTTAAAATAAAAATAATCTTGCATCCCTTGATACAAAATGATATGAATCAGAACGTCGGTATGGGTAGACTTGGGGGGGAGAGGGGTTGTGAATGATATTCAAGCGATGATTCCGTGGGCGCCCGTGGAACGGTCGTTTCTCGTGGGCGACGTTGGCTAATCAAAAAGGATCATCCGGGATTAAGTGTATTGGATAATGAAAAAAAAAAAAAAATGGCTAAAAAAAATTGAGCAGCAAAGCGAAGAATATAGCGGAAGTAGTAGCGACGATAAAGAAACGACAGGTGAGAGATAGAGAGATGAAGGCTCCGAAGATTGAGAAAGCAGAGGTGAAAGAGTTTCTGTTGATATATCTATGGGGGTTTCAGGACGGTAGGATAGGTTTATATACATATATATATATGCTGTCGGCGCGCGGGCCGATTCGGGTAATCCACCTCTGCCGCTCCCCGAATCGGGGTCACATTCTATTCAATCGACTACCACTATCGATATATGGGTAGAAACGTAGCTATACATGAACCGTGGCTACTATATAAAATACTCTTTTTATATGTACATAGCATACATATATATTTACCTATGAGGTATATAGCGCACAGCGGCATCTAGCGGCAGAGGAAAAGAGGAATTCGCCGTGAATGTCGCAAAAGAGAATTAAACGCTACAGGAAAAATCCCGCAGGCTATACAGACGAGAAGTATATGAGGGATGGAACAACAAGGCTTTTTTTTCTCTCCGGATCGAACGAATTGACGGGCATAGCGAGTACGCATCTCGTTATCGGGTTCGGTTTTAGTAAAGAGATGGGGAAATGAGAGTAGAGAAATACCGAGCGCTTCGAAAAAAAAAAAAGGAAAAAAGTGCTCACTGACGTGTATAAACATCGTTGATGGCTCATGCTCTCTTGTATAGCTGAATTAAAATTTTTTCGAAAAAAAAAAAAAAAAATCGATTTTTCTTGGAAGAGACGAAATGAAAAAACAAAGCTTCTGGCGTTAATTTACAATAGTATAGCGAATGGAGGCTTCGTAAAAAAAAAAATTATCGAAAAAAAATTATGAAATTTTTGATCCGCGGAAATAATAAAGAATAATTTTTTTTTCACCACTAAATCAATATGATATGATGGAAACGCCCAATTGCCGACGAGAGATTCGGCGAATTGGTACCTCAGCTGCAGCTGAGAGATATCCTTTTCTCTATTTCCCCCCCTCCCGCTATATCCTTGAGAAATCCTTCGCGGGATTAAACTTTTCACGCGTCTCTGCACATTCTCGGAGTTTTGAGCTCCGAATGCTTTGGGATAGCAAAGTGGCTGAAAATCAATGAAGAGTCATCGTAAACGA
Organism: Cryptus viduatorius; assembly: GCA_964006125.1. NCBI lineage: Eukaryota > Metazoa > Arthropoda > Insecta > Hymenoptera > Ichneumonidae > Cryptus > Cryptus viduatorius. The sequence goes on from OZ023226.1 coordinate 6,714,861, forward strand.
CGAGCAGGAAAGATCCCCCCAAATAAAAGTAACATATTTTCAGGGGGTAATCTAAAAACAGATTTCTTCTTCAAGTTTTTTTTTTCCATTCTCGACGATGTGCACGTGGCTCGGAAAAATTGTCTTTTATTTTTCGCGCAATCTATCTCGATTTGATTTTTTGTATTCGCATTCGTATTTTTATTTTTTTCATTTTTCGGGTTTTTATTGACGAGATTGAACGAAGCAGTAAAGCACCAGAGCTCCAATCGGCTTTGGCAACGGATTGTTCTCGATTGGCTTTCCCCTTCTTCCCGACTCCAGATTGTTCTTTTTTTTTTTTTATTCCATGTGTATTTTTAATTTTCCGTTCGTCCGAGTTTGACGTCCGACCGCTCGCTCGACGCCGGTCAACTCGATTTAGTATACGGTTCCCGCTCCCGCAATTTGACATTTCAAGCAACACAACGCGCTCGTCAAGCGTTCAAACGAAAAATTGCTTCGCTCGAAATGTTGATCAAACCGTCTCGTGGCTTTTGTGGTCCCGCGGCTTTAGTTCGAAACAACAACATAAATATTCGTGTACCTAATAAACTCGAAGTTTTGCGTCGTTGGAACAACGACGCGGAATAATTTATTTATCCTCTACAACCGAAGCACGAGAGACTCACGTAAATAAAAAAAAAAAAAAATCGTCGGTAGAAAATTTAACTTTACGGAAAGAGTGCGGAGCTTGCGAAGAATCGAGTTGCAGCATTTGCGCGCTTATCTACTTTGCCTCTTATCGGAGATGAGAATCCAAACGATACACGGAGCAGAACTCGCGCGCAAGCCGTGGCCTGAGGTTCAAAGCAAAAAGCTCTCTGGTCCACAGTTCGGCACAGCATCACAGGGCTTTTCTTCAAAGATTATAGCCCTCGCTCCGAGATCCTCTCACGCGCGTTGCATAACTTTAACTCCTCCTTTACTCTCGCGTCGCCGTTCGCGTTTTTTCCTTTCTACAAGAATCTCAAGGATCTTATGGGAACTTCCGCTTCCTCTGATAGTTTGTCGACCTTATTTTTAAGAGGACCACAGAGGTTTGTCCGGCGGAAATTTTAGTCATGTTAGATTGTGTATAAGAGGGCTGAAATAGAAAGAGGACGCTTTTCCTCATAGTGAATATGTATGTCAACATTATTTAATCGAAAGATAAATTCAAAATTTTTATATTATTTATAACAATATAGATATTGTTGTTTGTACGAAACAGGCGCTTTTCACTCATTACCGCGATTCCGGAAAAAAAAAAACAGAAAATTCGTCTTCTAGATCCGTATTCTTAACTCGACGGGACCGGAGACTCTTCCGTTTCTGCATTTCCCCGATCGTCCCTACTTCCGGTCAGTTGCTGCGAGTAGGCGTAATGAGGGGTACAGTAGCAGCTCCGTATTCTTAACTCGACGGGACCGGAGAAGCTCCCGTTTCCACATTTTCCCTACCGTCCCTACTTCCGGTCAGTCACTGCGAGTAGTGATAGTGAGCGGTACAGTGAAAGCTCCGTATTCTTAACTCGACGGGACCGGAGATGTTCCCGTTTTTGCATTTCCCCTATCGTCCCTACTTCCGGTCAGTTGCTGCGAGTAGGGGCAATGAGGGGCACAGTAGAAGCTCTGTATTCTTAACTCGACGGGACCGTTGACGCTCCCGTTTCTGCATTTCCCCGATCGTCCCTACTTCCGGTCAGTTGCTACGAGTAGTGATAGTGAGCGGTACAGTGAAAGCTCCGTATTCTTAACTCGACGGGACCATAGACGTTCTCGTTTCTGCATTTCCCCTATCGTCCCTACTTCCGGTCAGTTGCTGCGAGTAATGAGGGGCACAGTAGAAGCTCTGTATTCTTAACTCGACAGGACCGGAGACGCTCCCGTTTCTGCATTTCCCCGATCGTCCCCACTCTCGATCAGTTGCTGCGAGTCGGGGTAATGAGGGGCACAGTAGAAGCTCCGTATTCTTAACTCGACGGGAGCGGAGACGTTCTTTCAATAATTATCATAGTAAGAAAAGAAATCGTCAATTTAAGGAGGATGTGTCGTTGCGTATCACCATAGATGCGATTCACGTAAAATTTGGAGAGAATTTCGACAACTTTCTAATGGAATAAAAATCTGAAGAAAATCAACCATACAGAAGATGCTGACAAGATTAATTTTCCAAAATAATAATTCCAAAAAATTATTAACAAATTAGTAAAAAAAATAAGTATTGCTTAACGAATAATCCAGTTATCTAACTTTTTCTTCAGTCGAAATTAATTCGATAATTTTTTTTAAATTTCGAAAAAAAGAATTTCTTTTTTTTTTTTAATGAAAAATCGCGAATTTTCGAAAATTTTATTTACTCTAAATCTATTTTTTGGTTCGAAAGTAGTAGAAAAGTATTGTATATATCGACGATACACTCCGCGTTGCTAAAACAGTTAATTTCGCCACATCTTCTTCAATAATTTAATAATTAATTCAAATTTCGTCATATATATACAATTTTTTATTTATTTTTTGTTATTTTTTTTGTCCTCTCACCACCGGTCAAATATTCGCATTGACCTGATATAAGGCGAAAAAAAGGCCCGAAAACGTACTGTATAACTGTATAAATACATATGTATGTAAGGGGATTGGGGGTGGGGGAGGGGGGGGGGAAGAGGAGTTTCCTACTCATATTTGAATACGTTGCACAGAGAGTCGACTCGAAACGCTTGAGAGTCACAGAGTGCGGTGAGCCCGGGGTCACCGCGCAGAAAGCTCCCGAGAGTCCGGCCCCTCTCTCCACTCGGTCTGGCGCTAGGCATGGGGTGAGGTTCTCCCTCGTCGTCGACTAGTCACTCTAGCGACATTTCATTCTCTCCTGTGACATATATTCGAAGCTCCTCCTCGCTCTCGGTCCGTATCTCACGGCAAATGAACGTTTGTCCTACCTAAGGCTTTTAACGCGCTACGAGAGAGATGTAGCGACCCCGGGGCGAGACGATACGTCACAGGCGTGAGATAGGAAGGAGGGACTTTGGGGTCTGCTACGCGGCAAGTAGTAAAGTCGAATGAAGGAAAGCAAAGCCTTGAGACGATCGCCGGGATTAACGTACTTCCGTATCCCACGAAACTACCCGCAGAGATTGCACGCTCTCCGAACGTGACTCGGTCGACTATGAGCTTTAATCTTTCTTTTTTTATCTCTTTTCTGCTTCCGTCTGCTCTCACGCGAAAGGATTTTTGTCTTTTTTTCTTGGCAGGAAAACCGTACGGTACAGTAGAATAGTTTTTCTCATTCAAGCTTCACGAGAGCGTCTAGGTGTGGCGTGTGTACCTTACCGCACACGCCACGCGCGACACGATTCCGAACACAATCTATTCTGATTATATTTTTTTCATCCCTTGGGTGTAACTTTCACGACGACCGAGTGTCTCGTGACAAAAGTCGAGATATATAGCCGAATGAAACGAAGTCTTTATTAGTTATTTTGCGCGTGCAAATGTCACACGTGCGACCGAAATGCTGCGTTGTAAAGAAATTTCGAAGGATATTATAGTCGAAGAGCAAAGCATTAAAAAAAATCAAATTTTAGAGGGGTAAATAAAAAGTTTTATTTCCCGGCATCAATCAATTTAACGTTCGTTTTTTTCGACACTTATAATTTTTTCTTATATTTTTCCTATATTTTTATATTTTTTTTTTATAATTAAAAAAAAAATTTTATAAGGGCGGAGCGCGAATTAAATAAAATTAAATCATTTTTCACTATTGGTACAAATTTATCTTTTTTTCGAATCAAAATTTATTCAGAATATTTTTTCCTTCAATTTTCCAATTTTTGCTTCAGCAACGAAGATTATCAACGAAATCGCAATTTTTTCGACATATTCTCGCCCCAAAAATGGCCAATATTTTCACGAAATACGAAACTGAACATTTTATGTCTCATTTCTAATATTTTACTGTTGAAAAAAAATTAAAACTCGTATCACGATCACTTTTCGCTATTAACGGAATCTCATACTTCTATCTCATCAAATTAACCAGAATATTTTTCATTCCAATTTCCAATGAAACTTCGGTAACTTTTAATAAGTTTCGAAAAAAACGTAAAAAGAGAAGAAAAAAATGGACAAACTTTTGTACAACTGGGTTAAAACAGTATCGCGTGAGATTGCATTCCAGTGCGGTATGAAGCAGAGAAGCGATGAATCGACATCGCTTTTTATCTCTCCGAAAACTCTCTACTGCCTCATACCATCTCTTGTTGAACAAACTGCTGTTGCCCCGGCCGTCGTTCACGATCGAATTGAACGCGAGAGTCAGTAGAACGGGGACTATTGAAAAATAACTGCTGACGTGTTCGAGGGAAGCGAGTGTAATAGTAGTAGTAATAGTAGCAGTAGCACTGGCAGTAGTACAAGTAGAAGCAATAGTGGCGTGGTAGGTGCAGCGTAACATTGAAGAGAGATGAAGGATAGGGTAGAAGGTTAGAGAAGGGTAGGTAGGGGTAGATCTGCGCGTTGACATAAAGCTCCCAGGATGGTGAATGCGGCGAAACAGTTCTCGATGGTTGTATCGTTCCGGACAGAGAGTCGAGTATAGAGCTTTATAATAGTGAGTAAGCGAGCGAACTAGGTGGAGGTATGAGAAAGGGGGTGGGAAGCGTTATTTACAATGGGTCAATTACGGAAAATGAAAACAGGGAGAAAGAGAGCTGCTTCCACACTGCCAAACCACCCCCCACCCTTGAACCCCTACATTTCTGTATATTCTTCGTTCCTACCAACGGCTCGAGGGCCGCCGCCTACAAACAACAATAATATGGCGAAGTGTGTTTGTGCGAAAGCGGGGTGCCTGTTCACGTTCCAGTTGCAGGCCGTGTAGGTATATCCGATAGTTCCAGTGGCCCCGGGGTCGTCGATTCCAGGGGCTGGAAGCATAGGCCAGTGTGTAGGGGAATTTTCACTGTGCCATTACTGCGCGGTGCGGTTGTTGATGCCGATGGGGGAGGAAAACGCGAGGAAACTCGAATTGGGAACGAAGTCGGTCGCTGATGTTGCTACTGCACTGTTCGTGGAATTGCATCGAGCGAGAGGGGAGATGCTTTCGCGCTCTATCTCGCGACCTCCCGCTCATTCTCGCGGATAACTGTATATATACATATCTATATACATATATATGTTGTGTGGATATGATAATCCCAAGTTATATCCCTATATCTGTTTGGAAGATATATGAAACCAGGTCACTATCGGGTCACTGAGCTCGATGTTTCTGTCTCTCTTGATTTCCTCACTTCCTGTGAACTACTTCATCCAAACCTCTCTGGTTACAGTCAAATCACGATCGTTCACCGTTTACAGTTTTTTTTTTACGTTTTTTTGGTGAAAAGCGGAAAGCTTTTCTTTAATAGTCCGCGGAAGAGTAGTGAAAATCGATTTTGGTCAAACGCTCGATGTTACTGTTTCTCTCGCTGACTTTCTCACTTTCTGTATGCTAGTCTCCTCCGAACCTCTTTGGTTATAGTCAAATCACAATCATCCACTGTTTATAGTTTTTTTTTACGTTTTTTTTTTTGGTGAAAAGCGGACAGTTTTTCTTTAATAGTCGGGGTGGTAGTAAAATTGATTTTGGTCAGACGTTCGATGTTTCTGTCTCTCTCGATGACTTTCTCACTTTCTGTATGGTAGTCTCCTCCGAATCTCTTTGGTTACAGTCAAATCATAATCGTCCACCGTTTATAGTTCTTTTTTTACGTTTTTTTTGTGAAAAACGGATAGTTTTTCTTTAATAGTCGGGGTAGTAGTAAAATCGATTTTGGTCAGACGCTCGATCTTTCTGTCTCTCTCGATGAGTCTCCCACTTTCTGTATGCTAGTCTCCTCCGAATCTCTTTGGTTATAGTCAAATCACAATCGTTCACCGTTTATAGTTATTTTTTTTTACGCTTTTTTTTTTTTTTGGTGAAAAGCGGATAGTTTTTCTTTAATAGTCGAGGTAGTAGTATGAGTTGACTTTGGTCAGACGCTCGATGTTTCTGCCTCTCTTGATGTTTTTCTCACTTTTTGTGTGATACTCTCATCTAAACCTCTCTGGTGATAATCAAATCACGAACGTTCACGGTTCATAGTTTCTTTTCTACATTTTTCTGGGTAAAAATTGAAATTGTGTTCAACGACGCAGTAGTAACAGCCGGATTTGGTCAGACGCAACTGTTATTGTGATCTCTCTCCCTATTTTGAGGAAAAACTTTGTTCGAAGATACGTTTCATATTGTATGACGTGATCATTTTTTCGAACCACGTTACCTACGCAAGATTAGTGCACGAAGAGTGTCGGCTTAACGAGTCCGATACGGGGGACCTTCCGAAAGTATCCGCAAAAACCGTTTCTGCGAAATCATGTTTCATTTTCGCTACTTTTTACTATATTCAGCGGTACCCTTCTGTCTACGAGAATTTTTTCATTTCATGACGCAAATTCCATCAAAAATAAATATAAATAACAAAATATGAATAACAATAATATTTAATGACGGTTTTTTTTAATTAATTAAAGTTAAAACTCGATTAATTTATGTTCGATTTATGTTAAAACTTGTGGAGATTTCGTGATACAGTTTCACCGAAATGTTTTTGATTATCACGAATAAACGATATAAAAAACATTTTGAAAAATATTTGCCGGCATATTTATTCCGATAAATGCCAAAAAAAATTTTTTTTTTTTTTTTACAGTCGATAGATATTGATATGAATTAGACATCGATAATAATTGATAATAATTGCACTTCCAATCATTTACCCGTAAATCCGCTGTATTAAAAATAATTACACGATAAAATTGTAAGAAAAAACGATGCGATATTAAAAAATGTTTATTTTATACTCCACTACTCTTCTTTTGTCTTTCGCGTTGACTCTGCAGCGACACTTGCGTGTCTCGCACGAAGACTCATATTCCCAGAGTGAAGAGTAAACTTCTGCATCTTTTAATGAGGTACTCTGGGAGTCTACAGCTAAGGTCGTCGTTGCATTACAGACGACAGTCTGTAACAACCCCACAGTCCCGCTACTCTCCGTGCGGCGTTGAAGGATTATTATATCAGAGTCATCACCGTTCTTCTCTGTGTACTATACCTGTCTACGGTTACCTATATACATCGGTCTTGTTCCGCACGTGTCGAATATTAATTATTCCGCGGCACACACCCATATGTAAGTGACCTTCGAGCCTCCTGAAGGGAACACTCCAGCCGAGCAATTATCGCGTAAAAAAAAAAACACATTTTTACGCGATCAATACTTCAGACACATCCGTCGATATCTCATTTGCAAATTTTCAAGCATTCCGGAGCTTAAGAGTCCTCGTACTTTCATTATCGCAAAAAGAAAAAAGTGTTTGAATAAATTGGGTGATTCTCGATATTTCGCGAGACAACAAAGAGTTGAAATGTGCCAAAGAAGTCTTGTGCACTCGAGTAGAAAAATACGCAAATCTATACGATATAAGGGAAGATCGGGGTAAAATGGACCACCAAAGGAACCGCTGTCATGATTTCCAAGGGATGAATCAATTGTTCATTACAAAATTAAATGCACAAAAAATATTTCGATTTCGAAAAAAAAAAAAAAAAAAATACAGAGGGGCAAAATGGGTGACTTTCTTAAACGGGAAAAATTTTATTATCGTGTCTTTCCGACCTATTAAGTTCGAATTTCGCGGGCAACCCGAACAAATATCGTTATGGTTAATATTGAATTTCCCGAAAAAACGAATACGGCGTTTCACATTTTACGAAATTTTAAATTATTTTAACAGTCACTGACAATTTCAGCTTTTGATTTTCCGGTGGTCCATTTTGCCCCGTATCGACGTTACTTTTGTCTGATTCATTCTACTGTAGTCTCTGATGCATATATATAGATATATATATCGCCGGAATGATTCCCTCGTCGCATTATTCGTTCGTCTGGAAAAAGCAGGTTGCCGAGGAGCGCGAAGGAGAGTGTAGGGCTGCGGGAGCACCTTTAGGGAATTGGAAGTTGTGCACGAAGTAAATTCGTTCGTTCGTTCGCGAAAGAGGTAAAACGAAGAGGAGAGAGAGGGCGAGGATAATTCCTCGTTCTCGTTATGTAATGGGTTGTTCCACAGACATCAGCGTACGTATATCTGTACTGCAGGTATACAATATACATATATACATATATAAACTGAAGTATAAAGACGAAAACGATCGAAAGAGGAGGCCGAACGATTGGGAGAGGGTAAGCGAGAGTTTTCTACGCTGAACTTGGATCGTTCATCGAGCTGAAAACTAAAAACGCCCCATGAATGGGGCGGAAAGAGTTCACCCCTTTTTTTTTTTTCTTTGCCGAGAGAAAATCGCGAACGATGCCGAGTGAAACGCGGGGCATGCAATCCGTAGTAGGATTCTATGTATGCCTCACGATGGAAAAACGCTCGGCTTGGCTGTTGCAATACATTATTCTCTGAGCTTTTCTCCGCTTGTACAGAGATATATATAATAACGCGACTGGCAGTAAAACGCGAAACATACTGGAGACGGGGCCATAACATCGTCGTCGCGAATTCGCGAGTGTACGATGTAGAAGGGGAGGAGGAGGAGGAGGAGGAGGAGGGGGAGGAGAGTAAAGGGAGGAAGTTTGCGGTGCTTTCGGGAGCCTCGAGGGCTGTCGTTCTCATCTCGGGTTCGCTAGGTTGGAAATAAATCTGGTGGGCACATGCCGTTTTTCTCCTGCTGTCCCCTACCATGCCTTCTACGTTCTTCCAGGCCTCTGCAACCCTTCATAAAAACGTTTCACTCCGTTTTTTTTTTTTTTTTTTTTTTTTTCACTTTTTCGCTTTTCACTTTTCATTTTGTGTTTTTCTTTTTTTTTTTCATCTCCTTTTACCCGAAACGAGACGAAGGGGAGGGGGAGGATGAGCCGTAGGACTCCGGGAGCCCGGGACTAGTCGAGGTGAAAATCGGTACCTATTCTCGACTGGCAAAACGGCTATACGAAAACTGTACGGAGTTCACTAAAGTGCGAAAGCGAAAGACGCGGAGAAAATGCGAAGAGATAGTACGAGAAAAAAAAATATATATATATATACGAAACGCGAGTGAGAGAAAAGAATAGGTAGGATTTGGAAGCGGGTTGAGTTTCAAAAAGAATTCATGATTCGAAAGTGTGTGGTGTAGCGGAGGTGGATTTGCCACAGCACTCTTGTGGGCCATTAGGAGGGGCTTTAGAGGGATGAGTGAACGAGCGGGGAGAAGGGGGTTGGGAGGACTTGTGAGGGGGGGGGGGGAGGCGATAGTAGAAGGGGCCAAAACGCGAGCACTGAAGAAAAATCGAAGGAAAGTTAAGTGGCCTCTCGCTGGTGGAGTAAACGTGTGCTCTGCTTCGCGAATTGCCAAGTATAATCTGCATAATAATAAAGTACGGGACCACTAGACGCTCTCACCGATACTCACGGCACTCATACTCCGCCACTATGACCCCCAGACACGCAAAAACTCATACGGATACTCGAAAAGTACCGAAAGTGAGGCAAAATGGCCCAACAGGACGAAATGGAACAGTTACGCAACTCGATCTTTGGGTAAAATGGACCAACGGGACGAAATGGCACAGTTACGCAACTCGATCTTTGGGTAAAATGGACCAACGGGACGAAATGGGACAGTTACTGGAAACCTAACGAAAGTGAGGCAAAATGGCCCAACGGGACGAAATGGGACAGTTACGCACCTCGGTGTTTGTGAAAAATGGACCAACGCTGAAAATTCATATTTTTTTTTTTTTTTATATTAGAAAAGGGTTGTCAAAAATTCGGTCCGACATTTAGTTGTTGAGAACCATCGATGATTAATTTGTATAATTTAAAATGATTTAAAATTCAAATTTTTTTAGTTCATTTTAATTACGGTCCATTTCACCCCAATTTTTTTTTTTTCGTCTTAATACTCTAAGGGTGTGAGAAAAATATATTTTATTGTTCATAATCGGAGAAATGTTGTGGGTATCGACAAAAATGGCTATTTTGGTAAAGCGGCCCATTTTACCCCATTTTTTTTCCTTTAGAAGACTACTCTAAGGCTTCTATACATAATGCAAAGTTGCGTCGAGATTCTACTATCTATTTTGGGGCTCTGAAACTCTCTCTTCATTGGCAAGGTTCTTGCTTGCCTTTCGCCTCTCTGTATCTTTCTCTCGATCTTCGCGAGGAACATCAGGATCACTTGACGACGGGGGTACAACCAGTCTCTGTGATCCTGTTTCGTGTTGTTGTTTGTTTAATTCACTCTCGTCGTCCCGCGTCACTACCCTCTGTCCACCTACTCGATTGGCTTGCAAGGTTAACTGCGCTCGATAGAGTTACGACCACGCGACAAGATGAAGTATCCTCTCCGCTTCTCTATATCTGTCGTGTCGACCTACAGACCCCGACACTCAGCTTCCTGCTTCATCTTCCTTATGCAACCCTTTCTGTCCGTTTTTTTCTCTCTTTTTGTTTTTCCTTCTTTTTTACCTGCACTTCATTTTCTATCTTACTTTCGCGTGTTTCAACCCGCCTGAAGTGTGGGTAATTAGGTGAGCCTTTTTTTTTTTAGGGCGCAGAGGAAGAAGCAAGAGAAGAGGCCTCTGATTGATGCTGACTATATCTCGACGACCGACAACTATGTAACCAGACCGCACGGCCTCGAGCCCCGGTAATTAGGAGAGAAAAGTTCTTTTTTTTTACCTTCCAACCGCGTCATCTTTTCACTTTCTCTGTCTTTCTCACGCGGTTGCGAAGGGTTAATTAAAATTCTAGAAGTTCTCTTTCCTGAACCGCTGCGGAGGTCTGGCTTTGCCGCCCTATACACGTATATATATGTATTTATATCTGTTCGTTTCGTCTTTGGCTAAAGTCTCACGGGAATGAATTATTGCGGCGCTGCGGGATCAAGGGGCAGGGAAGTAATCGCAACCGGTAAGGTGCGATAATTTAACGACGGCGAGAGCCAGAAGAGCGTCGGGAGCAGAGCGTTGATGGATACGGGGTTAGGATCTTTCGATATGTAGGCTCCGATAAGGCGATTCGAGGATTTGAATCGATTATTGAGAAATTCAGGACTGATAACGATTATGGAAAAAATATTACTGATTTCGAAAATTTCTTTGAGGTAAAAATAAAAATAAAGGCAAAAGGTTGAAGGATACGGGGTTAGGATTTTTCGATTTCTAAGCTCCGATAAGGTGATTCGAGGATTTCAATCGATTATTGAGAAATTCAGGACTGATAACGATTATCGAAAAAATATTATTGATCGCGAAAATTTCTTTAAGGTAAAAATAAAAATAAAGGCAAAAGATTGATGCATACGGGATTAGGATTTTGCAATTTCTGAGCTCCGATCAGGTGATTCGAGGATTTGAATCGATTATTACGAAATTCGGGACTGATAACGATTATCGAAAAAATATTATTGATCGCGAAAATTTCTTTGAGGCAAAAATAAAAATAAAGGCAAAAGATTGATGGATACGGGGTTAGGATTTTCCGATTTCTAAGCTCCGATAAGGTGATTCGAGGGTTTCAATCGATTATTACGAAATTCGGGACTGATAACGATTATCGTAAAAATATTATTGATCGCGAAATTTTCTTTGAGGTAAAAATAAAAATAAAGGCAAAAGATTGATGGATACGGGATTAGGATTTTCCAATTTCTAAGCTCCGATCAGGTGATTCGAGGATTTGAATCGATTATTACGAAATTCGGGACTGATAACGATTATCGAAAAAATATTATTGATCGCGAAAATTTCTTTAAGGTAAAAATAAAAATAAAGGCAAAAGATTGATGGATCCGGGGTTAGGATTTTCCGATTTCTAAGCTCCGATAAGGTGATTCGAGGATTTGAATCGATTATTACGAAATTCGGGACTGATAACGATTATCGAAAAAATGTTATTGATCGCGAAAATTTCTTTAAGGTAAAAATAAAAATAAAGGCAAAAGATTGATGGATCCGGGGTTAGGATTTTCCGATTTCTAAGCTCCGATAAGGTGATTCGAGGGTTTCAATCAATTATTGAGAAATTAGGGACTGATAACAATTATCGTAAAAATATTATTGATCGCGAAATTTTCTTTAAGGTAAAAATAAAAATAAAGGCAATTTAAGGTAAAAATGTACTTCTTTTTTAATCTCTTGGCCGTCAGCCCTCCATTTTGACCCCGTAAATCATTCTTCGTACTGTGGTCTCGCGAGATATATATAGTATAGTGTCGTTGATCGGTGAACTCCGAAGTCTAGCGGGTTCTTAACGAGCTTTGCCACTGTCTTCTTCTCTACGAGCAAAATGCGACGGGTGCACACCGTGGGGACAGTGCAAACAGTAGATACTTGAGTTTCCGCACGAAGAAACGAGCAGCCTGAGTTGAAGACGGGGTCGACGTGCCCCGCAGATAAAGCGCGAACGGAAAAAAAAAAGCTCGAAAGAAAAAAAAAGTCCGAACTGCAAAGAACTGAGCAGAAAAACAAAAAAAAAAACTGGAGAAAGGAAAAGAAGAAAAAGAAAACGCAGTTTTTCTGGTGGCAGATATCAACGGAGAGAAAGAGGCCACCCGTCCGAGAAGAGTAGTATCCTCGCGACAGTCTAGTGACCTGCTACGTATATACGGCACTCGAAGCCACGCGAGGTTGATTAATTGCGCGATCGCGTAAAATACGTCGTACGCTCTTTGCCATCAACAGTTTCTGCTACAAAGCGTGTGAAATGAAAAAAAAAAAAAAAAAAAAATAACTTCGCCCAAGAAAAGATCCGATCTTACGCGAGATAGTTCGCCTTGATGTTAGTAAAGTACAATCGAATAAAATATACAAACAATATCGGCCCGAAAAAAAAAAAAAAAAAAAAAAAAATCGAGAAGATAATTAATATTTCGAAACCACACAAAAAAAAAACTGATGACATGAAAAAACACGAAAAAAAAAAATACAAATATGCATTTTTTAAATATATATTTTTACATATTGAACATTTATTTAATGGCAACACGTGTGGTCTCGTAAAAAAAAAAAAAATTCAAATATTATCGAAAATTTGAATTAAGAATCTCTCAAAACGTCTTGTCGTTTTGAATAACGGGGGTGAGATAACACGCGAAATATCTTGATAGAGCCTTAAAGATAGGGGCGTGAGTAGTGTGCGTACGCGGGGAAAAAAAATGAAAAATCGTTTTTTTTTACCTGGGGTGAGGAGGGGGAGGGGAGGATGAGGGCGGGAAGTAGCAAATCCTTCTTCACTTGTGCGATCACTCAAACCTCGACAGCTGGAAGGACCTACTCACCTCCCTTCCCTCAGCCTCACGATTAATTGCGATGACGCTTTAACTCTCGTATTGTACGCCTATAACTACAATGCTCTTATGACTGTCAGGTCTTCTTTTTTTTTTTCTATTTCGTTCGTAACCCTCGTATCTCACGTTCCTATCACCACCAGTTTGGACGTTAAGGAGGTCGAAAGAGCGCGAAAACGGGGCGAAAATACGCAAAGAATGTTCGCCGTTTTCTCTGTGCCTAAGAGGCTCTCTTTTTTATTGTTCTTTTGGCTCCGCCTCACGATCTCTTATTTGAGTATTTTTTCTTTAACAAGATCGCAGACGAGCCTCGGAAAGAATTATTATAATAAAAAACATTAAAAATGAGATCGCATTCTTTGACGTCGTTTAATGGCTCATAAATTCAGCAGCGGATCGCACGAACCTTTCTTTAGAAATACGCGAATAATAGAATAAAAAAAATCCCTCGGTGAATATCGTTCTGGAAACTTTCGACCATCGAGAAGCGGCATTCATTTTTCATAATAATAATACCAAAAAGTTATTCACAAAATCGAAAGAAATAATTGTTAAATTAATCATTCGACAATTAAATATTTTCTGCTGACATTTTTTGCTTTACCGAATCGATACCTATATTTTTTTTTTTTTCGTATTTTTTCTAATTTTCAAAAAAAAAAAATTCGGAAAAATTTGAAAAAATTCTAAAAAAATTCAAATGTATTCGAAAAAATTAAGGAATCAATTTCGAATTGAAAAAATTCGGATGCCTGATGATTTTTTGGAGAATTTTTTTTACCCTATTTGTTGATACATTTTTGGCATTTTTATTATGCAAAAGGCATGTTTTCAGCATAGGGTTGATTTTTTTTTTTTTTTTTTTTTTTTTCAGATATTTATATAATGGGGAAATTTCCGAAATTTTCTTTGAATTTCACTTTCAGCTGAGAAGGTCACGATACACCTTCGTGAGGGATGCGTAGAGAGTACTATATGAACACTGCAAACTTTTAGCAAAATTAATAAAAAGTCTTATCTTTTTTTGTCGGTAAATAAAGAGATCATCCCTCGATGTTTGTCAATTACAATTTTTCGATGGAAATACATAAAAAAAAATAATGTGGAATTTCAAAATACTTTAACTCATTCACTCTCCTCTTTTTTCACTCTCCTCTCTCTCTCTCTCTCTCTCTTTTATACAATTTTTTTTTTAATTTCCATTACGAAACCCCCGATTTTCTTGCCTTTATCACCGTTCCGCCGTTACCCTTTCTCTATATCTGTATTTTACATTCGGAAAAGCTCTCGAAAACAATAGACAGCAGCATCGACAATAGTCTCCGATGTTTCTCCTCTCATATCTCTCCACCTCTCCCTTTCATCTCGTTCATTTTCTCGCAAAAGAAACTTTTGGGTATACTATGGAAATACTCCGCGTTCCCCTTGGGGTATATCGCAGCGCTTTCCCCGTTGTCAAGGGTTGAAAGCTGCCTTAGCGTTGACTTCCCGTTGTTTTTAGTACACCGCGTGAAACGATCCTAACGGACCATTTATTCGCAATTTCTACCCTTAGAAAAAAAAAACAGTCAGCCAATCGGCAACAAACTCCCGGCTCCTTTCACTCTTTATGTAGGATATCGTTTTATTATTGCGTTTCATCGCCGGATAATACGTCTTCACCGGAAAGCTCCAAGCCCCAAGCCTTCGAAGAATAACCCACCGAAATATTCGATACACTTATCGATTGTCCAAATACGCGAAAAACATCGTTCACCCCCGCGTCGCGGACAACAAAAGCTCTTTTCCTCTACAGATGGGTTCGGAACCTCCAACCAACCGCACGCAAGTATCGGAATTGATAGAAAAAAAAAGAAAAAAAAAAAGTTGGCAACGATTTAGGGGGCTACAAAGGAAAAAAGAAAAACAAGAGGGGTAAAACTTGTATCAAGGGTGGTCAGCGACCGGAAGGTTGAACACGAGCTTAAGGGCGGCGGCTTGAAATGTTTATCACTAAACTATCTATCTACGCTCTCGCGAAAGCCCGCGAGTTTCAACCCTTAAAAAAACACCCCTAGCTTTTGTCGGGGGATGAGATCGTTAAAAAAAATCGGCTCGGAGACATCGGAGAAGTGACGAAAGGTTGAAGCATCGTCGAAGATTGATTTATCGGAACCGCAAGAGATCATACACGAGGATCGATAGATCGAAGATGATAAACCAACCCCTACGACTACCGACTAACATCCCCTACGAATCACTCGCATCCAAGCCTATCTCATTCAACTTTACGACGTGCGTGGGAGCATAACGCTTCTATATATTGACATGTATATACATCTATATACACGATGTATATACATATATATATCCAACGGCATCACACGGTGAATGAAACTGCCTGGGGAGCCGGTGACGCCGCTGGGTCTACGTGCAGGAACGAAGCTTTCCCACTCACTCTCGCGCGACAATCGAGGGAACACGTGAATGTCCCGGAATGCCTCGCGAAAAACCTTTCCGAATATAACCGTCCGTTAGAATAAATCAACTCCAACGCGTAAACATTGATTGGAAAACGAAAAAAAAAAGTCGAAAACCCGAATGAAAAAAAAAAAAAAATTCTCAGTCCATCTATCTTTGATCTCGATAGATCAAAGTGTAAAAAAAAACACATCGGCACATAGCACAGATTAATTCGAAAAACGCGCACTGTAAATGAATAAATTTGAAAAATTTAAGGGAAAACAAATAATAATAAAAAAAATTCACAATTGAATTTATATTTTCGTTGTCATTTTTCTTGGGTAATTTTGTTACAATTAACTTTTTTTTTTTTTTAGTGGCACACGCGTAAACAATGACCAATTTTGGTGATTTTCGGAGGATTATGTAAAAAAACATGTATATATTACGATTTATTTACCTGAGATAGGTGAGGGCTGTCGTCCGACTAGGCAGACATCCGGATTTCCAGTACTACGATTATTGGGGTTGTTTTTTTTTTTTTTTTTTTTTTTATCTCGTTAGCAGTCCGAATTTTTTTAGGGGTAGTAGTCCGTAGTTTTCTTTTTTTTGTTATTTTTTTTCCGTTTTGTATAATGTAGTTACAGCGGCACTCCCTCGCACGTATAAACGTCGTTCCGATGTTGCTTGTCGGAGTTGCAGGATAGTACTGAATGTGAAACTGGGGGTTGCTTGCACGTGAGCGAGAGACTCGGAGTGGCGAACTGCTACTACTCCGCTGAACCGCGATAGCGGGGAGATACGAGGGTGAATTTTGGCGAATGTGTTGGAGCGAGATGAAGGGGTTTGTGTGTGTGGGTGTGTGGGAGCTTAACTTACCGGCGCGTCGAGCGCCTATACGACGGTGGGGATGGCAGAGAGCGCGGAGCGCGCGCAGGGGATGATACGAGGCGGGAGGCGCGCGACCAAAAACCAGGGGGATGCAGGAGAGCCGAGCGCACAGAACTTGCGATAGGAGTGAATTGGAACCAAATGGGTAAAGAGGGTCATTGAACAAAAAATTTGCATCCCTTCGATCGAAAAAAAAAAATCAAAACAAAAATCATAGAATTTTTTTTCGGTCTGAAATTTTCTAAGAGTTTATTTATTTATTTTTTTTTTTTCATATCATAATTTTCATTAAAATCTATAATTGAGAATGTAATGTTGGATTTTTAGAAAATATACGTTTCTGTTAATAAATGAATTAATTACTTAGAAATTAATATTTATATATTTTATTAAAAAAAAAAAAAAAAAAAAAACAGAAAAGCACGAATATTAATTTTAATAAAAAAAGCAATGGGAATATTTGTTTTCAAATCCGGAAGAAGTTTCGAAGTCCCGAATCCTTCGCGATCGTTTTCTGCAATGGGCTGTCTGACTGTCGCAAACCCCTTTCCTCCCCCTCTTCCTAACTACCCCCTGACCCTTATTACCCTCGCATCGTCTAGGAAGCTTTCCGAAGCTTCCGTGGGACGTGAGCACCAGAGAGACAGCCGAACGAACGGGTATACACCTCCATCTTTTCGCATCGATTTACTGACACAGTGTGGCGCACGCGTCGCAATCCGCTACACGTTTCTGTCGCGCTTTTGCCGCGAGAGAATTCGTCGTCGTCGTCTATACTGTGCGCACGCCCTCCGATTGTGGCAGAGAGGAACCCGTCCACAGGCCCTCGGAAGTTCGCGCGAACTTCGACTTTCCATCGATATATAACATATACGGAAAAGTGGGGTAAAATGGATTGCTTTAGGAATTCGGGAGTTTTGTCGATATGCACAACACGTTTCCGCTATTTTCGATTCAGAAAATAGATTTGTCATACCCCCTTAAACTGTTACCACGAAATTCAAAAAATGGGGTAAAATGGCCCGTGATGAAAAAACACTCAGTAAAAAAAAATTTGGATTTAAATTTTTTTTCGACCGGCAAGCGATGTGTGCATTCTTAATTTTTTCTATCAATCGATTTCGGCTCAGACAATAAATGATTTTTTTTTCGATAAGCAGTGATCCGCATCATAAATAATGATCCCAAAACTTGAAAATCAATTTTTTTTTAAATTTCATGAATTTTAGCGCTGTTCCATTTTGCCCCAAAATTCGAGTCGCTGCAACTGTCCCATTTTGCCCCATGGGCCCATTTTGCCCCGCCTTCCCCTACATATGTATATATAAGGGACGAAGTTGCAGTTGCAATTTGGAGAGTAAGAGAAGGAAGCCACCGCATGGTTTCCGGTTTGCGGAGAGCACCGGCGACGGCAACAAGATCTCACTGCTAGTGACTTCGCACTCATCTGGAACTATTGGAATCTGATAGCTGCGGTCTGCTGACTGCTCTGTATCGGATCGTAAACTGTACACCTTTCCCCGGCTCCTCTCTCCTCTCGTTTGAATAGGAAATATCGATCGATAGATCGTCAACGCTCTCGCAGCAACCTTTCTCCCGGTACTTCGGCTCGCGTTCTCGCGGAAATTCCTACCGACAACCATTTCCATCTCTATACCTTCTCGTTTATATATGAGCCGCCCTTGCAACGGGGGAAAATAGAGGAGAAGGGGGAGGTTTCCTCCCATCAACCCTCCCCGTCGAGCAGATACCACAAAAGGACTCTCGCGACGGCGAACTGGTGAAAGCTTCCCGACTGGAGGCCATTCGTGCTTGAATTTCGGTAAAGCTCGCGCCAACTTTCCGAGGCTTCTCGTTAAGTTCTTCGAGGACACACACAAAGGAACACACCGAACTCGGAAAGCGCCAAACCCGTTCTCCGCACCGATGTGTGTGTGTAATATATATATATATACATAATATAGTAACCTCATTTCGTATACCTGTAGAGAATTGACTATAACGAATCAGCACAATCTCTCCACTTTGTTGTCGTCAACTATTCACCCGGCGTTCGGAACTAACGATTGATTAAGCGACGAACGATTCGAGATGTGGAAAGCAGTCGAAGAAATGTGGAGAAGAATGCCGGGAAGAAAGAAGGGAGGAGAAAAGAGGCTGCGAACGAACTGAGACGAATGCCAATTTTCTTTTGGAACTCTGGAGAGTCGTCGATGAAAGTAATCGGAAATGAATTTAAAGAAAAAAAAAAACAAGACATTCAGAGAAATCGTTATGCTGGCAATTATTAAGGGATGAATAGGGGGGGGGGGGGGGTGGTCGTAAAAGGGAACTAAAAACATATCGACATATCGCTCGTGCAATTTCGTCGATACCTATTGATTGCGTTTTCATTTCACACGTTACCATCCCCCTGAAATTATGGCCTATGTTAAGGGTTGAGAGTTACGCTGTACTATTCTAATTTGATAGGTTTGTTGGAGCGGAAACTCACATACAATCCACAGACAAAAAGCATTAAGCTTGGAGAACGGTGCAAGAGCTGAGTACCCGGAGGGAGAGGGGGAGGAGGGGGTGAATCGGAACAGCAGCCTGAGGGAGGAAGCGAACGGTGGCTGAGGTCGAAGCTCTCTCATGTTCTTGTAACCCGCAAGTTGTTCACCCTCTCGGGTCGCGCTATATCCACTTCTAATATGATATGCTGTCTCTCTCGGCTCTCGCTCTCTCCCTCTTCCCCTCTCTCTGTTTCTCTCTCTTTGTGTCTGTTTCTGTCTGTTTCTATGTCTCTCTCTCCTTTTCTCTCTCCCTCTCTACCTCCCTCTCTCCCTCTCCCTCCCTCCCTCTCCCTCTCCCTCTCTCTCTCTCTCTCTTGAGCAGTGAGAAAGGAATAGGAAGGGGATCGATGGGGTCGCATTAATTATGTCTATAACAACCGTGAAGAGTCCTTCTTCTTCCCTCCCTTCACCTTCCGTTGCCTTCTTATGTTTCAAAACCCTCGACACACTATAGATACGTGTGCTCAGCACAATCTCGGTTTGCGCGGTTCGCGAACTCCGATGAACTCGTCCGGCATCCCTTCTCCCACGAAAGAGAGGGACTACGGTAAAAAAAAAAAAATAGCAGCGACTGATGGAATACATGAGACTACGAGAAGCTATTCTTTTGAAATTCTCATCGGCGGAAAAAAAAGAAAAAAAATAAATAAAAGATTCCGTCGGGAAGAATACGTCGTGCTCGTTATTCTCGAGAATAAAAGTTCGCAAGAGGTAACTTTTTTTAAATATATGAGACATCTAATTTTTTTTTTTTTTTTTCTTGAAAACAAGCGTACTGCTCGAACGCTAACGAAAAAGCAGTTAAGAGACAGAGAAGCCATTGACTGGGGTTGGAAAACACTTGGAAACGGTAAGTTAAAGTAATTTTATGAAGATCGATGTCTCTCTGCGCCTTTACAGATCTATCCGCCCGAAACAAAGAGTAAATCGTAAAATATATTGATGATATTTGGTAAAGTTGGCAATATGTTGTTAACCAACATATTGTCGTCATTTTTTCGGCGTATCGTCACCACGCGTTTTCAATATCGAGCTTCGAATTGCCTTTTATTATATCCGAGCGAAGACTTCCGTAAAAATCTCTCAGTTTCTCGTCGTTTCGCATTCCCGCGGATATCAAGCTTTTAATTAAAACGTTCCGAGGCATCGCCGGGGGACTAAGAAAGGGGTTGGTACAGGAACGGCGGAACGGTAATTTCATCCGCTTATTATACTGAAAGCGCGGAGCATAGGGAGACTGAAGCTTGAAACACGTTATAAGTATGAAGCAAATTCGTTGCTACGGGGTGAGATATAAAAATCTCGGAACGCTTAAGAAGCATCGGGAAAGGTATATAAGTCGTGTAGGCGGAGCAAAAAAAAAAATGTGGTCTCGGGAGAGATAAGAATTATTAAACTGTTGGGAGTAACGTGCCAATCATCTCGTTATTTATGTTTAACGTCGTCGTTGTAAAAAAAAAAAAAAAAAAATTCCACCCCCCGACGAAATGAAAAAATATTTGCCAGACTTGCTGGGGGTGTCTGGTGGTGAAAAAAAAAAACTCCCCGGGCGATACACCAATGCTACTTTGTGCGCCGCGCTTGTGATTAAATATTTGAGTGATGTATCAAAGCGCTCACCGCCACTGGCGCCCCCCCCCCCCCCCCGGGCCCTCCCCCCTGCGACCCCCGTTGCTGGTGCCGTTGTATCGCGAAATGAAACGCTTCCGCGATTTGAACTCACCGCAAACTTACGTTAATTAATCACGAAATCGCCTCCGCAATACATTTGACGGCGGTGCTGCAGGATCGTTATCGTCCACGCGGTTAAGTCGATAATATGCAACCCCCTCAGCCTATACTTCCGCTTCGCCCAGTTACGAGCACTTGCACGCGATAACAGTACACCCACGTGATTGAAACTTTGAGATGAGATTTTGAAACAAAAAGAAAAACTTAACGGTACAGCAAACAAACTAATTTACGGTTAAACGCGACGAAATGAAAAATTGTTTATCTCAATTTAACTCAATTTAATAACAATATTTCAATTTTTTTTTTTTTTTTGAGTTTTTGAGTTTTTTTCGAAATTTTTGTTTGAAAACAAAAGAAATTTTACTGATTTCACGAGTCTTCTAGAAAAAATGAAAAATAAAACTTTCGATATAATTTCCTAATTAATTTTCACCCTTCGCGAATCTTCCTCTTCCAAAATGTATGGTAATTAATTTTGAACTCCTCGTAGAAGAAGCTTCGCAAAAGGTGGAAAATAATAAGGAAGCCGTATACAAGATTCTGCTCTGCAATTTTGTTTATGTATTATCGGTTTGTATAGAAAGGTTCAGTTCGTTATTACGAAATTTACGAGTATTAAAACGCCATTTTCTTTTTTAAACATAGTTTTTTTTTTATCATTCAATATTCGATACATTCTCGTTAAGATATCGACAAATTCGTGAGAAATTTAATTCTAAACCTTATTTTTTCGTTTATAGTAGTTTTCAACGTGTAATTTGAATTTAACAAAACGGGTTTCGGTTCTCGCGAAATAAATATTATTCAATTGATTCGAAAATTCATGAATTTTGAACACTTTGATGAATTCACGCCAAAATCAGTTCCAAACAATATTGAAGCCGAAAAAAAAGCCAATCAATTTTTTTTTTTGTTTTTCAAAAAAATGTGTTACCAATTTTTTTTTTTTTAATAAAGTTAGGATACGGTTTAATATGGTTTTTTCTTTCTCTGTAAGTAAAAACAAAAAATTTGAATAACAAAATTTGAATAACAAATTTTTGTTTTCTTCCTATAGGAAGTTTTGCTTTCGAAAAAAAAGAAAAAATTTTATCGATTTTTTTTACATCGGACGGAACCGAATTTAGCGTGAATTCGAAAAAACTTAAAAAAATGTATGAATTTTGAAATTTTTTAATTTTCGAATTCGATATTTACAAGTTGACGCTTTTTTTTAAATTTATCGGAACACCGAAATTTTATCAGTATCGCGAAAATTTATGTCGGAAAACATAAATTGTTCAAAGAAACGTCAAGGGAACGCAAAAAAAAGATGATCCGTTTAGTTAACGCGGAAAATTAAAACATCAAAGTGTACGCGAAAATTAATGCTATCGTATAGCATTTCACTAGAATCTAACGAACATTATACGAGAAAATGATCTATCTCGTTATTATCGTCAGACCAAAAATAATAATGTATTTTGCGTTAACTAAAAAAACACCAATCTAATTTGCATCGAACGTACTTTCATTAAAATAAAAAATAATAATAATAAAAAATTTCAACGAGATTTTTTTTTTTTTTTTTCATAAAACTTGTTACGCTACGGTTGATAAATTCTCGTCGTTTTAATATGCGCATACAAAGAAGTATGAGCAATTATAATAACTGTTGTATGAAATGCCAGAAGCAATTTTATTATTTCCTCTGACGGCGACGATTCCGTTTCGTACCGTTGTAGGGGTTGAAAAAAAAAAATTCTTAAAATAAAAATTAGCCAACGCGGTCTAAATTATTAACTCATTTGCCGTTGTAGCAAAGGAGAAAAGAGGGATGAGAGACAGTGCTTAAAACGACGGAGGGGGTTGGGAATGGGGGGTGTGCGGATCATATAACTAAGAAAGACGAGAGAATCGCGAGTGTTTCACTCCTTCGTTATTCTGCTGCGCGCCGGCGCTTTGGTCATTTCTACGTTGGGGTGGCGAGTTTCGAGCTTTTCGTGTCGGAAAGTTGCCGTTGCGAGGCGCTACCAGTATCGTAATATGGCCGTCGCACCGTGACACCCCTTGAGCCCCATCGTGTGCTTTGCTCGAACTCGCAGAACGTTATCACCGGTACGGAGCTTCGTGGTTAAAAAAAAAATACAAAAAACCACCCAAACGTGAGTAACGAATCAACCAATGTGTTTAGCATGCAATCGTATCTTAGATTTCCAAACCCGTCAAACATTTCCGTGTGCGCGTCGAACGTGGGTAAAAAAAACGATCGGAAACAGTAGAAAAAAAGAAAAGAGAAGAGAGAAAAAGAAAACAGATCGCGACAATAGGGGGATGAAACAGAATAGAGTGAGAAAGCGGGTGAGACGAGCGCGCCGCTCCGTCGATCAATAAAACGATGGGGGTGGTATGTTTTGACGGTATACCCTGTGTGTGTCCTTCTCACCCTTACTTTCCATTCACCCCATTTGCGTGAACACTAATACCGATATTCTTCTATCCGAAAAGTTGGCTATTTTCTGTCGAACGTAATTTCACCCTCTGGGATTCATTTCTGACTCATTCGCGTTCCTCTATCCACTTATCTATCGTCAAAGTCCGGCGAAACATTCTAACTAACGTGAAAAGTACCCTTTTATGTTGCTCTCAGCTTCGTAAACAACTAACGCGAAACTTTCCTAATCTTATTTTGGGAATCTAAACTTTTCGGCTTTGGTAATCATCGCAAACGCCCTATCAGTGCATTCGACGTATTTTTCATGAATTTATCGCGTGTTTTCGTCGCTCCGTACGATTTTTTTTTTTTTTATTATCGTCACGGAGATTGGAATACAAAGTTGCGGAGAGTATATCGAAAGCAGAAAAGTGGAAAGATTGAATAGGGACGGGGGTTGTGACGAGCGGATCGAGCAGCTGTTCGCGTGAGTCGGCCGTCCGAAGTTGCGAATACCCGTTAAAGTATAATGACCCACGGGTGACTCTGGGGGATGAAATTCAACGAAGAAATTTTCATTGTCGGCGATATTTAATGCGCTAACGACATTTACTATCTGTAAAAGAGATTTTGGTGGAAAAAGGTTTTTTGGAGATATTCTTATTATTATGTAATAATTTTAAAAAATTACTTTAAAAGTAAAAAATTCTACACGCAGAGCTTTTTTTTTCCAGATTAAAACTCAAATTTTTTTAAAATCATAATAATAATAAACTGAAACAAATGGCTTCCTATACCGGTATTGAAAGCTTTTATGCATCTCTTGTAAAATAAAAAAAAAGTCTGTCGACATTTTTAACAACTTTTTGTCATATATTGAAAAATTGAATAATTTGAATAAATATCGTTTTTTTTTTATTTTAAGAATGTTTCGTAAATTTACAAGTTAAAATATTTTATTTTTCCAGTAATTCGCGATTATTGTCAATTTTTTTTTTTTTTTTTCAAGTACATTGAATTTCCAATTATTTTTTAGTGTCATATATCTTATTTTATTATTAGCGTATCTTATTATTTTTCTGAGATGGTTATTATTATTATTATTATTATTATGCATTATTATTATTATTCGAATTCTGATCTCAAAAAAAAAGTGTGTTGGTAGAAGTTGATGATGGAACATATCTGTGTAGCCAAATCTCTGAGAGGCAAAAACTCTCATTCGGCAAGGACTCGGCTATTATTCTCAGCGCAGAACTCTCTGCGGTAGATCCGAGTACACGGTATCTCCGCTGATATATCTATCTAGCAGAAGCTCAGCGCGCGGGTTTCCGGCAACCTCGTGGGTCGGTGATATAGCAATGAGAGAGAGAAATGTTTTTATCTTGACGACAGATACACGCACACGTATAGAGAGAGAGAGAGCGAGAGAGAGAGCGAGAGAGAGAGAGCGAGAGCGAGAGCGGGAGCGAGAGACAGAGAGAGAGAGAGAGACAGAGAGAGAGAGAGAGAGTGAGAGAGCTCGACCAGAAATCTCGTAAAAACAAGAGGGTAAAACACTCATTTACCGATGGAGCAGAGTCGCGAATGTGCGCAGAACTGTGTGAGAGACATAGGATTATTCTATCCTCGTTGAAACAGTGAAACTAACTTAACTTACTGCCAACGTTTGGACGTTGAAGACTCTGAAACAGAGATGCTGTAACTAAAATGGCATCAAGTTGGAAAAGCTCCTTATCCCGGCTTCAGTTGGCTGACGTCACTAAATCTTTTCTCGATATAAATTTAATCGAAGAGGAGAGACCCTCAGTTCAGCAAAAAAAAACATATGTTTCATTCGCATACTTTGGTCGGTGTATAATTTTTTTTTTTTTTTGTAAGTGAAAAACGGTGAAATTTTTGGGGATTAGGATTTCTGGATACCGGAAAGCCGTTTAGAGTCTAAATTCGTGAAAAGTAATGACTAAAATTGGAAAAAAAAAAAATTCCAAAATCGTATGTTGCAAGTTATTCTCGCATTTTTAATTCCCAAAACTTCCTGTGTGAGAAAATGTGATGATCAATGTTTACTTTCAAATTGGAAAAACTTCGCGAACGATGAAAAATAATAATGAAAATGTAGAGTAGAAAATATTATTATTGTTTCAGAATTCCAAAATTAAAAATTTCAGAACTCCAGAATTTCCGAAATGTTCAAAACGCCGGAATTTCCAACATTCCAGTATTCCAAAATTACTAAAATTCCAAGAATCCAGAATTACAAGTTTCAGAATTTACTTCAATTTTTCTGTAAAAAAATAATCGCATATTGTGAAAAGTATCGCAAAATATCAAAAAATAGCAAGTATCGTAGAAATTTCCAAAAATACTTAAATTGCCGTAAAAGTACAGAGGCTATTCAGATTTTTAGCTCTCCGACTACCAGTAAAATACGCAGCGAGGAGTCAAAAAAGACTCGTGTTAACCCCGAATCCACCGACTATTGTGAAGGATTATATGTCGAGGGAGGGGGTTAACTCTATTCGCGAGCGTGAGGGAGAAAGAGACCAACTTTCTCCCCCAACCCCTCTCCCAACCCCACACCGGCATAGCTACTGGGTGTTATACGCGAAACGTTCGCGAGAAGAATTTCCATGCTCGCGTTTGATGTTGTCAGACGAGGCGAATAATTCACCAGAGAGAGAGCCGAGTGTGAGCCTCGGGGGGTTAGAGTTCGCCGCACGCGCTTAATGTATAGAGTACACACAGAGAGAGCGTGAGAAGTGAGGACGAGTACGGCGTCGATGTTCGTACGATGCATACGCGAACATTAATTACTGCTGGTGAACGTGGAAAGTAGATAAAGTAGATTAAGCAGTGCGGCTGATGTTTCAACGCTACGGCGTAAATGTATATGGGATGTGGGGGTAGGGGTGGGATGTGGGGGTAGGGGTGGGGTAGGGGTGGGTCTGGGGGGGGGGGGGGGGGGGGGGGGGTACCTGTAGACTCTATCACATTTCTGTGATGCTTCAAGCGCTACCCAGTCATTGAGGATGATATCTGTTAGCAACCGGTAGTCATAGACTTTCATTACGATTCGTTGATTTTCAGATTCATATTTGCTAACTTCATAACGATATTTACTATTGTTATTAATGGTGGAAAGTTGGGGCTGATTCAGAGTAGCGATAGGTTCGGGTTTCGTATGAATCATAAATCAAGCATTGACAAGAGCTGTGCATGAGTCACTCATTCATATGCTATAACAGACGCGAAAATATGAATATTAATATTTCAATCACGATTTGGCTTAACGAGACGGCATATAAATTAAGCTAATCGCAAGCGGAGTATAATAATCCCAAAAAGTTCGTTTTTACTCACGGAAATTTAGTGGGGAATCATTTTTGGTACAAAGATCGTGCTGATGTTGGGATTTCTTTAAGAATCGATGAAACGAGTTATAATAGATTTATGGCACCTAAAATAGGATACATCAATATAAGATTCAAGAACTTACCATTTTTTCACGCCATTCCCACAAGAGCCGTAACGCTTTTTGAAGGCACTACATTTATTTCACTTAATTCCCAGAAGAGCCGTAACTCTCTTCGAGGGCACTACATTTTTTTTACTTAATTTCCAAAAAAGCCATAACGCTTTTTGAGAAAACTGAATTTTTTTACTGAATTCCCAGGACGACCGTAAGGCTTCTCGAGAATCCTTTGCATTTTTTACTAAATTTTTTAAATGGCCGTAACACTTTGCGGAGTTTTGCGATTCTTTACCTAATTTCCAGAAGTGCCGAAACGTATTTTGAGGACATGTTGAATTCTGAGGACTTTTCAAAAACACCGAAAAGCTTTACTAAACATATTAACAAACAACAAATATGTAGCGCACTATTCGTTATCACATACGGTATTCATTAGGCTTTACAGTAGACGAACGAACGGAAGATCGCTGCGAGATCGATTGTCAAGAGAAGCATCTTGAATAGGTTGGTCTATCTCTCGATATTAACATCTCGCCCAGGGCACCACCCCCCGCCCTTGGACTCCCCCAAACCCAACAGGCCCCCGGCCCCCAGACCGGTAGGATTCGGTTTCATTTGGTTTCACTGCGTAAATTTGGTACAATTGGTACAATTAGTCTGTCTTTCGGTAGTAGCATCTCACCCAAGACATGCCCCCCCCCCCTTGGACTCCCCCAAGTCTCGCAAGGCCCCGACTCCCAGACCCAGATCCCAGGCCCGTAGGATACGGTTTCACTTGGTTTTACCATGGAAATTTGGTACAGTTGGTGCAATTGGTCTGTCTCTCGATATTAGCATTTCACCCAAAACACTACCCAGCCCCCCCCCCCCTCCTAGACACGCAGGCCCCTGACCCCAGGCCTGTAGGATTAGGTTTCATTTGGTTCCACGGTGTAAATTTGGTACAATTGGTACAATTGGTCTGTCTCTCGACATTAACATCTCACCCAAAGCACTACCCAGCCCCCCTCCCCCCCCCCCCCCCCAGGCTCCCAACCCCCAGACCCAAGCCCCAGGCCCCAGGCCTGTATGATTCGGTTTCATTTGGTTTCACCGCACCAAAGTCAGGAGAAGCTTCAAGAGAGCCTGCGGGAGTTTCTACTCTATTGCGTTAGAGGATGTACAACATCGAGCGTGCAAAGGCTCTCATATACCCAAATGTTCATCCTGATGTGACCGACCCCGTGCTGAAACTCCCTCAGGCTACGTCATATCAATTCGCTCGATGGTTTACGTAGCGTACACGTAAGGGTAGGAGAGAGGAGGGACGGGTAGGCTTTCCTATCACGAAATTTCAAACAGTCTACCAATTATAACGGTGAACCCTTAACCTTATCTGGGAAGCCTCTCAAGAGGATTCGTCGATATCTTAGGTTGCATCGGGTAAACAAACTCGGGTATCGTTGAACCCGGAACCCTCAGGGCGGTGTATACCCTCTTCAACGGGCGTCCCATCGTCCCGGGAGTTCATGAGAGTTCGAACGTCCCAAAAAAACAATTTCACCTTCTACAAATTGTCATTTTTTTTGGTTTCATCAAGCTGACTTCGAGGGGGGGAAAAATGGAAAATAATAATTAACAAGGGGTACACGTGTAACCTAAGCCCAATGTGCTCCACGTGGAGTACACGCGCCAAGCTTTCTGAGAATGATAGAAGCAACGACGACGATACCCTCCATCACTCGCGATAAATGAGAACTCGATAATCCCGGCGATATCGCTGAAGCTGCAGAGTTCATTTCGTCGCATTACATACATAGCGGAATTTTTGTATTTTAATTATTTCATCGACACCATCCCTTTTAAAAATGCAGAAAAATTTAATTTTCAACAAAGTAATTAAAAAAAAATCTACATCTTCTGTCCTTTCAATTTTTATATCCCGTTGCTTTTTCTTCGGAATTTCCGAGATATTGTGAGGTGAGAAAAAATATATAAAAGGGAAGGACAGGTGAGAAAAAAATGTATAAAAACATCGGTGAGTCTCTGACACGTCCCTAATCTGGCAAACGAGAACAAACATGTATGCTACGATGAGGATAACATTTTTCTACTCTGAATAATAATGAATTGGTTTTCATTTGTCGTGTCGATCCCTCGTACGCGCTTTGTAAAAATACTTTGCCATTTTTTTTTTTTTTTAATCGCAACCAGTGGTGTTTACGCGCCCTAAGGGTAGAATGGGGAAGTCAGTCTAGACGATCACGTAGAACACCCACACGGTTGTTTTTTTGAAAATGTCTTTAAATGCGGTGTATTCATTACTAAATATACTATTCAACCGGCCGTAAAATTTTTATTCGAAATTTAACGATTTATTGAAAATTTCACACCAGAATCATCCCTTAAGAGATTCGCATGAAAGTCCACTTTTGGTTGAGATTTTCGAGATAGTAAGCACCGTCTTAGGCACATTTACTTTCGCGCAAAGTTATATGGAGTTCGAAGTCACATTTCGATCCCCAAAATGGCTAATGCGTCATCAATCTGATCCTCTGTCATCTCTTTCGATGCCCGTCCAACCGGCCATATATCCGTTAACGCGAGAGAAAAAAAAGGGATGTCTGGGATGTTTTTCTCGGACACGGGAAAACTTTTTCCCCAACGATGAAAATCACGGGCCGGCTGTCGGGGAGAAAGTGTCCGGGGGTTTGAACGGCCCGAATTGGATATTATATATTTTATATCGATCGTGTCATCATAACGCGAGAGGATCGGGTTCGTCCACACACATTGGTCGCGTTATCGCAAACTCGTTCCCACGCTAAAAGGGGTGCCAATCATTCGCATGTGTGTCTGTATGAGGGTGCGCGGGCCCAGAGTGTCACTACGAATTACCAGCGCGCATTCGTCCGCCCGCCGTTGAGGGATGTTCTTGTCAGGCTGTGTAGCCGATGACCTACATCACAGCGGGCGAACTCTCTCTCTCGCAGAGTATTCTCACCTCTTCGTCGTAATCGAGATATGCATGAGTCCCAGCGTCCCAGTTACTAACCTCGAATCCTCTAACCCTTATATCCCAATTACTAACTGCTTGAATAACAAACTCCGTCAATATCGCTTGCATCAAAATTTGCGCGATCAAAGCCACCCTTAGCGGAACAGTGTCATAGTTACATCGAAAAGAAAATAATGTTAATTAGAAGAAGAAAAAGCAAGAAAATTAATAGTTGCGAAGCTAACAATTAGTTAAGAAACCCAATATAATTAATGGGGTTAAATCTTAATACGATTTTTTTCGTCGAAATTGATTGCCCCAAATAATCATTCGTTCGTTGACCTCATAAAATTTTTCGGCTCATCGTCATTATCGATCGCCGAATAACGCCGATCTAATTTTCATCGTCGATAATTGAATGATAAAAAATTTAAGAAAATTCTAAGATTCACCAAGTAATTTGGTGGTAATTTTCATTTGATTGGAAAAATCAGAAAATTTGATTGAAATCGTCTCAAAAATCGCCAAGTCAACGAAACTCAACATTTTTTTTTTTTTTTACGTTTTCTTAACACCCGATAAAATCGTCCGAAGTG
This sequence comes from Cryptus viduatorius, assembly GCA_964006125.1. Taxonomy (NCBI): domain Eukaryota; kingdom Metazoa; phylum Arthropoda; class Insecta; order Hymenoptera; family Ichneumonidae; genus Cryptus; species Cryptus viduatorius. The sequence continues at coordinate 6,745,294 of OZ023226.1, forward strand.
TAGCAGAAGTTATGTGGCTTTCACGATTTTATATCGAGGCTTCGAGAGTAACGGGGGTAGCGAACAATACGGAACTCCACGGTCATCATCCGGTTCACAGCCGGTTCTCTTGGAATTTTCCGAGATACTTGGGGTGTATAGAACCGGAGAGTGTCTACAGTCACGAGAAAGTCTCGAAGGCGATTCTTGAAGAGGTTCCACTATGATAGTGGAAAGAGGCGCGGGTATTAGAAGCGGTCGGAAAGGCGAAGGGGGTGGAGAAAGTAGCAGTGACGGTGATGGTGGGAGATGCATCGTTGTCCCGGAGTCGAAACAATAGAGGGGCCCTTCCGTTTCTTTATTCTTCGCGAAATCTTCCGCGGGTGGGCGTTCGATGAGACTGTTGGAAAAGAGTGAAGAACGAACCCCCTCGATAGGACTATTCCTGGAAAGGGGGTAGTCGTAGAACAGAGAGTAAAGAAAAGCCGGAACGATAGAGAAGATAGGAGAGTTAGAAAGCATCGAAGAAACAGGAGGCAGGTTGCACAGCTGAACCAGTTGCGGAGGGTAGTTCGAGAAGGAGGACGGTCATAGACAACCGACGAGAGGGATGAGATGTAGGATATAGTAGAAGTGATGCTGCCGCGGGGGTGAGAGGAGGGAAGTGAAACTAGGACGCGAGAATCGCGCGAGCGCCCGGGATGGGGGGGTTGAACTAGCTGGGGCCACTGACACGAGGCCGTCCACTCCTGGGGAAAACCAGGGTAACATCGGGGCCGAGGGGGGGAGGGAGGGTTAGGGATGCAGAGGGGACAAGAGGAGAAAAGGGGGACACGCGGATTTTCACCCAACGCGAGGGGCTGCAACCTACTTTGCCGTGTGCACCCCGGACTTCCTCTGGTTCTGCGTCTCGTCGAATCCGCATGCATCCAGGCAAACCAACCCTCTGTGCGAACACGCCTGGGATATAGAGAGAAATCGGGGCAAAACGGATCGGCTAAGGAATAGAAACTGTTGTCGTGATTCCGAAGACGAGAAATAACTGTATGTTAGGGAATGAAATTTGTAACACATATTTTAAGCTTCCGAGGAAAAGAAATGCAGGTTGGGGGCAAAATGGAACAGTTTTTCGAAAAACAATAATTTCATTATTGAATCTCATCGATCAGTTATGTTGAAATTCCGTACACAACCCGAACTAATATCATTACGTTTGCCACTGAGTTTGACGAAAATTGATACGGCACTTTGTGTTATGATTTTTTTTTCTGTTTTTTGCAACAGTGATCGACGATTTTGACTTTTAGTTTTGTTGTATTCCGTTTTGATGCATATCGACGGTACTTTTGTACGGGTGGTCCATTTTTCCCCGGTTGACTATATTGCCACGGTCTCCCCCTACATAGTGGTTTCCGGAATACCCGAGATCCGAGAATTCATAAATCATACCTCCTTTTTCACTGGCGATTAAACAACATTATGCGAAAGTTTCAATTACATCCTATGATATGAACATTATTTGTATTGAAAGTTCGAAAAATTGAAAATTTTCTAAAATTAAAAATTCGATTAAATTGAAAAATTCGAAAAATTATGATTTCAATTAAATTGAAAAATTAAGAATTCGATTACAATTAACAGTTCGATTGAATAACATTTTTTAGAAATAAACAATTGGATTAAAATTAAAAATAGGGAAAACAATTTTTTCGTCTCGTATCAGAATATACATGTTGTTGTTAGCTGTTGTTGTTTCAAATTCTTTATACGTGCGTTTGAGATTGAAGAGTTGTCGACATCGTAAATTAAACGAATGTTAATTATTCACCAATTTTTTTGACCGCAGTGTAATTTTTTTTTTTTTTTTTTTTACGAACCACGAAAGTAGAATTATTTGACCTTCAGAAGGATTGCTCCACTAGTGATTCACACGCCTCACCGACTCCCGAAGCGCCCACATCATTTATATATATATATTCCTGTGTATTTCGTTCTATTTCTCGTTCTCACCCATTCATCACGCTATTGATGTGGTCGGCGGGTCGGCGAGTGAAGTGGTAAACGTTCACTCGAAACTCGGGACGACTAATACCCTTCAATAAATTAATAATACTGGAGCATCGGCATTCCCTGCTATTTCATTTCCCTTTTCGTACATATATATATACATGTATATATAGTATATATATATATGTATCTACTTATTCATCTGAACGTAAATTTGATTGAAACATTAGAGATTAATTATTGTGGTTGAAATACCCTAATTCTCGAAAAATAGAAAAAAAAAACAAAATGGTCAATAATATACGTCTATATATTTTTTTTTCCGCGATATAATAATTTTTTTTTTTTTTTCTGGACAAACTTGTATAACGGCCGAAAAAATATGCTCTACATATGTAAAATATCGAAATGTCGAAACACCGAGGACCATCCGGTCGTCGTTAAGCTGACCATCGAAAATTCTCACAATTATATATATAGTGTGAAAAAGGAGCAACTCTCGCGTAAACTTTGTCATTAAATTAAACATTGAAATTAAATTTCATTTCAACCCCCTCGGGGGACCAGTTTCAGCGAATGTAGCGCTCTACGCGGGCAACGACGCGAGACGGCATGTGGAAAATTTGAACTTTTGACACGATACATGTTTCATACATGAATATTTCCGACAATCTCGATCCTCGGGAGATTAAGCCCGACGAAGGTAGAAGGATTATTGCGAGGGATGAAAATATATATTTTAGTTATGTATATACATAAGGGAGGTCAGATGGGGCAAAATGGCCCGAGAAAAAAGTCCGTCCGAAAATTCTATTAAAAAAGTTTTCCATTTTTTTTTAATACGGGGAAATTTGTTATTCCTGTCGAGAATACATTATATATTGCTTATAGGTAGAAAATGATTAAAAAATAAAATTCTTCATTTTTTTTAATGAAATTTAATAATGGTTCATTTTGCCCCTTTTCTTCGACTTAATACTCGGGGGTGTGACAAATCTATTTTTTGGTTCGAAAGTATTGGAAAAGTGTTGTTTATCGCCAAAAATCTCGGAATTGCTAATAGACCATTTTGCCCCATCTACCCTTTTATATACTCTATGATATATAATATGCTATATATTATATACATAGTATATATAGAGAGGTCTAGGAGCTCGAAACGTTAACCGAGGTTCAGAGAAACGATGCGCTGCCCCCGTCGCTGCGGGATGAGACGGTCGCCCGAGAACGCCCGAGAAATCCGGTCAGTAGGTCGGCGTGCAAATGCATACATGCGTTTCCAGGGCAACGTGCTGCTGCTGCTGGGCTGCCTGTGGAGATCGGTCGCGGAACCGAAGCGAAGCTTTCGAAATTGAAACCCCGTTCACCCGATGCTTCTGCCTCTACCTCCGCGTTATCGCTGTTATATAGGGCAATGGCACAAGTAAATGACCGTTTCAGCCTTTCGAAAGCTTTTCATACCTATACGGTTCTTAATTCTCGAGTTCTATTCTCTTCTCGATTATTTCAACAATTGCTTGTCATTTTCAGCTATCCGAAGCATTCGACGAATTTTCATTTTCGGAGATCGTGTTTTTTTTTTTTTTTTTTTTTTTTTCGAGTAATCGAAAGATTTGCGGTACTTTATCGGTATATTATCGACAGTTTCGATGAATTATGAGAAAAATAGTTTCGTATTGAAAGCTTAAGCGTCGCAAAGCTTCCGAGCCGAGCGGCTAATTATTTACGCGTTTTATAGGTTAGGATCCTTGTTTGGCTCGAGAAATTACGATGAATTATGAATATATCAGTAATGCATCGAAGATTTCAGTTGCAGTACGACACATACACCCATCCGCGATATATCGCGTTCCTCTGTTTCGAAAGAATTTTATGAGAAAACTTTGCTATAACGTCTGTCAATATACGGAAAAGGGGATAAAGGATATACGGATTTTATCGTGGAAAAGTATAAGGTCGCGGGTCGCAGGTTTTCGTCGCGGTATAACATCACGAGTTTGAACTGTCCGACGGGCACGTAGCGAAACTTCATTGGACTTACTTAACGGTAAAACCGAACGTGACTCGTTCTTATATTCTCCATACGCAAAGTTTTAACAGCATTATTATACTGTCGCTGCCCCTCTGTTTTGTCGTGTTCTTCGTAAAACACGAATCGAAATTCGTTACATACCGAATTCGATATTTTTGCTCGAAAATGTTTGCAATAAATTTCGATTGAGAGAAAAATTAATATCGCCTCCATTTTTTTTTCTCGATGTAAATAATTCAATTTTTTTTTTTTCGTCGTAAATAATAAAATTCAGTTTTTTTTCGAAAAGTGATTCATATTTCGTCGTGAATAATGAAAATAACGAAAAATAAATAATCATAATGATAAATTTACTTCGCGAAATGCAAAACCGGTATATTGCATATACATACATATATACATATAAATTTGTAAGATTTTCATTTCGGTTTTGCCAACAGGTTGAAAAAAAAAAGAAAAAAAAAAAAACATTCGCAACTCGAGAACACGAAAAGCAAGTCGCCGCAATGGCACCATTCAAGCTGCGCTTCTCGAAAATGTCGAAATCACGAAGCAGCGGTAGCAAAGGAAGTCGCAGCAATAGCGTCGAGTGCGAGGAACCGTCGCAGCCGCAACAGTCGAATAACAGCAATATCCAAGCACTCGCCGGTTGCAATAGCCGACCGGAAACACCCGGCACCGAGTCTAACAATGCCGTCGCCATCGGCAATGAATGCGGACATTTTCCGGATTCACCACCACCGTCTTATCAGCACGTTCTCGAAGAAGTGAGTACACAAAAACATACGACGCGAAATACGTCCGGATGCGCGGAAGAAACCGACAACTTTTTTTCCCTAAATTTTTCACCTTCGATGTATAATTTTTTTTTGTTTCTTTTTCCAAAAACTCGTGATTCAGAATTCCGATATATTTTTTAAAGCGTTTTTCGTAATTTTTTAAAAGAAAATTCATTAATTCCACAATAGGACATAGTATCGTAATTATCGATGCATAATAATGTATTTTGAAAATTTTATAAAATTCGCAAATTGTTCACGTAGTCACAGAAAAAAGCGTGAATTGGGTAAAAAAAAACGTAATAAAATGATTAAATGATTTTCTTTTTTCAATTTATCATTAATGACATCTTTCTCATCTGATAAATTAAAAAAAATAAATATATAATTATATTACCTTAATAAATGTTGAACTTCGATGTATTTCGAGAATTTTCAAAAAGTTATCAAATTTTTCGGAAAATCTCGTTGTTTTCACATAAATTTTAACGTATTATTTATTTTCATCATCAATGACATCTGTTACATCAGCATTCCGTCGCGAACCTATTTTGTTGCGTCGACAGCAAACGCCATCTGTCACGCGATCGCGTTTATTTCGTCGCGGACATATATCAGTTATTGGAAACGACACGCGTCGGATTTTAGTTGTCCAATATACGTATCCGTACATCGCGTAAACGCGACGCAGTTGTCGGACGCTCAATGGTAATAATCCTTTCGATTCTACTAATACACGTCCTCGTCGACTGGACGAATCGGCGAACAGAAATGCGCGGGAGGGAGGGGGTGGGGGTCTCAACGTTAACGCACATCGACGTGCGGACCCGATGTTATGTGCCACCTATGAAATTAAACCAATTTATCACCCCGTTTACGCGAGAGGAAACGAGGCTTTGGTAGTTTGAAACATTGCGTTCGACGAATTCTCGTCGGGACGTATTCAGATACACGCGTACGCGCGGTCTGGTCCACCGCACAATTTCATCGGTACGTTAAGCGCTCGCGGCCCCCTCTGTCCCCCTCCTCCCCGCCGTGTAGCGTCGTGTACAACACGCCCGGGTAGCACATTTCGTTTCGCGGTCTAAACGTCGCGGTGGTTTGCTCTTCGCTTGCGTAGAAACTCCCCACGCGCGAGATAAAGAGGGCAGAGAGATGGGAAAACTAGTTTTCGACGATCGCGCCAGCATCCATCGCTCGCGTTATGGCACTCATTATATAGTTCGAATCGTTGACAACGCGCGCGGCTCAACGAATAATTCGTTCCGAACGCGAAAACCGCAGAAACCGAATGTCTATTGTATTATTCGTATAACAACAATTGCGAAGTACCGGTAAACATGAGGGTACCCTGTTTAAACACTGCACTACGAAACTACACGACCGAGTTTATTTTATCAACAAATACAACCGTCAATCTCGTTTTTACGACGAGCGGAAGCGCGGAAAGTTTTTTTTTTCGACGCCATTAACAACAGCGCCATTCGGATACTCGCGATTGAAATCTTTTTGTTACTAACCTTCATATTTTCAATGTTCTCGATGTTCTCGATGTTCTCGAAGCAATTATTCGATTTTGTGAATGATTACACATAACCTCGCAGTCGATCTCTTCAGCATCGCTTTATCAAATAAAACGTTTATTCATCTTTTCGGAGATCATTTTATCGCATTGGAACGAAAAATTATTATGTTTTAGACGTTTTTATTACACTGATATCGAAGTACCGAATACACCGAAGTACCGCTTTAACGATACGAAAGTCCGGGACAAAGATAATTAACGTTCTTTTCTCGACTAGAATTCACAAGAAACATCCCGGACACGTGTATACATCGCGAGGTAACTATTCGCAACACTAACTCGCGGACGCGAAGGCGCGCAGTAACATCTGTATAGGTAGAGCGTAGAGCGTCTCAACGGTCGTCCGTTGGGCCCTCAAGTACGAATCAGCTGATCAGCTCGAAGCGGCGCGAGGCCCCGTCGTACTTACCGTGGGGTGAGCGTAGTTTTCGCGTAGAGTTTTTTTCGCAAGTAAGCATTCCGTCTACAACTCAGTTATTTGCAACGTTGCTGCGTTCCGTGAAGCTTACAATAAAAATATATTACGAGGAATATTCGGAAAGATCGTACCGTGAAAAATAACTCCGTGGACCCACAGTGCCTCGGAAGATGGCGATCTACGCGACTACGCAACTTTTTCATGACATTTTTTTTTTACCAAAAATGAAAAATAAAATCGATATTTATTATGAATCATCCCACTTTTTTCCAATTTTTCCTCGTGTTAAAAAATTCTGAACATGTTATCATTAAAATATGAAAAAAAAAAAGATCGAAACAAAGCTTTATCCACGAGGAAGTGAAATAAAAATTTTCGACGACACGTCGTCGATGTCAGTCCGATTGTTACTCTCATTTTTTAAAAATACTCGAGAAAAACAAAATGGCGGTTTAATAGCATCGCGATTCTCGTCGTTTTTTCGCGTTGTTTCATAGACGCGACAAAAGCGCACGACGACGAACACGACGACCGAAGAGGAGAACGAGGACGACGAGGATGAGAATGCCGAAGCTGAGAGGAGCGATCAGCGTCAAATTAAACCTGTCGAAACACAAAGAAGTTCCGGAGGCGGTAATGGTCCCGGGGGTGGCGGAAGGACACCGGCTAAGGGACCGGAAATCCTTCACAAATCCAGCAAAGAGCTGTACAGGGCGGTTGCCAAGCAATGGGGAATAACGTGCAAAATGAGCGATCAGTGCAGGTGCTTCGACTGTCAGGTGAGTTACAGAACGCCATTGAGCTTCGGACTGATATATCGATTTTCGTTATCGGACTCGTGGAGCCGTTATTCGTTGTACACAAGCCGCGCGTCAAACACGTTTTCAGTTCGAAAAAGTGGAATTAATTTCTCATCGTTACTCTCGACGTTGTAACAACGTTCCGCGTATCCGTATACCGATAATGATAACACGTGTCGCGCGGCCAAAATCAACCGAACTCATCAGCTGAGTTAAGTATTAAACAAGCGTCGGGAATACGCCTTTGTGAATTTAGTCACCCGATCGATACAATGCGTATCGCAACTTTCCTTAAGGGAAAATCGTTGCCGTAATTTATAATGAAATACCGATGTAAACGAGCGTCGCGACGGAGAAACCTTCGCAATTATGAAAAGTAGGAACGACGCGATTAATGAAAAATACATTTTTTTTTCGGTGCAAACATGAATTTTTTTTTTTTTTTAATGAATAATGAATATTTTTTTTTCTTTTGACACCCGAAAACCTATTTTTGCGACGTAAATAATGAAAAATTATTTATTCATAGTTCGTAATTTATTTTCGATTTAAATAATGAAAAGCGCAACATTTTTATCGCAGTAAATTATCAAAAAAGTGTTTTTTTTTCGATGTTAGTGATGAAAAATACATTTTTTCTAGTTGAGTCAAAAACAAAAAAAAACGAATTTTTTTTGAAAAATTAAGTTTAAAAAAGGTTTTTGCTATGAAAGTAAACATTATTTCGCTTTTTTTTCATTTTTTTTTTGTCTCTTGCAGAGTCACTATTTCGACTGCGACTACGAGAGAGACGAACAGGGGAAGACTGACGGTGGTTTGGGTGCGGGTTCGCCGATCTACATAGCCGAAGTGTTACACGGCACTGCCTGCATCATCCTGTAACCGCGCAAATGACGCAAAAAAAAAAAAAAAAAAAAAAAACGGTACACATCACATTTGGATTATATTACGTCGAGACACGATACGGAGAAGGGGGGGAGGGGGGGTTCGGTTTTTGGATCGACAGAATTCTCCGGCGTTAATGATTTTTCGCCGGAGTCATTGTATTTTTCGTATGGAATTGAATTGCATTTGTTCGTTATGAAAATCGACGAATCTCGATGGTTCGTTGAATTCCGACGATTGATGGAAATAATGGGAACATATGACGATCACGTGGATTTTTGAGTCAACGCTTGAATAATAATGATTTATATATATATAAAAAAAAAACATGCAATATCAGAATGCAACACTCGGATACTGTATTAATCGACATTAAAAAAAATATTGTATCTTTTTACGAAAAAAAAAGAAAAAAAAAATTTGTTCGTATTAAGAGATTTTTATTGTCGATTTCGCAGTATCTATCATCGACTATCAGCGCTACGTGCCGATTTGTTGACAAATCTTTGCGAATAAAATAAATCGAAAAAAAAAAAAAAAAAAGTTTCGGTGACATTAAAAAATCAAACAAAACATTGGATGCTGAAGATTTCATAAAAAAAAAAAAAAAAAATTCCAACGTTGTGATTTTGGAAGCAAATCTTCGTATTTAAAGTCTTCGTTTTTTTTTTTTTTTGTAATTTGCTAAGTCAACCGATTAACACGTAGCGTCCTGTAGCCACGACATGGCGACCGGCTTATGGCTGTTGTATCAATTGGAATATTCTCTACGTGTGCATATTGCCCTCACAGTCGAGGAATAGAGTTTGTCACGAAAAGCGCAACTTTCGTCTTTCCGCCCAAAAATTAAAAAAAAAAAATAATAAAATTCCTTGAAACGGATAAAACAATTTTTGCCTTTCGTCGTCCGAACTTTAATCACTCGACTGTGTTATTTATAATTAAAAATATATATATATATATATAAGCATAAAGTTGTGACGCCGATTGCCAGAGAGCAGCGAGAAAGCGTCTTTGTAAATTCGTTTTTCACGGGAGAAAGAAATGGAGCGATTGTTTGGAGGATTTATAAGAAGAAGAAGAAGAAGAAGAAGAGTCGATTCGGCTTCTCAATTGTGGCTTTGGATACTTTGGATAACCGTTCAAACGGCGACAGCGTGTCGCGGGGAAGGAAATTGGAGGTAAAAAGCGCGCGAATCCGAAAAGAGCTGTTGTGACGCAACGGCGGCAGCTGAGCGTTGGTCCGATTAACTTGCCGCGCGATAAATTGTTTATAGAGATACAGAGAATGATAAATAAAAAAAAAAAAAATTTTGTGCGGAGGAAAAATATAGAGGAGAGAAATCGAAGCGCGCCTGCGATATTGGACCGCAGGCGTCGGTAACGTAAGCCGTGTGTAACGAGAGGTAGACGATTTTTTTTTTTTCAAAATAAGACAATTAAAAAAAAATAACAATATTAAAACTGTGTGTCGGTTTGTCAATAAACAGTTTCGCGTCTCTCGTTTTTTCATTCGCGAGACGACGACTATATTTCAATTAAAAAAATGATGAAACATAAATACCTTAAAGAAATAATAAAACAAAAAAAAAAAAAACAGAAATATAGATAAATGTTCAATGTCGCGCTAAATTAAAACAAAAGAAAAATAAAAAAATATATGACGCCTAAAATCCATCGTCGAGAAAAAATAAATATTAGTAAATCATTTTTCGGGGGTTCAGTGACGAATTTTTTAATCGCCAAACGAGACAAGAGGATCGAAATTTTAAAACCGAAAAAAAAAAAAAAGAAACGAGTGTCGTCGGGGAAAGGTTTTTGGAGACCGCAGAATTTCGGCGTCGAGAGTCAATTTCCGCTTTTTCTTTTCTCAACTATCGTCATTAACAAATAATTGTTCGATGTTAAAAAAAAAAATGAATTAATAAAAAAAAAGTAATAATAATAATAATAGAAAAATTTCGATGTCAATTCCGAGGGAATAGGAAAATCTTTCGACAGAGACGTCTACGTATATTCTGCTGGTCCCGTCACTTTCGCGTCTTCTCCGATTTACGGAAATTATAATGAATATAATGAACATTCGCCGACGGTTCGACCTCATGAATTGTTTTTTCATCGTTTTTTGTTTGACAAATCATTTTCCCAACGTCCCGGGTACGTGGGGGGAGTAAAAAAAAAAGCAAATAAAGCGCCGATAACCCGAGAAACAAATGAAAGTATTATATTCAACGGATAAGCGCGCGCGCGCATGCGCGCGTTACGTCAATTTCACACGCCGGTTTGCGCGAATCTCTCTACGCGTCCGAGCAGAACATTTTAGAACTTAAAAAAAAAAAAACGTTGTACTCTCGTCACAACATCGCACACGATTATTTAATCGATTTCGTATATCTAAGATATGAAACTATCGAAGAGGATAAAACATCTTTTCTGGCGATTTCGCCGAATTTTTACGAGCAGAAAATATTTCGCCGATAAATTTGAGTGAATTAACCGAATTTCGTGTTTTCGAAAATTTTTCAGATTCCGAGATTTTCTGATTTTTTCGATTTAATGTTAAATCGATTTTAACGCTTCAGCGTTAGTGACTGAAAGATATAACGATCAAAATAATTTTTTTTTTTCATTTTATTAAAATACATCGATCAAAATGAGAATTTTATTTTTATTACGATTTTGATTTTTTTTTTTACCGTAAAAACTCGATATCGGATTGTATAAAAAAAAATGTTAGAAATCAATTTTTGGTTCCAATTTATCTGCGAAAATTTTTTGCTCGTATTACGTTTCTGTACTATAGTCCAAAAGGGTTCATAAGTGACGGTCTGAAAAAAAAAAACAGAATACCAGAAATCTACGAAACATAGAAGAAAATAGTGTACCTGGCTATTGTATCATCTCTCACAAGAAAAAGAAGGAAAAATCCAAGCCGCGTTTTTTATACTTCGAAAAATGATAATAGATTGTACAGAGTTGTTTCCTGCGATTGTCGCGCTGCCACTTTGTTATTGTACCAATGAAAAAAAAAAAAAAAAAATCGTAAAGTACATATATACTATATATTCCTCGTCGTTCAGATGCCCGTAACAATTTTTTCGTATTTCTTCGAGATATCGCACGAGGAGACCTTAAATCTCATAAATCTACTCGAGAATATAAACAAAAAAAAAATTTCGAATAACTCGAAGCGAATTTAACTGACGAGCAAAATTTCCGTACAAAACGATGAGACACCCGCATAAGTTCAAACAAATCAATCTTACAGTTCCCACCGACGCGGTCTCTTGCGTCACTTCGTACGCAAAAAAAAAAAAAAAAAAAATAAAACATGTAAACAATTTCCTCATTGTAACAACTATATTTTTCGAGAGATTGCGCAATTAAATTTTCGCAATAATTGGAAGTCAGAGGCGGAGCGTTGTACGTAAAAAAAAAAAAAAAAAAAAAAAAAAAAAAAACAAATAATATTGTTGATCAAAAAGAGCGATCGGATAGCCTTCCCCCATAATACTACGCGTGAATCGATACGATGTACTGTATCCATCTCGATGTTTCATACCCAAAAAAAAAATCTTTTTTACCACGTTTTTCAAGTCCACATTTAAAAAAAACCCCATAAGTTTATCACACGAGATGAGAAATGAAAAAAAAAAAAATTTAGCAAAATTAACGCAATAATGAAAATAAAAATGAAAAAAAAAAAAAAACATCTATAAAACTTCCCGCGTGAAGGAGTTTAGCACAAAAAATAAATACGTCCGTTAAAATTTTCTCTATTATTGTTGCGTGTCTGTGCCGTGTCCGTACCTGAGGGCTATTCGTTAAGGGGATATGCGTTACACTTTTTTACAAAAATTAATGAGACATTTTTTTTTTTTTTTTTTTTGGAGTGAGAGATTATAAGATGTATAGTTTGACCAATCAGCCAGTCAACTAGGAGTTTATTCAACGAGAAATCTCTCATGCAAATCGTCCGAACTCTACGGAGGCTGGTGAACCAAAGATTTTCTCTCTCTGCCCCTTTACGATGTATCTATTTGTAAACAGATTTTTAATTTTTTTCTCTTTCCCTCGAGTGCCCGAAGCGATAACTCTGGTGAGAGTAAATTTTTGCAATATGTCGTAAAGCTGAAAAAAAAAAATCGATTGAATCGGCTAAATCGGCGCTTGCGGTTGGCGAAACAAATGATCGGTTGATTAATCGAAATAATTGTTATAATAAGGAAATAAATAGTCAATATAACTAACAGTTAGTACAATTAAGTAGATATTTCTTTCAATTAATGAAATATTTCCTTCGTCAATCGCAATTGCCGATTTAGTCGATTTATCGAACCGATTTTTTTTTTCTCGGTGTAAAAAAGAATGTATCGATACATTTTCAGAGAAAAATGAGATTCGGAGAGAATTTTGAATATTTCGCGATGCAATAAAAATCTAAAAAAAAATCGACCATACAGAATGTTAATTTTGCATTAATAATGCCGAAAAGTTCTTGACAAAATGAAAAAAAAAAAAATTGTTCACCGAATCATCCGACAAATATTTTCAATTTCGACATTTTTTTTATGGATGAAAAGTTCCGAATTTTAGAAAAATGTTTGCTAAACGACTACGAGTAACACTACGAAGTTTCCGGGTAATTAATCGAATATATTCCCCAAATAAAAAAAAATCGAAAATTCTTCAAAAATTGTTATGTATTCAAAAGAAGTAACGAATAAAATTCTCCTCAAGAAAAGAAACATCTATTGCCGGACGATTTTTCGAAAAAAATTAAAAAACTAATTTTTCAATAATTTTTCGGAATAATTATAATGCAAAATTAATTTTTTTATAACTTTCACGATCGATTCTTCCAAATTTTAATCCAATTGTGAGTTCTTCGGAGAGTTCTCCGAATGTCACTTTCAGTTGTAAATACGATAATATCTCTCCGAATATCAACGAATTCGAGAGACGGAAACCTTTAATTTTCATTTATTTTTCTAATTTTTCAAACTCGAGATGCATAAATGTGCTCCGCTCTCAATTCCGTGCGCGTATATACGTACAATATACCACTAAAGTATAGTATATACATATACATTATACAAATAGAATTATTTCGTGTTATATACGGCGTATGTAGATTATTAATTCGTCTCTCAGACGAGAGACGAAAGAGAGATATGAAAGACGAAAAAAAAAATGTATATGACGAAGAAGCAGCAAAAGAGAAACCTATCATCGTATAGCGACTGTAAACTGTGAAACTCAATGTACTGTAACGAAAACAGCACGAATAAAAACAATGGCCTAAACGAACTTCGAATCGATTGATTTACGAACGACGCGCTGCGCCGCGTATCCAATAATAAGACTCTCTACGCGAATCAATTGTAAAATACGATCGCAAACGCTAATATAATCGTTGCCGACGGTTTTGCAAGTCCCATTTGCTTGTGTAGAGTTCAGCGGAATCGCCCGTTCGTATACATAAACCGGCGTTCCAACGATAACGATCGAAATCCCAACACACCTCGGCAATCATTTGAATTGCTTGATATACTATATCTCGTCGCTACTGCGGACGTCCCCCGTTCTCTCCATCCTCTCCGACGGCCACTATACTTTTGACTTCTGACAATACGAGTCTCAGATCTCCAGAAGTCCAATAACCGTCTGCTATATTCTCCGGAGATCGGTATAGGAGTCTCCGGAGTACTTTACTCCGTGAGACTTCTCGTCGTTTAGCTCACTTCTGCGACCATTCAATTTCGTCTTTGAAGCGATATTATGTTTTTTATGAAATTTTGTCGATCGAGAAAAAAATGTACTTTTCTATAAAATATATAAAATATTCATTTTCCGGAGTAAATTTTTTCGGAAAATCGAAAAATTTTCGTATTGGGTATTTTTTTTATTTTTTGGTTAATCGCATCGTAAACTGCCCGTGCAACTAAACCGCAATTCTCATTTAATTAATTTTTTTTTATATTGAATTTATAGCATTCAATCTTTTATAATTAATATATAAAATTTTTTTTTTTTAAATCGAATTTTTATTTTCCACATTTATCGAGAATTGCCCTTCGATCTCATAGGCAGTTTCCTCGATCATCAAACAAAAAATGCAAAAAAACACTCAATATCAAAGGTGAAAGACGATTTCACGTCATCCGTACAAAAAAACATAAATAACAAATTTCATTGCCATCTATTAATAAAATCCCAATAGTTACGTTACAGTGAGAGGCGCGCGCAAAAGTTCGAATATGCGGAGAGTTAATCGTTGATAAATGCTTATGGAACAGCTCCGGGTTCCGATGACATCACACATTCGGAGCAGCGTAGTGACTTCTCATATGTATGCTTCGTTAGCTGCTGTTGGTCTCACGTGGCTGCAACGTGTGCGTAAAAACGACTTTGCGCACTTTTGCCATACCGTCTCTTTCGCTCTTACGATGTTTTTTTTTTTTTTTTTTTTTCGGTTTCTGTCGTATTACGCTGTATATACTGTTGTACGCCGTGTATACTATATATTATACGGCACAACTATTCTTCGCGATCTTTTCTCTCCCCACCGTCACAGGAGCCGCAGCAGCCACAGCGGCAACAGTTGCGTTCCTCTCTATCTTTTCGACGTCCTTCTCCTTCCCACTACTTTTACATTCCATTAGCTCTTCGGCTTCGATCGTCTCTCCTACTCGCGCGAAGCACTTTTACGAAACGCTGCCCGGTGCACAAGTGCCGCGCGAAGACCGAACGAGTCTGTAATACATTCTTTCGCTGCTCTCGTGAGTCGCCTCGCCACACATCGACTTCACTCGCCGCTTATACATACCTAAGCGAACTGCTGTTTGCGCTCAGTTAACGCGCGGTATCGCATTATGCTACGAGTCGAACGGCACGACTCGCCGACCGTCCGAAACCAACAGACCACTGTGTGTCGCAGACGTTTCCGAGTGCTTTAGACACTTTACGAAGTATCGGCAATAAATACGGATATATATGTTTGTTAGTTTGGTGTCTATTATCGAAAAAAATCGAACGATTACGGCGATGAGAAGAAGAAGATGGGAAAAACTGCCAGCAAATTGAAGTCACGGAGAAGCCAAAGTTAGTGTTTTAAATTCAAAAAAAAATTTTGAGAATTTTTTTTTTTTTTTAATTTCGATACTAAAAAAAAATAAAAAAAAAATAAGAAAAAAATAAAGTCTGTGTGTTACTTATCGGAAACAGTGAATTAGGGTGATTTTTTTTTAATATGTCGCTGCACGTGACTTAAAAAGTTGTGTTTGTGAAATATTTGAAATTCTCCGAATTTTTTTTTTTTATACGTCGTCATTAAAAAAGAAATTGGCGAAGTTAAACGTCTTTTTTTATCAGAATTTGGGAATTTTCGGGACTTTTAAATTAAAATTTTTTTTTTATTGTATTGTTGCACGTGACCCCGATGAGTTACGTATTTATGATAGACGAGTCTCTGGTTTGATAATTCAACGATGACTACGCTTGACGATGCGTACGAGAGACCCGCACAGCACGCGTATATCATTCCCCGCATCGAGTTTCATTCGTTGTTGTAAATCGCGCGACACACGGGAATTCTGATTTGCGATAAATCCTCATGTGGCCTCCGGTGTGGAATTTTGTATGGGATAAAAATTTAAATTGTCTGCACGTATTAAGCGACGAGAGAAAGAGAGAGAGAGAGAGAGAAAGAGAGCGACGAGTCTTTTACTGTCGGCGGGAATCGGGGAATGTTTCGTGAGTTTCTTGGCTTTGGGGGAAAACACGCTGTCCGCAGACACGAGAGAATACGAGACGACAAAATTTTGATTTTTTCCTCCATTTTGGAGTTCTCGAACATTTCACGATTTTATTAACATTTTTGAGACTCTCATAATAAAAATTCGGGCTAAAAAATTGTTTTGGTTGAAAAAAAATACATGTGACGAAATCAACATAAAATACGATATCGTAGATTTTTTCCCCTTTAGTTGGAAATTTTCGAACATTTCATGGTTTCGAAATTTTTTGAAAATTTTGAGACGCGAAACAAAAAAAATTTCTTTAAAAAAAAATCGTCCGACGAGATCGCCGTACCATAAGATTCCCCCAATTTTTTCCCCCGTTTCGGAGTTCTCGAAAATTTTTCGATCTTATCAAAATTTTTTGAAATTTTAAGAACAAAAATTTCTTTCGAAAAAATATATTGAGTAAAAAAAAAAAAAAAACAAGCGAAGAAGGTAAACGTGCGACGAATCGAAGGAAAAAACTTAGGGAGCGAACGCAGTGTGCGTAGTTATCTGAACAAACTTGCGGCTTATCAGCGTCGCCCAGGTATCGTTTGCATGTGTATCGCTTTGCGAGTACATGTGACCGAACGAGAGAAAGATCCACACCTGCGCTGCAAACAGACGCACACCTACGCGCGCAGACGCAAACGCTGCGTATATATACGCGGAACGTTTACCGGCGGACGTTTTTATCGGTGCGCATACGCTCACCTCGAGAGCTCACCTCGGGCGCCGATACGTGCACAGAAAATTTTTCACGACGACACACGGGGAGTTTAAATATTCTTGCAACGTTCCTCCCATTGTGTTCTTTCCCTTTAGGAATAAACTTCATGTACTTCGCGCTCTGCTTGTGGTTTTCGCAATACGCGAAGTATTGAGTACAGTAAACAAAAAATCGAATGATCGGTACCAATAATCGATATTTCAAAGAGGTTCCCAATTAATCAGCAGCAAAATGTGTTTTTTTTTTTTTTTTTCGTAAAAAAATATTATCGATCGAACGAACCGTAATTTTTTTTATAATAATTTTATTTTCAGTCTTTAAATTTTGCTATAAAAAAAAAAAAAGAAAAATGAGAGAAAAATTTTGATAAAAACAAATATATTTATATTTTAGAGACTTTCGATACGAAATAATTGGGTCGTAGAAATTCGATCGATTCTTGAGGAACGGAAATAATTCGACATGCAGCGAACGCGCGTCCGATGATATCAGTTTTCTTTTTTTTTTATTTTTTTATTTTTTTTTTCACATAATAGAACACGAAAAATGATCAATAATCGATCGATTAAGACAGTCGATAATAATTTTCTCATTTCTTCTTCGAGTTGCAAACCGAAGACTCTGACTGATTATCGTCACGCGCTTTGCGCTGCTATTGCGACACTTGCAATTATTACGAAATGGTAGTGTATTCCGCGCGATTCGTCATATCCGCAGTTTTTAGAATGAACGTCAAGGAAGCATCACAGTCACAGGTCCATCTCAGTATAATGATTTTCCGTGTATTCTCACGATTTCTCGAGAGATGTAACTTTCGAAGTCAATTTTGGGGAAAAACAGGTAAATTTTACACAAATGTATATATACCTGAAGAATATCCCTGCCGCCGTTGAAAAGACACGAAATACTGAATAAATATTCAAGAAAAAGGTCTCCGAGGGGAAAATAACAGGTAGAAAAACGAAAAAAAAAAAAAAATCAGGAAAATGTTCACGTCATCCAGTGAATTATTCTCGGTGCTCGGAGACAAATTTTATGAATCGTGTCGACATTCTCGCGTTTCTCACAACGGCATTTATCATCAACAGGTATAATCTTCGTTTCCGCTACTCCCAGTCTCCCCTTTTCCCGTAATCTCTCAATTATCCTCGATATGTGCGTCGCGTCGCGTTTTTCATCCATTTCTCGTTCCATTTTTCGAATTTTTCGAACATTCGAAAAAAAAATGAAATTATTTCTTCAAAAAATATAAACGATCGAAAGTCTCTTTGAAATGAATTTTTCGACGACAAAAATAAAAAAAAAAATAATAATAATAATAATTCGTTATTTTCGTATAATTTTTTTTCCTAAAATTATTATTATTATTGTTATTATTACAGGTATAGCATGGAGTTTTCGTTTTCCGTCGATGGGGACGCTGCAAAATTTCGGCACGAGTGGTCGTCGAAAGAAGAGGGACGGTTTGCAGGGTTTCGCGTCGAATAAGGATCTCCGAAATCAAAAGCGTCACACGATTCACCTGCAGCCGGAAGTGATTATACAGAAGGAACCGTCTCTCGTCATCACGCCGCCGTCGCCGGATGAAGTTACGAGAAGAAAACTTCTGTGAGTACATATATCCGACTACTTAGTACCATTGCGTGTATTACCGCGGACTTTAAAAAAAAAAAAAAAAAAAAACCGCCCCTTTGCCACTATCATAACGACTGCGGCAACTTGCGCGTAAAAAAAGAAAAAAAAAAAAGGATCGAAAAATAAAACAAACAAAAAGGGTAAAGATATGCGAAGCGAGAAGAAGATAAGAGAGTAAGAGAGGACCTCCTGATGCTCTCTCCTGCTTGGAAGAAGCTGTAACCGGTTTTTCTCTTCGGTTCCTCTTTGGCTTTGGAAACGCCGGTCCCGCGAACGATCGAACACCCGTATACGGCAGGACTACGAGGCGTAATCCCGCGCGATTAACTATATACTAGTCGCAGTGGCGCGCGGGCGGCCAGACAGTGAAAAAGATCGACTCACGGATATCGTGAAATCTTGTTTCGCGCCGAGTTGAGTCGAAGAGAGAAGAAGAGAAGGGGAGAGACGAGAATTCACGTTAGGAATCAGAATGAGGGATGAACAACAGTACCGCGATGCGCCGACGAGCGGCCGGCTATATCGCCTCAGGCGCTCGTCATTCTTCGTCTACCGAAGTGCAGGCGCATGCGAAGCGTAAATTGATCCTCAATCACCACCGAGGCGGGTGAGATATCATTTTTTAGTTTCACGAAGGAAGAGCAAAGCTCACGGACGCTATTAGTTGGGCGAAGGCTTATGGATCCGCGGAATATTCAAAGCTGTAACTGTCGCGGAGTTATTTGCATCGAAGGAAAAAATTTTCATCCCTGTAGCGGAAAAATATAAAAAAAAAAATTCAAAATATATTCTCGAAAAATGAATTTGTGCAAAAGAAATTTTCTTTTGAAAATAATTTTTTTTTTATAAAATTTATTTACTCATTTATTGTTTATATTTGAATTTACGAAAATCTTTTTTCCGTAAAGATGAAAGATTTTTTTTTTTTTCTAAAAAAAAAAAAAGAAAAATGAACGCATATTGATATTTTCGCTTTTGCAAATGCATCGACTAACAAAGTCGTCTTTACGAGTCAAAGATATCCGTTTCGCTGTAAGATACTCTCTGCATATCGTTCGTATAGACTGCAAAATGCAATCTTGTAACTCGAGAGCGTTGCAGCGCTGATAAACCGAAAGGTCTCTCTACTGTCGAGTGCACGTTCCGCGCTTCGTAATCTGCCCTTTTCACCGAAGAGATTGCGAAGCGCGGAGGTTTCTCTAATCTCGTCGAGACTTCTGGGAACTGTTCACCTTACGGCTATTACTCCAAACTGTTACTCTCGTTATCGTCTCCCGGAGCAATTAATATAAGTCTCACGAGAAAAACTTCCGATTCCTTCCGAAGGTCCAGAAACCCGCGGTCTGCGTTTCGCTTCTCCGCTTTGTATCGCCGTCGCGCCGTCTCTGTCGTACTTAAGGCTTAAGAAACTTTGCAAACTGCGTACACGCAATATTCAAGTTTCTGCTTACAGTGTTGAGAGTTGAAAGACTCGAGACGCTGAAGCTGACCGTCCGGCGATACGACTTTCCGCGAAGAAATTTCAACGAACGATCAATTTCATCGCAGTCTCGCGACATCGCGTTTATCTTACGCGCCGTTACGGTCGATCGACTGCACGAGAGACTCTCTCATCAAAAATTCAGCTGTGGCTTTTGCTTATCAAACGTCTAATTAATACGCCTCGACGTTTATGCCACCGGCTGCAACTTATAGTAAAAAAAAAAAAAGACGAAAAGGAGAAAAAATGAAAAGCGCGATTCGCTAAATCGATTTGCGATCGTCGTGTTGCCGTCGCGAGATGAAATTATTGGATGGAAAGCATGTGGAAATGTTTGCCTCGACGTCGTTAGAAGAGAAGACATTTCCGCGTGCGATTTAGCGATCGGTAAGCAGCGATATGAAACGAAGAGGAGGAAGAAGAACAAGAAATGTGTATAATTTATTCTCGTCTCGTTTATTTCTATCTCCATCGGCGCGAACGTCTTCATCGAATCGATTAAACTTGTATATAATAATTAATACGCCGAGAGACGAGAGCCTCTCGCGTGTTACGTCCGACAAAAGGCTCGTTGAGGATTCATGGAAAAGCCGCGTATAAGCGGAGTACCGAGGCACGCGCTTTCGTCGGCTGAAAGACTTCCGTCACATATCCGTCGGCTTGTTGGACTTTTTCGAAAAATAATTTATAGCGCCGCAACGGGATTTCTTTTTTACTATTTTTTTTTTTATTTTTTATTTCAAGAAAATTATTTAAAAATAATTTTTTTCACATTTTTCGAAGAAAAATGTTTTTTATTTTTCATTTATAGTACCGCAACGAAATTCCTTCTTTACAATTTTTTTTTACTTTTTTTATTTCCAAAGAATTATTTGAAAATAATTTTTAAATTACTTAGCGACATTTTTTTTTTTTTTTTCATTTATTGAAGAAAAATGTTTTTTATTTTTTATTTATAGTACCGCACTGGAATTTTGTTTTTATACAATTTCCAAAATTGTTTTCTTCTCCGACAGAACAGAAGCAGAAAATCGACAACTCCTATCGATTAATAATCGAATTTAGTCGGTATATCAATGTCGGTAATTTTCCAAATCGATAATTACAGTTCTCTTAAAAAATGAAAAAAAAGTTGAACGTCTCTACCCAATCGATTATAATTATATCCCGTGCGTCGATAAATCCCCAATGTTCCTTTTATGTTACCCTACCGATCAGAGATGATCAGTTCTGACCGCAAGTGGCGTAGAAACCGTTTGAAAGAATGACGAGAACAATAAGTTCCGATTGAACGTTCTACTGGTACGCAAGCGCGCGCGCGTCTTTCCACAGCCCCTCCCCGTAACATCCCCCGTCATCGCGAGCCGTAGATCAATAATTTCTCGTTGGTGGTCTCTCCGTACGCTCGGGGGTGCCTCGCGACTCCATCGACTCCCATCCCCCTCCACGGCTATCAAAAAAAAAAAAAGAGCTCCGTGCGCGAGTCGCGTCTATATATCGCGCCGTCTATACTTCGCGGTTTCTTCTCGAAAATAGCGTAATAATCGATCGATCGAATTTTCGGCAGTGATTTTTACCTCCATAAGCGAGTGGGCGGATGAAAGAGCGGCTTTTCGCGTGAGATTTCCATTCACGGATCCGCGTAGTCAAGAGGAGAGAAGAAACGAACGGAGAATCCACCCGAACGGTGAGCGGCGCGGTGGACTCGAAGGGCCACCGACCCGGGCGGCGCGAGTGGCGAGAAAACGCAGGCGTCGTAGAGAGAAACTCTCGAGCCCCCATTCGGGGGGCTGCTGTGTGTGGCCCGCGTCTAGAAAACTATCGAGTGAGTAACAGTGAACGAATGCACACATATATGTATTCGTTGCTCCCCAACGATGGACACAGTGACGTAACGATCGTTCAGTAGGCCATTGGAATACATATAAAAAATAATTCAGTGTTCCCCGCCACTCGATCCACTCGTTCGACCCGACAAAAAAAAATCAAAATTTTGTTTCCACATTCCCCATTTTGTAAAAATACTTTATAAAAAATTCGAAAAATCCTAAATTTCAATCGAAATACCAAAATCTGAAAATTTTTTATTAATTTTTTTTTTTTTCGGATTATCAAATAGAAAAAAAAAGTCTAAAGAATTATAAACTTAAATTATCGTATGTATATAATTTTTTTTATTTGCAAAATTTTGTTCTAATTGAATTATCAGAATTTCAAAATTTACCAAATTCAATTTTTTCGATTTAATTTTTCAAAAATTCACAATGTAATCGTTTTTTTTTATCGTAAATGAATTTACGCTTATACTTTCCGAAAAATTGTCTAAAAAATCATAATAACAAAAAAAAAATTAACATTTTCCCAAAAAAAAAAAAAAAAATGGTTACACCTTATATAAAACTTTGCTATACACTTTAAACCATTTATTACAGATTATAATTTTTTTTTTCGTATTTGAAAGGTCCGTCGAATGAAATATTTCCGGTATTCTTATAAGTGTGCGGTAAGAATCATTGGATCGCGACGAGTTGATTAATCGAGTCTTCGCGGTCTTCTATATATAGATATACTGTATACGTACAATATATGTATATATGGGTACAGATATCCTCGAGGCGTTTGCCGGTTTCTCGCAGACAAAAGGAATAACATTAACCGCGAGAGGATTTCTTCACGACTATTTATAAACCGCGGCAATAGGGCGGAGATGAGAAAACCCCTTCGGGTCCGAAAGCTTGTGCGACCGAGTCGAGGCCGCGGTCGAGAGAGTCTCGAAAGATCTCGTCTTTCTCTCGTTTTTCCTTCATCGCCGCGTGTATACGGCACTGGAGAGAGCCCCCGAGTCCGATAGGGCCTCACATAGTTTAGTAGGGTGCGCGCGCTCGGCGAGAGCCGTGTGTGCTCTGTCCAAACTCCCCCCGCGGTATTACACGTATATACATATATCTATATCTGTATATATATTTATAAACGCCGGGGCAGCGGTAGCGATGACAGAACGATATTAGAAAGTCGCCGATAGCAGCGACGAGCGTCAAAGAAAGGCGCGCGAGTTTAGTTAACAGTGATAAAAAAAAAACCAAAAATAAATCGTCAAAAATCGTATTAATTACGAATTTAAAGCTTTTAATCGCGAAAAAAAATTTCCGAAAGGACTTAAAAAAAAAAAAAATGATGTGTGGAAGGAGCGTCGTTCATAGAAGTATTTTCTAATCGCAGAACCGGCAACGGCGAAGCGGAGGAAGAGAACGAAGAAAAGGATTACGACGCATGCTTCCTTCGCCGGCCGGAATCTCTGTCGAGAGGCAACGAGAGAAACAACAATTCATCGATGGTGAGTGCCTTCGAGAAAATTTGATTGTTAATATCGTTTCTTATGATTGATAAGTTACTTCGGGGATTTGGAGTATTTGTATTTATTGCCGGAGAGTCTTTTGCTAACGACGGTTCGAGTTTCCGATTTTCGATACTCCAAAAATAGAGACGACATTATTCCTGACAGATTCTGCCGGCAACTCCCTTTCTTTCTCGATCGACATATATAACCCGAATTTTACTGCGATAAATCAATTTTTTTTTTTAATTATAATCTTTGCAACGATAACAGGGAATTCTTGACTTCCGAAATATTGTTTTGTGCAAAAAATAATGTTTTTGAAATAAAATTGGCAATAAAATTGTTTGCTTATTCGAAATAACGGAAATTTTGCTTTAGGTAATTTTTTTTGGAAAATACTAATGTGTGCTGCGATCGCAGAGAATTATCGATGTTTGAAATGTTGTGTTGTGCAAAAAAAGAAAATTTTTTTTTTCTCCACATTTACAATAAAATTGTTTGCTAAAGAGAGAATATTGCTTATCGTCGATTCGTAGCAACGGGCAGTGCAATAAATAATTATAAGAAAAAAAAAAAACAAAAGTAAACACGACCTGCAACTGCGGAGACCGTAAAGATTTTGCTTTTACGATCATTAAAAAGCAGCGACGGTGGTAGAGGCGCGATAACTCCAGAAGACTACTACTACGGTCGTCGCGTCTTTAACCCGCGAGGAATGAACGGCTCAAGGCTGCTCTCGTTAAGCCAATCTGTCTCGAGGCACAACTCGTTTCTACGGTCGTACGACCAACATCTTCATTGAATCTTTAACTCGCCGACGACACGCAACATGTTTTGCAAGATTCGCTTTAAAAAAAAAATAAAAAAAGTTACTAAATCGAAGAAACTACTAAAAGTCGAAGAAAAAATTCGTATACTTTGAATAGAAAAAAAAAAGAGTCGAAAAAATTTCTATCAGCCGTACTGCGCCTTCGCGTTATTTTCCCCAATCGATTAATCGCATTCCTGACGATTTTTTTTTTGTCTAACTATTTTTCAATAATCGACAGGATCAGCCGGAGGAGTCGACCCGCAAGTTATTGGAACGCGAACTCCGACTTCTGGACCCCCGAGATCTTCGATCTCACGCCTGGTATCATGGGAGTACCCTGCGGGGCGGGCGTAAAGGTGCCGAAGCCGAAGTACCGAACGAGGGTGACTTTCTCGTTCGGGACTGTGCCTCGCAACCCGGTAACTACGTTCTCACGGTTCGATGGAAGGGACAAACTTTGCACTTTGTCATCAATAGGGTAATTATCAATTCGAGGGGCGCGTTAAATTTCCTGTTAAAAATGAGATTCCGAGCGAATTTCGAATACTTCCTAATGGAATAAAAACAATTTTAAAAAATTAGCCATTTAAAAGATCCTAAGAAAATTAATTTTGCATAATAATAACACGAAAAAGTTACTAACAAATCAGTTAAAAAAATTCTTCATTATGCAGAAATTGATCCGTTAATGTTTCTCAATGCATACAATTTTTTTTTAGAATTTTATGTACATTTTCCAAATTTTTTTGTCTTTTTATGAAAAGTCACGAATTTTATATACGCGTTCGGTAAAACACTGCGTATTACATTAAAAAAATGTCCGGTCAATCAATCGCAACATATTCGCAAATATCTATCAACCAATTTTTCCACAAACTAGGATTTCGAAAAAAAAAAATTACCTAATTTATTATCAATTTTTCGAAGCTATTATTATGAAAAATTTGTATTCTTAGTATCTTCCGTGGCGTTTTTTTATTTATTTCATTCCATCGGGAAGTCATAGAAATTATCTCAAAATTTCACTTTTCTCAAGGAATCTAAAGATACACTGTCCTTAAAAATGTGCATATTTGTTGCAACAGGTAGTAATCCAACCGGATACTGTGTACGAACGGGCGCAGTACCAGTTTGAAGATGAGGCCTTCGACACGGTCGCCGACCTGATAACCTTCTATGTGGGTAGCGGCAGACCTATAAGTCAAGCGAGCGGCGCGAGAATCATAACTCCAAAGCCGCGTTCGGTGCCACTAACCTGCGTCGCGCCTTCATCATCATCATCATCCTCGAGTGGTTTGCACTGTTCGAGTCCATCGTCGTCCTCGTTGTCGGCCGGTTCGCCTCCGCGTTTACCGCGCAAACAGCAACGCAGTCATTCGCTTACGCCGCAGCAGCAACACCACAGCGGCGACTCGGATCATCATCATCCGAGTCAATATCTGACTAATCAACAGCAGCAACAGCATCAAAATTCATCGCAGCAGCAGCAGCAGCAACATCATCATCATCATCTCGTGCAGTCGAGTACATTGCCGAGGGTACCGCCGATACAAAATCAACCGCCTGCTTGTTCGCTGTCCCTCGGCAGGCAGAAGATCACAAGGGTAATATCCGATCCGGCACTGCAGCAACAACAATTACAACATCAGCATCAGCATCAATCCCCATCCCAACACAATTTGAATCATCATCAGGGTCCGGCGGCACCTCCGAAACCTCCCCGCGTACCATACATACCGTATCATCAGCAACAACAACAGCACTATCGTCATCATCATCATCATCATCATGCGCATCATCAGGTAGGGACGGGTTTTGCAGCGACCGGAACCGATCCGGAAACGATGGTTGAAGTTTTGTAGATCCGCAGACTCGATTCCTCGAGAATTCAGCTATCTGCAAAGGATAATTCATTTTTATTATCGATTTTTTAAAATGTTTGCATTAAGGAGGATCGATCGCTTGGTCTTCATTTCGCCTAAATTCGACGAAATGGAAAGGGAATTGCAAATTGCAAACACTTCTCGATAGTAAAAAAATCGGAAAAAATTCATGCATATTAAAAGCAACGAAATGATTAATTTTGCATAATAATGATTGCAAAATTTTATCAAGAAATTGATAAAAAAAAAATTGTTAAACAAATTAACGGTAATTCAACATTTTTTTTATGAAAATGGTACGTTCAATTTTCTGAACGCGTATGAATTTTTTCAGATTTTTATCTTGGGTTCGATTTTTTTCTTTTTCTACACATTTTTTTCAAATGAAAAAAAAAAATACAAACCCAAGATAAAAATCTGAAAAAATTCATAGGTATTCAGAAAAATTAACCAATCATTTTCATTTAAAAAAATTGAGTTACCGTAAATTTGTTTAACAATTTTTTTTTTATTTTCTTTAATATGCATGGATTTTTACCGATTTTTATACTATCGAGAAGTGTTACAATTTACAATTCCCTTTTAATTTCGTCGAATTTAGGCGAAATGAAGACGAAGCGGTCGATCCTCCTTGATATCCGTGAAAAAGTCGAAACACCGTGAAATTCTGGAGTTTCGTATTTTAAAAAATGGAAAGATCTTTTTTTTTCAATAAGAGTGGTAACTTTTGGAAACGTTAACTTGTAAACGATAGATAGATAGATAGCAATTTTTTGGTTCCGAAGATCATTTTCGGAAAAACCAATCAATGGGGAAAAAACGGTAAATGATGAAAATTTCTTGGAAATTAAATGTTCTAATAGTATTCCAACTTTTTATGCAGCAATTATATAAATTATTAGATTTAAAGTCCTTTCATAGCGAAATTGCAGGAAATTATTAAAAACAAAGTAACTCTACCGTTTTTAATATACTTTGCATCAATTTTTCATTATAATTCATTTAAATTCCAGTGAAACGATATCTCACCAGAATTTACCTCCTTTTTTAACGTAGACGTAGACGTAGAATCGTTTTACAGATTCGATACGAATTCGTGAGGATTTGGTGGCGCCGTTATGAAATAAGAGGCAAAATAATAGTTTTCGTACCGATTGCTTCTCGTAAAATAACGTCGCAATTTCGATTTCATCGCAGAATCCTTTCTCGTTCCTCCCTCTCGTTCTCTAACTTAATTAACAGTAATTATTTATTTTCTCTGCCTTTTCATTGCCGTATTTGTAGGCTTATCAAGCGTCAGGCAGCGACAGCGGTAACGGATCGGGCGACAGTGAGTTCGAGGCAAACAGCTCCGGCGGAAATCCATCGGTACCGATAAAAGGTGTCGTTATAAGAAGTCATTACATCCAAGCGACTGACGGTGCAAATGGTAACGGCAGCGATTACGAGCTTTCGGCCGAAGAGCAATTGGTAGTTGCCGCTCCGTGTCTCGAGATAACGACGCTTCTCGATATCGAGGGTTTCTCTACTCTTCTCTTGCCGTCCGGCGAACATCGGCCTCTCGATCCGACGGCGCTTCGCGGCGTTTCCGGAATGCTTCACGACTCGGCGCCAAGAGTTTTAGCCTCTCATCTGACGCGACTTGATCTCGAAGTCGCACTCACGCCGGGAATCGGCAACAGATCAGGTCTCAGCGGCTTGGAACTCGCGACTTTGCCACACGGACGGCAGGCGAGACTCGATCTCATTGAGAGATCCGAATGTCTTAAACTTCTCGTTGCGGTGACCGTTCTCGCAGGCGCAACTGCGATCGAACGCGCCGCCACGATAAGCAAATGGATCAAAGTCGCCGTCGACACCAAAACAGCTCTCGGCAATCTGTACGGCTTTTGCGGCGTTATGCTTGGACTTTGCTTGCCTCAGATACAAAGGCTCGCGAATACGTGGCATCTCTTGAGGCAAAAACACACCGACGAGGCTTTCAGCTTCGAGGCAAAGCTGCGGCCGACTCTGAGAGCGATGAACGAGTGCACCAATCCTCAAGCGCCGAACACGACGCTGCCGCATCTTCTACCAATCGCTCTTCTCGGCGAACGCGGTCCGGAGGATATCTTAGGTAAGTGTGCTACAGAAAGCGATAGGATTTTAAGAGGAAAAATGATTCTTAGGTTATTGAATTTTTACCATGAAAGAAAGAAATACTTTCTCCAACCCTTTAAAAAATGTAGGGTCGAAGATTTCGAAAAAAATCGCAGCCTCCCTTTTCGGGAAATTTCATTTCGAATTTTTTTTAAATTTCATTGTATTCGAATTCTGAGAATTTTTTTACCTTTACGAAAAACCTTAATTTATTTTTTATGTTTTTTTCGTCCAGGAACCGCCGCACCTTCTGGTCTCGTCGGAGCGATTCTTTCGCCGTGGGAAAATTCAGCGCCGGACTGTGGCCTCTCAATCGTTTGGTCGCATCTCGAATCGGCGCGAAAACTTGCAGAGAGTCTTCCGCTCTTTCGTCGTAACGCCGAAATCGCTCTCGAGGGATGCCGCAGCGACGAATTGCTCGCCGATGCTTTCAGAACGGAATTTCACATTAAATTCTTGTGGGGCAGTCGCGGTTCGTCTGTCGCACCGGAGGAAAGACATCTCAAATTTACACAAGTACTCGACGCCATGTACGAGAAGTGCGCGGCTAACGAAGTCGCGGCCTAAGTTTTTTTTTTTTATTAACGATACAAAAAAAAAACGGAGACTATAATCGAATTTCTACAACGCAAACCTGTGAATGAATAATTAAACGAAATTTATAAGAAAAAAAAAACAAAACTTTATAGCAGTAGGGAAGAAAAACACGTAAAAAAAGTCCCATTTACGAACCCAAAAAAAAAGGGGAAATCAATTATCAGCCCTCGAAATGTATCGTAAATGTGTTATAAGATACATAATGCAAACACGCACCCCCTGTGACAATACTACAAGAGAGCGCGCGTCCAAAGACTAGAGCGACGTATATTACTGGTAATATAAAAAAAAGAAAAAAAAAAAAAACAACCCCTCTGATGATGTCGCCCGTAATATCGTGTACTTAATTAAACTGTATATTCGACCAATATTAATATGTAATGTACATGTTGTTCATGTTTGTTCATACGTATGTATATGATGATAATTAGAAAAAAAGAGATATATAAACGAGAATTTTCCCGAATTTATTTGAACCAAAAATTAAAAAAACAAAAGACTTATCTCCTACCGAAGTTGCTGCGTCCGCTCTCGATGACTCCTCGTTTCGTACTGACGGAACTACAAAAGATTTTCCACGCGGGTGCGAAGCGCTTGACGAAAATAGAGAAAACCCCCGGCGAGTTGCACCGCCCTGTGAGATATCTAAAATATTCTTCAACCTCCAACGTGGGATCCATAGGATTGTGGTAACAAATCCAATTTTTGTTAGCGTGTTTATTTTTTCATTTTTTTCTTTTTTTTTTGTATGAATTATGTATATACATGTAGATTTGCCGATTGGAACTCGAGACGACCGCTGGCCGATTCTCTTCATTCTCATATTTTTTGTTAACCTTTTTTTTTTTTGTCGGTCGTTTCTTGCAACGCGATGAAATAGAGAAGAATAAATGACGGGGGCTGTTTTGTGATCGATGATAGAAATTGTGACTTTAGGACGCGAGCCAACGCGCAACGCATCTTATACTCCTAAGCAGATTCATCACATTGTCAATTCCTGGAAACGAAAAAAACGACGAATCGTTAATTAATCACATAAAATACCAAATTTCAATAATTTTTTTTTTTCGAGGGAAAAGTTGAGTTTTCAGTCTGCCAAGATTTTCAACAATATAATACATTCTGACTGTGAATATATTTAGCGAAACCTTCACATTTATCATCATTTAGATATTTTTTTATTTTTTAAATATTTTATATATATTTATTCCTTTTTTTTTTATTGATAAATATTGCGATAGAGGTATTTGATTGTTACGATAAACTCACCATAATGGCATTGACGATGTCGTTCTCGTTGTTTTTGAGCGCTTTGATAGCTTTCCCTCGAGAGACGTTCGCTTGGCACATTACCAACTCCACGTCCTTCTCCTCCACTCCCGTTTCGTCCACTTCCTCTTCCGATTCTTCTTGAATTGGTGCAACGACCTGTGAAATACATGAATAACGGAATTAAAAGAGAATTAATCGTTGATTAATCGAATTTTTCTTTTTTGTATTTCCTATTAAAATCACTTTTTACGATAGAAGGCTATTTTAATAGGTATTTTCCGCCTTTTTTTTGGAGTGAATGCCTAAAAAGGAGATATCTTACCGTCGTGCTTCCGCCGGCTTCGGTGGCCGGAATTACCGGTGGCTCCTTGAACTTCTCGGCAGCTGCGACCTGCGCTTGTTGACTCAAATCCTCGATCTATAAAATCAAAAATTTCTCGATTACCAATCGTATTCATGGTTTTTTTTTTTTTTTTTTTTTCAAATGAACGCAACGTCAGTCTGCCAAGATTATCAACATAGTATTTCAGTGAAATATTGAAACCATTGAGAGAATCATCATTTTGTTGTGTAACATTAATAGATTCGTTGCAAAAACAAAAAATCTCAACTGGATACGAATATTTATACACAATTCGTAATAATTACGATAAATTTTTTTTTCTTAACAACGAATTGGATTTTACAATTTTTGTTAGAATTAATTGTTTTTTTTTAAACAAAAATCGATGTAAAAGGGTTATGGAAAAAAATAAAAATTTCCTTAACAAGAAATCGGAGATCGAAATATCAACGGTATATTCACCTTTGCTTCGCCAAAAACGATGTAAGTGTCCGAAGCCGGATTTTTCAGGACGTCAGGTTTGTTGATGACGAACAAAATGTTCTTGGACTTGCGGATCGTCACCCTGTTAACGCCTTGAACCTTTCGGAGAGAAAAAAAACAGAGCAAAAATTAATACAAAAAAACTTGAAATTCGAAAAAAAAAAATGAAAAAAAAAAAATTCTTAAATGAAAAAATTTTTATTTACGAGTTTCAATCCAAGTTTGCTCATCAATTTTCTGGCCTTCTTTTCGCTGCGGCTCTGCTTAGCCTTTGACATAACGTCGATGGGAAGACCAGTGACGTTGCTGCCGGAGAATCCGACGGCACCGCCCGCACCTGGTTCCTCCAGTTCGGGGATAGAGTCATCAGAGTCAGAATCAGTACCGGATGCGGCGGCGATCTCCACCTTTGTAGGCTCAGAGCTCGCAGCTTTGTCAAGTTCAGTCAGTTCCGGCATCTTTACGAATTCTGTGATAAAAATACGATTTTTTCGTTTTTTTCCCCCATACATTCATCGAAAAACAAAAAAATAAACATCATTGCTGGTAATTTTTTAAATAATTTTTTTCGCGATATCGTCGATCACAGGAATCGGAAACTCTTCACGGAAAGCCGATCACGCGGTCGTGCCATTTTTTCTTTTCTTTTTTTTTTTTTCGATCACTCATTATCGCGGCCGCGATGGCGACCAACAAAGCGGGGGCCATCGGTGTGTTAATTGCCTTGTATTATTCTCGCAAACGTCTTATAAATCGATTCGTGAAAAACGAGAGCGTTTTAATGTGAAAAAAATGCGTTCCGTTTTTTAACGAGAGAATTCGGGCGTTGGCACGCCATGTTTGAGCGACAATTCTTGTGAGAAAATCATAACGATGATTGCGGAAAAGATAACACTCGCGGTGTCGAGGACGATTAGCAGAAACGGTTGTAGCGGTGACAATAGAGAAAAATGCACGGCACTATTGTTAAATAAATCACGAGCGATACGCGCTCGAAAGTTTTTCACTAATATTGTTGGGATATTAACGGCGATGCCACTTTTATATTCGGATTTACCTCGAACGGCGTTTCGTCGATGACCGTGCACTATTCTTACGGTAGAAACTGAGACTAGTTCACAGGCGTGCGTGTCGCCGTGTCGGATATACACCGCGCGAGAGGGGCAACGTTCATGTCGCGACTAATCGATAATCGATCTTTCGAGATTCGATTTCTTTTCAAACAACGATTTTTTTAAACAACACGACGACGGGAAATATAAAAAAACTACGTATATTTGTCAAAAATAATAATAATATATACCTTAACAATAATTACTACAGGAAAATTCTTTGCACTATTTTTCGTTTCGTTTTTTTTTTTTTTTTCTTTTTAATATTCACAAATACACTGTCCTTCTTTGTATTTGAAATGTATTTGTTAATATTTGCCAATTCGCTAATATCTGTTTTATTCAATTAGCGATGTTTTGGTGGGGGAAAAAAAAATTACGAGATTTTCACATTTTTTCGTTCAAAACTATATTTTCTATTAACAGTATTTGAAAATCAGTTGTTTCACGCGACGTGATTAAATGAAATTCTTTTCGAAGCTGTTCGTATCTAACACGCTAAGTTTACATAAACGAGAAGCTTATGAATCGAGACGAAAATCTATTGGTAAGCGATGAAAAAAAAAAATTGGATAAGGCAGTCGCTCACTAACACACATTTGTACGGTTATTCATCTTTTCGCACGAATAGTAAATTCTCCATTAAGATTCGCTACTGGAAAAAAAAAAAAACAAAAAAAAATCATTAATATTAAATAGGAATAAATAAGCGACAAAAGACATTGTCACGGTTTACATAATAGTCGAAATGAACGTTTTAAAAACAAATGACGACCCGGATTGTGCCGTTTACATTTTTTTGATCGTATGATTTTCATTTTTTTTTTTTATAAATAGGTGTACCTGCAAGCATTTGGAAAACTGTAAAAGTTTCATTTTTTTCTTCTCTCGTTCGAAGGTATATACAGTGCGTTATTGCTAACTCTCTCGCTGATTTTTTCTTTTTTTTTTATAATTCGCCGAAATCCAATCATCACACTCTAAATTCTATTTGACAAAAAATCCTCCTTCACTCATATCTATTTGTTTTGCATAATGCAATGTTTTACTGACAAGATGGACGCAGTCTTGACATAAATACAAATTTGTTTCTTTTTTTTTTTTTTTTAATCACAGTTTCAACTGGTTACTTCAACTTTAACAGCTCAAAGAATTTCACGAATTTTTAAAAAATTTTATTTTCATTTTTTTTTTTTTTCAATATTTGTAACGTATCAATATACACGAGCCCTTCGCGCATCGAATCTTATGGCAATTAATCTCTTTTCTCGTTCAACGGAAAGAAAAAAAAATCCAAATAATTCCGTTCCCAATAATCGTCGTTGATTAATGGAGGAAAATCCGTTCGTCGCTCGTTGCGATTTATAACGGAGAACAACATCAGTCTGTATCGGATTTATAGCTGAGTGTACGCAAGTAGCTTGGCCGCAGGTAAAACACGGCGTTTTTTTTCTATTTTTTTTTTTCGTTTTTTTTTTTTTTTGTAATGATGAACTCCGTCGCCGCATGAATTGGAATGGTTACGATTAACAATTATGAACAATGCGTGTCTCTGTGTTCTTCTTTTTCTCCTCTTTTTTTTCATATAAAATCCAAGCCACTGTCGGTAATGCTCTGTTTTTTTGTTTGTTTTTTTTTGTTTTTATCTTTTTAGAATGAAAATTCTTTAGCTTATTATTTTTTCGGAGATTCGTCGACATCCATGTTTTCGCTCTGCGATTCTTCTTGATTCTTCTCTTCCGACGTTATGCTGGTCTCCTCCTTGAGTTTCGTGATTTTTTCTGCATTGAAAATTCACTATATTAGTTTAATTTTTCAAGGCGTGAAAAATCTACAAGTAAAATCAACTTAACCGGAAACGAGAATCGCTTACCTTCCGCGTTCAGTGAACTCTTGTCTTCGGATTTTTGCGTCTCTGTAGTCGATGCCTTCTCCGCCTCGCTGTCCGAAGTGTCTGACGGTTTTTCCACGACTTCGATATCGGAATCTGCAATAATTGTATTATTTTTTTTTGCTTTCTGTTTTTGTGTACATTTATGACATTGACGAAGTTTTTTTTTTCTCGTACACGAGAAATTTTATTGGCCAAAAGATTTTGGATATCATTGCTCGACTCTCGACGATTTGGGACACTTGGGACATCGAAGTATCGATTTATCATGATTCGCTGAGCAATGCTCGTTAGTTGAATCGTCGCGTAGGTATACAGCAGTTCCTGACGAACCTCCGGGAGATTTTGAAAAATTCGCTTTCGTATTTCGTTCGGGACTCGACGATGTCCGTTCGGATACACAATCTTCGTAGACGTCCGACGGATCGTACGTTTTCAGGCGATACATCGTTCGTCGACGTTTCTTTGCTTCGAGCGATTTAACATCGGGAAATTTCTTCGTCAATAGAGTCGAAGATTCTGGGATCGTTTCGTCATTAACGCGTATCGGAACTTCGGTTCGAGGGGAAATGAAATTTTTCAAAGGTTCGAAGTTTCTTTTCACTGAAATATAAATAAAATGAAACGCCGATAAGAAACGTTTCTCCAAATTTGAGAAAAAAGAAAATTTCGTTTCTTTGCGGAACCGATAGACGTGGAAAACACAAATTCGAATTTCGAAATTACGCCACGAATTTTATAGTCAAACCGAGCATTTTAAGGAATGATTGGTGAGAAATTCCGGACCTAAATTTTCGTCACCAGTACTTTTTTTTTTTTTCGATACCTGAACTCGAGGATGCGGACGATGGGTCGAGTTCCGAGAGTTTCGGTGATTGTACAGTAGACGAATACGGTGAACTGAGCTGATCGTGTTCCAGTTTCGGTGCCGAAGGCTTCTGCTTTCTCGCCGGATTCCAGAAGTTGCAGTAGCAACAACGGAAACCAAAGTATTCGAATTCTTCCTTCAGCGCCATGCCGTTGTGGGAGTCGCACACTTGGCATATAAGGGCGTAACGATTCGACGGTCCGTCACCGACGAGATATTCCACCAAGCGATCCAAGTAGCTTCTCTGTTGAGGAAGTATCGGACGCGGAAGTGGCGATCCTTAAGCAAAAATGAATATTTTCCGTCAATTTTTTTTTTTTTTTTTTAAGGACAATTGTGAACGTTGGGAGAAGTTATTTGCAAAGCTAATGCTGATTAATTCGCTGGTAGAGTTTCAGCGTTCATTAATTTTTTTTGTTTTGTTTTTTTTTTTTTTTTTTTTTTTCGGATCTACGAGTACTTGAGCCGTTCAAGTCGAAATACTAACGAGGACCGATCGTCGAGGCGTTAAGCGATCGCATACCCGTCGGAAAGGGTATTTGTCGATGCGGCGTCTGCGCGGGAACAAGACCTACCGGTACCAGACCGGGATTCGCTGGCCTACCGGTTTGAACGTTCGACGAAGTGTTCGACACCGTCAAAGCGCGTCGTCGCAATTCGCTGGAACCTGGCAGAGGCGCGACGACGGCTTGCGGTGTACTCGGACGACGCGGACTCTCAGTAGCTGCGGGTTTGATGACCGGCTAAAATTTTTAAATATCGTTAATCGTATAAATCGACGGAAAGGAGTCGAATAAACATTTTTCAATCGAGTTTTGCGTGGATACGCGAGAAAAGCTACGAACCTGCGGCGATAGCTGTAATACAGAAAAAAAGGATATAAGAAAATATTAATAAAATTTAACGAATAAATTTCGTATTAATAAACGGGACATACATACCGGCGTCATTCTCAACTGATCCGGTGCAAATTTCAACAGAATTTCTTTAGCCTTCTTGTAAGTTTCCGTTTCGGTAACGTCGTCGAGTATTTTTTTTTTCTCTTTTTGCATCGTACTCAACTTATCCTGATTTCGCGATATCTTACGATTGTAGTACCACGTCACCATTCTCTTTGTTAATATTATTCTGAAACATAGATAAAGGCGAATGAAAAAATTGTGGAAAATCGAAATGAGGAAAATTTGCTTTTGTCTTCGCAATTTCTTGCGATTGCGAAACGAAAAAAAACATAAGTAACGGGTATTTTGTGCCAAAAATACACTGTAAAATGAACCGCAAAACGAATATTTACAAAAAATGAACATTTTTTTCATCCTTAACGAAAATTGAATTAATTTGTCAATCGAAATTTTATAAAAATTGAAAATTAAGGAAAAATTCGATTGGCGTTAAAATAAATTTGATTTTTCGCGCAGATTTGATGAATATTTGAATAGAAGTTTTCGAAAAATTGAATAAAAAATGAAATTTCTATTGCAAATTAAATAACCTTTTCTTTCACAAAGAAAATTCAATGCATTTTTACATAGAAATTTAGTGAAAATCGGAAATACATGTAATTTGCTTTTTTCGTCTTTTTGTTGATTCAGATAAAATTAGAAAAATATCGTTAATTATCTTACAGGAGTGGAAAGATGAGCAAAGGAGTGATGTAGAAAAATCTGTCGCGCAGCGATGCCGGGAAGAAGTAAAAGTAGAAAACCAGAGCAGCCAAAATGTAAAGAGCGACACTGTAGATAATTAGTCTGCCAACGATTTTCTTGTGTCTCTGCTCTGTCGTCTGTCCATAGCGTTGAATCTCTTTGATTTTCTGCTCGTAAAAAAAAAAAAAAAAAAACAGAAAATAGTTTTAATTATCGTTGTTAATTGTTGCAACGGAACATAACATAATTCTTACTTTTTCCTTACCGTATCAAGATCTTCCAAAACCTCGATAGTCGTTTTCTTTTTCTGAAACAAAATTGTCCAATAAATCGATCGATGAAAAAAAAAAAAAAATCGTAAAAATATCCAACGTCTACAAAGTTTTTGTTTCGTCACAACGAACTTTGATAACATCCGACGCTTTTGCATGACAATGAAGCGTTTCGAAAGCGGAACTCGTAGCACTGTATGAATAATTAATATATCGACTCGCTAATATGGGTCCGCAATGAGATTTTCGGTCTGATCAACAAAATGAGTCATCGTTTTTGGCAACGAAAAAAAAAAAATTGTGCCGTTGCACCGGCCACTCGAAAAATGGACGAACTTTTTTTTGCGTCTTGGGAAAACGTATTTTTCGGATATTTAACAAAATTCCTAAACGCTGTGTCATTGATAAGAATTTCGCGTATTAATTAGACATCCAAATCGATGGAATGACTGATGAAAATAAAAGAAAATGTTCGAAAAAACGAATAAAAAATTATTCAAATAATAATCATCGAGACATTTTTTTTTTTTTTTTATATATTTTGCGCCTTTTTGGTTGCATTGAATACGCGGGTGCCTAACCTTAAAGAAAAAAGCCTTGGGCTCAAGATCGAGCTGTCGTAAAAATAGATTGTGCAAAATTTATCGCGAAATTTCAACGGTAACGCAATTTTCGAACAATAATCCAGCTGTTAGATGGGTAATCCTCGTGTTTTTGAATACCGCTGACGCTGACAAAATTGACGAATTAACCTCGAAAAGTATTGATGATATTACCGGAAAAAGTGACGTTTGATAAGAAAGAAAAATAAGTCTTGAATCGAATGATAAGAGGTATGCGAGGTGAGTTACTTACGCGAAATCTGGACAGTAGTATTCCCATGGTGACGTTGACAATTTAAATGTTCTTCTTGTTTTGAATAAACGTTTTTTTCCGGTATTCTTGCGTGTAGAATGTTTGCTCGACGAACGATGTGTGTGTGTGTCACAAGAAAACGCGCTTTGGCGTTAAACTCGCATAAAATTTTTAAATAGACTGGGGCGTGCGCTTGCTTTCAGCCGGGTACACGGGGCCTATGTGTCACACACACTTCTCTTCACGCGCCCCTCTCTCCCGAGTTACTCGCCGATCCAAATTTAAATCCTACGCGATTTATTCAGGGCGAATATTTATAGCAAACTTTGCTGGCGTTATGTGATTTTATCGACGATAAGCTTTTATTTATTATTATTATTCATCGTTAAATCATACAGTCGATTGAACTCACAAAGCTAATAAAAACGATATAGACGATTAAAAGCGCGACTGTCCATTGAGAATATTAAATTTCAGAAGTCGATCACTTCCGAGCGGTCTTTTATTTATTTCTTTCAAATTTTTTTTTACTCGCGTCGCGGAGATCAGGTATCTGTCACGTAGTTAATACTTCAAATTTATTGCGAGTACGAGCGGAAGGTGGCATTAAAAAACACTTTTAAAAGACATCGAATGAATCATTGCCGTCATAACAACATTCGTAATATGGTTCTAAGTAATTGATTATCGGTTACCGATGATCGAAGCGCGCGCGGCAGTAACAAAAAAAATAAAACTCCTCACACGGCAACAGCGGTAAAGTGCCGTGCGGAGTCTAGAGCTCCTAGTCGATAACTGTGAGAGATGTGGTATTCCCGCGCGTTTCCAAGCGCCACCTCTTCTTTTCTCTCGGAGCGCTGTCTTCCCTGACGCGATTCGCGTAATGGGACAAAGAAAAATATTTGCGATTATCCGACAATGAACTTGTGACACGTATGGATAACGAAACAATCAGAACTTTGTGTCTTTATTTTCAGTGCGCATATTGTCTATAAATAAATATAAATCTGTAAACCTTTCGGGCAATTGGGAATTTTCGTTAATTCACGAGAAAACCCAATCGAAGTCGGTTTCCGAATAATCGGCGAACCGGAACCCCCGAACGGAGGTTGGCGCCGCTGATAAAACGTACGGATATGGATTGAGACCTTCTTCGAGAGAGATAATTTGATAATTCGGTGTTTTTGTTATAATAAATCCGGTCAATGGTCGAAAATTTCGAAACAATTTATGGAATAGTATTAATTTTTGTCGCCGTTCCTCTGCGTAACTTATGAATTAATGTTTCTACAAGAATGTCCTATAGATATACACACGTTATAATTTTTTCGATTACTCAAAATTGGATGAAAATTAAAAGGCTTATCTTATCGGATTTTGCATTCGATAAATTTCGATCGATCATTTTTTTATGTCAAGGACATTCCACATTCCATGTCCCAACGAAAAATAAATTTATATACTAAACATTCGTAAATAAAATAAATAAAATAAATAATTCGTTATTCCACTCTTCCAACTAAAATGCACCTCACGTGACTGGTAATAACGGAAATTCAATGTGATAACGAACTTGCCGGACAAAATTGATTAACCGGTCTAACTTCGGCGTACTGCGGCACGTCTGTGCAAAGATCCGGGCCTCCCACTATCGGCATCGACGCATAAGCGGGATTCGAGTCGACCAGCCTGGCGGTCATTGACACGATTTCGCGCAGTGTCCGATCGGTCAACCCTACGATTTCATTAGGATCCGACGAACCGCTACATTCATAAACTTTCGATATCATCGATATTGTTGTTTTTATCGTAACTTGATGTACATAATTCGAATTCCCGCGAATAAAAGATTAATTTCATGATTATTATTTTTAAAAATTCCACGTACGCGTTCATCAGATCTTCCGGTCATTTTTTTTTTTTTCATATTTTATTCTTATCGAAATATTGGTGTGACTGGCGTCGAATATCGCACCAGTAAGCATTTCCTTTGATTCCGCTATGTTGACCTTCTTTATCGATCTTTCGATTACTTCGGAAGAATAGCCGCGTAAATTGGCGCCATACCACCGTCGATTATATGAATTTTTATGTCATCTGTTTCACTACCGAACAGCCAGTGTGTAGAGCCATTGTAACGGAAGGATGAAACGCTTCGTGAAACTTAATTTCATTTTTTTTTTAGTCGCAGTGCTCGACACTGAGACAACGACTGTTCCACGAATAATCTCGTTGCGATTGCGCAGTTTTCGCGGCAATTATTTTGCAACTGTATCTTCGGAGATAAATTTTATTTTACGTCGCAATATTTACGACGACAATTGTAGCGGTCATCGAAATCGAACAAAAAAAATGCGATTTACGTGAAACAAGTCGGAATTTTGCATAAAAAAAGGAAAAATGAATGGGAAATTAATTTTTTTTTTACAGTAAAAGAATCGATGGCACATGGTACAGAGAGTATAAAATTGTTAGATAGCTTCAAATAGTTATTCAATAGCCAGTTAATTCGGCAAAAGTTGAATCCAAGTCGTCGCAGATGTATTTGCATTTCTCCTTTTCACGGAACAAACGATCTAAAATTGAAAAAAAAATACATTCAAATTTAAAAAATCGACCAGAATTACGCATTATTTTTACCTTCTCTGGCGTCAAGTTCTTTCTGCAGCGTCTTCATCATTTTGTCAGCCATCACAGCCCTTCTCTCGGCTTCCTTCAGCTTCGATTTTAGATCCTTCAATTGGCACTTAAATTCTTCGACGCGCTGATTCGCCTGATAAACGTAAAAAAAAAAACAAAAATTCCAATAGATTGATCGACTCTCATAATTAAGGCGATGCGAAACACACTTCCGCCGTATGCACTCGGCGCTCAGTCGGTAACAATAACTGCAATAAATGCCATTTTAAAACTATATAAACATTTGAGGGAAAATAACATTTTTTTTTTCGATATTTGTCAATTACGCGCGGGAACACATTTTTTTTCCCAAATATCTATGATTTTGCATATTTTTTACAGTTTTTGTTATCGATCGCGGTAAATCGCATCATCGTAAATAAATGTTTTTTGAGATAACGTACTTTTTCCTCGGAAACCTCCAGAGATTTGAGAATATT
Organism: Cryptus viduatorius; assembly: GCA_964006125.1. Taxonomy (NCBI): domain Eukaryota; kingdom Metazoa; phylum Arthropoda; class Insecta; order Hymenoptera; family Ichneumonidae; genus Cryptus; species Cryptus viduatorius. Next base: position 6,786,036 of record OZ023226.1, read on the forward strand.
ACCAACGATGAAGAGCTCGTCCTCGCGCTCGACGATCTTTCTACAGTGAACTTTCAAATATTATTTTTTCCTCTTCTTTAACTCATTAAAATATATAAACACTATAGAAAAAAAAAAAAAAATACGTACGCTTCACTCGATTTGACTCTATCCTCTGCAGCTTCGAGTTCGTCTTCCACAAATACTAATTTTCTCGATATCTCGTCCGACTTTGAATCAGCATCTTCGGCAATCAAACGCGCCTCCTTAAGTTGCGATGTCAACTGATCCATTCTTTCCTCATCGAGTTTTCCCCGATTTTCCAATACTTTGCAAATTCTGAAGATTGAAATGATGGGAAAAAACTCAGTCGATAACGAAAATTGTAATAAAAAAAAAGTAGAAAACTGTATTTTTTCGCGAATATCTATTTCGCGGGGAAACCCAATTAAATTTCGTTTATTATATTTTCATGATTTCGAAATGGCATTCATTACAGTTTTCGTTACCGACTGGACGGGAGGGTTTTCACATCACTCGATGTTATAGCATTCGCTCAAAAGTTTCTTTAAAAAAAATAATAAAAATAATAAAAATGCGCGCACCGTTTCGCGTCGTCCGCTGTTTCAGTAGCCTGCGCAAGTTTCGTCTGCGCGATCAATCGACGTTCTTCCGTTTTTTCCAAATTTTCCATACACTGCTGCATCGTTCTGTTGAGTATCGCCAATTCGGATTGCGCCTACCGAATGCACGAATATAATTAATGAATTACATATTAATTAAAAAAAAAGTTATTCATTTTTTTTGCGCGTATTAAATAAAATAAAATAAAATGAAGGGTTACGTAAGATATCTTTAATGAAATTTTAACAAACCATCAACAACGCGCGTTCTTTTTCCTCGAGATCGGCGTTGGATTTCTCGAGATTCGTTTTACTAACTCGCAGATCGTGTTGCATCTGCGCGAGTCGCTTTCCGAGTTCTCGTACTTCGTCCCGAAGTATTTCTTCCCGTTTATTAGCTTCTCTGGCCTGTTGGTCGCAAGTGTCGGCCTTATCCATCGCCAGATCCTTCTCGATCTTCAGGGTCTGCAGCCGTTTTTTTATCGCATTCATGACGTCTGACTGCAGATAAAAAACACTATTTTTTATTTTTTTTCATTATCGCGCAAATTTGTATCGGATTATTATCACTTAAAAAAAAAATAAAGATCGATATCGCAAAGTAAAGACGATTTTATTAATTTATTGAATAGGTGTTGAATTCAATTAATTTAATTTTAACTTTAATTGTATTTTTACGTAATTATATTATTGCAAAACTAATTTTTATTTTCATTGAATGTTATTTATTTATTTGATATTAAATTTAATGAATTTAATTTTTACTTTTATTTTATTAGTCTTAAGGGGGGAACTCGTTAATGACGAACCTTCGAATCCGATGCTCGCGAGTTACTGTACTCGTTGACCGGAGAGAACAATGCTTTATAGCCGCAGAGTAATGCAAAAAGAACGAGTGAACGAAAGCTCCTTAGTTAGAACTCAAAAGAATTCTTCGACCTCCCAAAGAGAACTCGGGGTAGTAGTCGCTGCTCTCGAACGCTTCCTGCTGATCGCAAGGGTTTTTCTCCGGCGGTTAACCCGATTTCTTTCGTAAAAATGATTATTGGCGCACAAAATAAAAAAAAAAATTGCACTCTTTTTCGAATTCGTCAACAATTACAAACCGAAAAAAATTATTATTATTATTATTATTATTGAATTAAATTAAAAAAAATCAATTCTCTTCGTAGAAATAATTTTTCGCGTGTAAAATAAAAAATAGAATTAATGTCTCTTTTTCGAAGCCCTAAGACTTCAAATATAAAAAAAAAAATAAGAATATGATATTTCTCGTGATAATCGTAAAATAAAAAACTCGACTTTTTTATTCGAAATTCAAAAACTTCGGCATCCATTAGACTCGAAAGTTCTTTTCAGTTTATTCGCCTAACAGTTTCTCGATCTCTCAATTTTCTCAACCGATTGTTATCGACGAAAAAACGCGACGCAAAATTTTCGAAAAAAAAAAATCCATTTGAAAATCAAAAAACTTAAAATTCAAAAAAAAAATAAATAAAAAAAATTAATTTTCATTCATTTTTAATTAATCTCCAAAAAAATCGATCTTTTTATTAAAAAAATCGTATTCGCTGTTTTATTTTTCCAATATCTCGATTTTTTTGCATGAAAAATGGTATTATCGATAAATAAAAACCCACAAATTTCTTCTGACTCTGGTATCGCAGTTTATTGAAAATACAATATCACGTTACAACAAACTTGTTTATTGTCTTTTTAAATATTAAAAACGTTGCGACGTTCGTTGGTTTCCCGTCTGAAACGTATGTCTCGTTTAGCTTCTGAAAAAAATAAAATAAAATCAATCGGTTCGAACCGGTCGATCGGCGACAACGAAACGGCCGAATTTCACGACCGTGAACTCGTTGAAAAAAGTTCTTGGCGTGGCTGCGGCACGAAGTTCATATATGCGATATATTACAATAGCAATCGAAAAAGCATTGCAATCGAAATTAGCAATATATAGATGCGAAGCAAGCGGAGCCGCTCGAGTTACAATAGCTTCGTAGTTCGAGCGGAGAGTTATTTTTAATACCAAAAAGGCCGGATAAAGTATTCCGCGGGAGGATAGGCGGAGGGTGCGCGGAGGCCAAGCGAAGCTAAAGAAAAGCTCTTCAAGCCGAAAATAAAGCGCTCTCGGTAGGGAGGTTTTTTTTCCGCTCCCCGTTGTTACGTAGCGAATTCAGAAGCGCAAAGTAGAAAATGATATTTATCCGTTATTCGTCCATTTTTTTTTTTTTTTCGTTGTTTTCTTCCGTTTCATCGAATTTTCCACGTTATCGACATTTTTTTTTTTCCGATATCGCGCCGGTGATATCTTAGAATCCTGACATCTCGGCGAACGTGATATCGAGATCATCGCAGATAGCTTTGTACTTTTCCTTCTCTTCTCGAAGTTCGTCTGAAACACGAGATTTTAGGGGATTTTAGGGGGTGAATTGATTTTTTTAAGGGTTTTTTTTTTTTTTTCTTGGAGGTTTTTTGAGATCCGATAGTTTACCTTCCTTCGCGTCGACCTCTCTTATCAACGCTTTGACTGTCTTCTCGGCGCCGATTGCGCGTTTCTCAACTTGTTTCAGTGTCAACTTTAGCTCTTTGAGTTGTACCTTGAAGTCCGCTACTCGTTGATTGGCCTGCGAGACGATAAACGAGGCTGAGGATTCTTTTTTTTTTGATTAGATAATCTCAAGGCGATTGCGTCGAAGGGATGAGCTTATTTTACCTTCTCCTCGGATACTTCGAGAGATTTCACAATGTTCTGGACGATGAAGAGCTCGTCCTCCCTTTCGACTATTTTTCTGGATTAACAAATAGAAAAATTCATTATTCACTAATTTTTTTCGTTTTTTTTTTCTTTCCTTATTATTATTAAATTAATTTATTATTATTTAAAGAAAAAATTTGTGAATTACAAAATACGAAAATTCATTATTAGATCATTTTTTTTTTATTTTTACGCGAAAATTTATAATTCCCGAGGAAAAGGGTTAAAAAAACAGAATTTTTTTTTTGTACTGACGCTTCGCTCGTCTTCACTCGATCCTCAGCCGCTTCGAGTTCCTCCTCTACGAATTGTAATTTCTTCGATATATCGTCAGACTTGGTATCGGCGTCCTCGGCGATAAGTCGCGCGTCTTTTAACTCTGACGTTAGCTTCTTCACGCGCTCGACGTCTAACCGACTTCGTTCTTCTAGTACTTTGCACATTCTGGCGAAAAATTACGAAAAATTAAGACGAAAATCTTGAGGCGCGAAAAGTTTTGAGGGTTTTTCGCTCATATTGCATTTTGGGCTATAGCTCGAAAAATTTAATGTCTTTTGGATTTTTTGGATTTTTTTTTTTTGGAATTTACCTGCGTGCGTCGTCGTTGAGTTCCGATGCCCTCGCGAGTTTAAGTTGAGCCGATATACGAAGTTCTTCCTTCTTCGAGAGACTCGCCTCGATCTCCTGTACTCTCTTCGTCATCACCGTTCTATCTTGTTCGGCCTGTAAAAATTTGAAAAATTATCGAATAAGGTATATTATAGAGACAATACAGACGTAATTATCCGCAGTAATTGAAAGCCGAACCATCTTTATGATAATTGAAAAATCGGATAATTGAAAATCGATATTTCGCGGAGGAAAAAACGATAAACTTTGTTTAGTGCTTCAAAAATCGGGGAATTTTTTTTTTTTTTTTTTTTCATTATAGGAGGAAGCGAAATAATTTTTATACTGAATGTTTCATATTTTGAGATAAAAAAAAATGAATGAAAAGTATTAGAAAACTATAAATATATGGCTGTCAATAGAATGACATGTTTTTTTTTTGTTTTGGCGGTCGATACTCCCGTAAAAATGATGAATCTAAAATGAAAATACATTTTTTTTTAACGCGATAAAATTCTCAGTAAACGTGATTTTCAGTACAAAAAAATTCAATTTCAATGGTTTTTGAAAAAACAACAATTTTTGACTCGATCTTTTTTTTATGTTTCGTAAATCAAAATATCAGAGTTTATTAATTTTCGATAAACGTGCGATAGTTGGCAATTTTTTATTTTTTTTTACATTCCGCTATTCGACATTTTACTGCAATAAGAATTACTCTTTTGTTTGGTTGGCAAAGAAAAAAATAGGAAGAAAGTTCGTACCTTTGTCCACGATTTTTCGCACTGTTCGAGATCGGTAGTCGATTGTTCGAGATTCGCCTTGCTAATTTCGTAATCGCGTTCTAGCTGCGCGAGTTTCTTCTCGAGATCGCGCACCTCGTCGTAAATCAAATCGGCGCGCATATTTTCCTGTCTCGCTTTTGTTTCGTTAACTTCGACCTTTTCATTGGCGCCGTCCATCTCCATCTTTAACGCCGCAATTTTCTTCTTTATCGCCTCCATGGTGAAGCACGGTATTCGTACCCTTCTGTGCCGTGAAAACCGGAGGACGACTCTTCTGGATCTCTACCCGAGCCTACGAAGGTAACAAAACAATTTAACAAAAAGAAGAAATAAACTTTTTTTTTCGAATGTAATAATTTCATGCGATTTCAGTAGGCGAACCACCTGTTTCGCGAACATTCTCTTCACTATCTTCTCCTTTATAAATTCATCGGGGGAAGAAATGAGCGAAAATTGTTAATAAAAGGGGGAAGGATACTTTTTTTTCTTTCGATACCTCGAAGACTTTCTTTGATGAAAATTTCGAGAAAAAAAAAAAAATTCCGTTTTTGGAGTTCGAGAATTTCGGGACGATTTTATTTCACCATTGGCGAACGATTTCGATTATTATCGTGACGCGGCGCGAAAAGGTATCACGAAATTATAACGACGTATCATCAAAGACAGGGGGTGCGGGAGAATCTCCTTTACAAACTCACCGGAGGAAGAAATGACCGAAAATTACCAATAAAGAGAAGAAAACTACTTTTTTCTTTCGATATCTCGAAGACTTTCTTTGACGAGAACTTCGAGAAACAAAAAAAAAATCCGTTATTGAAGTTCGAGAATTTCGGGACGATTTTATTTCACCATTGGAGAACGATTTCGATTATTATCGTGACGCGGCGCGGAAAGGTATCACAAAATTATATCGACGTATCATCAAAAACAGGGGGTGCGGGAGAATTTCCTTTACAAACTCACCGAAGGAAGAAATGACCGAAAATGATCAATAAAGAGAAGAAAAATACTTTTTTCTTTCGATATCTCGAAGACTTTCTTTGACGAGAACTTCGAGAAACATAAAAAAAAATTCCGTTTTTGGAGTTCGAGAATTTCGGGACGATTTTATTTCACCATTGGAGAACGATTTCGATTATTATCGTGACGCCGCGCGGAAAGGTATCACAAAATTATAACGACGTATCGTCAAAGACAGGGGGTGGGGGAGAATCTCGCACTCACTTTCGCCGAAGACTTGTGATATCCTCTCGAAGGGAGAATGCACAACCGGATGCCTTCGGAAGCTCAGCCAAAATAAAAGTAATCGATGGTCGCAGGCCTCCTCGAAAGCTTTCAATCCCCAATCCCAATTCTATAATTGCTTTGGCGAGGCTTTGGCTATCGTCCCGATTTTCTGCTTGGCTCTTTACTGGTCAACCCCCGTCACTGCACTGACTGACTGGCCGAAATGCGATCTCCACCTCCCCATGCTATTTTCGGATGAAAAAGAAACGCTCGTTCCTGTTTTGTAGCGACGTAACTATAACTGTAAACAGCACCGCTAATCACTCATCGATTAATTATCGTTCGATTGCGCGGTCGAGATAACTCTCGGAGGTTCCAACGATAAGGAAAAGAAAAAAAAAACAAAAATGTCCCCAGGATCACGTAGCAAAGAAATTCAATTGGAAACACGTAGTCTCCCCTTTCAAAGACGTAAAACCACCTAAACCCGATTTCGCAGAAAATCGGTTAAGCAAATTTTTTTTTTTTTTTTTCGAGAATTACAATTCTTCAAATATCTTCCGATGTAATAGAATTTTTTTAGATTTTCGCGTAGGGGAAGAAAAAAGTATAGTCCCGCAAACATCGTAATGATTCGGGTGAATCATCGCGCTCCCCTTTCAAAGAGGTAAAACCACTTAAACCCGATTTCGCAGAAAATCGGTTGAGCAAATTTTTTTTTTTTTTTTTTTCGAGAATTAAAATTCTTCAAATATCTTCCGATGTAATAGAATTTTTTTAGATTTTCGCATTAGGGGAAGAAAAAAAGTATAGTCCCGCAAACATCGTAATGATTCTGGTGAATCGTCGCGCTGATGTGAAAACACGTAAATCCGATTTTCAAGAAAAATATTTCTATATTTTTTTTTGTGATCGGTAGAAAAATTCTTTAAATATTTTTCCATGTAATAGATTTTTTTTGGATTTTTGCGTCAGGGGATGAAAAAATTATAGTATGGCGAACATCGCCGTAACTTTGCCGATTCCGACCTCTCGACGATCATAATGCGGCGTTCGAATGATCGATGGTTTAGCGCTTTAAAAACACTCGCCGTCTGCTGCCGCACCCTTTATTTATCATAATAAGACAGTATTATAAATGTCGTACTTAATCAGCTAAAAAGATCGCCACTAACGATTCCGCAAATTGCATTATTTATGCGGAAATCAATGTCGGGTATCGCAAGTTATAATTTAATCGAGAAATGTGTCTTTTTTTTAACGCCGCTTCGTGATATATCTACAAAAGCTATTATAATCGAATATATCTAATATCTATGATCGCACTTTACTTTGATACATTTTTAATGTACCCAACTAGGCGTTTAGGATCATTTATTTAACACTCATGAAAAAATTATGTAAAAAAAAAAAAAAAATCTCGTAACAAAAATCCTCGATCGTGTGAATCCCCGAGGATATTCGAGACAAAAGAGCCTCAAGAGAGTAAATTACAAAGATACGGTCGATCTACAAACGGTAAATCACCCAAAAGCCGCGATCCGCTATAAAAGTTTTTTTTTTCTAAATTATGTACCCACATTTATCGATTTAATGTTATTTTTTTTACTTTAGTTGTTGTTTTTTTTTTGGTTTATAAAGCCCGACGACTTAGCCAATGATTTACGTGTATGAGATCATACGAATATTTAGGATTAATAAGTCTCAAAGTGTACATCAGATGTACTATTTTAGATACGTAAGAATCACCCGAAGTGCAGCAATAATCTCCGCACTGTTTTTCGTTCTTTTTTTTTTTTTTTCTTTCGAGAATTTGTCGCGAAATGTTAACACGACGATATTATGCTCGATTTTTAAGCGTAGCGGAGCTCTATCGTGATATAATGGCACATAGTGAATGCGATAACAACAGTGATTGAAAATTACGAAATACACATCGCGCGACAGTCGGGCGTACCACAGTGAAAGCTTTTGAAGGCAACGATTTTTGCGCCTCTACGAACTTCAACGCTCTTGTGTTGCTTCATTTTCTCTATTATTCGTTTCTTTGATTTCACTTTTTAATTATCTTAAGAAAGGCGTATCGTTAAAGTTTCAGCTGAATGTGAGATTCAGAGAGTATTTCGAATATATTTCGAAAAAAAAAAAAAAAAACGAAAAAAAATCGAAGAGCAAAAAAAAAAGTAACCATATAGTCCATAGACCATAATGTCCTGAGAAAAAAAAATTCTCAGTAAAAATGCCAAAAAATTATCACAAAAGTTGTAAAAAAAAAAAAAAAAATTCGAAAATTCGAAAAGTAAAAGTAATTATTAAAAATAAGTTTTGCATCGTTGAAATTTTTTTTTCGAATTTTTATCCCATCGGTAACTATTCGAAACTCTCTCTGAATCTTACTTTTGGCTGAGAATGCAACACCCCCTCAATCGTGCAATTTTCATACCGAATTTTCGTTATTTTCTGTTTTTTTTTTTTTTTTTTTTCGAAAAAATTGATATACGAAAAAAAAGGAAAAATAAAGAAAATTGTTCTCGCATTCATCGAGATTATTTTCCTATTTTACGATTGGACAATGTGTGTGGCAAGGTTCAGCGTGGTCCATGATATCTCGTATATCACCGATCGCCTTATTTCTCTCTCTGCGTATTATGTAGAATATAATAATAAAAAGACGTTACAAGATATATATATATAGCGCGAAAAGCCGGGATAACAGCTTCTTTACAATAAGTATACATTTAACCAATGTTCGAGTACAAAAATTCGGTGAAATAACGAGAGAGAAAAAAAAACTAAGAATTCAGAAAAAAAAAATTTGTTTGCGTTATCGAGTTATTAATATTAAAAACGACAAGGCAAACGCGCGAACCTACAACCGTAGGCAGTGATATTGCATGAGCGGAAGCAACTTCAGCAGCAGTCCCATCAAAAACAGTCTGTTTGCGAATTAAAAAAAAAAAAGAACCTTCAAATAAAAATACAATTCCGGATTGGCTTTGCAAAACGAATGTTAATTGATACAACGATGTGAAAAAATTGGTCGATCACCACGTCACCGATTGTTACCAAAGCGTCGGTCCAGCAAAAGGGATTAATACAAGTCGATCTCTATATTCATCCCTTTTAGTCTGATAAATCGTCGATTTTTTGTTGTTTTTGTTTTCTTTTTTTTTTTAGCGGTTCCGTGACCCTGTTTTCGTTTCCTAGTGGCATAACGTCGAAAGACATACCGATGCGCGTCTCGAAAATTCCATATTTGACGAATTTTCAATGCCATTTCATTGATCGTCGGCCGTTTTGTTGTTTAGAATGAGCGCAGCATGGAGGAGAAAACAACATTAGAATGTATTAATCCATCTGCGATGCAGACAACATCGTCATCTTGAGAGATTAGATCCCGTTTCGGAATCGATTGCCATCGACAGAATGTAAGCGGCTGTGTTTGATAGCAACAAGTGGACGGCGTCGTCGCGTCCGAGCGCTCGGAGCTGACGAACGAGTGATCCTACGGTGCACCCGGTTCCGGCGCATCCGAGAAGTCTGAACAAAATATTAATTTCATCATTAGGATAGTGATATCCGAAGGGAAAAAAAATGTTAGGGGAACATCAGTGTGAATAGACGAAAATTCTATGTATGTGGAAAAAATGTTTACGAAGAATTTTCACGTAATCGGAGCGATTCAAGTTTTGCATTACTTGAAATGCGTTTCGGAAGATCGTAACCCTTTTTGAGGGCATTGCATTTTGTTTTAACTCTTTTTTTTTTTTTAAGTCGTAAAAACGCTTTGCATCGAGAAGCAAAGCTAAAGATGGATTTGCATAAAAAAAAATCGGTTTGAATGTATCTAATCTCGTAATCACCTCAAAGTTGGGCTATCAATAGCGCTGTCCAGCTGAGCAACGCGATCTCCTAATCCCAATCTCACAGCCAATAAACACCAATCTTTGCCATGCGGATCCGGAGGATCGAGCATTTGCGCCAATCGTCTCTGTACTGCGGGTTTTATGTATTTAACCGGTTGTCTCGGTCCCGGTATGCAATTGTCCATCAGCGTCATGCCGCATCCAACGATATCCCAGACGCTCTCTTGGCGTCCGTTGAACGGATTCTTGAAGCGCGCCTCGTCGAACGATTTTTCCATGAGAGCGGAGAGTATCGGCGCCGGTTCCCAGGAGTGGACGACCTCGTCATAGTCGCGTAGTTGACTGGGACTAAGCCAATGCCTCTCGAGTAACAATGCCGGCGCGACGATCTCGACGGTTGCGTCAACGGCGTCGAGAATAACGCCGAGAAGGGCGAAACACTGCGCACCGGAGCCTCGAGGTCCTCGAACTTTTATCTCAACGTAACCCTGATCTTCCTCCTCGAAGGTAACTATACTTTCGCAGGGTCCGATACACAACTTCGAACCGCGCCACCATTGATACAAATCCGACTCCCGTGGATCCCAAGTTTGCGTAACTTTCCGCAGTTGAGTCTGAAAAAAACAGAAAAAAAACGAATAACTTTTTCACATATCCTAAGGATCTTTGATTAAGGTAATGCGAAACATTGTCCCTTTCACCTTCGACGCGCTCAGTCGATAACGAAAACTGTAATGCTGTTTTTTCGCGGAGTACGTAAACTTTAGTGTTTAATGAATAATAGAATGGCACTGCGATTATCAATTTCGCAGTGGCATCGGATTTTTTTAAATGAAAATAGAAAATTACAGTTTTTATTACCGACATTTCAGATATCCTTGAAAAGTACGTTTGCTCCGAGAAAAGGGAGAAAAATACCTGTAAATGTGGAAATATAGGTGTTAAGTGATACATGGGATCTTCGCCCGGAAGAAGGCGCAGTCCGGCGTGCGGAAGTGCGGCGGGACAAGGTTTCCAAGGATCCCATAGTCCTCGAAGCCGTTCAACGAGATTGAGACACGGTATCTCGTATTCCACCTCGTCGTCGTCGACTTCGCACTGAACGATAGAAAAAATCGTAAAATCAGTATATTTCAAAGGTACGAAAAATTATTTTTGATACCTCAGGAAAACGCTATACTTACGGGAATACAAAAGTTTGTTGCCTGCAGTACTTGGAGCGCCTGATTAGCTGGACACGGACTTCTCGCTTGAAAATCTTCCATAGTGTAGACACCGGTTGTGCGGCAACCGAGGCGACCGCGTTGCTCCGGACTCAGTTGCCATCCGATGACGTCGCGCCAAAGCCACTCGGGATTCAAAACCACTAAGTCTCCTTGTAAGATAACGCATTCACCCAAAGCCTGTGGATAAAAAAAAGTATCGCGAGACGACCCACAAAAAGAATATCAGTTTTGTGGCAAAATTTTAAGGTACAAACCGCAAAACGCCTTGTCACGAAACTACCCTTGTCTTCGGGGTAATTCCGAGGCGATTTTACGCGGTCACTTAACCCTCTAAGAATTCCCTCGACAGAGGAATCGTTTTCTCATCGCAAACAATTCAATAAAAGAAAAAATAATTCAATAAAAAGTTTGCCACCCCTTTGGATGATATACCTGTAGCTGAAGTCCAAGATGACGGCAGTGTTCCAACGAAACGAGAGAATTGATTTTTCGGACCTCAACGAGAAACTCATCGAGCGAAAGAAGAACCGGTGGATCCTCGAGATTTTGTACGTGAGCTCTCCAAGCTTCGGCAAGCCCTGTCCACGCGAGTGCACCCTGAAATATGATATGAATATGTCTTCAGCATCAAATTTATTCCATTAAAGCATTCGAGACAAATAGAAACATAAAAAACAGCGCTCTTAGCTTTGCGATAATGAAAAGAAAGAAAAAAAAGAAGAATATATATTTATATATATAAATAAGAAAATAAAAACAATAATGCGTGTCAGGATATAGCGGGACACTGTACAAAGCATTTTGACGAATAAATTGTTAATGAAGTGATTAATGGATCGACCTGTTTTTCATGATTTGCCAGGGGCGCGTACATGGTCACTGATGCATGCGGCGTGTCACGGCGAAGATAAGTTTCTGCAGATTCCGCTCCATCCTATATGTCACATGCGTTGCATGCATTAAATCTACGGTCAGTTATTATATTCGACAGCGGCAAACCGGATATTCGACTGTTGAAAAGACGAATTCGCGATCAATGGCCAAAGAGAGAGATTTGTACAATGAGATATACGGATCATGACTTGTAATATGTAAAACTGGAGCATCCCGAGAACGTTTCATGCCCTTAATGTTAGTATTTTGTTGTTGTTGTTGTTGTCTTCTTTTTTTTTTTTTTTTTTAGTAACGAACAAATGATTTTTGTATGAATACAAAAGACGAATTAGTAAAGAAGGTAACGAGAAGGGCAAATACGGATTTGTTACTTTTGATCGATATATCAACGTGCAACGGACTTTTACCTCGAGAAATTCCATTCTCGCATTCGTCAGATAAGATCGCAGCAATTTCAATCCGGGACTCGATGGATTAGTGGCATCGAGAGCCACCATCTGAGGATCATCTCCAAGGATCGACGCGAATTCACGAAGAAACGGCAAAAGCGGTGCCAAAAGATTCGTCCCGTTTGTATTCGTCGCCTGCGACTCCGGGGCGTATGTTCCCACGAGGATTACTTTGATCTCTGCACATTTACCGGCGAATCCTATTTTATGAAAGAAAAAATTTCAACATTTTTAATGTTCACACTTTTCTGTTTTTTTGTAAAAAAAAAATACTCACCTATATTTGTCGGGGGAATCCGATCGAGAATAAATCGCAGCCAAAATCTTACTTGTTGCAGTTGGACGGTAATTGGCTCGCGAAGGCTTACGGTAATGAGATGCACAGCGGGTAAATGAAACATGAGAACGTGATGATACGAGGGAAGAAAATCCTCGCGTCCGCATAATTCCCAAAAAATGCAATCGCCACCTGTAGCAAAAGATGGAAATAGGACGATGAAAAATCATATGGAAATCGTGGTGAAGCAAAAATATCGTTTCTTTCCCGACTATGCTAAAATTACCATATTCCGCGCATGCAATGCGGGTGAAAAATTGGTAATTTTTTTACCAGAGGGGAAAACAATAAATTTGCGGGTAAAAAAGTAATATTGCGGCAAAAAAGTAAAATTGCGGGCAAAAAAGTAAAATTGCGAGTGACAAAGTAAATTTACGGGAATAAAAATTAATTTTGCGAGCAAAAAAGTGATTTTCGCGGGAAGAAGACCTCCGATCGGGAAAAATTATAAACAAATCGCGATTTTCTACTAACGTTGCAGGCATAAAAATATGATGAATTTTAGCAAAGTCGGAAAAAAATAGTAAATGCCACTCGGAAGGAAGTGCCTTTTCACCTCGTGTAAATTTTTTCAAACTTAACAGGCGGTGAAAAGACGCACTTTCCTCCCTTGCAGCATAATATACTATTTCACTCACCGACATTCCCTTTGCTCCATTCTACGCCGACCGTTCCTTCGTACTCGTTATCGCTGTACTCGAAACTCAATGAACCGTGTTTACTCGTCACGTCGAGTTCGATACTCGGTTCTCTCTGCAATAATTGGATCAAACAGATTAGTGTCGAATTTATTTCAATTTTTTCGATATACGAAAGAAGGTGATTCGGTGACGATATTAATTCGTCGGAAAGCGTCGTTTCTAAGGACTTCCTGAAATTTTTACACCCGTTTTTTTACCCTTTTGTCAGCACATCGGTAATTTAAAGACACAATCGACATTAAGACTTTAAAATGTCATCAACGCGTTTTATTTTCGATTAATAAATATATTTTATATTCGACTGAACGAACTATTCGATTGCATGCACTGCACACCTAAAAAAGTATCCGTAATAAAAAAGACAAAAACGGATTTCAAAGGATCGAAATATTTTGAGAACCGAAATGTGTGCTGACGAAGAATTGCGGATTCGTTAGAGAAAATCATTTTCTTTGTTTTTTTTTTTTGGTAACTGATTACGTCGTCATATCCACCGATCGTTTTACCTTCGTATTGTAATTCTGACTTCTCGATCTTCTGAAGAATCCAAAGCTGAATATACCGGATTTCAGCGAATTAACCAAAGAAGTTTTGCCGGAGGCGCAGTGACCGAGTAGCCGCACGTGAAGACGATCGATCGGTTTATGCGTCGGTTGCAATTGTCTTATATAATTTTCCCGCTGATTAACGTTTCTAAGTTTATCCAATAGATTCGCGATGTCTAGATGACCGTATTTAATAGCGGTAACGTCGGCGCGTATTCCACGATTCGTTTTATCGACGTCGCACCCCGAGAGACACAGCAGTCTGACAATATTAATGTGTCCGTGTCTCGCGGCGACGTGCAACGGCGTGAGTCCTTTTTCGTTCGCCGAATCCAATTCAACGCCGTTGTCGATCAGCAGACTGGTCATTCCCTCGTCTCCTGCCATACATGCGATGTGCAGAAGTGTGTCTTCTTTCTGTAAAGGCAAATCGGTAACTTCTCATTAACGGAAAGTAAGTAAATCATCGCGAAGCGCAACGAGAGAACAACGAAGAGGAACATCGAGGAAAACTTAAATTTTTCACTCATACCGCATCTCTAACGTTGAGCGGTGCTCCTTGTATCAATAATTGTGAAACCGCTTGGATACAGCCACGTTTAACGGCGCTTATCATAGCTCCGCTCAAATCCCGAGGCGATTCCGAGTCCTGGATGACGAATAAGAGACAAACAAAAAGCACAGAAAATATTCATTCAGTGAATCTTCGTCCGAATTTCCCATCTATGTAACTTGTGTCCTTAGTGAAAGTTGCTGAGGATTTCGTTCGATAAGATACGAAAAAAAAAGAAAGAAACAATAAACATAACGTCCCGTAATCGTTAACTTATTAATGTATATTGTACGAAAAGAAAGAAAAAAAAATATATGAATAATTCGTAAGTATGTTATATACGAAGTAAACTGTACAAATATTATGCATTAACGTCGTGTGGGTGTCAAGAATGTGGTTTGGAGAATGTATAAGTTTGATATGTTGGAGAAAATAATACAGAATGTTTCGTAGGCGGGGAGGGCGATGGAATTTTCGTATACTAAATTATGTGAAGTTGCGGAATGCCGGAACACACCGTGAGAATCCATGGATGCTTAAGGCACGACTCGGCGCTCCCTCGTTCCCTGGAAACAGAACGATCGATCTTTTTTATCGAAGCTTTTCGGTCGTTTATCGATTTCGCGCTGTTTACTCGAACGGAAGTAGCGACGCATGCAATTTCATTACAAAAATTTGTTTTTGCTGCTCTTACTTCGGATCTTTGATCAACAAAGAGCGTATGAAGTCCTTGGCAATTTCCGTAACCGTACCGAAATATTCGTCGTCGAATTGATACTGACAAGCCGCGACGTTCGCGTAAGTCTCCTGTTTGTCGTCGCCGAGAAACGGCGATGCGCCGCTTAACAATATATACGTTAACACACCGACCGCCCATAGATCGGTTCCTAAACTCAGCGGCTCGTAGTTTACGATTTCCGGGGCGACGAATTCTGGAGTACCGAACAATGCTCGATGCTCCGAACCGGGAACCAGTCGATGGGACAATCCGAGATCTGAATGAAATTCATTTAAAATTCATTTTAATAACATTGTGTCGATACATATGTTTCGACTCCGAGAAAATAAATTAATTAAAAAATTTCGCGCATTTTCAAGGTTTTCGAAACCGAAATTCTTGGATATATTGAGAATAAACTAAAAAGGTAATCTTTTGATGGTCATAAATACGCTGAATTACAAATTTCGCTATCAATTCGAAATTAAATGTTACAAAGAAGGAAAAGTTACTTTACTTCAAAGCGATGTGGAAAGTGAGGTTTTTCGCGCGTTTTGCATGCGGAAAACTTCATGAAAAATCATTTATGACCGAAATAACGAATTAAGAAAGAATTATAAAGATCGAAATATCAAGAATACCTATAAGTTTAATGCTTGGCATAGGCGGCGGCGTCGAGAGAAGTATATTCTCGGGTTTTATGTCCAAATGCGCTACTTGATGAGAGTGCAAGTGACTTAGGGCCATCAAAACTTGTCTGACCTAAAAAAAAAAAAGAAACCATAAAAAACAATTCCCATCGCAGTATTAATTTTCCCTCATCGCGTCGGTGATCCGAAATGATAGACGAAATAAAAAATTGAAAAATTTGCTTAGAAATTTTTGTTTTAATTAATGAATATTAAAAACGATCGATTTCACAAATTTTTCAACAATATACTAAACAAAAAATATTTCTGATCGAATTTTTTATCTTTGCTTTTTTCAATTTTTATTAATAAATATTAAAAATATTTTATTTTAACCATTTTTCGATAATCAACTGAACTGAATACCATAAAAAACATTTTAAATAAGAAAAAAAACATTTCGAACCTCCGATTTGCAAATTGAAAACAAATATTTGATTATTTTATCGTTTCTTAACAGCAATTTATTGCGTACGCACCACATGAGCGGCTTCCACTTCGCTGGACGGTGTCCAATGAAACAATTCACCGCCGGAAATCAATTCCAGCAGCAGTACCACAGTTTTACCCGTATCTATAACTTTGTGTAGCGAAACAATATTTGGATGCCTCAGACGAGCCAAAAGTCCGGCTTCCCTTGCTGCAAATACATAGAAATATTTAGTATCGATGTCCAATAGCGTCGATCGCCATTGTCCCATAGAATTCTTACCAATGTCCGCTGCAGCAACACCTCTCGCTACTCGTCTCTTTCTCATTATTTTTGCCGCATAAACGGATCCTGATTTGACTTCGACGCATTTTCGTACAACAGCAAATTGACCCCTAAAAAAAAAAAAACAAAAAGATCGAAAATCGATCGAAAAAAAAAAAAAAATGGAAAAATACTATTTACTCACTTGCCAATCTCCTCTTGTAGATCATAATTTTTTTCAATCGGCTCATGGTCAACCTCCATCAACGTGTCCCATTCGGATCCTATTTTTCGGAAACAAATATCGTTGAAAAATCAACGAATTATTTCACCAATATATTCGACAAAACTACGCGAAAAAAAAGAAATCCCCAAAATCGAGAAAAAACGAACGACAAAACTCAACGATGTCGGAAGTCGCGACAATACAGCCGAATCTACAGCCCCGATATTTCGTCGCTCGACGAAAACAAAAACAAAAACTCGGCCTTCGAATTTTCGTATTATCAAAGACAATTGAGTAAAACAACGATCGAAAAAAATGTCAAACATCTGTCAACCTCGAAAACTAACGCAAGTCCGTGTTGGTAATACGCGAAAAAAAAAAAAACGAAAATAATACATTTACGAAATAAATCGTCAAAGTGTCGAATTACCACAGTTGGAGGTTCCCAAATGTCGCGAGGTACCTGGCATCATCTCTCGCTCATGCTGAGTTCGTTCCTTTCGTCTGTAGCCGGTTCTAAATATCCAGAAAACCGTTATGAAAATCGTGACATTTGTCGGCCTTTACCATGCCGGCCACCCTGCTATATCACACTGTACACACGAGCAGCACCCGTACACCGTACACACATCGAAATATGTATATATATATAGATAAATGTGTGTATAATACGAGAGGTTCGTTCCTAAGCACACAATCAATAGATGCGACGCCACCTTGTTTTTCCCAGGCGACTCTAACGCTCTGCTTCGCTTCCTTCGATTAGTTAGTTGTATATACCCCATTTATTTGTTAACTAACCATTCAATTACCCTTATTTATCGTAGTGTGCACACCGAACCGAATAACGATTGACTTTCGTCTTCGATGTATTTTAGTAACTATCCTGTCCCCGCGAATGTTTTGCTCCCCGATGAATAATAAATTAGGCTTTGCTACTTCGCTTCCTTCCATTTGTTAGTTGTATATATATCGATACGCCATTTATTCGTTAACTATCCATTAGATTTTGATAATTTATCGTAGTAGTGCACACCGAACAAATTAACGATTAACTGTCGCGTGCAATGGATTTTTAGCGACGCCTCTGTCCGCGCAAATGTTTTGCTTCCTCGTTCGTTCGTTAATAAAAATAAATCGAAGTACGCATCAAACGGTATCGACTGACCCTCGTCAGGTTCCACGCAATACTCCTTCCTCGGTTGTGTTTCCTTCCACAGAATCAGGTTTCTTCTCCACAGGAATCGCGTGGGATGTTAAACTACAAGGAAAACTCATCTTCCGTCCTTTCACTCGCGAGCGCAAAAGCCCTCGATGTTATTTCAGCTATTAAAATCCATTTGAGATTCCGAAAATTTGCAATTTTCCTCGATTATCCGTTAATCGAAAGTTTCTTTTTTTTTTACGAAGAAAATAGCGGAAACTGGAAACTTTTATTCTGAGGCGTTTTCGAAAGACGCGACAGCGTCTCGTCGCGAAGTACTGGACATTTTTTATTTCGAAAAAAAAAAAAAATCGACGATCGATGATTTTTTTTTACGGTTCAATCGATGATTTATAAAAAAAAAAGCGTCGTTTCGAATTTTTGACAACGCTTTTCATACATATTATAGATATCAATGAAAGTCGTACGAGTTTTAGCGAATGATATTTTTTATTTCGTAAAAATGCGTAAACGTGAATGTTAGATAACTGGAGGGGTGGAGCGATTGTTTTACATAAACGCGAAACATAATCGCAAAATAATAAATCGAATAGATGATTTTAATTCGTGAAGTTTGAAATACAAGCGGTTTCATCTATTCAACGATAAGGGAGAGAGGAAAATCGGTCGACGAGAGCTTTTTACTCCCTCATCGATTCCTCGGTAGGCTGCGCCGGTGCGGAGGGCTCGTTCTCTGCTCCCTTCTTCTTCGTTCCCGAAACAATATCGTCGATTCTCAATAAGAGAATTGCAGTCTCGATAGCCGTTTTGTAGATTTGCATCTTAACGCTGAGCGGCTCCCAGATACCGCGTTCTTTCATGTCGACGAGTAATCCTGTTTCGCCGTCGATACCCCACGTCGTGTTGCCGGCTATCGCGTGTTTCGCACGCAGTGCTGTTAGCGTGCGAATTATATTGGCGCCACAATTTTGCGCCAAAGTTCGCGGAATGATGTCCAATGCCTGGGCAACGGCTTTGTAAGGCCATTGCTCGACTCCGGCGATTGCCGAAGCTTTTTCGTTGAGCTGACGAGCGACTGCCATCTCCACGGCTCCGCCGCCTGCAAAAAAATTCCATTGCAATTTGTAAATATTCGCCCATTCGACCGATTGCAACTTTTGAATTATTCGTCAATGCGAATTCACCTAAAACAATTTTTTTTTTTTTCAAAAACGTAAAAAATGAGTTTAAGTAGTAAAATAGCTTGAAAAATTAAAATCTTAAAAAAAAAATCGAAGTGAATAATCATTAAAAAATGTACAATTTTTTTTGTATTTTTGTGTTATCGTAATTTTTTCGAACATTCAATCTGACGATTTCTCATTGTTCCAAATTTTCTGAAAAATTCAACGTCCATAAAAAAAAAATCGGTATGTAAAAAATGTAAAAATGAAAAAAATACTCGGCACGTTTTTCTTTTTACGACTTTCATTTTTTTTTTCTTTTTTTTTTTTGTGAAAAAAAAAAAAAAAAAAGAAAAAAATGCAGTTATCAGAATTTTTTTTAATAATCAACCGAAAGGTTTCATGTTGATTCGCATTACCTGGAACGAGTTTCGGCTCAATGAGAAGATTGCGAGCGACGTGAAGAGCATCCTGAAGATTTCTCTCGGTCTCATTGAGAACATCTTTGCTGGCGCCGCGGAGAATAATGGTACAAGCTTTGGGGTCTTTACACTCGGTAATGAAGCAGAAATACTCATCGCCGAGTTTCTTGATTTCGAATAATCCAGCGCCGGTTCCAACGTCGTCTTCGCGTATTTCCTCCGTACGATTAACGACGGTCGCGCCGCAGGCTCTCGCGATTCTGTTGTTATCGGATTTTCTTACGCGACGAATTGCCGATATTCCCGCCTTAAGAAGATAGTGTTGCGCCAAATCGGATACTCCTTTCTCCGTGAATACAACGTCGGGTTTAACGGCAATAACGTCTTCGCAAACTTTCTTAATGTGTTCCTCTTCGAGTTCCAACATTCTCGTGAAATCCGTGTCTTTCAATATCTCAACGTTGGTCTGAGATTCGCCTTTTTTGTACTCCAAAGGACAATCCAACAGTACGATACGCGGATTTTTAATGTAACGCTTCATCTTCGGATGAGTTACGTCCTTGTTGACCATTACGCCTTTCAGTACGCTACTCTCCTCGATACTGCCGCCAGGAATTTTTTCGATTTTTGCGTAACGCTTTATGTCGATCTCGCGGCGACCGTTTTCCTCCAACATCACCGTGTGCACCGCGTCGAGAGCGATATCGCACGCGAGTTCGGACCAACGTCCGATAAATTTCGTGCCGACGCACGACTCCACGACTTCGCGAAGTTTCTTTCGGTCCGTGCGGTCGAGTTCGACGCTCAATTTTTCGTTTAATATATCGATCGCGTCCTCCAATGCTTGTCTGTAGGCTCTGATTATTACGGTCGGGTGCATTCCCTGCTCCAAAAACGGCTCGGCACTCGCCAATATCTCGCCCGCGAGAACTATCACCGACGTCGTACCGTCGCCGACCTCTTCATCTTGAGTTCTCGCGATTTCGATCATCGACTTGCCGGCCGGATGCTGCACGGTGATCTCGCGAAGGATCGCGTTACCGTCATTCGTCATGACGATACCGCCCATCGGGTCCATCAGCATCTTCAGCATCGCTTGGGGACCGAGACATGTTCTTATGACGTCGGCGATCGCCTGTGGCAGAAAAAAAAATTATTTTATTTAAAATTTTTTTTTTTATTTATTTTTTATTTCTTTTTACATACAATCTGCAAGATTTTTATATAAAAATATTTAAAAAAATAATGATAACGTAATTTTTTTTTTTTATTTTTTGTATTTTGTTTTTATATAGAAAAATATATTTTAATATAACTTTTTGAATGAAAAAAAAAATCATTTTTTTGTTTCATTGCGAAGCGAAGAAATTAAAGATTTTTCTTCGTTTCTATTGGTTACGGAGACTGTGAAACAAATTATCTGCAGCGACAGATTTTATTCAGCGAAACTTCGATAATACAGGGGGAGGGGGGAGGGGGAATCTCCATTTTGGAGAAAAAGCGCGAAATCGGCATTAATATAATTTTTTTTAGATTTATGATTGCGCGTATCTATGTGTGTGTAAACGTCTAGCGTCCGATTTATCATGTCGGGCGATGTCGCATGCACGTGGGCGTGCCGCCGGTTCGACTCCTTATAAGGAGAAGTTCGTGAAAAATGATTATTCGAAGTTTTTTACTGACCTTTCCTGCTTGGATATTTTCCTTCTGAACCTTCTTGCCGGAGTCACGTTTCGTGTTTTGGCCTGAAATTATCAAAGGAAACGGCATGGCGTTAAAGCAATGTCGGTGAAAAATATAGAATCGTAGAATAAACGAACGACGGTTTTGATGGTTTTTTTTTTTTTCGTTATGATTTTCAACTCACTGAGAACCACGATAGGAGCCGAACCCCCAAACATTATTTATGCCTTTGTTGCTGTCGCCGGGTTATTTTTTTGAACAAATGCGTGCACTCGATGAACAAATGTACGCGTGACTTCGTCTATCGAGCGAGGAATAAAAAAATGGGTACCCGAAACGAGTCACGCACGCGAGAAGTCACAAAAGCTTAGTCGGCTGATTTTCACCAGTAAATCCGTCGAATTTACGAAGACACGAGATGATTCTCTCTCCATGTGAATACGCGCGATGTATTTACTGCGGAAGCTGGAACACAGGTGGCGCGACGCAGCGACGTCTCGCGCAACGCGAGATGTCGCTACGCAGCAACGCCAGCCGCGAAAATTTCCGTAAACTAATTGCACCGAATGCGCACAAGACACTCATCGTGCTGGTTAATCGTTTAAATAATAAACGAGGCAATCAAGGTAAGTTATAATCTTTCATCCTTTTGTTTCCAACATATAATTGACGTGTCTTGCATTTGCGGCGCCAGTGTGCATTTTTTTTACTTCCCGAAAATCTCGCGATCTATACGACGAGTTTGCAGATTTTTTCGTAATCGAAGCGTATAACAAACTATAAAGTTGAATAAACGACTTGCAGATAATATGTAATAAATTCAAAAAAGAAAAGGAAACATATATAGTTTGCATGGTGTTTTCTTGGTTTTTCTTTTTTTAATTTCGAAAAAACTCCGGAAAGAAATAAATAAATCCGAGAACGTCTTATACAGTACAGTGTTTATTTACAGAATAGGATCGGCCACATACAGTATTGTTTTTGTTATCCATACTAATATAGTGCAATTATCATTAATTTTTTTCTTTTCTGTTAATTAATAATAACGTGTTTATTTTTATTATTATTTATAATAATAATGTACTCTTTAGCGTACAAAACGCGAAAGTTATTTCTGTTTGTGTTTATGTATGTATCGGTGTTTGTGTGTATATACTTTTTTTTTTCTTTTCTTTTCATTCTTCCATATTTATTTCTCATGAAATTAGCGCAACGTTTCGACGGGTCAACGTGTGTGGGCATCGAAGTTTTCGAAGCGTTGCAACGGGTGCGCCGAACGTTTCTATTTTTTCTTTTTTTTTTATTTTTCTACCGAAATAACGAATACGGTAGGCGATGTAGAAAAAAAAAAAAAACTGAACGAACTGAACGCCTCTCGGTTCTACTGCACTCACGGGCGAATAAGTACATATACATGTATATACGTATTCGTGAGTGCGTGCATAAGATAAATATATACACATATATGTAATAAGCTTAAAGGGGTTCGGGAGAGAAAAAAAAAAAACTCATACTTACACTTAAAAATTAAAATTGTTAATCCGTAACTTTATCATTTGAATATTATCGTATATTCATTTTAAAATTATTATTCATTCATCCACCTGGCATATGTTTCTTGTCTACGCTTAGACAAATTTCTTCCATTGCTATTAGTTAATTACGGAATACACCCTCTTATAAAATATGATTTCATTACAATTATTATTTATTTATTCATTTTTTTTCGCTTAAAAATTACACAGTTTTTATTTTATTATTATTATTTTCTTTTTCTTGTTGATGTTGTTGTTGTTTTTTTTTTTTTTTATTATTCATCGAGTATTAATGAGCCGCGTGGGCGCGCGAGGCTTCTGTTCGGAGTATCGCGAACGATATTCTCGGCGTGACGTAGAAATTTCGCGAAGTTAGTAATAAAAATGCTAATTCAAAGAAGGTTTTGCGCAATTAACTGAGAGCATAACGGACCGATGAGAAATACCGGAATTACCGATATCGATATGAATACCGATACGAATATTTTCGTCGATCCTCGTAATTCGATTATCGCGAAGAGTATTCAATTAGTATTCACGCGATTTTCTTTTTTTTTTTTTCACCGCCGATCGATCGACTCGTAGATGCTCGCTGGCCAAGCTTCAATTTTACATTTACGCGCACGTCGACGGGGCGAACTAAAAATTGAAAAAAATCGGTTAAATGATTTCGTCATTATTCACGCGTTTCCGATGTGCGCATTCTCGTTAGTCTCGATTCTCACCCACGTGGACAATTAATTACTAGCTAACAATGAATCGTTCTGCCTATGTCGTTTACAATTATGATAAAGATATTACAATGCAGATCCATATTCCTCGTACGTTTCTTTTTTTTTCCTCTTTTTTCTTTTTTTTTTTTTCATTTGACTCTAATAGTTCGTGAATTCCTCGCGGGCACTGGTCAAATATATCCAAGGGAGCTTTGAAAAAAAAAAAAAAAAAACGGTACCCGATTCGAGAAATATTCGTATCTTTGAGAAGATTTTTGTTCTTTTTCGTTCGGTTTGCGAGATTATGGAAGAAAATGGCGAGCGAACACGATACAAGTACGAGTGACGAAACGATACAATTTATACATTCCGAGAATGAAAAAAAAAAAAATGATTTTGTTATCTGTGTAGAAGACGAAAAAATATGAAGATAAAATGAACGGAACGGAGAATCGACAAGCAGAACTCGATCGACCGTAGTTTCCGGTTTTTAATTTTTTTTTTCTTAATTATCGTCGCTAAGTCTTAGCGCTTATTTATCGTTTAATTCACTTGATTTTTGTTGTGATTAATGTTTTTTTGTTTGCGAATCGATCGCATCGTTCGCACGAAAAAATTATTGCAGTGCGCATGCGCGACGACCATCGCGCATGCGCGTGTGCTTTTTCCTCATTCGATCGGTACGACGCGCGTCGAGATTCACGCGTTTACGATCGATCGACGAGTGAGACGCTGTCATGGGTGGGCGGATAATTAATACATAGAAAAAAAGGTGCGCTGTCAGCCTCGCGAAAGGCGATTTAAGGTTTGAATGCAATTAACAAAATGCAGAAAGATCGCGAAAGTCTATAATTATAATAAAATCAGTATAAAAGACGAAAAATATATGGCATCGATGATGTATCGGTTGATGGGAAACCCGAAAAAAAAAATCGTAAAAAGAGAATTGAATAATAATAATTAAAAAAAAGACAAGGATCGTGACATTGGCAGATAGTAAATAAAGAATTCATATCGATAACACGCGAGACCCCCAGCGATAACTCGGGCGAATTAACTCCTTATTCATTTTGTTTCGCTTACAGACATATATATTATTATTGTAAAATCGTTATAACAATCAGAAAAAAAAAGAAAACACAAACTGACAAAAAAAAATATATATGAAAGCAAATAATGCAACGAAAAGCTTCGTTGATCGGTAATAATCATTAACGTCGGAATGTAACAAATTTGTAGGCGTTGCAAAGTGGACGAACATTTTGTACGTTTCACTCGATCGGTATCTCAAAATTAAATAATTTTTTTTTTCTCTTCGTTCGAAACTCGAAGAACTCGTCGATAATTCAAGTTCGAACAGTTTATAATATTCGTCGTCATGATTGCGCAAACAATGATTAATTAATTTCGTAGAGAAAGACAATACGTTTTTTTTTCGATAAAAAAGAAACAAAAATTGAGATGAAAAAAAAAAAAAAAAAAAACAAGACGGGGTACAAATGCGGGGGATGATCGGTGACAATGACAATTACGAAATATGGATATAAGGCGTAATCCTGATTTTTTTTTCGTACCAAATTACTGTCCCTTACGTATTTATAATATGGCAGTATCGGCGTGATATTTAACTTCTTCTTTCCTTTCTGTCTTTTTTTTTCTATTATTATTATTTTTTTTTATGTTTCTCGCGTTCTACGCCGTTGTGTGCATCGTACGCGCATCCCCCGCGCTCTAAATTACTCGATAACAACCGCATTTTTTTTTTTTTTTCGATATCGATATTACAATTATTATAAGAAAAAATCCGTTGGAATTTACAAATAGCGTAATTAATTAACGATTAAATATTAAATCTACTGATATTTAGGTACAGAGTGAGAAAAAATAAAATGCCGACGCTTCGTGGTTTTTTTTTACGCGGTTTTTTTTTGTTAGTTGCCGAAAGAAGACTCGTCGCGAAACACGAAATGAAAAAAAAAGAATAAAAAATAAATAAAACGCATGGGACTGAAAATTGGGCGCGTAAACGAGGACAACGAATATCGACTCGAAGTATTAATTCTCTCGAACTTGAAGAAAAGAACGAAAGAAAATCGACGAAAAAAAAAAAAAAAACACAAAAAAAAAAGAATAGAAGTCCATAGCGGACTCTCAAGTTTCTTCTATTCTTTTGCCTTTCACTTGTACACCGTAAGTATGGCAAACGTATGTTTCAGTTCGTCAAGACTCGTGTGCAATGCTCCGTGGGGGGCGGCGGCGACGGGGCACACTGCGCTCTCTGCTATCTCTTGTCTCCTCTAATAATTTTCCAAAGTTCCCGTTTTCACTGTTTTCTTTTCTCTCATCCTCATCGTTACAAATATCCGAGATGCATTAATAATAATAAAAAAACAAAACGGCAATTAAAAATATTTTGAAATCGGATTACCGCGGAAGTTTAAATTAATTTTAAAACAATTGTGTAACGTAAAATAAACGCGGTGGGCGCTCGATCGTCGGAGGGGAACGACAGCAACGTATCTACCATCCCAATCAGCGATTTTACGTGATAAATTGGTCGTTCACAATTTTTTTTTGTTTTTTTTTTTTTCAATACTTCTACAATTGAGTTTTTCGTGAAAAGTTTGTTGTTTTTGTTTTTTTTATATTAAAAATCGCGAAATCGGCTCCGCGTTTTCGTCGGGGCGGAGGAGGGCATTATTATCGTTGTAATAATGAGTACAAATCCGATGGGATCGCTGCGCGACGTGCCCATCGAACTTTTTTCCTTTTTCGCCACAATTTTTTTTTCTTTTTTTGTTTTTTTTTTTTTTTAAGATCCAAGTCCCATGTCCAGCCAACGTTCCCCTCCGTATTTTCGGCGTTTACGCTAAGTTTGGACGACATTAAATTTGTTTTCGCTCGATCCTATACACATCCACACGATAGGATACAATGCTTCAATCATTCACACGCGTTACACACTCGCATTCTCATATGTACGCTCTTCTCGCGCTCTTTTTTGTTTCTTTCTCTACGTAAATGCATTTGGAATCTTTTTTCTTCAGGGTCGCGATGTCGTCGACCGCGACAGAACTCGGAAACTGCGGTAACGAGAAGCTTCGAATGTTTTCGATAATTTTATTGGATTTTTCTTTTTTTTTTTTCTATCGATCAAGAAATTCGCGCCTCGCGACCATCACGAGTCGACGAACGAGAAAATGAACGAAAAAAAAGAAAAAAAAATGAAGAGTAACTATCAAAAAAAAATTGAAATTTTTTTTCATTCAATTGAATTCGCATCGAAGGAATTTTTGTGGATAGTCACTGAGGCTTTTCCTCCGGTGAAAGTTGTGAAATTCGTGTGGGAAGATTGTGTTTTTTTTTTCTTCGAGGAGAAAGGAAATCGATGAGTCTTCCCGGTTGTATTCGTTGCTCGTAAGCAGCCGCACCTAATCGAGTGGGTGCTTCGAATCGCGATGCAGAACTCGAAAAAAATTCGAGAAAAAGAAAAAAAAATCGTTTTCGCGGTACATAGGGAACGAATATTTGTCGGAATTGTTTATCGAATTCGATCTCGTGAGTCGCGAGACGATTCGAAAGTCATTTTTCGAAAAAATTATCTGAATTGTCTTCTCGTTTTTTTTTTGTTTTTTCTCATTATCTTCCATTTTGGAGAGAAAAAAGATTGTTTTTTTTTTCCTTGAGGTTTCCCGTTCTGTTGGTCGATCTCGTAAATCCGTTTTTCTTTTTGGTTTTCATACGAGATTGTCAACTCCGTGTGCGATTTGCGTTTTTTTTTTCTATTTTTTTTTTCTTTCATTTTTCACTTTTTTTTTGTTTGCTTCTTATTTCTTTCGTCAACGACATCCGAATTGAATTCCAGCTGCGCTTTAAATCGCCCGTCGAGACACTTCACTCGGTCTTGTTGTCGCGCGATGACTTTACGGCGAGTATTTTATTGTTATAAACGGGGCGTACTCAGGCGTAAAATTCACGGTTGTGATGTGGCGCACCGGGCTTCGGATACGCCTGCGCCGCCGGCGATCTTCTCGGCTCGTCGAGGGCATACGAGCCCTCGTCCTTCTTGCGCATCCTGTAGACAATGAACATTACGACGAGAATCGCGCAAAGTAAACCTACCACCGCGCCACCGATTACGGCTGAAACAAAAAAAAAACCAAAATTTCGTAAACATTTTTTATCGTCAAAAATCGATTTTTTTTTTTTTCGAGTATATTTACCGGCCAATACGCCCGGTTGGGCGAAGAATGAACTCGCACGATCCTCGTGCTTCGGATTCATGATCAACACCTCGTGGGTGTCCTCGTTATCCTCGTCGTCGTCCTCGTGGTCGTTTCCACCGGACGGTTCGAGTACGTCGACCTCGTTGTTGGGCCTATTCTCCGCGTGTGTCTCGTGGATTTCCTGTAACATACATTTTTTTAAATTAAATTATTAAATTTTGTATTAGTTTCGTTTTTTATTTCGAAATTTTTTTATTTAACCAAATTAATTTTTTTCTCGGTGGAAAAGACATTGCGATAAACAAATTTTGAAAAACCAAAAATAATAGTCGAAGAAAACAATAAGTAAATAATAACTATAAGAAATAAAAAAATAATAACAATACAAATTAAAAAATATTAATGACGAGGAAATTTTGAAGAATTTAAGACACCATCTCTAGTAATGTTTCCTTATATATAGTTATCACGTGGACTCACCTGTATTTTCTTCTTGATATGCGTCTCGTCGACGTAGGAAGGTGGATTCGGTTCGACCGGTTTGCTCTGCGGTTCTAACCTGTTGGTGAAGTCTGCAAAAATAAAAAAGTTTTGAAAACAGTAAATAACCGCAGGTTATTAGAAGCATTTTATAGTGATTCATGCTTTTTATAAGTCTTTAGGGATCTCTGGCTAATCGGAAATGAGACTTCGAAGTCAATGGGATACCCGAGATATATCCGCTCGTATTTTGGGATACCGTCCGCGACTTACCGGCCGGGATGTAGTATCGAATACATTGTCCAATTATTACATAAAATACACATACATATAGACCTAGAGACGGATCTGATCCAATTTACCAAATATCTAGTAAAAAATATGGTAAATTTCTGGTAGTGCGGAATCAGTGGCGCCACCTGCTGAAAATTACGAGGACTTTGCAAATTTTTACCGCAGAATATAGTAAAAATCCCTATAAATATGGTAAAAATTCTCATAATATCGAGTATTGTTGTCGTAAGTGGCGCCACCTGTTGAAAATTTGGAGAACTATGCCAATTTTTACCGTAGAATGTAGTAAAAAATCCCCATCAATGTGGTAAAAATTCTTATAATATCGAGTATACTCGTCATAGGTGACGCCACCGTAGAATTTTACCAGATGATATAACAATTTCTAGTAAATCCGTCTCTCCGTGTATATATACATATATATATCGCTCTCTCCATGTTATAAAAAGATCGCGCCGCCGCAGAAAAGAGCAGAGGGAACTTTTTTTTTTAAGTAAAAACTTAAAACAAAAAAAATGTAATGAAATAGTGGCGAAAAGCAGTGATAATTTTTGTAAGTGAAACATTCTTCAAGTGAAGAAAGTGAGGAAGCGATGTACAATTTTTGTTTTTTCAATTTACATACGTATTTTTGTATTTACGTATTCACGTATTTAAACGTACGTAAATACGTATGTAAACACGTGAATACGTATTTACATACGTATTTATATACGTATATATCAATAGACTATGGCGGCCACGCAAATACGCGCCCGACCGTATGTGTTATATGTATTTCAGCGCGGAGTTCGAAGGGTATTAACGATTGCGAGGATTTAACAATATATCGGGAAAATAGGATGGTCCACCGAACGAACCAGCATCATGAAATGAATTTCCAATAAAAGTGAGTTCGGTACGAGAGTTATCCGACGCGGCAGTTCGATGCACCGCTGAGTTACGCAGCCTGACATATGGGATTTATTTTTCAATTTGGAATGAAAAAGTTTGCGGATTCGTATCCTTTACTCTGTTTGCTTTCACAATGCGCGATATCTAGATACAGGAGGATTCAGAACCCAAAGTTTCTACGTGAACTCGTGAAAATGGAGTTATTCCAAGAAGGTCGTCATGTTTGTTCTCAACGCGTTGAGAATTTTTTTAATTAATTTTTTATTGTTGTTTTTATGTAACAAAAAAAATCGAAATTTTCTTCAATAAGCAGAGAAGTGTCGAAGTATTTTGAATATTTGAAAAAAAAAAATAATAATAATAAAGAAGTTCGATCGTTTTACAGTTTCTATTTGTCGATTAATCGACTTTTGACAAATAATAATGAGTTGCCGCGAATTAAAAAAAAATGGTAAAAGCGGAACCCGATAATTCTATAACAATGAATCGACCTGTACGTTGGCGACTGTCGCGCGGCTGTATATCCAACGCTCGATCGCCGGCTTGTCAACGCTGTGGGATGTTGGATTTCACTCGTCCATTCTTTTTTTTGTCTTTCTTTTTTTTCCCATCAAAATGTTCAATTAGCACCGAATGAAATTTCGCTAACTCGTCGACGCCTACGCGAAACGAAGTTTTATCGATGGATCGCTCACCCCTCCGTTGGGGATGACAAATCGAATCTTCATCGAGCCGAGAGCTATTTTTGCGTAATGATTAATGGAGATCGATAATTGACAAACGATTTCGTAACTTCGAGTTCATTTTTGTTGGAAATTAACAAAAAAAAAATGCGTTATCGGTTGAAACGATAATTTGGAAAAATAACCGGAAACGGTAAAAACGTTCGAAAAAATAACATTAATGCGGGAAAAATGCCAGAAAAACGAGAAACGCGAACGGGGGATGGAAATCGGGGGAAATAATTATTCCGTGTGCATGAAGATAAAATTTTGAAAAAAAAAAAAAAAAAATGGCCGCTCGACGATTAAAATGGTATTTACCTCGACTATCATCGCCGTCTTCGTCGTCAGGACCGAGGCCGCTACCGGAAGCCTCTAAATCGTCCCGAACCTCTCCGCCTCCTCTACCGGAGCCTTCCAAATCCTGATCGTCCAAGTAAAGATCGTCCGGGAACGAGTTGTAAGTCGCGCTCCCCGTTGATCTCTCTTTGCCGGTTTGCTCCTTCTGCAAAAGAGAAGAAAAAAAAAAAATTAGCGTCAATAACAGAAATTCTTCGGCGAATTCTTCTATACGCGTCTCGATCGCAGCAATCACCGAGAAGGCGCATATTTCGCAAGAAATAAATTTTTTTATGCAGATTGTTCGTTTATTACGCGAAATAGTTTCTTAGGCTCGCGAAACTATTTTTTTTTCTCGAAGTCGGAAAGTACAAGGAAAAGTTGGCAATCTCGCGAAGGCTAGCATAGTTTTTCCTTCGCGTGCTTTCTCCGCTTTCCGTCAAGTTAAGTATGCGGGATACGATATGTGCTTTTTAGCGCAGTATCGTATAATTGTAGGAAATAAAAAATAAAATAATAATAATAATAATAAATTATCGGAAATAATTGAATCGAAAATTGACTGAAGTTGCGGGGAGCCATTTTACGAAGATTCGGAATGATAAAAAATTTAAATAATTTAAAAATGAAAAAAAAAGAATATCAGATGAAGAAAAATCCTTGGGAAATCCGTACGAAGCGATTCTTAACTTTTTTTTTTTTCGGCTGTTCCAAGTTATCCCTCAAGTGATTATGAATTCTTTCAGTTCCGTGGCCATTTTTTAATTTTAATTTTAATCCGAGAGTGCGGAAGAAAAAAAAGAAAAATCTTTTTCTTCACTCTTTGAATATCTCGGTTTTTCTTTTCTGTACGAATGGTTTTTCTCCGGCCTCGCGAACCGCGCGCAACAGTGGTCTCCGCTGTATCTTCATTGTGCTCTCGGCACGTATTGTATGTCTCCCCTTTGTGCCGTGTGCCAATATACGCCGACTCTTGACAAATTGCCATTTTACACGGCCCGTGTTACACGCGGGACTGTTAGCGAAGAGAGTCGACGCGAATTACCTGAGGCGATATATAGAGAAGAAAGTCTATTCTACACGGTAAGGCCATCGCGCGCTTCTCCTCCCGTTCTTCTCGCTTCCACTGTCTCGAAACTTCAACAGCGAACGAGAGAACGAGCAATGGACAGGAGGAATGGTACAAAGGCAACTATGCAGAAAAAAAGTACACAGGGTACAGGCAGACGATTCGCTAGTAGTTTCAAGCGAAGCGTGTCATCCTGAGACCGGAGAACTCATACTAATCAACGCGAAATCGAGGCTCGGAAAACGAAAATGATGATGAAGACGCCTCGGAATATTACAATTTTGCCGTCTCGGAGTAATCAAAGACTGAAGACTTTTTTTTTTTTTTTTTGGGGCAATATTATCACTTCAATGGGCATAAATTACGGTAATGGTACTGAAACTGGAGAGGTGGACGTATAGATACGATTCCACTTCAACCGACAAAGTCTCATCTTTCGACGTCGGAATAAATATCATTTTTAAAATGCACATCAAAGGTTTATATTTTATCGTGAGATACCTATCTTAAGAGTATTGCCTGAAAAAAATTACTTGAAATAATTGGGAATCGAAAACGTGACGATTTTTTTAAGTGCCCAAACTCCGGTTTACGGGATTTTCACTTTTCAGGATTTCGTGTTAATTTGTTGCCATTTGATTTCTCGTATAATTAGTTTTTAAAAATGATACACTCGGCGGGCATCAATCATTGTAATGGTACTAAAAATAGAAAGGACAGAAAAATACGTTTTACTTTTTTTAGTCACGCAATATTTTCAAGGATTTATTTTTCACCAATGCGCGTGAGTCATCGCATAAGTGAATTTGCTATATCAGGAAATTGCGTTAAAAGGATAACAGAAATAATTATAGAGAATGCTGAGAGTTAAATGTTGTTATGCTTATAATTTTTTGTGACGAAAAATTTTAAATAATTAGAAAAAAAAAAAAAATTTGAGCAAAAAGATAAAATTTTTAGCAATTTTGAACGCATTTTTTGTAATTTTTTTTTTTTTTTTTTATTGAATTATCTCGTAATTCAATGTGATGTTTTTTTAAATAGTTCTCTAATAATTTCACGTTAGTTCGGAAATTTTTTTCAGCAAAAAAGCAGTCCCGATTTTTTTTCATGTTTTTCGTATGCGATATAAATGTTCTTTTCTCATCGCCATGTTAAATGAGTCAACTTTACGCAGATATACCGGAAATAAATATTCATAAGTCATTTTGGGATTAAATTATTATTATTATTATTATTATTATTATTATTTAATGAATATTTAATTTGGAAAAAGCTAAAAAAAAAAAATTTAAGAAAAAAGAAAAAAAGACTCTTTAGTCGAGTGTTCGATGCCGATGTTTAGCGCCCGGCCCCGAGAACTTCGCATTCAGCCGACATGCGTGAGGATACAAACGGGTCGATAAAATCTGCAGTCACGACGCAATACGCCAAATTTTTCGTGTTTTTATATATACCCACAAATAAATCGAAATACCGCCATCTTTCTATCAAAACAAAATCTAAAAAAAATGGTAAAAATTCCAAAAAAAAAAATGACCATTAACAACAAATACCTAAAATCGGATGCGAACGTGAGAAATTCTTCGAGGTAAGTAATACAGCTGCCTTTTCGTTCCTGCGATCTGGAAAGTGTCGGTGCGCGCGCGCTGATATCGACGTTTCCTTTCGGAATAATCGAGTCCTTTCTCGAGCTCCATTTTGAAACTACGCTTTTTTTATATTTATTTGTATACAAAAAAACCACGAAAATAATAAAAAAAATGGCGGAGAATTTGCAAAAAATCAAATAACGTCGAATGATCAGATCGTTGATAAGAACCGATCGGTCCATTTGCTCGACTATATTTCCTTAAAATACTCGATCTCTACTCTTACCTGATACGAAGACGGAAGAAAAAAAAAAAAACAAAAAAATTACGGACCCACCCTTGAAATTTCGGTGAAATTCGATCGCGGCACAGTCACCAATTCCGACGCTCGTAGAAACAGGGAGATATTTTTATAATGATCGTGGGGTTAATATGATTAGTCCCGGGACCGGAAGAGGCGGAGAATTTTGACGTTAGGTGTTGAACGGTTTTCGGCTCGGGGTTGACTGCACCCGGGTAGTACTGGGTCGAGCCGCCAGGCGGCAGCATTCGTGAAACGAACCCCCTACTGGCAACCCCCTGCGTTGCTCCGCCAGGACCGTACGGAATATCCTTGCGCCCTATATATTTATAATTCCAAAGGATTTTCCGCTTTCATGATATTCCGGAACTTCATTCTTTTAATCCTTTGACACCCCCAATTTTTTTTTTCATCGCGAAACATTGTTCCGTAGTCTCTTTTCCGAGAAAAACGCGTCGGTTAGCTTTGTAAGACTTTTTAAACCGATTTATAGACTTTACAAGGAGCAGTGCGTTTTGCAGTGCGCATTTTAGCATTTCGTCTTTCCGGAAAAATCCGCTTTGCAAATAAAGGATAAAAGATAAAAACAAGCTGAAGCTTATAATTCCCGATGAAAATGGCGGCTTGTGATAAAATATTTAGTCCTACTTAACCTTTTTTTTATAGATGGTATGATTATTATTATTATTTTTTTTTAATAAATTCGAAAGATAAGCAATTACGGAAAAATTGGCGCGGAAATTGCGCGCTATTTGAGGAGACATATTGACGATTGGATCGCGAGAAAATGATACGGAGATCGAACTATAAATCTTCCCGAGTCGAATCATCTCTCATCCAAATTGGATTGGTATCTTCGCGTTATATACGGATTTGAATGCCAAATATCTTCGCTATTTCGAATTCGCCGTTTCGGCTTTCTCTCCTCTCTACCGCTCGACTCTGGTACATTATTCCGATGCATATCGCAGGAGGTGGTAATAAGTTCGCGACCCGCGTTTCATATTTCAACGGGTGAGTGTCGAGGATAACATCTTTCCTCGTTGGGGATTCGTTTCTCGTCGGCTTATCGAATAATCATTGTAAATTTCATCCGCGCGAGTGGAACAAAAACGTATACTGTAACGAAAGCGTACAGATTTTCTACGCGTATTAAATTTTTTTTTAACATTTGCACATTTTATTAACGGCACTATTTCGATATTGTTGAAATATTGAATAATAATAATAATAAATTTTGATAATAATAATAATAACAATAAATTTTAATATTGATAATAATATTAATAATAATTGTTAAAAGAATTCGTTTGCGAGAATCACATCGCAATTGATGATTATAACAATACGATTCATAAATATTTTTCGAAAAAGTGGTCGAAATTTTACAAAGCAAAAAGATATATCGTTTTATAGTAATTTTCACAACATATCATTGCATAAAAGTCGTAATTTAACGGGAGTGTTAATTTACGAATAATTTAATAATTTTCGTCGATGTAATTTTTGAAAAAATTGGTTTTTTCGTTTTAATATTGTGTTTGGCGTTCGCGAGGAAAATTAACAATATAAAGTAATAATTGTCGGGTTATTTACGTTAATTATCGTTCATCGTGAATTTCTATTTTTTTTTTTTTATTTATTTGCGTACCACGCTTGTTGATTGAATAACCAGTACAATAAAATTCCGTTGAATTATATTCCATTGGTAAAGCCAGAATTTTCTACGGTTCAGTGAATAATAATTCGCGTTCGTTTATTCAATTGTAAAATCGCACAAAGGGATTGAATTTTGCGTAAA
The DNA here is from genome assembly GCA_964006125.1 of Cryptus viduatorius. NCBI lineage: Eukaryota > Metazoa > Arthropoda > Insecta > Hymenoptera > Ichneumonidae > Cryptus > Cryptus viduatorius. The sequence continues at coordinate 6,821,320 of OZ023226.1, forward strand.
TTCTATACAAATTTCACGGAATTGTTGTTGCACCCACCCGTCGGGTGTATTCTCGGGTGAATTTCAAGCTATCGCGAGAAATAAGAATACGAGAAACCGAGAGCGACGACACAATAGTCGACATGATCGTCGCAAACGCATTGAAAAAAAAAAAAAAAAAAAAAATCGGAGGGTCGACTGGTTCATGATTTTTTAATTGAAAACCCGACATCGCTTATCAATGCAAACAAAATACGGAGAATTTCAATTGCTCGTGTGCAAATTCGCATCTCAGTTAAAAAAAAAAGATCTGACTGAAATATTCCATATCCGCCGGTTCTCTTGTTGAAAAGTTGTAAACACGTTGAAAATATCGCTACCGAGCGAATTTAGATCGCTTCGCTGACGGGAGAATAATGAAAAATATCCGGTTCTGTGTCGACTAGCGAAGGATACGTTGTGTTTCAATCAAATCTCACCAAATACGAATAATACTTGTACGTTGCTTCTGGCGCGTTGCGAAGCAACCTTTTGTATCGATTCGAATTTCGCGCCCATCAGAACACACACCCCCTCATGACGCACCGGCGCCTCTGTGAGCGGGAAAATACAAAAGAGCCGACTATCGGCTGATCTCGAAGGTGAAAATATCCGCCATGTCGTTCCGTTTTTTTTTTTTTTTTTTTTTTTTTCATTCTTTCTGTTCTGTCGTTTGCATGCAAATCGAGCCGTCCTTTGTGTCGACAATCTTCGATATTGTTTTTATTCTGATTTTATAATGCTGCATAGAAAAGTATCGAGAAATGTATATACGTCGAACGCAGTGAATTTCATAAATTTGTTCTGCTTCGATGTAAATAACGAAATAAATTAAATAAAAATTTCCAAAAATTAAAATTCCAAAAAAAAAAGTATACACGGAAAAAATATCGTCATTTTTTTTATTATTCATTTTTAAATAATCATTTATTTTCAATTTTCGCGGACCTAAAAACGACGATTTTTCGATATTGTGTAATTATCGATCAAACGACTAGTTGAAAAAAATTCTGAAGAAGAACAATCGGAAAAATTCGAAAAATCGAATTTGAATTCGAAATTCTGAAAAATTAAATTTATGCGCGAAAAAAATCGTCATTTTTCAAAACGATTTTTGTAGCGATTTTTCAAACATCCGTTTTATTTTTATTTTATTGTTTCGACGCTTTTCGTTCTATCGTTTGTAGAAAAATCGAGTTGTTCTTCGTGTCGACAATCTTCAATATTATTTTCATTCTGATTTCGTAATGTCGTATTGGAAATATAGAGACATATAAGAAGTCGAAGGCGGAAAATCCCCTAAACCTGTCCTTCGATGTAAATAAGAAAATCGTATGCTACTTTTGGCATAAAATACGATGGCGATAAAAAAAATGAAAGAAAAATACTTCAAAGGCCGCAACGGCAGGGAGAAAATGCCAATATGCTACGAACCATATTTTATTGCTTCTACGACGTATGTAGAAATTTCTTATACAATTCCGATCGAAAAAAAAAGACGACGAACGACGGGAGGTCACAATCAAATTGAAATACAGTTTCAGTTTCTTTCCGCGACTGTTTCGCTATAAAAAGACACTATAAAAAAGGGAACAGGAAGATTCGGTAAAAAGGCGTATTGCGGAGAAAAAAAAAATTCTAACGAGAGAAAAAGAGCGCATAACGGACAGCAACCGGGGAAGGAAAATGGATAAAAAAGAACAGAATTTAGGAGAGCAGTGTCACGAAACGCCTTCATACGAAGAGGGTGGTTTCCACCCTCTCATTCTCCTATCTTCAAACACGACGAATCCTCTCTCTTCGTGTTTTGTTTGCCGTATACCGCATCTTCCTGGGTACTTATTTACGTCTAACGGAGAAAAATTGCGGGGGATGATGCTGCGAGTAGCGATGTTATATATTTTCGAGAGGGATCTTCAGAAACAAAATGCAATGGGGTCTGCGGAAAATCTCGAGTTGATACAAATGAAGGTCAGTGCTTGAATTATTGAAAATGTTATTTCACGAATTTAAGATTTTTTTTCTCGATCTTTAAAAAGGCAATAAACCCAAAAAAAAAAATTTTATTGAAAAAAAAAAAAAAAAAAAAAAAAACGATGAAGTTTAGTGATTTTACCAAGAATAAAAAAATTAACTAAGTATTTAAATAATAATGAATAATTATTTATTATATTGTTATTATTATTAATTTCCCTTAAATTTGCTAATTCATTCTTTCATTTTGCTTAATTAAAAAAAAACGCTTAATTTAATTTTTTTATCGATATTATCAGATTCACCCTTTTCATAAATTTTTTAAAATACGTTCGGGTCAATGAGATTCGTGAATTTCGGGGAAAATCGCGTAGGCAGCAAAAGGGTACCATATAAAGACTTTCTTAAGAAATTTCTTGGTTCGTTCGTCGCCTTCGAAAAAATTTCAAAAAATTCAAGAAAGCCGATTGGATCCCTTAGTTTTCGTAGTCGAGAGGTAAGTCAGACCGCGTCGTTACGGAGAAGAAGGTACACCACTAACAGTTTGGGTCGTTCGAGCTTCGAAGGCCGAAACGTAGAGTCACCACAGCCGGGCTGTGACACTTGGCCTTAATAAGCCTTCGATCGTTCACGAGGCCCTTAGCTGTTACTTCTGAAGTCCTCTTCCTGAGCTGCTGCTGCTTCTAACCTCTCTGACGTAGGTACCCACTTCTCTTCCACGCCCTTCTCGGTTTCACCTTATCCCCGGTATGACTTGAGCAACTCGACAAAATTTTCGATTCGCTGGCATTACGATGCCCTTGAAGATTCGTCACGAAACGATAGCTATATATATACGTAATTACAGTAGACTCCGCATACGGAAATTTTTCTTCTTCGTAATGAATTTTTTTTTTTAATTATTCTCGTATTTTTTTTACCGCGGTAACCTCTGCGCCTTCATTACATTTTTTTTTAATACGCGAGTCTCGAATTCTCGATTTGTTCGCCTTTTTTTTTCGTTTTCATGTAAACAGAAAAAGTTTCTGAAGTGACGAAAAGCGATAAAAAAAAACGTGAAGATAGTCCGAGAGTGAGAATCCGATTTAAAAATGGTTTTATAGCTTTATCCCTATGCATATAGGGGTTGTTATATATACACCGCGCAAGGGCGGGAGGGGCGCGGTGGCCGTATGTATGCGAGAGACTCGCCGTAGGCAAGTGCGAGGGGTGCGAAATATGCGGGTCAACTCCTACATCGGCATAGATGCCGCGATGCCGTTCTCCGGGTGCGGCGTACGGAGCTTCGAGGGTGCGGAATCCCGCGAACGTCTGCGGATCATCTCCGGCGCGTTTACCCCAGAAATTCCATAGCCATACCGACACCAGAGACACGTGGAGCCGCTCTCTCAGTTGGTTGGATGGAAAATATTTTTCGTGCCCAAGGTACGGGGCAAACGCGCGATGCATCCCCGTGCGGTTATCACGCGGATTCCGCGCTGATCGATGACGAATTTATCCGCATATATAGTATAAACAATATATCTATATAGAAAGACGATAAAAACTCTGAGAACTATTCCCGTCGGCGGAGATAAGACGGTGAGGTACACCGATCAAAAATTCCAATATTTCACCGCGAGAATTTTGAATGACGATAAAAAAAGGGGTATAATACGATCTCAAGGATAATGCGGTGAAAAGAGAGCGTTGAAAATTTTACGTAGAATAGAGAAAATGAGGTCACGCGCGTTCCCTACGCCCGAAGCTTTTCAATAACAGAATAGTTTACGAAAAAAAGCATTGAAAAAAAAAAAAAAAATCATTAAAACAATATATATATATCAATCCGGGGCAATATTTTATTTTGATGTATTTTCACCGGAAAAATCGAAAATTCAATTTTTTTAAGGTGTAGTAAACAGTTTTTCTTCTATTTTTTGCCTATCGGCGATATCGGCGCTTCCGGTCGATCGATTGATTTAATAAAAATCATTTAGCAAGTAATTTGTATAAACTTTCGAACTGAAAAACTCCGAATGCTCCCACATCGTTAGTTTTGCAGAAAAAAAATTGCGATATTGGCCGATTTTTTTGGTCCGTCTACTTAGTTACTTGACCTTAATATATTAATTATATACTTTTTTATGAACTTTGAGATCATTTTTATCACGTGGGAACTTCGATTTTCTTGCTCCCGCGAGCAGTTCGGCTTTTAAAAAATACTTCGATAATCGTTTCTGCAGAAAACGATCGACGATCTTGCGGTTCAACACCTCCGTTCTTATTTAATCAATTGGCCTCAATTGGCGGTATGTCTTTGGCTGCGTCTCGTTGGCTACTTATCCAGTCATCACTGCCGATATAGACGCACGTAAACCAAAGCCATCGGTCGCTTAATATTGCGAAGAAGATGGGAAATCCTATATGAGCTGTAGAAGGGGTTATACCCGCTTGCAGCGCGTATTATACCGAAATTTCAACACGAATTTGCCATTTTCGACCCTCGACTGCGCCGCGCGGAGAAGATTCACCTCTAATAATTTATGGCGAAGCGGCGACGTCGGATCCGGGCGCAAAGCCAGCCGCGCGAACCCCTCAATGGATTACAGGAAATTCCTCTCGGATCAAAATTTAAAGGACGAAAATAGGAAGGAAGAGGAATAGCGGTGATTGATGAAAAGAGTTAGGCGAAGACGTACGATCATCCCTCATCTCAATAACAAAAGATTTCTTTATCTCGAAGCTGAGACCGATAAACTCTTCATTTCTATCCCTCACGTACACACAAAGGGCTCTTTGAAAAATCTCCGAAATGATCGTTCGATGTTTTAAAAAGAAAATATTGTTTTTTTTTTTTTATCATTCTGAAAGAATTATTAGTATTCTTCGTAAATTGATGATATTTTTTTGAAAAATCGTCGAAGAAAACATCGAATAGATTAAAAAAAAAAATTCGTCCATTGTAAATCATTAAGTAGTTTTTAAGAAAATTGGACACACGACACGTTGAATAATATATTTAAATGTATATTTTCAAATGGTAACGAAAAAAAAAAATTTATTTGAATACATTTTTACTTTAATAGATTTACTTGCAACTATATTTTAAACGCATTTTTTTCTAAAAAAAAAAAAAAAAAAAAGTTTCACTTTCTTTATGTAACAATTCTTATTAATAAGATCGCGGAAACGTTTCCATAAAGAAACGGCTTAGAAACGAATGAAATCCTTCGATATTACCACCGGCGTAGACTTATTACCTCGTAATCATTCCTTATCCGCGGTGAAAAAATCCACGAGGGGAATGGAAGAAATAGAAAAAAAAAATCTCAAGGGAATGCTCGTTATCGGGAAAAAATACGCGGATGCGTATTTGCCATTCTGAAGATAAAAAAAGCTTCTCGTTCCCGTTAAAGTTTCCCTCGCCGCAACGCTCCTTATTTCCCGGTATAAAATGCAACAATACGAGAAGATACGTGAGGATTGCAGTTTTCGTTTGCGGTTTCGCTGTCGTCCTTTTTCTCGGCAATATATTTTTTTTTTCCTTCTCTTCTCATTTTGTTTCGTGAGTTCGAAACAATTTTTTCTGTACGCGAAAAATCTCAACACAGTAATTTAGCGGTTTTTTTAATCGCAAAGTTAAAGCGCATTTAATATTATATACCAATACGATTTTTTTTTGTAATTTTTTACGATGCCGAAGAATTTAATTGGCATGAGAAGAGGTGAAAAAATGAATAAATTTTAATAAATAAATTAATATTTACGAAAAAAAAGATTTAATTTAATTTCAAACTTCGGGATCGCCGAAGAAATTTTTAGAAAAATAAAAAAAAAAAGAGGTTGAGTGCGTCTCTTAGACGGGAAGACTCGCGGTAATTACCGGTTTTGATGCATCCTGTATACCGGGGGTCTGGATGCTCGGGGAATCTCTCCGGCGAGACTTGGGAGTCGAGAGCATCGCTTGAGAAAAGTGGGTTGAGAATGACGGAAATAAGAAAGGAAGTGAGAGAGGAAAGAAGAAGAGCCCTCCCCCAGAAGAGAAAGATTTTCACTCGGTTCCCCGCACCGTTGTAAGGTTGGAGAAACGTCGACGAGGAAAAGCGTCGCGACGTCTACGCCAGTGTTCTCTCGTGCTTCGGCTATGCCGGCTGAAACGAGGAGATAGAGCAGAGGGTTGTCGGCTTTTCTCGCTCCCGCTCTCGACTTCCGAGGGTTGGAAAGAGGGGAGGGGGAGGGGGGTGGAGTTGTGAATCAATACAAGGGCCACTGCCGACCGCCGGCACTGCAGCACCCCTTCTCATCCCTCTCTCGCCTGCCTTCGACAAACCCCCGAGAATTTTCGTCCCTCTCACTTGGTTGAACCAATGTCGCCGGAAACCGATGAAAAGACGGCCAACAGAGTCCAAAGGCAACTTCGGTGAATGAGTTTAAAAGCAATTGACGCGACAATATGAATATTCAATTTATATGTCTTTCGAACCTTTCAAGCAGCGGAACGCAGATAGTCGAGTTAAAAAAAAAAAAAAAATTTCATTGATGCAGAGATGTGTGATCTCCACTGGAAACAACGAAGTACTTGTTGTCCCGCGTTATTTGATCATCAAAAGTGGAGAAGGGGATGAAGGGGGTGGAGGGTGGTGAGAGCTCAACTCAGTGTGCACTTACGGCGTATATCAATCTTACTGCAGATATACAACCGAACGTACGTAGACTAAAGACTCCGTGCGCTATCCGGTATCGAAAGTAACACACGGGAATGAAAAAACAGAAAAATAAAACCGGTAAAATAAGAAAGACGAAGAGTGAAGAAAAATCGATCGAAGAACGAAAGGCCGACGCTAAAAACAAAAAAGGATGCTACTTCACACGCGTTGCCGACGGAAGAAAACCTTATTTCACACAATCTTCTTTACTTCGATCGATGCGCGCTCACTATACCGTTCTCGAGAGAAAAACAGATTGATACATTTCTCTCGAGACAAATATATATGGTGCCATATAAAACCCATATCTTATGGCCGACAGTGATCTTTCAACAGTAGTATTCTCGTAGCGTGTCGAGCATTATACGATTTATATTATAATCTTTTCGAGCAGAATCGCCAGAGCCATATAAGGCTCGTTAGATAAGCCATCAGCGCTGGATACAGTCACCCGTTTTTACGCACTAGTGCATAAAAAGTCAAGAGTATCGCGCTCTGCGCATGTATCAACATTTCTACGAACCATGGCGAAAAAAGTGACTTTTTATGCACTGAACGTTGGCATGAAAAGTCGAACTTTTCGCGCAGGTAGCACAGTAAGAACATTTTTTTTCTGTCTTTTTGCGCACTAGTGCACAAAAAGTGAAGAATATTGCGCTCTGCGCATGTCTCAGCGTTTCTACGAATGCTTACGGAAAAAAGTGACTTTTTACGCACTGAACGTAGGTACGAAAAGTCGAACTTTTCGCGCAGACAGCACAAAACGAACATTTCAGATTAGTCAAGGCGGCATGAATTCCTTTGCCTCGAAGGCTTTTTCCTTTTCGATTTCGTTCTGCTTGCTGCTGAAATCTTCTTGTAACGATGAAGCCAGACTCGTTCTTAAGCCTTTTTGGGCGACGATACATCGAATCATTTACGGGAGTGTTGGCTCGTAGCGGTGATGAGGACGGGAGGGAGAATCTCGGGTGACAACCAGGAGCTCGAACCGGGTCCGTGCTGTGTACACAGGAGCCGCACGGCTGACGTTGCCTCCGGGGTGACTCCGGCTTCGGAAACTCAATCTCCATCCACCGTTTCTCCCGTAAGGCACAGACTGAGGAGAGAGTCTCTCTAGCTAGCAACTCGGTAGGCGTGCGCTACATCGAGTAATTTTGCAAGAAGATAGGCGAAAGTGAGAGGAGGGAGGAAGGAGGAGGTCTGGCAGCAGCAGAAGCGGCTGTATAGAGAAGCTGAGGGGGTTGTTCTGGCACAGGGCTTGGCAATTACTCGGGGAAGGGTATTTCACCATTCAGTCCTTGGGAACGCGATTATCTCGCGCATTAAGCCTGGCGTCGCCCTCGTCAACCACCGCGACGTACTTCATCCCTCATCGCAACAATCCCGTCACCGTCGTCTACCCTCCCACTTCCCTCTTAACGCTTTTACTCGTGAAAACAATCGAAATATTCTACGGAACAATAGAAGCCGCGAGAAGCCGAGCAAAAGGTGAGGGATAAAAGTGATGGAAATAAAAATCCACATCCAAATCCATCCAAAATAAAAATCTTTGTGTGAAATTATTATTATTATTATTATTATTATTATTATTATTATTATTATTATTTATACGAATTTAACAAGAAGGGATTCTCTGGGGTGAAATTTTGTCTGTGTGACATTCCGTATATGCAGTTAGAGTTGAATATAATTGAGGGTCCGAAATAGCTTTTCTATGGCAACTCCTACGTGCGCATTCGGACTCACGGGTTTCCGCTCCTACGAATCCCGAGGGCTACGTATACCCACCCACATGGTCACTCACAGAGACAGTTTATACCGCGTGTGTGAGTCCCATCCACCTACATTCCGGATTCTGGGCCAACGATGCCGACAACTACGACGTCTCATCCTCGTACTTCCGGGGCTCGGCTGCCGAGAGGAACGTTTGTCAGCGAAACGTCCCGGCGACAGCTGTCCGGCCGAGGAAGCGACCGAGGAAAAGACGCTCTCTCGATCGAATTCGAAGAGCTCTGCGCAAGCTGATGCGAACGTTCTTTCGATTCGATGTCGTCAACATTTTGCTATCCCCTTCGGGGACTAATCTTACGTCGTTTCTCGGCACAAGTGCTACCAAGATCCGCAATACAAGACGAAACGTAAAGGCGCAAAGAAAGATAATCGAATAAAAAAGTATTCTCGCTGTTCGAAAGGATGAAAAAATTTAATCGAAGAAATGAGAAATACTAAATTTCAAATTACTAAAAAATAATAATTATTATATTATTGAAAAAAAAAAAATTAGTTCGTGTAACCTTTACGCGCGGTTGAAGGGAAACTTCGCGAAATTGTACACCAGCGCTTACATTTCGATGTATTACAGTTGAACGATCAAATTCCGATTTGAAGCGAAATTCTACGCGGCGCTTTAAGAACCCAAAGAGCAAAAGGGACAACTGAAGACGGCAAAGAGAAGCCCTTTGACGCACAAGACTTATAGAAGTGCATTGACAATATTACTTGAGATGTGATTCCTCAGTTTCCGAGCGTACGAAGAGATATACGAGAACTAAGTAAGATGTGCAGTCAATCATTGTATTACAGTGAGTCGGCTTCGAGAGAAGTAGGAGAAACGAGTGAATGGAGAAAGAGAAACAAATCCTCGCATTCCAATGCCATATATGTACATATACCTGGCGGCGGATGAGCCCTGTTGATGAAACGAGAGTCCCGACGACTTTAAATCTGTAGCGTTCAAAGGAAGCTGCGCGGCGCATAGCTGTTACACTTCTCGAACGAAGTATACTCCAATTTTTTTTTTTTTTTTTCGTATCCAATTTTCGATCTTTTTTTGTCAATTTCTTTGAAAAAATGCTATGTATCTTTTTTCAAAATTAATTCAACAATTTTTCATCCATTTTTAATAATTCGTATCACTTTACGAAAGTATATGAAAAGACATTACTTTGAGAAACACTGTAACTGGGATAGAAGTCGAGAAGACGCGATGCCTTGAGAATACGATTAGACCAACGCTAGCAGCAGTAGAGAACTGGGTCACCCGAGATCCGATTAAATTCCACGACGTGTCATAATGCTTAGCCATTACCAAAGCCCACCGACTAAGGCATAGCTACAGCTCTGCGCCGAGCCTACGATTTTAAAACGTAACGACACCGTCCGTATAGTACCGGGTCGCCGCTCGCTTGCCGAGAGGTTCCTTGGCAAAAGCTTGGTTGGCCAACATAGCCACACGAACCACATCGCCATAGTGGTTTCGCGCCAAAGTCCGGGGGCTGGTTATGCCGTGGGTAATATATTGCTTAAACCGGAAACGATCGGTACTTAAACTTAGTCTCGTGCGATGCGCAAGAACGAGCCAGCAACGGAAAAGGGATGAGGTACAAACGTTGTTGGGGAAGAATGGGTCTAAATGGAACAAGGGGCAAAATGGACCAGACAAAAGTACCGTCAATACGGCGGAAAATGGATCAGGCAAAAGTACCGTCAATACGGCAGAAAATGGATCAGGCAAAAGTACCGTCAATACGTCAGAAAATGGATCAGGCAAAAGTACCGTCAATACGGCAGAAAATGGATCAGGCAAAAGTACCGTCAATACGTCAGAAAATAGATCAGGAGAAAGATCGGCGATAGTTGGAAAAATGGACCAGACAAATGTAACGCCCATACGGGGCAAAATGGATCAGGCAAAAGTACCGTCAATACGACGGAAATTGATCAGGAAAAAATATCGACGATACCGGGAAAAATGGATCAGGTAAAAGTACCGTCAATACGGCGGAAAATGCATCAGGAAAAAATATCAACGATAGCGGGAAAATGGATCAGACAAATGTAACGCCTATACAGAGCAAAATGGATCAGTCAAAAGTACCGTCAATACGGCGGAAAATTGATCAGGAAAAAGATCGACGATACGGGGCGACATGGATCAGACAAATGTACCATCAATATGGCGGAAAATGGATCAGGAAAAAGATCGACGATACGTGGCAAAATGGGTTCTTACACAACTAAAAATTAAATTTTTCGATCACCGATCAAAATTTTTAAAAAATTTATCAGATGATAACCTGCTGTATTCATTATTATATTTGGAAAATTGAAATTGAATTGAATTATATTCGGAAAATTGAAAACTGCCTGTCGGGTCTAAATAGATTGAGATTTTTATTTTCATTGTGACTAACGTATAATAGAAGTAGAAGAGACTTTGTTAATTTTCAATTAAGAGAAGCGTTTAAGCCATAGGAAGAAATAGTCGATGCTTGCTTTTCTCTCGTGCATCTTGATGTTTGAGTTTAAGCGATAACAGAGAGCGGAGAATGCACCGGATGTTGGCGATATCCGGATCGGCGTGTTGGATTAATCACCTTTCGTGAATTCGCACACCGGGAAGAGGGAAAATCCAACCGAATCCGTATGTCTATCGTTCAACGTTCTGTATAGACCACTAATTAAATTCCGTACCGTTTGTACTGACGTGCGAGCTTTCGCGAGAGGGAGCTTTATATTCCTCGAGGAAGCTTTTCCGAACCTACATATATATGTATTTATATCGATATACATATATATACACATATACGCTATTCAGAGAAGCAGGAAAAAGATCCGCGAAGCGAAAGGTACCCGCGTTTGGAATTTCTATTTATCGCTATTGAAGATTAATAACGGACTTCAATAATTGGAAACGAGTGAGGGACGGCGATTTTTCTATATATTTCATATATTACATCATAGAAGATCGCGCACATTCTCGATAATAACCGACGAGAGAGAGTCATGAAACGCATAAAGCTTTCGCGATTCTATGGAGAAATTGAAATTGCTTTTTAATCATTTTTTTATTTTCCATTACGTTCCATTTGTCCACTGTCACCCATTATTAAAAAAGATTTTAATAATATTTGCACGTTGTTTCGTGACTTTTTTTTCAATAGAAAAAAAAATTTAAAAAATATTTTTTTTTATATAATTTGTTTTTTAATTAGATTAATTACGATTAATTCATTTATTTAACTTTTAATTAAATTTTTTTTTATTTATACATTTTTTTTTTTTTTCGAGAATACGTAAGCGACCTTCGAGGTGATTTACCAATGTCGACGATATTGTTTGTCGAAGCATCGCTCTCAATCGAAAGCGTATTGTAACAGATTGAACGAAAATAAAAAGGAAGAGATGACGAAAGTCGCTTGTCACGATTAAACGAGTAGGTATAACAGCGCCGAGAAACGAGAATTCAAACGTAACGTTTAGTTTGAGATACGGTACCCGGGGATGAACTTTACGGAAGTGGATCGAGGTCTCCCGGTGAGCCAGTGTAGTGTGCCGGAAGTACGGGGAAACTCACCGTCCCGAAGGCGCTTCTTCTCCGCACTATGGATACGTCGACCAAGTTGAACGGATAATTTCCGCGAACGTTCGAAATTGAAAAAGTTTTACCTCGCGAGAAGCGAGAGAAGGGGTGGACGGGGTGGGTAGGGTCCTTGGTAAAGAAGCGTTTTCTCGCGGATGCTGCACGTACCGTTAATCGTTTCGACCATCGACGGTACGAATTTTTTTCCCTCGTCTCGTGCCTTCGCGTGCATTTTTTTCATTTTATTTTATTTGTAAGGGAAAGAAAAAAGTATTATAACGACCGAAAAAGATCGAAGGGAAGGCGAGCAGAGGGCGAAGAATAAATGAGAGGAGTTCTCAATTATAATTCTTTTTCCATCTCATTATTGCAATTCGCGTAACAATTGTGTCGAAAAAAAAAAAAAAAAAAAAATTCGAAGTCTCAAAGGCATAGGGAAAAGTATCGACGAGAGCTTTGAGACGAAAGTTAATACCGATTCGCTTGCGCACAATCTACAGGCGTAAGCGCTGTATCGAATCCGAGGGATGCTGCGGAGGAGATAAAGGAGACGAAGGTCTGGAAAAAAGGATCGTAAAAGTGTCTGCGACAGGTGAGAATCGTTTCGAATTACGAGGATCGAGAAAAGGTCCGAGACATGTTCGAAGATGTGTCCGGTCGTTATGTACATTTTATTTCGTCCGACACTGCGAACGCCTCGTCCGACACGATTTACTCGCGACGGCTAAGAGAAGGGTAGCTTTACGCCTGTTATTTCGGGGGATCAAAGTGGCGTTCGTGTTCATCTCCCTCCGCGGAGGTGGTACACGTGAAATGTAGTTCGCGAGTATTATCCGGGCTTCCGATTGCGAGGGTAACGGCAGTAAAACCACCAGAGCTCAGAAAAAACCCGACAATTGTAATTGAATCGTAAAAAAAAAAAAAAAAAAAAAAAAAAAATGCGATGTACGCGTATATCAAAGTCATTGTGTTCATTTTTCTCAGATTCGTTACGTAAGATACTCCCAATTTTCATCCATCAATGTAAAGATATTTCCGAAGTACGTATTACGCAAGAATCTTAAGGACTTAAATGGACCAACGATCTATCTCTTTCGTCTTATCAATCGGAGAAACGCTGTGTCTATACCCATTGAATTCAAATCGAAACTTTGGCGCTTCATATCGGTACGATGTATACATTTTTCCGTTCCTGTTCGTGACAACCGCCAATGATAAACGATAAACGAAGGAACGACCCGAGACAAATAAAGTCCCGAGTTCAATGTCCCTTTTCACGCATTTCCAGACTATCTGCAAGCGATCGCAAAGGCTTTCGTCAAACAAAGCGATAATTAATTTTCGATCATGTGCACGAGTGCCCCAAGTGTGCTGGATGTTACGTAAGGCTTAAGGGTGAAATACAAAAAAAAAGGATGAAAGGAACCCCCGTGAAACCGATGACAATAAGGCGTTAATTAAGCGGCGACTGCGCGAAAAGAGAGCAGAGAATAAGGACGAGAATGAGGATGAAAAAAAGGTGATGGCTCCCGGACGGTTAATTCCGGAAGTTGAATGGTCGAGGAAGAAAGTGGTACAATGAGAAGAGAAGAAGAGCAGAGATAGGGAGAAGTTTACTGCCGAGCGTAGCGTCAGAGAGAGAAAGAGAGACAAAGAAAGTAGGAGAGCGACTCGGAAGCTGCCGACTCGGAGCTTTCCGGTGGTCGTCAACGACGAGGATTCACGACACGTACTTGGCACAGTTTTCACTCTTGTCTCTGTATCACGTGCGGAGAAGAGCATCCTCGGGCTCGTGAGAACTAAGAGCCCACGAACCCCCTCGCTCCTCCGGCGGAACAACGCAAAGAGGAGAATCTCGATGTCGAAGTGACGAATCAACGACAATGAGCAATTCGGGGAGCAATGGATTTTTTTTATAAATATAAAAAAAAAACAAAATAATAAAAATGTTATTATTATTTTATTGATTTTACAAATAAAATGAATTTCTTCTGAAAATAGTGAATTTTCGAAAAAATTGAGAAAAAATTGTAAATACTTCGCGATGGTATGAAAATCTGAAAAAATTCATGCATATTGAAGGTACTGAAAAGATTAATTTTGTATAATAATTATTTCAAAATTTCATTAACAAAGTAATGAAAAAAATAATTGATCAACAAATTTTCCGGAAAAACAACTTTTTTTTTTTATGAAAATGAGTCATTCATTTTTTTGAATACGTATGAATTTTTTCAGATTTTTCAATTTGCTTTGAATTTTTTTTTGTAGAGAAAAAATGAATGAAGAATCGCGCCGAAATAAAATCAGGGAAATGCAACTTTTAAAATTCTTATTCCCATCGGGAAACATATATAGCGGCAGGTGTGATATATCCGTTCTATATGTCCGTTTCATCCGAACTTTTGCATCTTTAATGCAGATTTTTCAGTCTGTGCACACAGACGAGTTATATTTGCAACCCACTCGTCGAGTCGGTAGATGTACGTTTACATGCGCATCGAAAAAAAAAAAAAAAAGCCTAAACCCGTATGGTGACGAACGTTCGCTGGCCGCATCGAGCCCTCGGGTCTATCTTTCTCAAATATTTGTCCTGACACGTGCGGAGTACGTACCATCCTTTATCGATCGGTGAACGCTCCTGCATCCGGTCGTTATTACAGACAATATTGACCGGGGCATTCGGCGAAAGGACACGCGGACACCGCACACGGCGGTCTACGGAGACCGCACAGAAATTCGCATCAACGGGCGCCGCGCCTCTCCCGCTTTTCTCACCTTACGATTTTTTTAATCCAACATTCATTCCATCCCAAATTTTTTTTCGGCAAAATTTCGATGTTTTTTATCATATAGTTGTCGGTAAAAAATAAATTTCTTCAGCTTCGCAAAAATTTCGATCGTATTTTTGCTATTCGCCGGATTCATCGATCGAATCCATTCTAATAATTTCCTTACAATTTGATGCACTTGGCGCGAATAGAGATTATCAAAGTGGGTCACATCGGAGTCAAAGAAGCCTTCAAAAGGGTCAATGTATTGAGGGTATCTTTACGAAAGTCATCTGAGAAACAGGGCTCTTGGTATGTGCAATTTGCTCGATCTTTCGCTACCGAAGCGATATGTCGAATCTATAGTAGTCGCGACACAGCTTTTCCCCTCCTTAAGCTAATCTCCGCGCGTTTCTCCCTGCGATGATTTTTTTTTTCGCTTCTCTGTCTCTCTCTTTCCGTTTAATCTCGATTGTAGGTCACAGAAGATATCGATCGAGAGACGGTCCCATAGTTACCGGTGCTGAGTTCAGCAGAGCGCACGAGAGCTCTCGCGATCGCCATCGTCGAGTCGTGGTATTATGTGGCGCATATATATATATATATATGTGTGTGTATATACGATACGAACTGCCCGTCTATAGTCCAGTTTCCGCCGATAAAATAAAAATAGCGTTGAAAGAGAGAAGCCCCCGCTCGCGGCATCGGAGCCGCGAATGCAACCCCCTTTTGCCGGAACACGCGCGAGCGAGTTAAACGTGGATATATAAACGCGATGCCGCACGGTCGAAGCGAGAAAGAACCAAACCCGTGGTTACGGGATATATATCCATCGATTTGTGACAACCACCGGCCGTTCGCTATCCACGTGAATTTCTTCCAAAGCTACCAACGTATATACGAGAAAGTAACGATTAATCACTTTCATAAATAAATTCCAAAAAAAAAATAAAGAACAGAAAGTCAGGCAGCGAGTATCAAAATAAAAGCCATTGTAGTCCCGCGATACAGAGGCCAAGCTTTTCAATTTTGTTTTTTGTTTTTTTTTTTTTTTTTTTGCGAAAGAGAACATCGAGATATTTCATTCCATTTACCGAAAAACGGAATTTTTTTTTTCACGGATTTTTTTTTAGAGTAAAATTGTTTCGTAGCGATAGCAGATCGATTTCCTGCTTTTTTTTTTACGTGAACAAATAATCTCATTTTTCTCCTTATTATTTGTATTACAGAAAAAAAAAAAGAAAAAAAAAACGGAGCATATATGAATAATTGATTGATTGATTGACTTATTATATTAATTTAAATATTATTATAATTGTATAAAATCGCCGCATTTTATACATTTTTAATAGATTTTTTTTTCTCGACATCGGGAGAGACGAGACTCGAAAGGAAAATAACAGTGGCAGAGATAAGAAATGGAAAATCTAAGGAAATGGTATGGAAAAAAGGAAAAAGTGTACACAAAGATAACGAAAAAAAAAAAGTTCGATATACCGAAGAAAAAAAAAACTTTCGAGTGTAAGGGCCGTCCTGCGTTTCGAAGTGTCCGCACGCGGGGACTTCCCTTTGAATAATGCACGTCGTGATGTCGCCCAGCATCACGATACCACGGGCGTGACTGGAATCAATGGAAGCGCTGCGAAGTAACGTGTTTCGTATTTTTTTTTTTTTTTTTTTTTTTTTTTTTCGAAGGAAAAAAAGGGATCCGAAGGGAGCGAATTTGTGGATAAAAAAGAAAGGATCGCAAAAACGTGGGTGCAAGCAAAGACGGCGCGATTTTTCTAGGGTGTTACGGGCAGAAGAGATATCTCTCTCCCTTAGAATCGGGACACGCGGAAAGTTTCCGTATATAGTCGGCGAGGAACGCGAACGGGGAGATTCGAATCAAAGAACGTTTCGGAGTGTAGGGCGACCCGATGTATCAAGCGACTCACAGTGGCCTTTGAAGGCAGTTGGATGGTACATCGGGCGGACCGGAAATGTTGAGACGGAAGTAGCTACAGGCAAACCAAAAGAGTTCCTCTTTCCCTTGCGCAGTGCGAAAGATGTACTTGCGCTCCTTCCGTCGAAGCGTAATTTCTCGCATTTGAACCGTACGAGCGTCAAAAAGATCTTTTGACAGTACAAACTTTGGGGAGACGCGGCAGTGTTTTGAGGGCCTTTGTGTATATGCCAAAGAAAAACATAGAGAAATCCAATGCTACGGACGAATGATATACAGGCAAACAGGAAAAGGAAGACGAAAAAGTGCATCGAGAAAAATCTCATGTTGAAGTAACGTATAGACGTTCCAACACTCTTTTTTGAAGCAAATCATTCAGACGTCAGGGATTTTTTTGAATACTAGAAAATTTCTGCAATTATATGGTATCAACATTAAAAAAAAAAATAGATCGCTAAGTAATTTTTATAATGAGATGATTTTCTATTTATTTTATAAAAAAATTTTGATTTCGTTTTTTTATTATTATTTTTAATTCATTATGCATCAAAATCGGCGCTTTTCATGGCAATTTCGCGGGACGGAAAGTGAAAAGTGAGGTTATTTTTTTTTTAACTTTGCGATCTGTTGACCACCGTATCGTTGCAAAGTGAGGTTATAATTCTTCGTCTCAAGGGACGAAAGTGACGGAATCGCGAATTGCGCATGCGCGATCCTATCTATTCAATATTGTCAAGCAATCAGCCAGTTTCGTCTCGGAAAACTACCATGAAAAGCAGTGCTTTTAATGCGCGAATGTCACAAAAAAAAAATTTTATCGTCTCGTCTGCTTATCGATTAATATCGAAAAGTTGTTAGCATTGAACAGCGAAACATTTTTTTTTTTGTAACTTCTTTTAGTTTCGTTTCGATTCGTCGATACGGAAAAAGATCGTTTCTACCTGTTATCGTCAAAAAATGTTCGTTTTTTATATCGAATTACCGGAAACACGATCGTAAGCGATTTCGTCGGTATTACCGCGATAAAATGTTATCACTACTGTTTTCGAGTTTATCGTTTGTTGATATGCGTGTTGATGCGAAATGGGGCGAAGTTTCTACGCTTCCCTCTGCTTGGCCGTCTTTTACGAGGATAGCGTGACGCTTAACTGGGTTCTTGCGTTTTCTAACGTGACAATCTCGGCGTTGTCATTGTTACCGACGGAGTGAACAGTGACAAAGTTTCGCTCCCCGTTAACTCGCGCCTATATCTCGTATCTCTTGTTAACATTTCGCGAATGCGTGAAACTAATGTACATTCACGTTGTAGGGAGGCGTGGTACGTAGGTTTAGTTATATCCTCTACGGGACAACGATGTTGCGAGTTGTTAGCGGGAAGCGTTGTGTGTAGCGCGTGCGTAGACAGCGCTATGCTTCTCTATATTTCTGCACCGAGGGCCATTGAACTCCAACAGCAGCATCGAGCCTTCGTTATTTCTCTGCTATCTGTTACTGTGCTTCAAAAACACTCACGAGTCTCGCTGGATTTTCACAATACCAACAATGGACACTCGAGATTGATGGGAAGAGAAAACTTCGTCGAGTTGTAGCGCTTTTAAAATCGGTTCGATCTTTTTTTTAGATTTTTTTTTCGCGTCTTTCTGCGCGATCGGTAGTCGCCGCCATTAAAACGATCTGTTTTTGGGTGAATTCTCGTTAGTGGGAATTTTTTGCCGGTAAAATTTAGTCAAAACGATTTGGAGACAAAGGGCGCAGGCGCTCCGCGATGTATTGGGAATTTCGTGGTCAACGCTATATATCGAGATAAATGCTCTTGCGTGAGATTTCCTTAATTTCGTTGCCGCATTTAACTCAACGGGAATATTGCCCACGGATATAGCTAAGTAAATCCCGGGATCCCTGCTTTCCCGGCGAAACATCGAAACGGGAAAACTCGCGAGCGACTAGACGAAGCAATTTCAACGTGAGGATTTGCCGAACTGTATCGCTTCTCTTGCTCTCCAAAGCCTCGTGGGCATTTACCTTCCGCGCCATCGCGGAAACGTGCCTCACTGTCCTCGGACTTACGCTATACCGGGGCTTATAATATTCTCGAGGATTTTAACCGAATCCCCAACCCATACGACTGACATTAGAAATTTTCAAACTTCAGCGCGTTGGCATACATTTATAAAATCGTTTACCCTTAAATTTTAAGTAACATTATTTCCACTCGATCGCCATTACGAGGGCCATTATTAGATCAATCCATTCGAACGATCCATTCGATTCGATTTTTTAGTTATCATTATAATTTGGCTGACGACGAAACGATTTTTTGCCGATTTTTTTTTATTCGTAATTTTTTTTTATTCGTAATTTTTTTTTTTCGTAGGAATTTTTTTTTTTTTTCATTTTTTATCTGTGATTCATTTTTGCATAAAAATTCCGATTGTTGATTCTGTTTTGGTGCTTTCGAAGCAACTTTAATATCCGTGGATTCCGACAGTTCGCGCTGTCGCGTCATGCATCCCCCTGCGTTCTCTTAAGCCTCGTAGTCCCGGGCGGTATGGAGCAGCCGTATTAAAGCTCTTTCCCGGGAACGACCCCCGCCTCGAGGCACTCGAACTTCCGTAGGTTAAGCATAACTAAGCCGGTTCAGCGAGGCGAATTCTCCGAGGATTTTCGAGGCACGACGGGGTGAACCATCCCCACGATAGCGGCGCACAGTCAACCCCTCGAAATTACCATCATCCCGCCTGCTGCCGCCGCTTTCCCTCTTTCTAGACATACAACCTGCAGTCACGTGACGCCTCGATCTCTCGGCCGGACGCGAGACCTCGCGACGAGCGTATAACGTTCATTAGCTTTTCGGCACATGTGCAGAGATTCGAATAAAATTTTCGTAATTTTTTGTTTTTTTTTTTTTTTTCATAAATCCTGTGAGAAATTATGTTGATGCGGTTTAATTCTATACCAACATATCGCGCGACTGAAATAATTTTTTTTTTTTTTTTAGATTCGCGAAATGGAAATTTATAGCCAAAATTGTAGTGACAATTTTTTCGATTTAATCAAAAACAAAAAAAAAAAAAGGGATAAATTTTATTGAAAAATGTTAAACGGGTCTCGATTTTTTTTTTTTTTTTTTTTTTTTTTCATGGGATTGCGGACGATTGAGTTATACGCGACTCGATATGGTATGGAAGGCGAATTTTCGTTTTCATGCCATATCCGTACGGATCGATTGCGATATGGAGTTCTGTAAATAACGAAGAATAAATAACGCCACTTTCGGCTTGTTGTTCGCGATGAAGAATGGATATAGAGAGAATGCCGGGTATAGAAAAAAAAAAATAATATATAAGCAAAGAAAGAAATATCGTCGACAGTCGATAGTTGCCCGGCATACATGTTGTAGAGACGCGATGAGGGACGTTAACCCGAATATGTGCGAACGACCGCGGCTCGTCCCTGCCGGTGGCAATGCCGAACAACGGACGAACGAATAGGGGATATATAGGCTTTCAGCCGGAGTCGCTCGCAGTGTCGGGCAGTCGACGCACGTAACGTCCGGTCGAACGTATATACACGCGTCTGGGGGAGGCGTGTGGTGTACATACAAGTTTAACAACGACGACGTTCAAGTCTCCGAGTGTCGACGCCGCTCGGACGATCTTACCGTCGATAAAAGACCATATCGTTCTCTCGTGCGTGTGGCCAACCCGTTCCGAACACTGTTGCAAAAGGGTTAACACAATGTCGCGAAACTTTCCGCGAAACTATTCTTTCAACAAGTTCACCCATCAATTTCTACCCCTTTCCCGGCTATTATGACGATTACGGATAAATACGAAAAAAAAAAAAAAAAAATTTCGGAAATAATGAAAAATCTTTTTTTTTTTTTTTATCAAATTTTAATATGTTAGGTACATAATGTACACATTTCATTATCAATCTCGTAAAAAATTAGTTCGAAAAAAAAAAAAAGGTGTCAATTTTTTTTCTCACGGTCCGCGCTCTCGAGATTCGATAATCGATTTAATCAACGAACCCGAAAAATACAGTCAATAAAAAAAAAAAAAAAAAAAAAAACGGCAATCTCGTTTGAGAAACGAGATCGTGTCGCTGCTTCCCTTATATTCATTGTTATTCTATGTATTTATAGCTCTGACGTTGATACTAAGGCCTCGGATTCGAGTGAACAGCGATAGCTGCACGCCTAACTCGAGAATCGAATCTGTGGCTTCGTTATCGACACGCCCTTCGACCGAGCAATCGAGGGATAAATTAATCACGAGTTTCGCGGTAACCCAGGTATCTCCTCTCCTCCTTCCCGCGCCAATTCATTCTCATCTCTGGATCTTAGCCAACTACTCCGACGCCTCGTGAACCCGGAATCTGCGATGGATTTCTCTCGCTTTCCAAGAGAGCACGACGGAGAGTTCTGGACATTTTTCGGCCAACAGGAACCCTCCTCCACCCCCTCCTCCCCCAATCCCTGAGCTCAGCGCAAAGCCGAAATTCTCAATTCCATAACTTCGTCTCAGTTCGCCGCAGCAATGACTCCGTTCGTCTTAGGCACACGGCGAATTCGCATTAGCTATATATACCGTATCAAAACTTTCGACAATGGACGCCTAGTCACGATATCTGACGAAAATATCGTTGCCTTCGAGCGCAAATACGAAACTCTCAGCAACTACCGTTGTACTCCAAATTATATACGAGTACTTTGCTTATTTATCGCGGATCGAACGAATCAACGACTGAATTATCAGCGATGGGCAATGCTCTAAAATAACATGAATGCAATAATAATAGATCGGTAAAAAAAAAAATTACCATTTTTTCGATTTTTTTTTTTTTTTTTAAAGTTTTTCCGAAATTTTTTTTTTTATATTTGTGAATATCAAAAAAAAATTTTTGCTATAACAATACTTTCTCTGCTTACATACTTCGTATTTCATCGTTTTTTTTTATTAATACATCGAAATATTGCAACGCAACACGATAATAATAACAATAACATCAATAGTAATAATAATAATTATTTTTGTTATTTTAAATGATAAATATTCAATTTGTTATTATAAATTAGCTGAAAATAAAAATATTTGAAAAAAGAAATGGAATTGGCAGTTTATATTTTTTTCGTAACAACAATCCGTTTATGACTTTGGACCATCGATCCGACTATTTATTTATTTTTACGAAAAATTCACAGACTGCGCAATTATAGAAATCGGATTGTATTTTCAACGGAATATGAATAAAGCCCTTCCTGCCGGTAGTTCCCGATCCTCCGACACAATCCGATAGGAAGCGAGGCGCAAAATTGTACGAGACGAGAATTCGCAAAAGCCGTATAGAGAGGAGCGCGTGTGTGCTGTAAAATGCTCGTATTTGCACATCCGTTAAGCTCTCCCTCGCTCTCGCGACTTTGTGCACACGTCGCGCGAACCTATCTGTGCAGTATATATAGACGGTATTCTATAAAGCATAAAGATGCAACAACCGCAATTTAAAAATTCTGTGTAAACCTTAGGGGTGCGGAATATCGTACGAATTTCGCCTGTTATGTTTTTTTTTCTCGAGGAAAAATATGGAACGCGGTTTGAAAAAAAAAAAAAAAAAAAAAAAAAAAAAAAAATTACATTTAAAAATTGAAGAAAATATCGTTATCGCAAATATTACTGAGAGAAAATTTTAATATAATTTTTAGAATATTTATATAATATATTTTATCATATAATACATTTTATATAATAAGTATATTTACGTAATATATAAAAATGACGAGAAATAGAGATATATATTTTTATTTCGATAAAATTACGATTTCTGATGTGAGAGCGAATAATAATACGATTGGAAAGAGAGAATGAAGAAAAATTGTCTTTTTTCGTATCACGAAAGGAATTCTGTTTTTCTACTTGACTTTTAAGCATCTCCCGGGACAAAAGGGTTTGTAAAAACAGTCCCTGAGAAGACTGGGGTTTTTTTTTTCTTTTCTATAGGGTGAAACGAGAAGTTTGGGAAAGAGAGGGGAGAAGTATATAACAGGAATAAGTTTCTTGCCTGAAGCAAGGCGAACTAACGAGGCGACCGCAAAACACGTGGAATTCGATATGAGTTGGGAATCGACTTGGCGAACTCACGTGCGCGTGAAAGCACACACGCGCACAGGCGATCGATAAAAAAAAAGGTAAGAGAACGGACGAAAGAGTCGCGCGAACGAGTTATTGAATCATTCGCAACTGCATAGAGGAGAAAATTCTTTTAATAATGATTACGATAAATAAATAACCATCTTAAAAAGTTCAAACTACGGAAGTATAGAAACTATAAAAAGGCCGCATATACGATAACTCTTTCTTTTCTATTTTCTTATCCAGCAAAATTTATACAGGAAAATAAAAACAATTGTTAACGTAAAATTTTCAATGTTTTTTTAATAGGTGAATACACTTATGAAAACATTTTTTTTTTTTTCAGTCGTTTAAATGATAAAAATTTGGAAAATTAAGATCGGTGAAGGGGTATAAAAAACAAAATTTACCAAGAAAAATCAGTGAAATATGCCAACAATAATTTTGTTATTTCACTTTTTTTTGTGATTTGTTTATTATATTTTTTTTTCCTTCGAAAGTTTTTCAATTTTTGTAAAGTTATTTGTCTCTCGTACGTTTTTTTTTTTTTATACTCTTTTTTCGATCGAAGTTTTTGTATTTTCCAAAATTAATTTGACTTCATCCTTTTTTAAATAAAATCGCATTACACGTGGCGAGAAATGTGATTATACTATCGATTATGATTTACGATAAACAAAAATGCCGGTACTTCGAACAGAGAAGACATCCCAATGCCCCCTATTGTCCGCAGTCTGAAATGCGTCATAGACTACGACTTTAAAATAGAATATTGTCAACTACGATGTTCCATATCGATATGAATGCATTGATATTGAAATGGTTCCGCTATTTTCCGTTATTTTCCGCCATTTTTAATTCCACGCACAGTCGAGAATTATAATAATAATAAAATTCGATGTTGAATGATAAAAAAGCGTCTCGAATTTCGAATTATTCATGAAGCCAATTTCGCGATCATTTCCTTTCGTGTTCGGCACGCGTTGCCTCTTTCGTCTCTTTCCCGTCCTCGACAACGAAATTATTCATCGAGATCGGGTTAGAGAAATTCTGGAGTGTCCAATGTCAAACCCCATCAATGGCATGAAACGTTCCCGCAGTGAGAGAATAAGTCTCCAATTCTCTAAACGCGAGTTTCTGTAGATGGCGCTATGAAAATTCGGATGATTCCACTTGTCCGGAAGGATTCTCGACTCCGGGTTTCCGGACAATGGCGCGCCACTTCCGGAAACACGTACACCAATACATGCACTGCGACGAAACTAATTAAATCGCTGAGAACGCTGACATCGTTGAGGATGCGAAAGACGACGACGAAGATTTCCCTACGCCTGTCGCCGAGTTGATCCTTGAGGAGGAAATTTGTTCAGAATACCCATTTTCGACCCTCGTCACCGGGAGACGACAACAAACTATAAGTAAATGTTGAAAAAAAAAAAAAAAATTCGATCTTTTTTCGAGGAGAAATCGATTATGAATTTTGTCATCCAACAATGGGAGAAAATTGTTTCTCAGCTTCCGAGAGATGAGATAAACGAGAATTCTGGTGTAAAGGAAATCCGTAACTCGAAGACTTTACAGACGGAAACGATTTCGTTGAATGGAATGCGTACTAAATGTAAGACCACAGAAGTCGCGAGACATCGTCTAACTCTGCGGCCATCATGATGACCTATGGCTGATACGCGTTTGAGCTTTGAATGAGACGCGAAAGGTTAAGATTCTCGTCGGAGATAAGAGAAATGTATATCGCGAGTTTCACTGTGAATCGCAAACGTGTCGGGCGGAAACTGATCGACTGGAAGCTTCAAAGTCCTCGAATTTCGATGACCACAATGTCGCTAACTATGTATCTATTACATCTTCCGGATTAATTGCACGGCGCACAAACATATGCGGTACTAAATTCGTCAGCATACGTTTCGATACATTAAACGTCTATTTTTCAGCTAATTTTGAATATTTTTTGTACGCAAACAAATTTGTTTAAGTCGCATTAGATAAACCAACAGCTCCATACGATTTCCAATTCACGATCTTTCGATCGCTCGATATATATATCGTATGATTATATGATATATAATATTGTAATTTATTATATATACGATTCAATATTGTAAACAGAAGAACACATTTGGAAATATTATAAATTCCGAATATTATAAAAATCGATTTTTCGAAAGATTTTTTTTTTTTCGATTTTTTATCGAAAGATCGATAAAATCGATTTTTCGATTTTCGATTTAAATCGAAAAAATAAAAATCGAAGAGAGAAGAGAAGAAAAATTTGATAGATCGTCAATATCTCAATACGATATTATCGCGTGCTACGTCATCAAAAAAGTTGGATGCGGGCACAAGAGTTTTCCATAAGTGAACGAAGACGACGTTTCTTCGATGGAAAGGAAGTCTGAGGCATCGACACAACGAAAGTCGAGAAGGTCGGCTTACTCGCTTCGGTTACCACTGAGGCTTTTCTTGCCGTTTATATGCTTCAGTCTCAACGTCGATGTGGCCAGAACCGAATGAATCTGGGGACGGAGCAGCGCGGTGGAGAGCCCAAGCGCGCATCAGAAACTTGCTGGTCGCCGCCTGTCGCTCATACATTATACATGGAAACTCTCGACGTCTCGGTGCCTTTTTCCTCCAGAGCGAGAGAGGGAGAGAGAGAGAGAAAGAGAGAGAGAAAGACCGAGAGAGACCCCCCTGGCTTGTTCGTCCCTTCGGGATCCACCAGAGTGAACCCACCGTCATCCAGTTCCCTGAGTCTCTCGACTCTTCACAACCGAACCGTCCAACTCTTTTCTCTTTCCTGCCGTTTCTTTACTCTCGTCCTCTCTTTTTTTAACTCTCTTCCTTTATTTATTCCTCTTTTATTATACCAAGAGTTCCTTTCCCCTCTCTGGTGCTCCAACGAGTCTCTTTGGATTTAAAAAATGTCACGTCGCTCGACATTTGCGCTTAGAGACAATTTTGCTACGATTAAACTGATTCAACAACGAATCGAAGCCTTAAATACCGACTTGTTGTCGATAACAAAAAAAAATTATGAAACATAAGATCGTCGATTAAAGATTTCCACCGATTTTTTACGGTTCAAAGGATAACGATTCCGTCGATAATCGATTTCTGTAAATATCACATTGTCGACGTTGCCTCTCATTAGACATGTTCGTAACATCCTAACGTTTCGATTTAACTAAAATCTGTACTATATACAGAGACTTAGTCATTGTTACCATTAGTCGGTAATACAGAGTTATTGGTATTCTATTACATTTTTTGATCGGTAATTAAAGAGAGAC
Source organism: Cryptus viduatorius (assembly GCA_964006125.1). Lineage (NCBI taxonomy): Eukaryota > Metazoa > Arthropoda > Insecta > Hymenoptera > Ichneumonidae > Cryptus > Cryptus viduatorius. Next base: position 6,847,514 of record OZ023226.1, read on the forward strand.
TTGGTTAAGGAAGGTTAACCCTCTACACGCCAAATCGGCATTAATACGAAAATGTGGTGAAAAAAAAAAGTTGTAATTGCACTCGTCGGAAAGTTTTCTCATGCGCGAAGGATTGAAAATTCGATCTTCTAGGATAACAGCGCTGAATCCTGAAGCGTGAATGTGGCAACAATTTTAGAATTGGAATTAGTCTAGTCTGTGCGAGTTCCGCTAGTTTCGAATGGGCGACGAGGCAAAACCGTTTCTCGGTGCTTTGGAACCGGAAGTGAGAATGGTGCGACGCCTAAGTGGCACTTCCTGTCCCTCACGACCGTCATCAAGGACGTCTTCGAACCTATAACACGTTCCTACAGCGCGTAGTAGGCATCTATATACTCAGTGACTACTTATACATTGCTGAGATTTAAACTCGCGATGATGTACGACACATACGCGGTACGCGAACAAACTTTCATTAAAAAAGTTATTTCCGCAGTCCGCAGGTTGCTTTCAATGGCGATGTTTCATTGGTTAATCTAAAACCTAAGCGAACCCTTCATGACGACAAAAAAAAAATGTTAAAAAATCAATAAATATTGATCTTGAAAGTTCTTCAAAAACGGCTGCATCAGGTTTTTCTGCAATTTTTGAATGTTTTTTGAAATTTTTGAATAACGCCTTAAACAGATGCGTCACGATGGACGAAACGCGTTCGTTACGAACGAATGGGCCGAACGAACAGCCCATGCAGACAATGATCAAAATCAGACAATGTAAAAAATTGATTCATGACGCGGATCAGCTAATTGGCACAATAAAACTTATACTTCAATTGCCGTTCTAAAACGTTCTGTTGATTGCCGATACGTCAAAACCGAATAAACCGGAATGGTCTTACGAGTGAACACTGCCGTCGCAGTGTTCCAAGAAAAGTTTCCCCATTGGAGTGTATCAATCCAAATAGTGCGGGTAAACATCGTAATGCTAATAATGTGACCGAGAGGCGTCAAGGCGCGAAGATGATGAAGCAAACGGACTGACCTTGTCCGCCTTGTTATGCGGAACATCCACGCTCCGCTCGAAAATCATTCCGGACCCAACTGTAATCGGCCAATCACGGTAATCCGCAACGTCACTGACGTCCCTCACGCGCCTGTTACAACGGACCGAGAGAGCAATTTTGCCCAATTGTCGATCAAAGTCGAAGGTACGATACATTTAGAGGAATTGCGATTTAGCGTATGAGACTCCTAATACCCGCATATGATTCGCAAGCTATGCGTTTTTTTGATTCCGCACCTCCACCCTTCAAAAGCCAATCTTTCTCTTGCTTCAATTTTTATTGATTCCTACAGAATACCAACAGGTCAGTGCCCTTTGATTCGTTAAGCTCATTCAATGGAGACAATACATCGTACTTGTTATGGAAATACTATATATACCAAAAGGAACGGAAAATCAAATAAATAGGAGGTATTCGGGCGCATCAACAAAAGAGCGGCGTCACTAACAGGCAGAATTTCATCGTGGCCTGAATCCAACCAATTTGCTGTGGTTCACGCGCAAACGCTAATCAGCCAATTAGTCTCGCGAGATATTCGGGCTTCTCGAATCGCCCGCGCGCGCGTCTCCGCTGCTTCTTCACCGTCAGTTTCGTCTGTCTCGCTGTGAAAGGGCGGCGTTATCTCTCCTACACCGCTACTGAGTTCGTGCCACGACGTCAAGATGTGCAATTTCGATTAAGCACGACTCCTCTCTCTCTCTCTCTCTCTCTCTTTCTCCCTCTCTCTCGAACGCTCTTATCTAATTTCGTCTCTTACCGTTTCGCTCCATTTCCTTCGTCAAATCTCACTCTATTCGTCCCGATTCCGCGGGATCCCGAGAGGGTTATCGCTTGTGACCGCCTCGTCGAATTCTCTCCCTCTCTCTCTCTCTTTCTCTCTCTGGGTGTATAGATCTTTGAAAGATTTTCGCGAATAACAAGACGAGAGCGTTGTTCATCTCCAAAAATAGTCTTGAATTGTAGTACCGGTTGAAAGCTTCTATTTGAAGAAATGACGACGACTATCGAGAGAATTCGGTATACCAGACCGCCGCACGTATTGAAGAGACTTCCTGACCCGTTCTTTCGAAAACCTTATCGATACATTGCAGAATGAGATTCAATTGGGGGATTTTCGTCGAAGCTACGAATATACATAGGATATCCTGCGAAATCTCGGGTAATCCTCGAAGCTGCGTTAATTCCCGGCGCGTCATTGTGTTCGTTCAATAAGTCTATATATTCATCCGGATGTGTTGAATACGCGTGTGGAAAGTGCAGATAAACAAGAACGCAAGAGTGAGGGACACGATTGACATCCGGTATAACGTCGCTGCATGGGGTGAATTTGAAATATTGATGATGGGATGTAAAGGTCGTTGTAACGAGTACCGAGAGCCCAATGTTCAGAAACAAAAGAATCATCGGACTCATAGGATGTTTCGAAATATTGTTGTTTCGTCGATTTTAACAACATTAACGCGATAAGTTCGATCTTTTAACGATTTTTTTTATTCTTCAAAAAAAATGGCGTAATTTTGAAAAATTTACGAAAAACGTACAAAAAATGCGAAATAATAAAAAAAAAAATAAACAGTTAAAAAAAGAAAATAGTTTTCGAGAACTTAAGCGGAAACCGTTTTATCCGTATAATTGCGTTCTATTGCACAGCAGACAATCGCTGAGTGTCACAGCGCCGTTCGTGTAAATTGCACGCTACTTGACAATTAAACGTGACGTTGACATGTGTCGAGTTGGGGGCGAATCGCTTTTTTCAATCTAAGCTTTCCGCGTGCCCCGCCGTTGAGACAACAATACACCATCGCGTACTGTGTAACTTATATACGCTTATATATGCTTTATGTTGCTAACACGCGATTCCACTCGAAGGCACATTTGAATTAAACGCCCCCGCGTACGTGAACTCATAGCACTAGTCATGCAGTTGTCCCACTGTGGGGAAGGGGGAGGGGGTGGGGGGAGGGGATGTACATCGATTTGTTTATACCACGTATACGACTACATACGCAAAAGCAATTCATACATATGTATACGTGGCACGTGTATTTTCCCTTCGGCAAGCAGGTTTCTCACTTCCGGAAACGTTGTACCTACGGAGGACGACAGGAAACGCGTGCTTCGGCAAACGGTAGTAACTTTAAGCATAACTTGTTTTTTCGATCGAATTCTTTCAATACTTTGCTTTTTTCGTGACAACAAATATTTTTAGAAAAATCAAAAACCGAAAAAAAAAAAATTCAATTACGAATTGCAATTATCGAGTTGATTTTTTTTTGTTATATTTCTTATTAAAATAAAAAAAAATAAAAATCTACTTTTTCCCCGGATGTCTCGCGACTCAATTTTAAAATTCCGTTATTACGATGAAAAAAAAAAAACATTAATTCCATTTTTTTAAGGGTCGCGTAAGGGTCTCGTGAATGTTATCAATAATATTATTGTTGATATTGAATAATTCTTATAGAATTTAACGCTCTTTTGAAGTAAAAAAAATGTACGAAAATTGCTTGAATTCAGAAGTATCTAAGTTCCCGAAAACGAGCAGCAGACTCGTTGCACTTGGACCTCCCACACCCGGAGTTTACAGAACTATTCCTGGACGTAGTTGGTCCAACGCGTAACGTCTCGACTCGAGACGTTCCAGTTGATTCCGGTGAAACAAGTTCCCCCTTCGCGATACACCGTTTAAGCTGAATTACCTTTCGACTGCTTACGCCGCAGCGGAGTCGCAGAGCAAACAAAAAAAAAATACTAAACCTAAATTATGCGAATACCGAGAATTAGACTAAACGCTTCTGTTTTTTTTTTATTAAAATTTCTTTGCCATCTCATTTTTTTAAATATAACATATTATTATTTTCAATTTTCAATAATAAATATATAACATACGATAAAACATTTATAGTAAAATGAAAAAAAAAAAAAAAATGAAATATTACGAATGAAAAGTTTCGATTTTGTTCGGATATTTTTTTTCGAAACTAACGAATTTTCAAGAAAAATGTCGATAAATCTAAAAAAATGTATATATTGGATTATTATATCAAAAATTATTAATATTAGAAAATAATAATGATAAATAAATTTATATAATTTATACATTATATATATTATTTTTTTCAAGTAAATCAATAATTTTGATGCTTTACGTATAGAAGATAATGTTACTATTGAAGATAAGCAGAAATTCGATCGACGGATATATTTATAACGATTATAGGCGCAATTAGACAATTTGCCATCGAGTGATTAGCGCACGCATCGCGAGAAGCCGATTAGATTACGTTTCGACAAATTGCAATTCTGTAATAAACTTCGTAATTATTATGATTGCGAATGTATTCAATAACCGATTGGCGGCTCTGTATTCCGGCGTTTGCGCAATTCTATTAGCGAAAATATATCTCTCTATATATATCGAAAATTCATTTATTATTTACCGAGTTAAAATAATGCATTGGTCGAGCGAGGAGTCCCGAGACTTTATGTGTGTTGTGCGCGCGGAGAGGACCAGTCGAAGAGTATTGATTATCATAAAACATAGGCGCGGAGTTTTTTTTTTGTTTTTTTTTTTTTTTTTTTTTCGTACCTTAAAGGAAAATCAAGCGTGAGGCTTTTTCCGGTCTATCGAATATAGTCTTTGTATGGAGACGATTCGCGCGCGCGAGATACTCACCGACGGAATTCAATACAATCCCATCGAACGAGGCGCTGCCGGTCCCCGAGAGCAGACGGAGGCGAACAGTTTCACGGGGAACGTTGTTTGTAATATTATTATAGGTATGTGTATGCAGTTACGAGAGCGCGAGACTAGTGTGTACCAGGTGTGGGCAGAATCGAATGCAATTACCCAGCGGGCAGGTGACCCACCTCTGGGGGATGCGCGTGGGATTTTAGAGAGTCGGAGAGACTATCTCGCCTTTCGGTTAACATGCATCCGTAAATACGTTATACAGGATGTAACGAAATCTGTACTATTTCCAGATGCATCCTAATTCACGTTTCGCAATAAAAAATATAAAAAAAAAATCATCGATGTTTTTTTATCATTCGTATCACACATTTACGAGTCGAAAAAAAAAAACAAAAAATTTACCGACTTCTTTAATGGAAACGAAATATTTTTGATAAAAAGTGTTCCAAAAAAATCTAAAAGATTTCATATGTTCATTAATTAAAAAAAATAATAATAATTCATTTTTTTTTTAAATATACGGAATATGTATCATAAATATTATAGTAAAAATGTATTCAAAATTTTTCTTTTTGTTTCACTGAGAGACGGATTTGCTGCGTAATAATCACTTTTGAAATTCGCTGTACACGCAAAATGTGATAAAACTGTCATAAAAAAAAAAAAAAATGTGGAATCTTATACCGCGTTTAAGACCAACCGAACTTTCTCTCTGGCAAAACTTTGTACGACGAATCGTATTCGCTTTACAAGAGGACAAAGTTGCGCAGCCAATAAGACGATCGTACAGATGGCGCTCGGAGTCATCGGAAGCGGTTTTTCTCGTTGATTACACATTTTTGCCATTTTGTATATAACAATTTTCATATTGCAATGCTTTTTTGAATTTTTCAAAATCGAAATGTAGAATTTTGAAAAAAATTCGAAAAATTTTGAATTTTTCAAAATCGAAATGTAGAATTTTGAAAAAAATTCGAAAAATTTTGAATTTTTCAAAATCGAAATGTAGAATTTTGAAAAAAATTCGAAAAATTTTGAATTTTTCAAAATCGAAATGTAGAATTTTGAAAAAAATTCGAAAAATTTTGAATTTTTTTAAATCGAAATGTAGAATTTTGAAAAAAGTTCGAAAAATTTTGAATTTTTTTAAATCGATGTAACCTTTTCGTCAAATGTACATTTTTGTTTTTTGCACGAAAATACGAAGGTGTAACGTGGTTAGTCAGCGAGAAATAGCCGAGAGAAAAACATTCGAATGTATTACGAATGTTTCAACGTTAGTTTTCTTATTGTCGTTCCGGTCTATCCGGTATCATTCCTAAAGAGTATCCGAGAGGTGCAATAGCCCGAGTCTCCGTGGCGCGTATAATATCTCATAATTCTTGTCTCCGAGGCTCAGCGCAGCGACAGGCGTCCGAGCGAACGCAGCGACCAAGAAGGCGCGAGGCGTCGGCTATGTCGCGTCTCCGAGACTTTTAAAGCTCCGGCGTCTCAACTACTCTCGAGGTACACGAAAGGTACAGAGCGGCTTCGCCAACTTCATTTATTCAATGGGTGAATAGCGCTAAGATAGCGAAAGAAAAAGGTAAACTACACCGCGGCGAACTTTACCAAGAAATTAATTCAATATTACGGCGGAAAAGCGTCAAAATTTCATTGTCATTCTTCAAGTTTAATTGTACCGTTTTAGCATTTGTCGCGCAAAACTGCGCACATTCCACGTTCCAACTTTCGTTAAAACTCAATACTCGCGACATAAAACTTTCATTTGAAATAATTTTTTTAATATATACAAATTTTTTTTCCGCGTTATTTGCAAAGTTCCCTCTGTCCACCCGAAAATTGGTTTTAATTTACGTTCGCATAGAGAAAGCCCTGCGAACAACGAGCGAATAGAATGACGAAGCGATGTGAAAATTAAATTTTTTTTTTCGAAATTTTTTGTCTATTCGTGAAAAAATTCCAATTCATTATCTCCTACGGTAATCGCGTAAAAAAAAAAAAAAAATTGGCACGATTTTTCGAAGCCATAACTAGAAGTACAGATGTTAAGCGACAAACTTTTTCGATTTACGATTTTTTGTCATTTTTTATTGAAATCCTTATATCTATAATAACAATATTTTTATTGCATAACCTCAACTGAGAATCTCGAAAAATTTCGATTTTTTTTTTTTTTTTTTTAATAGCGTTAATTATGCCGGTAAACCTCGTGACCTACGGTAACGAGATCGCGGCCGTTATTCTCGGTAATTTCCGAAAGCTCGACGTTCGTTACCGGTTCCAATTAATCATCCGAACGCGGAGTACCCGGCGTAGATGCGTATAGTTCTATACGCATCTACATACACACATACATATTATACTATATATTCAGCTGATGCATGTTGCGAAAGGGCAAATGTATAGCAGTGAGTTTGCTAGTAAACCGACCGCCGAGAATCCTCATCGTGCGTTGCATCGCTTGCCGGTAATTCGTGACGCGACGTTGCGCGTCGGGCGCTTCGTGATGGAAGCACCATCACCTCGGTACACGCAGCTGGACACGCGTACCAAGTGCGATCGCGTATGTACAATTACGATACATCTGTGCGTTGGAATCGATGCGTTCGCTGAGTTGTGTCACGCCACAGTGATTAGGAAACACAACGTAAAGCTACGCATCGAATAGTTTCACCGTTCGCCGATAATTAATTGGAATCGATAGAGCGCGTATATACCGCCAATACAAACCCACCGGTTCCGTGCAGTAAGCGCGACGAGAGTTGTCGGAAAACAACACTTTGCTATCGTATCTCGTAAATTGAAATTCAACTTCGTCAATTTTAATTAACTAATTAAATTATCTCGAGAAGGGGGCGAGAGCTACGCAAAGAAATAGGAGTCGAATTATTTTTTTCATCGACAAAATTATCGAAAAAAACAAGAAATTTTGATTTAAGGCAAAGTAAAAATTTACGAAAAAAAAAAAAAAAATTCCGCCAATTATGAAAAATTAAAAATTATCGATATATATAGATATTTAAAATTTGAAATAAAAAAAAAAAATTTCGAAAATTTTATATTTTTCGAAAAAACATTTATCCCCGTAAAAAAATGAAAATGTTGTAGATGCCTTAAAGAATTCTCTTTTTTTTTTCAATTTCCGAGAATGTTGAGAATTCTTCAACGGTCTTGACACATTCTTCGCTTGTTGAATCCTACATGCCGAGACTGATGCACCGTTGCACGAACCAATGGATACCCGAGGCTGCTGGGGCTCGATTCGATCTCGTAGCAATGCAGCATCAACCGCCAGCAGCCTCGAGCAGTCTCGACGAGGACCGGTTTTCTTCTGAACCGTGTAAGTGACGAGCGGACTCGTTGCTCCACGACTACATCGAGAAAAGACGCCATCAAGATCTCCGAACCACACTGATCAAAGCTCAAGACGTTAAAACAATGAAGATCGACTTTCCGAGATGCTGCGGCTTCGAATATATGCTGCCGATCGGTCCAGTCGAATTCGTATGAATTTCGATTTTTTTGGAAATTTTTTTTTTCGCGGACGAATTTCGTGTTTAAGACAAACAATCAAAATTGCAATCATTTTTTTTTTTTTTTGAGACGCGTAAGTAAATCGACGCATTATTGCGAACCGAGAATTGTTGATTTTAACGAAAAACATAGTTATTCGTCCGAGACATTGACAACTGGGTCGCCGCGAAGCGATAACCTCCGGTCAAGAGAATCGCTGGAAACTCGCATGAGAGACGCATTCATAGGGGCCTTCCCCGGTTTCTTCACCACGCGAATCAACATTTTTTCATTTTTTTATCGTTTTCTTTTGCTTTATCGCCGACGATTTGTCGACGACGGGGTTAAAACGAAAGGGCAATTTATTTACGCAGAATTAACCTTGGAAAATCCGACTCGTGCGGAAATCGGGTCTTTCCAATAGTAAGACGGGATTTTCCCGCGACGCGATCTTTATAGTGAATCATTAACGATCTTTTGGACGTTGTCGTCAGTAACACTGCTGGGGATTTGATAAAATTGCGTTAAAATAATAACTCAAATGATTATACTGAATCGCTTGAAATTTTTTTTAAATTCGGCAATTATATCGTTTAAATTTTATTTTCCGACTTTTTTCTCCGAAATCCGATGCCGATTTGTCGAATGCATTTTTTATATTCTATAATGTAAATATTGTAATGGTAACTGTTGAAAAAACTCGAAAAATTGTATATTCCCGCATTGGTTTCTCATTAAGGAAGTTGTCGCGCCTCATTTCCAACCGGAAATGAGATACAGTTAGAATTTCAAACACTTCCCGATGGGATAAAAATCGGAGAAAAATCGGCGATAAAGATGGTGTGAAAAATAAATTTCGACGTTAAAATGACGATATGCGGAAATTGCAATTCCACTGGAAGCTATTTTTCCGCGGTAACTATAATAAAAAGGGAAGTAACACATATAATAAAGCTGCGCGGTTATGACATCAAAGCTTCGCGACAGAAACAGACGAAAAGAAAGGAAGCGGGAGCACCACTGATGCATCTACTCCGTTCGGTCTTTTACAAAAGTTCCGGAAAAGCTTCGTTTCCTTCGTTCTTCGAAGAAAAAAAAGCACCAAACGAGAAAAATAAATAAAAAGACCGAACAAAGCGACGTCGCCAACGAACGCGAAAGGGAAATGCGGGTTTGCGATCCACGGCTATGCGAAACGATAGTCAGGAAGACCTTTTCCCATTCTTTCGTTTTCTGTTGCCGATGGCGGATAAAGAAGACAACATACACCTCGTGAAATGGGTATAAAGGAAAGCGAAAAAAAAAAGAAAAATGTAAAAAAAAAAACGAAGACACAGCCGACTGTAGCCTCGGGCCATACTAATGGCACTTTTGCGCGTCACTACTGTGTAATTTTTTTCCCCTTTCTCCCTTTTTTTTTTACTTTACTCCTTTTTTCCCTTTCGGTCTCTCACCCGTTTACGTTCACTCGCCACCCTTCATACTTGTCTGGGGGTTGCAGTCACGAAGCTCACGCCAACGGAATCCAAGGGAGTTTTTCTTTTCCTTTTTTTTTTTACGTTTTTTCATTTCGACTTCGCTCGATTTTGTCATTCTATCTCTGTATTCGATTCGTTCACGAAAGCACCAGACCGCCCTCGATGCAATCGCTCCCACGGCATTATACGAAAGGGGCGAAACTGCTGATGTACAAAGAGTGTTCGACGGGACGACGACTGAGAGAAAGCAAAGGGAGTGCCTGTGTAAGCATTGGGGTGAAAAACATTAAATAAAAACTTCGACGGGTAGAAAAAAAAAAAAGAAGCCGTTTTTAGGCCGCGAACCTTGGCGTTCGAAACAACAGTATTGAGATTGTAATGGAGTAGGGATTTCGTATAAAATAAAGGATTCGAAACGAGCAAAAAACATCGAAGAGCGAAAAAATATTTTCTTGGCTATCGTGTCAAAGCGGTTTTGAGAACGCAGAACGGAAGAAGGGCATCCAACATTTTCGATTGAAGTGGACATAAAAAAAAAATTACATTTGCGCATCGTTTCCGCGTGTTTTTAATTGGAGCGCAGATCCTCCAATGGAAAAAATTATATTACCAGTTTTTCGCGTCCACGTAGAGGGAGCTTTGCAAAAGCCGACAAAAAATGAGAACGCGATGTATAAATTAAATTTACATTTTTTTTTTGCGACATTCCAATTACCGATATAACCCAAAAAACTAAAAATAAATTAAATTAAATGCCTAAATATCTATATATTAGAAATATCTATTTATTATTTTGTTCAATTGATTTTCATTAGACGAAAATTAAAAAAATAAATGAGTAATTTTAATTGAAAAAAAAAAAAAAAAAAAAAAAAAACGTAATTTTCGAGAAATTAATTCGCTTAAGGGATGAAAAATTAAAAATTGTTGTAAAGTGAAAATGAATGAATTGAAAGCCGTCGGTTAGAGAAAATAACGAATTATCCGTGCTTTTTGAAAGTGTGGCTTCGTAATTGCATTAATTTGTAAGATTCTGGAAGGCGGGAGGGAAGCTGCCGTTTCGTTATGCGGAATAGCTTCAGTTACGGAAACCCTTCCGTTCTTACAATTTGCGAAGAATTTTTTAATTTCGAATAACTGACGCTGTTTGCTGGCGCGATAATAATTTCGTTGATGTGACTTTTCACGAGTGCCGGAGGTCGAGAACTCGAGCAGCGCGGCACGACGAGAGAGAGCGCTCGCTCTCAATCTTGTTCTTCGTAAGTTTTTTTTTTATTCTTTCATTTTCTTTCTTTTCTTTTCTTCAACACGCGTACACCTCTCTCGGGGTAATAAGTAGGGACGTCGAGGTGTATAACTCTCGGTTAAGCACACTCGATGAATTCCATTCTATTCTCTGTTCTACCAGCCTCAGCGCCCCCTTCCCCCCTCCCCCCCTCCCCCACCCCACCCCACCCGACGGTCTTACCGTTGAATGAGTGCCTACAATACGTCCACCGACTCAGTAGAGTGTATCGAACAGCGCAATGAGAGAATATCCATATATCTATACTGAAAGGCAATACGTGGCTCTCACGTGCACCGACGGTTATCCAGAAATCCCACTGAGTGCACGTGAACGAACGACCCAATTTTGCATCTGACTGCTCATCGCGTATTAAAAGCGTTAGTTTCAAAAAAGTTGAAAATAAAAGTAATTCCGTTCATCAATACGATTAAATGACCTTAAAAATTGCGTCAACTAAAAATTGCAATTTCCGACATCTGTATACGAAAGTCGATATTTCGAAAATAAAATTTCGAACTTTAAACTCAATCCTTTCGATGTATTAGACAAATTGATGTGCATCCGGACGCCATTTTTTTTTTAATTCAATTGTCGTTTTTTGTCGAATTTTGACGAGTCAGTTAAATTGACAATTTTATTTGAGTATTCGCCCTTAAGGTACTATTTTTTTTTGTTCTTGTAATTTTTTACGGCGTATTTCAAATTCGGATGAATTTGAGTCGCGTGCGATCGCGTTGGGAATACACTCCATGCAGATCGAGGGGTTCTCACCCCCCCCCCCCTCCCCACCCCCATGTAATCGATAGATTGAAAGTGGATGGTTTTATCGTTCGGATCGTTTCGCTTTGGTGTAGGAATTCCGGAATTTCCCTTGCAACCCGGTTATACAATTGTGGATGCACGAGAGACCCATGTAACGTCCGGGGGTCGTTACGGAAATTCAGAGTACGAATGACTCGTGGTAAATCGTCCCGCGTGGACTGGCGGAGTGCGGGTGGCCAGACAAGCAACGGCAGCCAGCAACTCGCCGTTTTATGACAATAGGATGAGGGAGAATGTGTGCCGTTTCTGCTGCTACTGCTTTACTGCAACCATTGCTGGGGTGCTGCTGGTGCTGCCGGCTCGCTGGAGAGACAGGAAATCGGAGTGAGCCATAAACTGCCGCACAGGACACCAGCGGTTCTCAACTCTGGGAAAGCAATTTTCCGAAGTACCTATCACTTCGCCTCTCTCATTTACATTTCTCCACTCCTCCGGCGCTCTAATAATTTTACCGTGCGAGCAGCGCTATCGCGAATCTCTTAAATGGAACGGCCCGCCAATTCATTCGCGTACAATTTTACGATACGACGATACGTGTTTTTTTTTTTTTTTTTTAAGTTTCGACCCATGAAAAAAAAGCAATTACTTATCGTGCCGAATTTTCGTCGTAATTCTAATTTTAGTAATTTTTAAATAAAAGTTTCGATGTTAAAAAAAAAAAAAGAAAAATTTCTGTTCGGAAAAAATTCGGAAAAATTAAGCTGACTTTTTAGCCAATGGATTGTTGTATCCCCTTAATTAAGGCAAATTGGGCATTAATTTCAATTGAAATTCAATGGAATTTTATATAATATTACAGAAACGAAAAATTAATCATGGCAACCTTCCAACGTTTTAGCCGTATCTCACCGAGGAGAAAGAAGAAAAGAAGACTATAAATATGTAATAAAACGTAATCTATCTTTCTACAATTTCACGAGTGCTTTCTGCTAGAAAATACCCTACTATCGTTTCTCTCTTCAAGTGGACCGAGGGGAAGGCTTTATCTCTTTTTCTCTTCGGTATTCCGAGGTGTTTCGGAAAAGTAGGAAAGAAAGAGGGAAGTAGGAGGATTCGAGAACTGCAGTCGGGCGTTTAAACGAGGAAGGGGCGGTGGCGTCCCGACGAGTATCCTGAGGAATTGCACAGTGGACGATAAACTTTTATCTCTCTCTCTCTCTCTCGTTTTGTAACGACGGAAGAGGGCTGAAAAAACCCTTGAGAGAAAATAGAAACGAGACGGATAGACCCTCAACTCCTCCGTGGCCCTTACGCGCCGGTTTCAATTTCGCCGAAATACAATGGCGATGAGAAAGAGCGCGCGAAGGTTTCGTCATCTCGACAAAATACAACAACTTCTAAAGAGTTTTTGAGAGCGCAGCACGAAAGGCCGGTGTTTACGATAGGCCCCGCTGACGATAGCGCCAATCACACGGTGGATGGTTACGGAATTACTTATACAATTCGCATCACGTGTCACCGAGTGGCAATCGATGTTAACCAATACCGATAGAAATACTATAATATCGAACTTCGTAGAGAGGTAAATTTTACAGTAACGCGGCGACAGGGTGCACCAATATTTTGAGTGAAAACAACCTGCAAAAACACATTCTTCGCTCGAAACTGAACAAACTTTTCTTTTACTAAATTTTTATAGTGTGAATAGTTAGCGAGTTACGAGCGGACAAAGTCTTCGGCTAATGGGACCACGAAATGCCGCCATTTCGTGTAAAACTTTGAATGCTCGTAACTCAAAAACTATGCAACGTAGACATTTTTTTCAAGAGGACAATTTTGCTCGTTATCGAAGGTCCAATAAAATCGCGTGGTTTAATTTTCTAATTTTCAATTATTTTTTTTTCCCGTTACACTGGCGCGTAACGGAAAGTTGTAGAACACCGGCATCAACTTTTCTATCGATGAAGTAAAATATATGTAAAAAAATACTGTGCAACAGAGGACTGGTAATGAGAATTCAGTACGAGTTATAGAATTGAAAAAAAAAAAAAAAATCGAAATATGTACCGGGATAATGGAAAAAATATTGTGAATCGATATACCGAGGGTTTTCTCGGAACTTGAGAAATATTATAGTCGGTGGTAGTTATATAAGCGTCGAGCTATTATACACCAATACAAGCGATATTCCGTCGAATCTATCTATGCAGAGGCGGCGAAGGGTGTCCCGTAGGCCATCAAGCATCACCAGCCGCAGAGCAGCTTCGGGAGCGAGGATGAGGAACCAGCCAGCCATTTCCATAGCAATTTCTATTCTATTTCCGTTGACGCGGCAATGGCGTTCAATTATAGACTGCAATATTGAGGGAGAGGCACGTTTTGCCAATAACTGGTGCAGAGTCAGAGTCGAGGGGAAAGGGACTTTATCGATATCTATCGTCGCGTACCTCGAGTACCTCTTCAAATGGTATTGCCGATGACGGTAAAGTCCGCGCCGTTCATATGCATGTATCACGTATGTGTTGCAAGACGTACGAATTGATTTTTCCTCTCGATAGAGCACGAAATACTCTTTAGTCGATGACGCCGCGATGTACCCAAAGTACCAACTACCAAAAATATATATTATATATATACCACAAATACACCTTACGTCATTTTTGGCAGCATATTAAATTCTTTTTTTTTTTTCAAATGCAGCATCGTAATATAATTAAATTGAATTTTATTGACAAAATATTCTTGACGAATGATACGACCTGAAAATTTGATGAATGCCGTAAGAGAATCGCAGTTACGAAAATACAGCTCCCGAACGATAGCGTATTCGCAGTCACACCGAGTCAAGCGGGAAGCGAGCGAATGTGATAGTGAGTTAAAGCGTTTTAGGAATCGCGCTTAGCTCATTCGTCGACTTCCGGTTAGTCTGCATTTGTCCCGACGTGACGCTCTCGCATTGGCGCACATGACGCAGCGCCGATGCACATACAAACGAGCGAAGTTGAGTCTCGCGTAACGGACGTAGGCGACTTTTAGTCATCGTCATCTCCGTTCGTTTCTTCTTTCATTCTACAGCTGAGAAAACTCGAGACGCGGTAGCCATCTCTGGATAACCCCCTCGAATACCCGCCGAGCGTCAACGGGATCCTTGTAGTTCGCCATTGCAGCGTTCGACTGTACTGCTCGCTCGATACTCGACTCATTAACCGTACAGACCCGCGCCACAAAATACACACAGCGCGTGTTATAGTTCGCATTGACATTAGCAATCGCTTTGATAGACCGAATATCTTTTCATGTCAAACAAACCATCCTTTTGTCTCGGTAATTAACATCAACGTCGACGCCGGGGATATTCAATGATTCCCTCAATTGCAGCTTCGTTTATAAGCAAATTGCAGCCGGAAGAACACGATATCGTCGCTGCTTATAAAATCTATTTTTTACCTCGAGATTAATTACTCGAAAATACTAATACGACAAAAATATATATATGCGCATCATTTACGTGTGTGGCGCACTTTTAAAACGAATAATTAACGACTCCAAGGACGAGGGGGACAAAAAATAAAATTTTTAAAAATTTAATTTTGTCGCAACTTTTTACCCGTTCGGCTTAAATAAATTCGAGACACTTTAAGAAACAATAAATATATATTTATAAAAATGTTTGCACGGATTACGTCTTAGCTTTCTCCGATACTGTTAAACTCTGTTCTCCTCTTTTATTTTTAAACAACATCTTGACAACCACGTTGTCAGGGAATCTTCCTTCAATTTAAATTTTGAAAAATCTGCAAAATTAAATTTTATTTAAAAAAAAAAAAAATGTCCCAAGAAATCAAATCGGCTATTTTGAATACGATCGATTTTACATCGTTTTAGAACATTCTAAAAATCTTTCCATTAAAATGAAAAAATTTTAAAAAATTACCAGAAAAAATTTTTTATTAGAGGCGAAAACGGAAATAAAATGATTAAAAAATTTTTTTGAAATATTAATTATCCCGATTGGCGTGGCGAGATCGTTTATATGTCTAAGAAGTACGAATAACTATCGAAAATTCATTAAATCCCATCCGCTCGTACAGTCGAAACTCGTTAATTGAGAGGTAAACCCACCGCAATATTTGTTTAACTAATATATAACTACAGTAATGTCGCAGATATCGAAAGCTTTTTTTTTTACGTGTCTTTGCACACATATAGAATTCGTATCACTTAACGGAGCACAGCTCGTTGATGCAACGAGTAGGTAATCCTTCTTCTCGTCAAAAGATCCCATATAAACGAACGCTGACGAGTTGAGGGACAACGGTTGGGCGGTTGTGAGTTTTCCTCTTCGCTCGCTACCCGTAATGCCCTACGAAATTAATTATATTCCGGGGTTCGTCTACGCGTGTATCCTTTCATCTGCGTATACGCTTTACACGGACCCGCAGAATTTCCATGAACCGGTGAGGTCGGGAGGAATTGAAATGCTCGGAAAGACCTCTGTGGTTACGGAAGCAAAGATAGTTCTCCTGCGCAAACGAACCCTCGTTTCCCTCGTACTTCTGTCCGAGTCGCATTACTCGCGCATTCAAAAATACAGGTCTGGTATTGTATCGCATTACTGTTAACTACGCGAGAACAATAGGGTGTTTAAAAAAAAAAAGGATTTTTAAAATTCTATTTCGCGAAACCTATTTGACGAAAAACTACTCATTGCACAAGCGGAGCTTCTGCACGGAACAAAATGGAAAATAAAAAATAATCCCATACCTTAAAAATGCATTTACAAAAAAAATCACAAAAAATGAAAAATTTTCAAAATTTTTACGAAATGTCTATTTTTAAAATTTTTTTTTGAAAATTTATACTTAAATTTAGTAAATTTCTTTTGGAAGTATCCAAATTTGAAAAACCACTTGAACGAAAAATTACGCGATTTTTTAAACCACTGTAGACAGAAATTTTGAATATCAGAAATACAAATAATAATAATAGCAATGACAATACTCGTTTAACTTCTCGTGGAATGAATTGAATTAGCGTACAGGAAGAATTTGGAAAGCCGATTTAAACGCGTGTATTGTAGATTATTATTATTATTATTATTATTATTATTATTATTCAATGAAAAATGAATTTCATTATTATGGCAAAGAAACAATGGTAAATTTAATCGGTAGCAAGCCGATGTTGGTGCGGAATATTAATAATTATCGTTATGCATACGCAACGGCGGTTTGTCGTTGTGGAGAATTAATATAATTTGCGAGAATCGATGCATCAGGAATTTTGCAAACACGGATATATAATTAATAATCGGGACATTGGGGGTGAAATCGGATGAACGTGCAATCGCTGCGATTGCAGACTCGTTTCGATCGTTGCGGGGATTGTATGACATCCCGGTAGCCATTAGTTGTCGAGATTATGCAAACGAATTTGTAACGACAGACGACGAAATCTGTTTTTTTTTTTTTTTTTATTATTTGCACTCGGAATGCATTATCGGTAAATCATTAATCATTATCGTTGATAACCGGCGTTTAATGTAACCGGCAATAGCTCATCGAGGATCGTTATTAATTATACTCATTCGTTTTTTTATTGATATGTTGGTATTTCACGTGCTGTTTGAATTGTCGTTAATTTATTTTATAGCGGCTGCTTTTTTGATAAAATATTTCTATGTTTCGGACTTAAAGTTTCTAAGAAATTAGTTGAAAAAAAAAAATGCAATACATTTCTTCAGCAGAAGTTCAATTGTTAACTGATTTTTCCGAATACTCCTAAATTTTTTTTAAAGAATTTTTCCTAATTTTGTTTATTGCGTATATAATTTTTTTTTTTTTTTCAAAAACGTATTCAAAACGCGGAACTTTTCATCGAAATAAAAAAAAATGTATTCAGAATAGTCATCGAATCAATTTTGGTTTATAAAAATTAAGTTATCGAATTATTATTTTTTTCAATATATTTTTTTTTATTTATTAATAATTTTTTGGTGTTATTATTAAGAAAAATTGATGTTCTTAGTGTCTCCAATAACGTTGATTTTTTTCACATTTTTGTCCCATTGGAAAAGTTCGAAAAATTCGAAAAATCTTAAAGTTTTTGGTATTTATTTTTTTTTGGCGCACATTTCGTAATTCTGGATGAATCTATCGGAACGCGGTGACGTTACTCGATCTGTTATGGAATAGTAGCCATATGCATGCGACTTCGAAACGCTAACCCTGCGCTTCCGTAATCGCGGAAGCCGAGAGTTTGAGAACACGTGCGGAAATTCTCAACGTTCTTCAGCCGCCGTCGCTGTATCGCCCGAGTGATTTCTTCGCGCCAGCTGCGGAGGCTTCGCTGAGCTTTACGCATTAGCTCGGGTGTGAACCACTGTGCACGCGTGTGTATAGTTTGCGTTGATGAAACGACGACAAACGGCACGCGATACCCACGCATGAAACTCGATGCATATTTTATCTTTTTGAATCCCTCGCATTCCTATCCGCAAACAAGTCTCATCCGCTCGGCATCTTTCATAAAATTCATAAAAAAAAAAAAAAGCTTTTCACTAATGACGGTATAAAATTGTAATTAGAACTCCGAGATACGAGAGTTCTAAACGCTTTAATTAATTAAGTTAATTAATTGATTTAAAGCAATGCGTACTTCGGATTCAATGGAAATTACTTAAAAAAAAAAATTAAAAAAATTTCGTACTCAAATTTTTTGAATTTTATAATGAAAAAAAAAATACATAAAAAAAAATAAAGCTGTAATGAGAACTCGGAAATAACGAATGTCAAATCGCAATTACTTAATTAATTAATTAAATTAAAGCAATATATACTTTGGAGTCGAAGCAAATTCCGCCATTTTTTTTTTTTTTATATTTGTTACGTGCGCTGTATAAAAAATTGAATACTCCGTAAAATTCCAGAGAATCGCGAGAGGCAGAAGATGTTCGATGCGTTCAATCGGCGTTCGTGACGCATCGCGAATCTCAGTGCGCTTTTGTGATTCGATTTATGCGCGTATCGCAAGAAATATTGTGAAATAAATAAACGCGAGAATTTCGCAATATCTCTGTGTATTGTAGATATATATATATATGTTCGTCCCTCTCGCGTGGGTCACTTGTATATTCATTCTCGACATTCTTTTCAAACTCGGCGCGTGTATCAATATTTATTAATCGCCTTTTAACGCGGTTCGCGCGACCTTCGTTAAAATTAATCGATTTACTGTTAAACACGCTGCTGCCGAATGCGATTTCAAACATAAAAAAAAAAAATCTGCGTTTCAACAGAATTTTTTTTTATATCACCGGATGTTAGAAAAACTGAACCCTTAATTAATATGATGAATTAAAATTAAAATAAAAAAATAATATTAATAATTTATTATTATTATTATTATTATCGATCTTTACATACATTTTTGTTTATAATTTTTTTCTTCGCGTTAAAATAATAATAATAAATACGACGTACGTATTGCGTTGGAAATAAAGTAGAATGCGTCATAGGAGAAACGAGACTATCGCGTTTACTCGGTGAAAATTGAATGGCGACGAATGCTGCAGTGTCTAAGTGTATAGGGGATCATCACTCGTATGTAAATCGTGTAATGATCGTCTCGCGAGTTCAGTAGGGATATCATAGTATATCTTAAGAAGAATTCTTTGGCTGGTATATGAGACTTTCGTTCGGTCAGATTCAGCGCCGTTCTTTAGCTGTGTAAAGTTCGCGTGCGCGTACCGTAGAACCGATGGCATCGACTCGCGTGGCCGACTCTCGACTCCGACTCCCACACGTCTTTCGGAACTCCGTCGCGATAGTTCCGCGAGCAAAGAGTACACGGAGAATATAGTTAAAAACTTATCCTTTCCTCGCGGCGGTATCATAGCGATGTTTTTTCAGTTTTTTATCACATCGATTGCCGGAAACCGCCAAGAAAAAAGGATATTTTTATACATCGGCCACAGCTATCGAAGAGATATTGTTAAAAAAATTCCGCCATTGAAAAAAAAAAAAAAAAAAAAAAAATTGCGCCCATCACGAAACATATGATGGCATTGAATATTTTTAATTTAATAAAATAATATTTATATTATGAAAAAAATGCAATAATAAAAAATAAATAAATAATCATAACATAAATATTAATTTTTCTTTATATAAGAATATTTATTACTTTTATTAATAAAATAATAATTTTCATAAATTAATTTATTTGATAAATTATTATTTTTTTTAAACACGAATTTCATTGAATTACGCGAATCGGTATCGAATTTCGTAATCGTGAATATTGGATTATCATATTTATCGTCAAGAATTCGCCGTAACTTCGAGAGGAATTTGTTAGTCGCTAAAACACTGAGTTATCGAATACTCGATGGGGGGCAACGGATATATGTACGCAAATTCACGTACGCAAGCGCACCCCCCGCGCACACATCCAAGACGCGCGCAGAGGCTCTCTGTAAAGTCCGATGGCTTGGCGAGCGTCCCATGTCGCGTCAAGGCGGCGAGGTGCATCAAAGCATTCTTCGGAGCGTGTAAACGTGTACGGAGTATCGAGTCTCAGGGCAAATTAAAGCTGTAACCACCCATATCGACTGTTGCATAAAATAATGGCGTATCTCGTACCGCGTTTTCTGCGCTAACTGCTCGGAGATAAGCCCTCGCGTTCCTCAGATCGTCGTCAGTCGGTAAGAACAACCGACACGAATGACTAAGGCACACGGGACGATGACCAAGGTCTTTGGGTGGAGAAGGGGTAGAGGGGGGGGGGGTCTCTCCTATTATTAATTCGGTCAATGGGCCGTGGACTCCATATATTTCTCCACATACGCTCCCAACACACGTACACATCTGTTCGACGTGTAAAACTCGTTATCACAACACCCCATCGCCCATTCATCTATAATCGATTTTTTTTTCAACGATCTTTTTCCCACAAAAAAAATTTCTTTTCGTGTTAAAAAAAAAAAAAAAAAAAAAAAAAATTCTTCCAAATTTTCGTAATAATGGATTCAAAATACTCAAAAAAAAAAAAAAAAAACAAAAAAAAAATCATCAGAATTAAAAAAAAAATTGAAAATTCTGCTTTTTCGGGGTATAGAAACTTTGCGAGTAAAAAAAAGAGAAAATTTACCAGTTTCAGGGATTTTTTTTTTAGACGCGGAGCCACTGCGAGATAAGTCTTTTTTTGCCTTTTTTGTTTCAAATTGCCAATAGCGGAAATGCACCAGTTTGGTGAACCGGTTTACGTAACGTGAAGGACTGCATATTGTATCCGTTTCAGGGATGCTTCGGGCTTCGGACTTCGAGAGTTGTCGAGAGTGAATGAGCCCGTGAGAGCGATACTGGGTCAACGATCCTCCGAACACGAGAACGGTGCCACTGGGCATTATACTCCATGCGCGCGATGCAAATTTTCGTCTATATATCCGTATATATGTGTATATAAATGTTTCTATGATGTAAAACTCGAAATGTACAATGTCTGCGGTATAGAGAGGGCGTAGTTGGCCCATTTGCTTATTGCCCGAAGCACTTTGAAAGCTCAATACCTATTCATTTGATGTTTCGTTTATATGTTTCAACCTGTGGCAATTTTACCGACCGCTTTTGCACAAATGCGTTAATAATAAACCAAATTGTAATCTTTGCAAACCGAATCTATCAGCACGGCAATTCATGTCGATAAAATAAACGTTTTTTTTTTTTTGGAATTTTTCGAAACATACGAATCAAATCGGACATCGCGCTTCGGGCGATCAAATTTTTTGCAGAGGAAAAATTTTATTAAAAGTTTAACCCGAATTACGAGAGAGTTAATGTATTTAAAAAAAATCTCTTTATCGCGCGTTAAACAACGTTTTGTTTGAATTTGATATTCCGATTTTTTTTTTTTTTTTTAATTTAGTGACCGCTTTGACGATCGATTTTTCGGATTATAGTTATTGCGAATTATTTTGCGAATCAATGCTAATGAAATGAAAAAATCATTGCAATTTTTATTTTTTTTACGTCGGGAATTTTTTTGTAACTTTTGTGACGTTCGCTTCCATAAGTTGGAAATCGCTGGAATACCATTTATCGTTAATGTGACCGTAAAGAATGAAAAGATAAATAGGAGACTGCAAAATGGCACACGCCGCATCGAAGTTGACTTCGTATCGAAACTATACACTGAAGTAATATCGATTGGAGGGAAAAAAAGAGTACAAGAGAAACGAGAGAAGCCCTTTGAAGTGAGTGGCAAGAAGGGAAGCGCCGGCAGAGTTCTTTCAGAAGGGAAAGAAGAATCTTCAAGCGCAGGGAAGCGAAAGACCGAACGTTCTGTAATCCAACGGCGCCGGCCATTTCGTAATTTCGCCTTGAAGACTTTTTTTTTTTTTTTTTCAAAGTACTTTACATTCGTTTAATAGAGGCCGCGACTCCGAAAGCTGAAAGGGTCGAACTTCGAACGGTAAGCGCCTATATTTTCATCGAAATGGCATATTTTTAAAAATCCTAAAATTTCCCGAGTAATAATAATAACAATTTTTAATTTTGCGCTTTTTTCGACTCAATTTATAAAAAAAAAATTTCAATCCGAAGTTTTAGAATCTTTAAAAAAAAAAAATTTTCTCTCCGTAAAACACGAGAAAGTTAAAAAAAAATTTTTTTTTAATAAATCGGTAAGTATTCCTTACGCTTGCCACAGTTTGCGCAATATCTATGCAAAAGTGTAAAAAAAAAAAATTATGTTGCAAGAAAAATGAAAAGTTTAATACATTTTTCCGCGCCAGGGGGGTGGGGGGAGGGGGGGGGGGGGGGGGGGGGGGTAGGGGGGTTGAAAAACACGAGAGAAGTAAGTAGCGTGAGCAATAGTCAGAAAAGCAGTCGAGAGAGAATACGTTTCTGTTTTCCGCTTGTACTCCGAGGCTGGAATGTGAACGGCGTATATACGAGATAGTCGAGGAAAGAGAGGAAAAGGGTACGAGAAAAGTATATCGTATACATAGTTGCCGAGATCGTAGAATAGCTTAGGAATACATGGCGCACTGTGTAGAGTACGTTTTCGAAGTGGAAGCACGAAAAAGTTGTCGCCCGCGGGAACGCGCGCTCGAGTTTCCGTGCGGAACTCTCGCGCCGAACGACGAGATGGATAAAAGTTTTTCGCCCTCCTCCGCGACCTCCACCCCCTCCACCCCCTCAGCCTCTTCCTCTTCCTCCATAAGAGGTACTGTGTTGGTCGCTCCCGAGGAAAACTGGAAAGTAACAAGCCAATTTCCACGAGGGTAGCTATAGCGAAGCTCTCGCGTTCGCGGCTTCGAAGTACATAAGCAAAAGCGAAGTAGACGAACCGCGTAGGAAAGTCAACTGTGGAAAACCCGGAGGACCATACCGCGCGCCAGTGTCGTCGAGAAAAGTACGTATAACGTCACTGAGGAGCGAAGACAGGAAAATGGAAACGGAAGTGACTATAGAGAGCGAAGTGTAGAGACAAATAGCGAGGGATGAATGGAGATCGCTACGGAAACGTATATATGTGTTTTTGAGGGGAAAAATAAACGAAATTGAGGCCGAGAGCCTGAAAAAGTGGTGGAAAACCACTTCGAAAGTGGCTTCTTCGGGAACGATTTTCAAATGTATCCCATGGGTCCGAAGAAAGACCAGTTGCCCTCGACGACTTTTCACTGGATATTTAACTTTTTCTCGCGTTTGAGACGACCCGAAGATGCTGAAAAATATTTTTGTTCACCGATTTTTTTTTTTTTTTTTTTCGTCGATAATCAACCTTTTTTTTTTTTGAATTTTTTTTTATAAAAGTGGATATCCAATAAAAGTAAATTTTCGAGAATAAAAATATGTCTTTATCGGTAAGAATTCAATTTTACGGGATGATCGATACTCTTATTCCTAATCAGGCGATATTAAAGAATTATCCCTTTTCTATACTTCGCTAGAAAATTAAATGGCTAATATTACGAGTTTTTAAGATTTTTCAGGATAAATTTACTGAAACTTCCGGCGCGAGTTATCCTAATTAAACGACACTTTACCGATTTTCATTAAGTCGCTGTAAAAAAAAAAAAAAAAAAAAAAAAAAAAAATGGAGCGTGAGATTGAACGGCGAACGCTAATGGGTATTTTCAACTTCAATATAAAGTGTGTTATTTAAATTTCTAAAGTAGATACAAAACGTGTTCGGCGGTTTTGCACAATGTACTATTATCGAGCATCAGCCAAACTGTCGAAAAAAAAAAAAAATTATAAAAAAAAAAAGTATTTAAACTTTTTTTTTATTTTTCCGTTTTCTAAAAATATACTTTTACCGGCAAAAATTTCGTTTTCGAGTAAAAAATTGTACGGTGAACCCTATAGTGTCGTATCGTTTTTCCCCACCTTTGGTCTAATTGTGGTCGCCGCGATCGAGGGAACAAAACAAAAAAAAATAAAAAAAAAAAACATCGAGCCGACTATATCGTGAATTTATATTAAAACTCTCGAAAAATCAATTTTCGATTATGGAAAAAAAAATTTGAAGCGAATAATAATGAAAAATGGCCACAAACGGTACAACTGCTCTCGGTTTCCGATATTTCGTGGCGTTTTAACGGGGAGGTTCCACAATTCGGATCGAATTAATTTTCTCCGCCATAGAAATTTCGGAAATGAAGAGACGTTTTGCGCGATAGCGTTCATTTTTTTTTTTTTTTTTTTTTCATTAAATAGAACAATCGGTCGAGCGTAAGGTCCGTACGAAACAAAAGGACGAAGTTAAACGTTTATCAAAGGAGAGTTCATAGGTATATACGTCGTATGCACGCTATTATACGGCATAATAGCCGTAGAATACAGAGCGGTTGATATCGAGACCGTGAGGCGGGGAGGGACACGACTCGCTCGTTAATAAACTTCGCCGTACGTACGACGAGAAACTCTCGAGCCGAACATCGGCAACGGCTCTCTCTCTCTCTTCTTTGACCTCTCACCCCATTAACGCTTTATCGAGGACCTTCGAGAATTATACGAGCCTCGAGAGTGCGCGACGGAATAAGTGGCCGAGACACGGAGACAAGTGTCTCTCATCGAAATATTCCCAAAACTTCTGACTTCAAACGATTTTGCAGCCTCCGCTTCCCAAGAATCGAAGAAAATCCCCCATAAGAAAAATCGATAAACTTCCAGTAGCCGATATCAACAAAATTAAAATTTCCCGAAGTAATTAATGAAATTTGCGAGTAGCATCCAAATTTTCGAGAGAGATGCGAAAAAATTAAAAACTTCAATAAATAATTAAATAAAATATCTCGATTAATCATTTACTGATTTGCATCAATAAATAATAATAATCATTATTATTTAATTTTTAATAGTAACAATAATAAATAAATAAATAATTGATGAATTAATTTAATTAAAATTTTTTTTTTTCGTTTGGCAAATGAAACGAGAAGTCGAAATAATCGGGTCGTCAGTAAGAGGCATTTTTACGATGCGAGTTCAACGATTGCTTCTCATATATATTGTATATACTTAACGAAAAATGTGGTTGAAAAAAAAAAAAAAAACGAAAAGAAAAGATTACGATGATAAGAAGAGCTCTCGAGTTTGTCTTTGCGGCGCGGGACGACTATACGTGATCGAAGTATCGGCGGCCTCGTAAGGGGATAAGTAGACACCCTTTAGCTCACCGTGGTGAGTACGGTGTATGTATTACGTTGGGGCTTAACGTCGTCGAAGGAATATTACAGAGCCGAATGGGGGAAGCCAACGGCCCTCCTGATGCTGCTGTAGCGCATATTGTTGGGGCTTCTTTTTCCATCGATTCGATCCGATTTCAGCGATAAACCCCGCGGCCCGAAGGCTAATCGATAGTCAACCCTCTTTCTATTTCTGCGAGCGAAAAATCGATATGAGACGAGGGAAGCCTCCTTCTTCATGCACTTCTACTGTCCTTTTTACGCCCGAGTTTCGAAAAGTACTTACTAATAGATATTTCAGCGTATTTCAAGATGGAAACCTTCGATGTTTTTTTTTTTTTCGTGAGTTCTATGATTATTCATTCTAAATTTGAAAAAAAAAAATGGCCGAAATATAGAAAATCTTCAATTCTACGAGATATATATTTGAAATATTCAAACTTTTTTTTTTTTTTTTAACGAAAAATTTGGAAATTTGTAGACAGTTTCATTTTCATTGATTTTACGTTCGTAAGAATGCTCTGAATACCGCGTCGGTAATTTTGTATTCAAACGATCCTTTTCCGCATTATGAGCGCGCGGTTTCGTCATTACCCCCCACCCCACCCTTTGCCCGAGAAATTGACGATTACCGCACGCGAAAGAGCGGAAGATTACGCACGAAACTTTAGTCTCGTGTTTAACCGTAATTTACACTTCGATCTGCAGAATCGCGTATGGAGTTTCGCGATGTCTGAGACTAACCGACATTACGCATAAAGAAAGGATTCTCGCGAAAGCGAGAATCCTTTCCAGAAAGACGCGCACCGTCGTCGCTGTAAAAGGAATATTACGCGACTGCCTTTGTATCCCGGCGACATGTGGTATCCTTTCCGCGAATTAATGATACACGCGTAACGATATACATATACGCTGAAAATATATAAACATACATATCGCTTCTAAGAAATCATCTCCGAGTCTCCGCGTAATTAAAACGTCGGGATGTAAGAAAAACGACTGTTTATCTGTAATATCGGTATCGTAAAAATGATGAAAGTTAAATGTTTTTCAAAAAACCTAAAACATCGTATTTCCCAAGAAAAATTATTGAAGAATTATTTATTATTAAATTATTATTATTATTATTATTATTATTATTATTATTTTTTATTTTTTTTTTTTCGTATTTTCTGTGCGTATAGTTTTCTACAGAACCTCCCATTGGTTTATATTGCAATGGAATTGAAAGTCCGATTCTACGAATAGCTTTAATGAATTTTTACGCTGTTGTTGATTTACGCGACGATAGACATTCAATGGACAATCGTTGAAAGTCAATATTTCGTAGCTTTTGTTTGCGTTCGAAGTACTGCAGGCGTTGCACAGCCATAACAACAGTGCTGGCGTATCGGCGGCCCAAAGTCAAAAAGCCCTTCAATCGATTCAAATTTTTTTTAACGCATTTTTTTTTAAGAACGGAACCAGCAAAAATGTTTTTTTTTTCAACAAAAAGGTACATTTTGAAAATGTAAAAAAAACATCGAAAAAAAAAAACAGTTTTTATATTGGATTCGCTTCAGTAAATACGATGCATCTACAATACAAATTAAAAACGAAACAAAAACAAGTTATTGAACTTCATAACGTTCTTCAAATAATTGTTTTTTTTCTTTTTTGGTATTGAAAAATAAAAATTTATTTAAAAAATAAAAATCGACCTGAAATAATAATAATATTGTAACGTTCCTCTGGCGGCCATATTGTTTTTGCGATGTATTTTCGATGATATTTATTAAAAAAATTTTAAGTAAAAAAAGAAAAAAAAAATTCTTAACCCTCTTAAGCCGATATTGCGACCTTAAAGTGTTTGTATACTCTACATAACGGGCCAACGGTCGGAGAAATAGTCTGGCGAAGCGCTATAAGGAAGGCGCTATATATATACGAAGATTTTCCGTTCACAGAACGTAACCGATATATATCGATATTGAAAGCGAATGAGATCCCCGAGAGATTGTAGTACTACAATCTATCGTAATAATATTAGCGTAGGAGCGCGTAGACTCGTAACTGCTGGCAACAATAAATCGCAAAGGGGTGGGGGGATTCCTTGAATGGGTCGGGCATCACGCCGTTGCCAACCCACGGGTAGTTTTTGTGTTACGGACCATCGATGTACACACGAGAGATTCTCCACGCCGTATCTCTCTCTCGAGTCCGCGTGACAAATACACACATTGCGTAGCTTCGGATATATACGACAAAGCCGTGTCGACGAGTCATCGCCGTCATCGATTTATGCACGTAATTTTTTTTTTTTTTTTTCGTAGGAAACAAGTTTTCGTGTGGACGACGAGCGACCCCGGCGGAGGGGATGAAAAAAAAAGTGATAAGGGTGCGGGATACATATCTGTGTCCAGAATACGCGCCATGTGGTCACGTTAAGATTTAACGATCGTCGTTTACGCCCCTGGGGTGTCTTTAAAGCTGTTTTTTCTCTGTTCCCATAAGTATTTGGCGAAATCAACAAAAAAAAAATTAGTCGGATGCGATATCGTCGATTTTACTATAATTTTTTTTCTTTCGTATTTTATTTTTTGTAACAATTCAAATACGTCGATTTAATTTTTTTTTAGAAATTTTGTAATTTCGACTTAATCGGAAGGTATTCGATACGCGTACGAAAAAAAAAAAGAATTTTTGCAATTATGGAGACAATTTTTGGACGAAAATATTTTTCGAGAGAAAACCATTGCGCTTTCGTGTTGTCTTTTTTTTTTCATTCAATTGTTTTCGAAGAAACGAAGTCCATAGCTATGTTCTCAGTACGGCAGAATTTTATTACCCTCGACGACCCAACGTCTCGGACCGCCACCCAGTTCTCTCTTTTACTCTATCCGTTTGTCCTTTCGGACTTTATGTACACAATGAGAAACGTCCGAGTATCGAACCGTCGTCAATGACGAAGATACTCTATCGTGCACGCGGACTCGAAGAAGTCTTCACGAATAATAGACGATTTTATGCAACTATGGAAAACTAACTGAATTATCGCAAAATTCACATTTCCGTCGGCGAATAATAGTACGCGACGCTCCCCTTGTATCGTTTCGCGACGAACGCGATTGTTCTCTATCGTAGCTACTCATCTCATCCGTTTAAGCAGACATAACAGTCAAATAACACCGCCGTAAAGAAAACATCCCGCAAAAAGTTTATGTCGAATTCCAAACTCTCGCGAATCTAATTTTTCTATAATCGTTTTGTTGTTCTACCGAAAAATATCATTCGATATCGAAAATTTTGTGAGATTTCTCTCGTGAAATTTCTTTTCTCGACTGTATAGAATGGTCTCAATTTTTGGATGCCGAAAATAGAAGGCCCACAAAAATCTTTTCGATTAGTTATAATAGTTTTAAGATTGAGAAAAAAATCTTCGCGGAGTTAGCATTTTTTTCGGTTGCAATTCGAAAACATAAGAAAAACGTGTTCGATAACGCCTAACTCCGATGATTGGAATGTTTCGAACGTTCGCTTAGAACCGAAGAGACAGATCGGATTTTAAGAGGATTGTTTTGGGTAATGATTTAATTCGATGCCGACGGACGCACAGCGTCCAGGGCAATGACAGGATATATGATACTCGCACTTCGCGACTTACCTCGTTTGCAGTTGTAGTAGCATTGCATCCGACGACGATGAACGCTGCGCTCGCTAAAATCAAGTATATCCTTGGCTGCATCTTTAAAAGCCTCTGTAGAGCGAGGCCCTCGTCAGGTATTCACTTTTTTCGTTTTCTTCGAACGTAAATAACCAAACGAATAAACGCTTCGTTCGGGAACAAATCACCAAAAAAACCCCACGGAGCAACAACGCGAACGCACCACACTGATCGATGAAATGTGAGAAACTGGAGGGCGCGTCGATCGACGAACTTACGGAGCCCCAACGTCGACGGCCATTTTTTTTATCGTCGACCGAGAGCGCTCCCCCGCGGACCTCGAAACAACTAATACCGTTCAAACTTTCGTCGAAAATGTGTGTTTCGTCCGTCAAAGACGAATTGCTTGTAAATTCTATTTAAAATGTGCGTTGATCAACGAAATACGTGAAGTGAATACGTTAAGTGAAGTAAAAAATTCATATTATGACAATTCAAATTCATTTTTACACTCGTCTTTGTCGATAAATTTCTTTTCTTTACTAAATAAAATATTTTTCAAGCGTCCGAGCAGCGTGGAAATTCTGATAATAATATTTTAATAACAGAACCTTTACGTTTTTTTCTTGCTACCGTCGGATTTATCTTTCTCAAGATCTTTCAATAATCTTAAATTCTCGTCGATATCGCGATTGTACTCTTCGATCTTCTTGCGCATCGAGCCAATTTTCATTCGCATCGCTTTAACCTCAGCCTCAGTTTTTTCCTTTAGAATTTTTGACAGTTCGCTATCCTAAATACGAAGATTCGTTCATTATTATTATTTCGTGATTTCTTGTCTTATTTTTCATAAATCCAAAATCACCTGTCTATAATAGTATTCCCTTTCGTACGCCACGTCTTTGTCAAAGAAATTATCTATCACGGGTTCGTCATTTTTCGAGCCAAAGTTTCTAAAACTGTCGGCGATGGATTAAAAGGTTAATTGATCGATCGCGTAAATGAATAAACACAAAATACAAAAGTTAATTTCTATAACCCCAATTTTTCGCGTAAACGATCGATTATGTAAATTCAAAACTCACCGAATCCGTAATAAACCTCTAAAAAAGTGTCGCGACATATCAGTAAAAAAAAATATATATTTTCAATCGCGAAAAAGCGGTGGTTCGCGTTTGGGAATGAATTTGGAACGTTTTTTACGAAACAAACAAAAGGCGATCGGGTGAGTGACAAATGATCACTTTTGTAACTATACTATTTATTAATTTCAAATAAACGGTAAGCAATAAAAAAATACCAATGGAACACAGTTTTTAGTTAATAAAAGCATAGTTTATTTCTACACAATATAATAGACATTTCAGTATGAAAAAAAAAAAAATAAAGATTTGCGAGAACGAACGACTACCGCGAGTGCGCCATTTTTTTTTTTTTTTTTTTTTTCGTTTTTTAAGAAAACTGTTTTGCGCGCTCTCTTCTATAGGAGGTGAAACAATATTTCATGGGATGAGTGACATTTTTCTTATTCGTTCGGCATCTTTCCAATTCTTTCCTTGTGACGAGCGATTGCTTCCTGATGACGCTTAATCTGCTCCTCGTGGAAGGATATTTCGTCGTGAAGCTCCTCACGCAAATGTTCCAGTTGTTCTTTTTGCTGAAGCGGAAAAAAAAATTTTGTAATTTTTTTTTTTTTTTTTTTTTTTCACCCAAAAAACGAAAATTTTGGGAATGGGATGCCAAGATAGTCCACCTTATTATAGAAGTATTGGTCCTCGTGTGCCGCTTCCATTTTTCCGAAGGATCCACCTGCGGAGCGAATGGAACCGCCACCGCCGCCGCCTTGACCGGCGCCGGAACCAGGCTGTCCGCTCATTGCCAGCCGGCTGCGAAAACAAATTAAATTATTTTGGCGTAAAAAAAAATTTCATTTTTTTTTTTTCAAAATTTTTATTGTTTTATCTTAACGAAGCAACGATCGCTCCGTTTTGTCGTTTTTTGCTAAAAATATTTCTGCGTCTTTCGATTGAAACGAGAGACGCATCTTAATATCGCAGTTCTACCTGAAAAAATTCTCTGAGATGCGTAAAACGCAACACTACTTTCAAGCTGACGGGTTAAGTTTACTGAATCGCACCGCTGCGCACCTTTCAAACGCGACAATAATAGACGCGACACAGATGACTCAGTGAGAAAACGATAAAGTTGTCAAAAACTTTCGTCAAAAAGTCATCACACGTTAATAGCGAGAAATAAACAGGTTACATAAGTGTTCTCGAAACAACGGACGTCCATAGCTACAAAGACGAGCGGCAGGTAGTGACGGAACGAATCAATTAGAGTATCGATCGTTGAGTCGTTAAATTAAATAAAAACAATGGATTGAGAACGGAAAAGAAAAAATTTGACCGAATACAAGTCGCAACTAAACGAGAAAAAGATTTTTTCATTTTTTTTTTTTTCAACAATACGAGAATAATCCGACGAAATATTGCTCGCCGGTTTGCCGGTTTCAAAATAATCTCGAAAAACAATATTTTTCGATGATTCTCTTGTTAATCGCGATAATTAAAGATTTACGAAGTTTTTACCTTGTCGTTGCAATATTGCGAGAAATTATAACAACGGCGCGTTGCATGTTTTTAAGAATTATTGCGACGTTACTATGCGATATGAAGAAATTTCACGTTATGGCGAATTTTTAGTGAACCTCGAAACATGCGACGAGGCGAGGAGAAGCCACCGAGAAATATAGCGATTACGAGCGCAAGAGTGGTACGAGAATCGTCCGCTACGATCGCTAGGCGTTCGGGCGAAACCCCCGCGAAACACGGAGAATTTTGAATACATGTCTCAAGCGCGAAATTCAAGTTAAATTAATATTTAATGTTTTTTTTTTTTTCAATTTTTTGGAATATTTGAAGAGTTTACTTGTGATATTCCGCTGCCTGCTCTTCCATCAATTTCTTCTTCGTCTCGGATCTTAGGAACTCGTTATTGGCCGCTTTTTTTTGCAGCTCTGCACGTTCCAATTCTGTATGCAATATTCGTAGTTTCAATTCGTGTTCCCGTTTAGCCGCTTTGATAGTCCAGACTGCGTGGTCAATGGGATTTTCGCGATTGAGTGTGTCTGTCTCCGGATTTATTGGATTTCCGGGGATATCTTCGCATATGTCGATACCGTGTTCTTCTTTGACTTAAAAAAAAAAAAGAACATCGAAATAAATTTCGTTGTCAACCAGATTTCTTTAAAGTGGTTGTAAGAATTACATGGGATAACGGGCCGAAAGAGAAAAATCGAAGAGAATTTTTTTTTCAATTTTTCGCAAAAAGATCGCAATATAAAATTTTTGGGACCAAAAAATTTAAAACAAATAATAAATGTATCATCTAACCAATTAACGATAATTCATGAATTAACAATATTGAAATTATCATTTGTGAATTATTAGTAATTAATGGATAAATTTTTTTTTTTTTTTTGATGTTTGTTTTTTACTGTTAAAATCTGCGATCGATCGCCAAAGAGGACTTTGGTTTCATTAGAAGCAATTTTTATTTTTTTATTTTTTGCAGTCAAATTTTTTTTTACCCCAAACTGCGTGACTACGATCGACGGAAGTCGCGGCTCTCGTCCTTTTCTCAACAACATTATCGATCGATTCGTCATTATCAACGGTCGTTGATTTTCTTCTTCGGACTGAAATTTCGTCCGGTCTTTGCGTACCGTTGATATTGTTCTCCTGAGTCCCCTGTATCTCGAGAACGTCCCACATAGGATCGAAATTTATCTCCGTTAGATTCGATACATCAAGTTTTTTCGAAGGTGGAAGATTCTCCAAAATTGTATCGATATGGATCGAGTCTTCGCCATCTTCGCTACTCTCATCCGAGTGGTCACCACTGTCGCAATCGTTATTTTGTTCCGCTTCGGTTTTTGAGGCTTCGTCCGTTTCGTGAACTCGTACCTGCGGTCAGTCGCGTAATACGATTAAAAACGATATTTCTTAATTTTTTTTTGCTTATCATCGGATGATTTACAAAATTAATTATTCAAGATGAGGCGGCAATACCCCAAAATAAAAAAAAAAATAAATAAAAAAAATCACGTCACAGTTCGAAATTTAAAAAAAAATTTAAATGCAAATCGCCATATCAATTAGCGAGTTGTATACCTGTGGGTAAATTTTTTTCTTTTTCGCCATTTTGTTTCTTTTCCATCGTCCGTTACGCTTAAGTGTCGTAATATCGGCTCCGGCATCTGCCAGCATTGTCGCCGAGGTGCGACGAAACGAGCGACCGGTATATTGTTCCGGATCGGCGAGTCCCAAGTATTCGGCGATCATTTTAGGCATTGCGCCGAAGTTGTTGACTCCGATAACCTGCTGCGTGCATTTACCATCGCGTAAACATAGGAAAAACTGATCGGTAACCGTACGCTTCGGTCGGAGAGCTTCGTATCTTTTAAAAATTTCATAGTATTCTCCGTCGATCGTAAATTTTCGCGGGACATCGTTTCTCGAACGTGGAATCTTGACGACAATCATATTATTATGATGTTCGATGTCGTGTACCGTTATATTTCGTAATTCGTCCCGCCGACAGGCCCCAGCGATTCCGAAAATAAGCGCCACCTGGAAACGATATTCTCAATGATAATTTTCTACACGAAACTGCATTACCGACTGTTGATATATCTCGTAAAAAAATAATGGTACATTTTATGTATCGCACGCACATAAAATTGCCAAATTTTTCGTTACATCACCAAGATTTGTTTAAAATTGCCATTTAAAAATTAAATTTCCGTTTTTTATTTTCGTACTGTAAGTTACGTATTTTCGAATATAAAAAAAAAAAAAAAATCGGTACGAAACTCACTTTAATGGCCAAATATCGATGATCCGGAGCCTCTAACAAGAATCTCTGCACATCTTCCGATTCCAAAGTCTTACATTTCGGCGATGTGTATCCTTTGCTATTTGTTTTCAAGAACTCGGATAATTTACTATATTGCCCAATGTTTAGATTTCGATTGGACATTATAGTGCTCTTCAGCATCGAATATTTCGACCATATCGACGTCGGTTTGAACCTCTTCGACAATTCGGTAAAATAAACGATCATAGTTTCCTCCGATATCGACGTTATTCCTCGTTGATTTTCCCATTTAACGAATTCATCGTAGCACTGTTGATAGTGACGCCTCGATTTGTCTGCCAACATATCCTCCGTTCCATATTTCGTCGCTTCGCGTATAACTCTTATCGTACCATCGCGATTGGCATCGTCAAAGTTGCCGTTATTAACACTCATTTTGTTTGGTTATTAGTCAAAAAAACGGAAAAACAACGTCGAAGAACCTGTTTTTACAAAGCGTCTGACCGTAACTGTTGTCGTAGTCAATTAGGTTATACGGTCAGACGGTGCGTTGGCACGACTGCTCACGCTAGTGTATCACACGCGAATGCGTGCGGGAAAAGTGTGCAAGAAAGTTCCTAGTGTGCAGAAAACTCCATTGGGTCAATGTGCGCATGCGCAGTAATAGTATCGCATGCGTTTTATTTAAAAACGGATACTTTCGCCCCACTTTTGAGCCTCGAAAAGTGGTTCTTTCTTGTGTTTGTTTCGAAATATATAGTTATTTGCACGTAAAAGACGCAAAAAATATGTTATTTTACTTTCAAAAAGGAGGTTTCCGTGCCGTACACACTTTTTTGTGCTGTCTGCGAGAAAAATTGGACTTTTGATGCCTTAATCTCTCTAAACTGTGCGGAAAAGACACTTTTTCACAGAAGTGCGTAAAAAGTGACGAATTCATTGAACTCTATGCATGTATCACGATTTTTTGGCACAAGGGCACGAAAAAACGACTTTCTGCTCTCAGTTCTGAGGCCCTAAAAGTCGAAGATTCTGCGCAGACGACGCAAAAATGTGTTCAAAGTGCTCATTATGAAATACGATCGATTTTTTTTGGTCATCAATCGAGCGATTGCGAATGGTCACCTAAAAATACGAATTTTATCGATTTTTGATTTTTTTCCCGTTCTCTCTTTATCTATCGGCGATGTAGCGAAACTCGTTCGAGAAAAGGACGCTTGACGACTCTTTCGGAAGATGGCGGCACAAGTTTAAAACTTCGCTGTTTGTTACTTATGATGTGAATCGAGGATTGGCTTCGAGTCTTTTGATATGTATAAGAAAAAATGATACTGATGCACCGCCTCTGCGTATGCGGATAACATCCTACATATAGTACAGTGGTAACACAGGTAAAGACGATGCATCGCCATTTTCTACAGCTAATAAATATCGTAGATACGCCCATTGAAATATATATTATTGCATTGCCGTGATAGATTTTTTCGTTCTTTTCACTAATGCGTCTCTCGCGTGAGTAAATTTAAAAAATGAGCGTTTCGGGTGAATTTGGTCGAAACAATTAAAATTTGCTCGTTATTCGAACCGTTGGATCGTTTGTGTACATCGGAAAACGAGGCAAAGTCGGCGAACACAAATAATTTTAAAAAATCTTTAAAAAACGTTGCTATTAATATTTTTCCTAAATTTTGGGGCAATTAAAAAAAATGTTTAAATAAATGTTGAGACGAAAATCGAAAATTTTCAAACAAATCGCTATTATTATTATTATCATTACTCAAAATTCAAATGAATTTTTTTCGATAAATTTCTTTTTTGTTTGCCGAATTTTTTTTTTTGTAAAGATTTTCTCGTTTTTACCTGTTTATCGTATTTTCTGCTTATTTGCATTAAAAAACCTATTGTTAAATAACGAAACCCAGCGACGCTGTATTTTCTCAAGAAACACGGGAATTAAAAATTTCATGATTTTTTTTTTTTGCATTAAAAAATCTATTCGTCCATTTGAAATTACATGTACTCGTGACGACGTACACAGTGACGCAATTTTTCTTGTTTGTTACTGCGTCAGTGCGTTACGTATTTTGTGTACTTACTCGAGGAATTCATATTCCAGTTTAATTGTTGATTAATTAAATTATGAAAACAAAGAATTTTAATGATATTTTCAAGACGTTTTATCAATAAAAATCCATTTTATTGAGATGCCGATCTGTATTAAGTGTTCGCAACCCATTTACTTTCGGTACAATTAAAATTTTTTTTGTACGAACCTTTCAAATTGATTTAAGAACTTTTGCGGTTGTATAAGTTCGCTTATTGGAATATGCATAGGAAAAAAAAGTACATCAGGTTGTGCAACACTCTCGGAATAAGGTCCCGCGAGTGCTCTTCCCCCGCAGCAAGTTGCATACGCGCACACAAACATATTCACCGCGAGGCAAGAATACATCGTCGGTAAGACTTGTCGAGTGAAGAACTCGATACCGCGGGCTTCAGTCACCCCGACGTAACCGTAACGACCGGGTCCGCCGGTCTTCGTTCTTAGGCTCACGTCCACGTGACGTCCCCTCCAATAGCATTATTTTTGATTTTTTTTCTCACCCCAACTGTCCGCAAACAGACATCATTTTTATTTTATTATTTTTTTATTCGCGCATTTTTTTTTTTTTAATACAAATCGAACGATTTTAATTTTTTTCCATTTTGCAAAGGTCAATACCAAAAAATACAAAATTTACTGCCAAAAAACCAATGTACATCTATATTTTCTCGTACTTATGACTACGATAAAAAACAACGTCGTTTTGTGTTCTTTTTTTTTGCTCCTTTCGGAGCCGTGACGAGTATCGAAAAAGTTATTCCCGATCGTCCAAAGGTAGGATTATATTTTATTTATTAATAATAATAATAATAATAATAATAATAATAAAGAAACGATGCATTATTGATGGGAATTTAAGAATCCTAAAGATTAAACAACAAAATTGTTATTCTTTAGATTTCGAATAAATTTGACTAAAATAAACTTTAATAACAAAAAAAATTTTCGACGTCGATAATGTTCCTAAACTCTCTTATGCTGATTTCAAAAAGCTGGTGAACCATTTTCATTAATAATTTACTAAAAAAAAAAATTATATTTATCGATATTGGGTTAACGGGGCAATCGAGTTTAGAAGTCGTCCAACTCGGCAACTCA
The DNA here is from genome assembly GCA_964006125.1 of Cryptus viduatorius. Classification (NCBI taxonomy): domain Eukaryota; kingdom Metazoa; phylum Arthropoda; class Insecta; order Hymenoptera; family Ichneumonidae; genus Cryptus; species Cryptus viduatorius. The sequence continues at coordinate 6,884,713 of OZ023226.1, forward strand.
ATAGTTTTCTTAAAAAACTTGTTTTTCCGTTTTTTTGTTTAAACATTTATTATTATTATTATTATTATTTCTTGTCTCGATGAAAGTTGCGTTAATTTTTTTTTTTTTTTCGAGTTAATCGCAAACGCAGTGACGACTGAATTAATCTCAATTATCGCGTCCCTTCGGTAAATCCGAATGACACGGACACGATAATTGCATTTGATTTGCATTCGTGGCTTTTCGATTCTATTAGTCGTGAATTGCATTAACGATATCATATGGTATTGCGACAAATGCCTACGGATACCAAGAGCCACCGGGACTTGTAGCATTATATAAACTCCCCATTACGTTTGACCCGTTGAAGCAAATCGCAGAGCTACTAGTCTCCAACATGCATCGACCTCAGTCGCAACTATAATCTCCGCGCATTAAATTCTTTTTTTTATCCCTTCTGCAGAACAAATTTGCCCGCGGAATTGTAATTATTTTCCGATACTGTAAATACCGCTAAAGTAATGTCGCAATCGCCACGATATCCCATTTGTTTCTACCGATAATCCTTGAATCGTTAATTCAAAGATGAAATCACAAAGAACTCCGGATCTCAAAGGTGGCAACCTTGCGTACACCGCTACGTCATCAAGGTTCAGTCTCACGTGGAAAAATATCTCACACACCGTCAAGAGAAAGAAGACTGGCGGATATTTAATGGGCTTTCTACGTAACCGATCGACGGAATACGTTCAACTTTTGCACGGAGGTTGACACACGATATTAGGGTGAATCGTTTATTGAATCAACAAAATTGAGATCAATAAAAAATCGCGAATGCATGACAACGATTTTTTTTTTTTTAATGGAAGAGAAATCGCGAATTTTGGAAAAGCGTTCGGAGAAATATTACGCATTGTACTGAAAAAGTTTTCGGATAATTGATCAACCACTTCCGAAAAAATCGATTCAAAAAAATGACAAAAAACGAACTTCTCAAAAATTGAAGAAAATTCTAATCACTTTCTGCTAAAGGAAAGTTAGGTAACCGGATGATTCAATACACTATTTTTTTTGGTAACTAATTTTTTAACTATTTTTTTTATTGTATTTAGTATTTTGTTACGTAGTTTTTGAACATTAAGGGTTCCGTGTATCGGCGTTATAAATCGTCGATCGTTTCGTCCTGTTGATTTAATGGACGATTCATCCCAATGAAATTTCTTTCGTCTCGAATATGTTTTGCAAATATCGATTGTTTGAATTTTAGTAAGCGGAGTCGTAAAATCGGGAACGCTGATGGCTATTCTTGGACCGAGGTAACGTTTCAGAATTTTTTTCGTCAATAAAAACATTTGTCATAGAGATTTGTCGCATGAAAATTCAAATTGAAAGAAAAGTACGATAGACGAATGAGTCTCTTTGTAGCGGATCCGGAAAAACTACTCTTCTCGCAACCATCAGCCGTCGATTGAAAGGTTCGTTTCATAATATCAAAACAGACCGATGCAAAAATCAATTTTTTTTATATCGATCATTTTTATGCCGAAAAAATCGATCATTGAAAAAAAAAGGTAATAAATTGATTGTTGCACAGGCGATGCTCTTGGGGACGTTTTAGTGAACGGACAACCCGTCGATCGAACGATTATGTCGAGAATATCCGGATTCGTTCCGCAACAGGATCTCGCGGTTGAGTCTCTGACGGTACAGGAGCACATGGAATTTATGGTGATTAAGACGATCTTTCGTATATAATAATGAATCATCGACAAAAGATTTAAAGGAATGTTAAGTAGGAGGGAAGTGGGGTAAAATGGTTTGGTCCATTTTGCCCCAATTTTCGGCTTACGGAAGTTAAGTAGGAGAGAAGTGGGGCAAAATGGTTTGGTCCATTTTGCCCCACTTCTCTCCTACTTAACTGCCCGCCTACTAAATTTTTTTTTAGCGTGTCGCTACTACTCCAGTTATACTTCGATGGTTTGGTCCATTTTGCCCCACACACAAAAAAAGTTAAGTAGGACGGAAATGGGGAAAAATGGTTTGGTCCATTTAGCCCCACTTCCCGCCTACTTAACTGTTTTTATCGCGTGGCGTTACCACGCAAAATGGGACAAGTCTCAAAAAAAATTGCCAATTTGGCCATTTTTGGGGCCAAAATGGTTTGGTCCATTTTGCCCCAAGTTTCAAGTTTCGCGACTGTCGCATTTTGCCTCATTGGCACATGTTGATCCTCCATTTTCCCCAACATTATCGTTAGTCGGATTTAATACATCGAAAGGTCAATGCTACTAATGGCATCGATGATTTTTCAAAGGCGCGAATGACGATGGATCGAAGATTCAAATCGGCGTTTAGGACACAAAGGATTGCGGTCCTTTTGAGTGATCTCGGTCTTGACAAGTGCAAAAAATCGAGATTGGCGGCACTATCCGGTGGTGAAAGACGAAGAGTTTCCCTCGCTGTTCAGGTAATAAACGGTTTAAAATCTTTATTACGCGGACTCTATAACAGATTTCGAAACTGATAATTATTTGGTAATAAATAAAAAAAATTAATAAATACATAAAAAATATATTTAAAAAACATGTAAATAAAAAATTGAACAATCATTTTGCGGTATTCAGTTGCTGACGGAGCCGACAATGTTGTTTTGCGATGAGCCGACAACGGGTCTCGATAGTTATTCAGCGATGGTAGTTATAAAGACTCTTCGCGAAGTCGCGGCACGCGGAAGAGTCGTTATTTGTTCGCTTCATCAACCGGCTTCCGGTCTTCTCGATCTATTTCACGAAATACTTTTATTATCCGCTGGAAGAGTTGCTTTTCATGGCCCCTCATCTGACGCAACAACATTTTTCGACAGGTGCATTTTTCTTCTCGAAAAAAAAAAAAAAAAAAAACCTAAACAATTAAATGTATTTTTTTCTAATTACAACAATTTAGTTTGGGTCTCCACTGTCCGCCGACATTCAATAGCGCCGAATTTTTCGTATCGCAATTGTCCGTTATTCGCGGCCGGGAAGCCGAGTGCATGAAAAAAGTAAGTATAAAAAAAATAAAAATCGTTCACTTCGTAGTGTAAGCAACGGAATTAAATAATCTAATTAATCAATGAAATCAACTTAAGCATTTAATAAAAAAAAAAATTAATCAACTAATTGAGTAGCATTTTTGAATGTATTTCCTTAGACGAGATCGATATGCGATCAATTCCAGAGATCGAAGTACGGCGAAAGACTAAAAAATGCTATAGACGATTCCTGCGCAAGTACATCGAGCGATGTGGCGCCACATCCGGTTTTCTCGAATCCCTCGTCGACGTCGATCGACGATTTCAAGAAGATTCATTCTTTAACTCAAGTCAAATGGCTTACATGGCGTATTTACATCGATTACAAGAGAAACAAATCCACAATTGTTCTTAAGTTTATGCTGTATATGGTAAGTATATTTTATTATTATTATACATTACTTCATTTATTATTATTTAATAAAAAATATTTAAAAAATATATAGCATATTTAAATAAAGAAATATTAATACAATAGTATATTAGAATCGATGTGTTATTTTATTTATATTTTATTTTACAACATTTTTTTTTTTTACGATATTTACTCACGTCTCGATAGTTTATAGGATTACTCGTGGCGATTCCCTACATCTCGGTTACGGAGGATATCGATCAACGAGGAATACAGAACGTTCAAGGATTGCTATATCTCCTCGTCGTTGAGACCGTTTTCACGTTTAATTACGGTGTTTTTTACACGTTCCCCAAGGAGCTGCCATTTCTGTTGAGAGACATTGCCAGCGGACTTTACAATCCCGCACCGTATTACCTCAGCAAAGTCATAATTATGGTAAGCAAAAAAAAAATTTTAAATTGAAGTTAAACCCTCTAATTTCGTCATTACAACCCCCTGACGCACGACATCAAAGGAACCGAGAAATAATTTTTCGGGATGCAGCACAACCCCTTTTTTCTTAACTCGACGGGACTGTAAGCATTCGCTATTCTGTATTTCCCCTACAGTCCCGACTTTCGGTCAATTGCTACCGGTAGGGGTAACGAGGGGTAGACGCGTCCGTAGATACAAAGCCATGGCGAGAGTTTGCGCGTGCGCGGCGCTCATAGTAGGGCGAGCGGACTCAGGGGAAATACAGTTAAAGAAGTCGTTGCCATGGAACCGAGTTAAAATAAGGGAGCAGTTAAGTTAAGAGGAGTTAAGAATACAGAGCTTCGACTGTACATGACCACCTACTGTACACGTATCCGTAGATACGAAACCACGACGTGCGTCTGCGCATGCGCATCGCTCATAGAAGGGCGAGCGGACTCAGGGGAAATATAGTAAAGCGAAATCGTTGTCATGGTAACGAGTTAAAATGAGGACGCAGTTAAATTAAGAGGAGTTAAGAATACGGAGCTTGGACTGTACATGATCACCTACTGTACACGTATCCGTGGATACGAAACCACGACGTGCGTCTGCGCATGCGCATCGCTCATGGAAGGGCGAGCGGACTCAGGGGAAATATAGTAAAGCGAAATCGTTGTCATGGTAACGAGTTAAAATGAGGACGCAGTTAAATTAAGAGGAGTTAAGAATACGGAGCTTGGACTGTACGTGATCACCTACTATACACGTATCCGTAGATACGAAGCCACGACGTGCGGCTGCGCATGCGCGTCGTTCATAGAAGGGCGAGCGGACTCAGGGGAAATACAGTAAAGCGAAATCGTTGCCATGGTAACGAGTTAAACTAAGGGAGCAGTTAAGTTAAGAGGAGTTAAGAATACGGAGCTTGGACTGTACGTGATCGCCTACTGTACACGTATCCGTAGATTCGAAGCCACGCCGTGGTGCGTCTGCGCATGCGCAGCGCTCATAGTAGGGCGAGCGGCTCAGGGGAAATGCAGTTAAGTGAAATCGTTGCCATGGTAACGAGTTAAAATACGCGGACGGCTCAGTTAAGTGAAGTTAAAAAAAGAGGGTTCTACTGTATCAGGTTTTTACTTACCGTATATAGTTATACAACGACTTTATTATTATAAGATTTGCAATCGCGCGTCAAAGGGATGATACACGAGCGCCGATCTTTCTTTACTTTCCAGTTGCCAGGTATAGCGATACAACCCTTTTTATACACTGTCCTCATCTTCAGTATAGTGGGGCTGAGGGGCGGATTCGCGGGTCTCATGTTTACAACTATTCCAGTAATTCTCAGCGCAGCATCAGCAACGGCTCTCGGTTAGTTTTACATCGGAATCTCTTATATACGTATTATACTAACAATTTTTTTGGGCAAAACGCAGGATGTCTCATGTCGGCTGCTTTCGAGTCGGTGGACACAGCTTCACTTCTTGCAGTGCCCATCGATTTTCTTACCCTTATATTCAGCGGAATATACTTGCATCTTGGGTAACAAACTTTTCCGATTTTTCGATTATTATTCTCGTTTCGATAGATTTTTATTTTTTTTTAAATTTGTTATTGAATTGACGGCCATTTTTTATGTTATTCAACAGGGATTTACCGGCGCGAATTTCTTGGTTGAAGTACATCTCCCACTTTTACTACAGTACTGAGGCTGTGTCGTTGGTCCAGTGGCGTGAATACGATCACATAAGTCAGTATAATTCAATTAATAATTAATAAAAAAAATTTAATTCTTGAAATCTTCACGTACGGGAGACTTCTATCCCTCTCAACGTCGGTATACTTTTGTTTATGACAATAATGCAAAAGTCCAGAAGAATATTCTTTTTGAAGCATAAAAAATAAACGACACTTCTAGACGACTCTGCAATTTTTTTCAGAAAATCTTCATGCGATTTTATAGTTTTAAACGAATTATTTGAACGTAACGATTGATTAAAAAATCGGATGTACACTTACCTCACAACTACGTGAGGGGTTAATGCCCCTTTTTTTCGCTATTATCAAAAAATAGTAAAATAAATTGAAGCAATCATTTTTTTTATTGATTGAACATTTCGTTCAGATTGTCCCGAGGATCCCGAGGAGCCGTGCGTCTCGACGGGTCCTGGAGTTCTCGAGAAGTACGGTTACGGCGCCAACAACTACACTACCGATCTCATTGGACTCGTAGCAATTTTCGTGATAGCGCACTTGGCAGGTTTTCTCGCTCTGCGGCACCGAAGTCGAAAGCAACCGGTTTATTGAAGCGCTTAATTGAGACGTTACACACGCATTACGCTGAGCCGTTGTGATAAAGACGACAAATAACTACGTGTAGACTATATAAATCGAAGATGTCGAATCTATCGGCAACGCAAATTCAATGTTATGCGCCATTTTATAAAAATTAATAATTAAAAAAAAAAAATTAAAAAAAAAATACCTGTAATGTAAATTTTATGTATATTAAAAAAATATATATATATATTTATTATTTATTGTATTTTTTTTTATATATTAAAATATATTTGTCAATATATCGATTTCAAAGATCTTCTTCTTTTCACACCCAAGTAGCCGATAAAATTCATGACGATCGTTAACACCCCCATAGCGATTATATCGATCCAGAAATTTGATGCCTCGTAACCGTATTGAAATAATACTTCTGGACCCGTAGAAATGCACGGTAAGGTTGGGTCGTCGTCGCAATCTAAAAATAATAATAATAATAATAATAATAATAATAATAATAATAATAATAATAATAATAATAATAATAATAATAATAATAATAATAATAATAATAATAATAATAATAATAATAATAATAATAATAATAAGTAAATGAAGCGCTCGTTTTACGGATAAAAGTAAAATACACTTCACGAAAAATTTTATTATCGATATAAATTACCTATAACGTCGATTTGCGACCAATAAGCGATTGAAAGTGCCTCCGCCGTGTAATAAAATATCGATAAATATTTGAAGCCAACACTGTACCACTTCAGCGCTCTGCGGATGACGGGTTACGATATTATTAGGAGATAATTACGATAAATGTGCTATAGGTGTAGGAAAATATTACGAGGATATAAATCATTGAGACGAGGAATTAATGCATTACATTTTTTTATCACTGTAAGAATTATTGTAAGGAGTTTCCACCGCAAATTTTTACGAAACTTTCGTCAACAGAAATTTATAATTTTTGTTTTGATAGATTTTTGAATAATTTACTCTTCAAAATCTTCAAAAAGCGCTAATTCACAGTGAATATTCACTGAAAAAGCTTTACGATCCTTTTGTGAATTGAGTAAAAAATTCAGTGTCCTAAAAAAGCAAAATGACTCTTTTGGGAATAGAGTTTAAAAAAATGGAAGATGTCCGCAAAACGCGGTACGGAAGTAAAAAATGCAAAGTTTAAAAAGCGTCACCGCTCTTCTCGAAGGACTTAGAAAATCAAAGCCTGTTGGGCTCTGATTAAAAAGGTACGTAATTTACAAAATTACGAGATTTACAAAATTGCGTAATTCACAAAATTACGAAATTTACAAAAATACGTAATTTACAAAATTACGAAATTTATAAAATTACAAAATTTACAAAATTTACAAAATTTACAAAATTTACAAAATTTACAAAATTACGAAATTACGAAATTTACAATATTACGAAATTCACTAAATTACGAAATTTACAATATTACGAAATTCACTAAATTACGAAATTTACAAAATTACCGAAGATATGTTTTCACATGTGATTTTGTGAGTACCCGCAGACCTATACACTTTTTTTTCATATATAAGATAACGATATATAAACTGAGAGCATACCTCAGGCTGTAGTAAACACCGGCGGTGAGTACAGCAAGAAGATCAATAGGTACCATAACCGCAGTAGCAATTTCGTTATCCTCGATGAAAGAAGCTATCATGCTACCGTAAGCCGTGCCGCATATAGCACTGGCAATGGTGCAGACGCAGAATTGCAACAAAGTTGGAAAAATTGTATCTCGCGTGCCGATAATCGTAAACAGCATTAACGAGAGAAAAAATGCTTTAATAACAGCTTTTGGTATCTGCGAAGAGATATTCATCGTTCAACTTAAAAAATTATTTACTTAAAAAAATTCACTGCACGGTAATCAACTCGTTCGACTATTAATTTGATAGATCTCTCCATTAGCTGAGAATGAATAAATTACGAAAAAAAAGATAATAAATATCTGGACGAGAGAAACATTTATGGATAGAATTGAAAAATTCGATGTCTGCAATTTCATTTGCGAAGCGTAATTTTAATGTTTAGTTGTTGAAGTTACGTCATCTTCATTTATAGTTCTCAATATTTTTAATAATTACAAAATAAATTTTTAAAAATGATATATTAATAATAATAATAATAAATGACTATTATTACTATTATTTCGTGATAATTACGTAAAAATGGCTAATCTCACCCAACTGATCGCCGTAGCGACATAATAAGCAGATGGTCCGTACATCGATGCTTCGCGCCGATAGATCGGTATTTCGCGTTCGATTTCGTAAAGCGGTGTATAAGCCGTCGAGAATATTGCCTCCGAACCCGCAACAAAGAAAAGTCCCATTGCGTCCTGTATACCGCGCTGTTTGCGCGCGTCGATATCCCAGAAGAATATGCTTATCAAAACTATGGATATCTGTGATGAATGCAACCGAGCAATTAAAATTTAATAGTACAATTCAGCGATAAGGAAAATGCACTTAGGAGTTAATGATAAGACGAAGATATTTTCGATGCGAAAGTTACCGCGTAATATTGAAACGCTATTAAACCATTCATTAAGCATCTTCGGTTCTCCAGATACAGCCTCCATAATAACCAATTAAATTGAGTGGTCCAGCGAGGTCCCTGTCTTAAAAAAAAAAAAAAAAAAGAATTCGATAATAAAACAATTAAATTCGTCTTTAAGAAATAATGGGTTGAGCAAAACTCACTCCGACCCTTGGATTATCAGCTTTTCCGTCTCCTCCTGACATTCCAAATTTTTCGAGAAACTCGACACTTCGTAAGCCCGACAAATCAGGGTTGCCTGATCCTCGTTAAAAAAAGACGGCGTTTCCTCATTTTCGCGGATTCGATTAGACAATATTTTTAGGTAATATTCAGCCTCGTCGAAACCAAACGGACATTGATATCCTTCACTTGTATTCGGCAAAACGTGAAGAAAAAAAAATTCGGATGAAAAATAATTCTGTGGATTTTTTTTTGCACGAATTTTTTTTTTTTTTGTACCTTTTGAAGAAAACTCGAGCTTCTTGTGGAGTTCCGAAAAATGCGGTTCTACCGTCGGCCAAAAATATCACGTGAGTGAAAAGTTTGTAAATTACTATGCTTGGCTGATGAATCGAACACAATATTATGCCATTCGCGGAAAAGTGTTTTATCGATTCGATTACTCGAAGGGCAGCTGATGTGTCGAGTCCTGCGAGACGTGCACAAAAATACAAGTAGAAAAATGCATCCCAATATAATTTTTACCTTAATCTTCGAACGCCACAAGAGGATCAGATGGACCGCAATGCTTTCGAGAAAAACTTAATTTCGTTAAAAAATTATTTTTTTAGGTAATTTTCATGATTTTATAGGTAACTTATAACTTTATAGTTTCGATAATTTATACTGTATGTATCGATATCTCGCAGTTGCATCGATTTCCGCAGCGCAACGCAACGCTGATTTTTCCCAAAATTTTACAGTTAAGTTTTGCGGGTCTTTCCGACTCATGTGCGGTGTCAAGGTGCCAAAATATTTGTCGATAAATATGTTGTAGAGCACCACACATATTTTTACCAAAGGTTAACAAGGATTTATATCGATACCTGTCGTAGGCTCATCCAGAAATAATAATCGCGGCTTCGTAACGATTTCTGTCGCGAGAGACAATCGTTTTTTCTCACCGCCCGATAACACGCGGATCAAAGAATCTTTACACTCATAGAGACCCGAATCTAAGAGAGTTTCTCGTTCCAAAATTTCCCGCTCTCGGGTGGTCGTCATTCTGTCCAATCTTAGTGCGCACTGAGTACAATAAAATCAATTATTATTTTTCGTAGAAAAACGAGGGATCGTATTTGTAAATAAATTTGTGACTTTCGAAAATCGAGATAAGATAAAATGTTGAAAAAAAAAAAAAAACGTCGATTACTGAAAAGGCGATATATTCCGCGACGGTCAACGCATCCGGTAAAGGATCGAATTGTGGCACGTAACTCGAAATTCTTGCGACGATCTCGGGAGTGACGTCGTTTCCATTAATTCGAATTCTACCGGACGCAGGGACTATTTTCTTCGCCAATACGTCGAGCAGAGTAGTTTTTCCAGCGCCGCTGCAATTAATAACGATAAAAAATACGTTCGAAGAAATCCCTCGCGGTTCGGACATTTGAATGGAACACGTTGGAGGCGTTACTACGCGTGAACATAACATCCATAAATACCTTGGTCCCATTATCGCAATCATGTTGCCGGCCTCGGCATAACCGGAGGCTTGATCCATTATATAATAGAAACAGAAAAACAGCTTTCAGTATGATGCATTGCAAATCCACCCCTCGGTTGATTACGTGACTCCGTTTGTCGCCCACCTTCTTTTAATATCTCGATATATCGATTATTACGAGATGATTGAACGACCGAACCCTTTCTAAATGTTTTCGCAATTTTTTCTACCAAAGTCCGCGATTTTTTTCCCGAACGTACCGTCACCTTATTCCAGGATAATTTAATTCTTGTCTCGTTTCGACTCGTATCGTCAAAATAGTCCATTTTGCGACTCGTAAAAAAATCGACTTAAATCAAATAAAAATTAATTAAACACGAAATATCGTTATTAAATGAAATAAAAAATGATTATTAAAAAAGAAAAAGAAAAAAAAATTAATTGAACAACAAAAAACCCCCGTAATTAAATTAAAAAATCGATTTAATTATTAAAAATAAACGAGAATAGAAGAATCCACTGTTGCCGCTCGACGCAACTGAATTTGCATCAATCGCACGAAGACGGAGTTACCTACAAAATTTATTAATCGTATTTGTTGTTCTTATCATCGCTCTCGCGAAAGGTAAGCAACCTTTAGCGATGTTATATTTCAAGACAGATGACAGAGTTACGCGACGCTGAAATAATCTTTTATGACATTTGCAACACCGCTTACAATGTTGCGTCGCACCGACCGTTGCATGCAATTACGTAAAGAAAAAATATCTGTACAAATATTTGTACGAAATACTTTTCAACATATTCCATTTGTTTATTGAGATGAATTTAATGAATTTCGGTATTTCTAAACGATATTGTAGTTAAATACACAAAGCATTGTAATAAATTTAAAAAAACCGTACATCCCGCATTTTTCAAATAATTTTCTAAATTTCTTCCCAATTTTTGTTAAATTTCACTATTTAAAAAGAAATTCAAAAAAAGAAAAAAAAATTTTTAATAATTTTATCGTTTTGTCCCGAATGTTCATTTAACTTCGTTTCCGTACATTTTTTTTTCAATTGCAATAAAAAGAAATTAAAAAAAAAAATGTCACTAATAAAAAAAGCGAATAGCGCGATTTGCAAATTATTTTCAATTTCGTAAAAAAAAAAAAGAAAAAATGGCGGCGCACAAATAAACGGGAAAAAAGGGGAAAAAAAATCACATGAGATATTAACAACCGAATATAATTTAATGACGTCGATTTTTTTTTCTATACATAGACAAATAATAAAATTCGCTCGCGCATACATTCGAGAAACGAATACGAAAAGCGAGAGGTTTTTTAAATTACAAAGTAAGAAACCTAAACGCATAGTATGGACACATTTGTATCGTACAGTTCGTGAGAACCGTTGATTAGTCGCCGCAGTCAAAGGATATATAGTCGTAATACATTTATAAAAGTGAAAACAGGTATTATATATGCCATTGGATTTGTCAATTTTCCAACATAACGGGACTACGTAATCGTCCGAAAAAAAAAAAAGAAGGAGAAGAAAAGAAAAAACATTCTCTCAGATAAATATAAACTGTAAAATTCTCAATTATTTACAACAGATGATAAATCGTGTCGTACGCAGCATCAATGCCTCGTATACATATATATATACGTGTGTAAGTATTATCTCTATAATAATAATTAAATTCATTTATATATCAATTTTTTTTTGTTTTTCGTATAAAATTTTATCAACAACGATATTTTCGATTTCTTTTTTTTCGTATTTAGTTAATGATTTCTCGCGATGAGAAAACTTTCGGAAAAGTGTTAAAAGTTCAAAGGCGCATTTTTAAAAATTTTTGAAGGAAAAAATCTATGGCAGGAATGTTGCTTGTGATGCGCGTAGGAATGTCGAGGCATTTGCGTAACTCAACTATTTTTAAAACTATTGTTATTAATATTTATATTAAAAAATGTACGGCTATCGATGTCCGGAGATAGATAAAAAAATTGGCGGAGAGGCGAGAAGAGTGATTCTCCTTCGTCGTCGTCCGTTTTATTTTGTTATAACGCTGACGACGATTCGTCGTGACGGAACTCTGTTACGAGTCGCGGGTAAAAAATGGCACACACGAGGGAGCGCGGCGTCACTCGGGTTAAACGGTATCTTTTTAGCGTCGCGCGCCGTTGAATGGTTCGTACTGTTACGCGGACAACGCGAACGACTCGAGCGGCTCGTCGGAATCCGAGGGACTATGCGCTCACGGCACGTTTAAAATTTTCTCAAGAAACGCGAAGCGATTCATTATTTCGACGAACGAAAGAAACGGCGCGTAGCTAACGCGCGCGGCGCCTCGTCTACGCCGGGGAAGTAACGAATGTACCAATTACTGACCGCTTCTCGTTAATCGGGCGGATAAAACGTTAAATATCTATTATCTACTGCATAATATCGAGTCTTACGGTATCGTCCGACTATTCGGACAGACAGAGTCCCATTATCAATGGAAATTTAAAGGCAACTAGTGATTTTTCTTATCACAATACATTTTTTTTCTCTCGGTACATCGTAACAGTTTAATCATTGTGCCCAAAACTTTACTACTAATCTTTGTACTTTGCCGTTTCAATAAAGTTAAAAATTTCAATATTCACCGTTGAAAAGAAAAAGTGGATAAAAAGATCAAAATTATTTTGCAATGTTTAGTAATGAAACAGCGAAGGGTCAGGCGGTCAGTTATTGGTACATTTGGCTCGTTAGTTACCACCGGCGATCGAGTGCGCACTGCCGTTCGAATAAATACCTCAACGTCGATTATGTCGCCGATGTTTTCTTTTTTTTCTTTTTTTTTTTTTTTAATTTTCATACTGTATACTATATTATGTATATATACACGCGATTAGACGCTAAACGCGGTGATAACGAGTGGACACGCCTACACGTTTAGCGCGCGGTTTGTCGAACGAGCGACACGTTGAAAGTCTTTTCTTTCCATTTCGCGGCGCTCGCGATCGTTTGCATTCGTCGTTTCGGCGCGTTCGCGTTACGACGAGAATTTCGATACTCGATTTCTTCGGGTCGCGAATCGGGCGTGAAGACCTCTGCTATCGTTTCGTCAGCAAGAACACGACTTTTTCGAACCCGTTGGCGATTGATTCAACGCGAATCTCTCGCCGTCTGTTTGCTCCTGCGATCCGTTGCCTTTCATTATTTGATCGTTCTGAAGAATCTGCAAAAAAAAATTTTCTTAATACAAAAAAATCAAAAAGAAAAAAATTCTAAAGTTGTATCGTAAGGATAATTATAAAAAAAAAAATTTATTAAAGTATTATTATACTTTCGACAAAATTACGAAAAGAATTCTCAATAAATCGATTAACAAATTAAAAAAAAAAACGAAAAAAAAAAAAATTATAGGTACTTTCGCTAAAATTGTGAATGCAAGGAAATTCTCAATAAGTCGACTAACAAATGAGAAAAAAGGAAAAAGTCAAAATAAAAAAAATTAAAAAGTAGTATCGAGAGGATAATTATAAAAAAAAATTCAAAAGTTCTTTTGCTAAAATTGTGAATGCAAGGAAATTCTCAATAAATCGATTAACAAATGAGAAACAAAAAAACAAATTCTTACTTTATTTACGAGAAATCTGGCAGCTTCTTCGATGTTTATATTTTCCTTAGCGGAAGTTTCGAACCATCCGGAAAAATTTTTCTCTTTGCAGTACTCGTCCATTTTTGTTGGCGTATTTACGAGACCCTCTTTCTGCTGATCGCATTTGTTCGCTAGTAATACGCAAGGAATTGGCGAGCCGTCGGGCAATTGAACCTTCGAGTCGAGATCCTGTTTCCACTTGACAACCGCTTCGAGGGTCGCGCTTCTCGTCACGTCGAACACTATAAACGCGCCTACCGCCTCCTTGTAATACACTCTCGTCATGTTCCCGAACCGTTCTTGTCCTGTAAAAAAAAAAAAATCACGAATCCGCAATTTTTCCTTCAATACGTTTTGTGCATTTTAAGGATTTATTATTACACGTAAATTCTCAAAAAAAAAAAAAATTCTGCCATATAATTTTTATATATATTTAGTAATTAAAAATTTATTATTATAAAAAATTATTTAAAATATGATAATAATATATAATTATTATTTTCTATTCGGGAATAATAAAAAAAAAAAATAAATACGATATTTTTTTCGTAAATTTCTCGTTGACTCGATCGAAAATCATCGGAGTTCAATGAGTCAAAAAGACGATCTTTCGAAGTCTCATTCTCGTCAACAGTCTTCGAAATCACGAAAGTTTATCGCGGCACAAGTCGTTCGTCACGACAAACTGCGACGTTGAAATAATTGTTACTAAGACGAGTCCACCGAACAGCAATAAATAATCGATTTTATTACGAGTTTTTTTTTTTTTGCGGTTACTATATATGACGTTCGAGTGTATAACTAAGTGTTACTGACCTGCGATATCCCATAGTTGAAGCCTTATTATCGTGTGTGGATCCCAGTTGAGTACTTTGAGCGCAAAATCAACGCCTATCGTTGCTCTATAATGCTGCGAGAAGAATTGATGAACGTAACGCTTTATTATCGATGTTTTTCCGGCGCCGAGTTCGCCGATCACGAGAATCTTGTAAAGGTGTTCGCGCTTCTCGCCAACCCCCGTGTTTGGCGCATTGTTCTGCGACGACTGTGAACAGCCAAAAAAAAAATCCGACGAAGCGGAAAAATGCGCATTAGTCTCGAAGTTTCGCCGATCGAGATAATCGAATAAGAATTTTACAAGTTAATCGCGCGTCGAGTGCCGTACGAAATATTCTCGAATTTTATTTCACGAATGTCAACGTAATTTCATACTGTTGTTTTTTTTTATTATTATTTATTATTTTTAATAAAATAATAAAAAAATTAATGATCATTCAATACTCATACATTCTTTTTTTTTATTATTAATTATTCGATTGTCAAAATTGTGTTGTTAGTAATAATTCTTGGATTCGTCGACATCGCGATATTAAATTTACGCTAAGTAAAAAAAATTTGCCAATTTCCTCGCAACGTTATTAATATTAATTTTTAAAAAATGAAAAAAAAATAATAATAATATCATTATTTTTCGATGTATCGTAATTGATAACGAAATGAAAAAAGAACGATGAAAAGAACGACAAGAGTCGAGTAAAATGAAAAGTAAAATGGAAAAAAAAAAAATGTACGTCTCGCTACGTTTTTGCAAACTTCGACTCGCGCTGTAAGACACGCCTCGTGTATAGACACGTATATGTATGTGTTATCTTATCACAAGTTCGAGGAGAATCCATTGAACTGTGTTTGCGAACGTGTGGCGCCGTGGGAAAATTTTCATTGAAAACGCAGTGTATTTTTAATTATTTTTTCGCTTCCGAAAAAATTCGCAAATAAAATTGTTCAGCCAATTGTACAAAATTAAAAAAAAAAAATAAATAAAAAAAAATACACAATAATTTGGATTAGAATTACAGTGTTTGGTTGACGAACCCGCCGTAGCCACTTCCACGATTTTGGATGTACCTTCCACTTCGCAAAGTCGTACAAGGCGACGCTCTGCCAAAATTTCAAGTCCATCTCCATTTTTTTCTCACTTTTTCAACGAACAAAAAAAAATTATAAATTTGAAGAAAAAATTACGAAAAAAAAAAAAAAACGAAAACACGCATCGAATTACGCGGTAAAAATTGTTTTCGAATTTGTCGTTGTCGACGCGTCGGACAAATGTTTTCTCAACGCGAGTCTCGTTGCACAAAGTTTCACTTTATGCTGCGGAATTCGACACTGTTACGAATATAACAAGAGCGCAGCGATGAGTGCGGTCGTGTCGGCTCGACGCGCGGGATAGCAATGATCGGCTTTCGTAACTCCGAAACGAGAAAGATACAAGGACTCTGAGAACGAAACACAATAAAAGTATGACGACGATATTTTTCGATCGTTCCCCGGCGGTTGCCACCCTCGATGCCCCCGTCACGAAGATATAATATTTGTATAGTCTGTACAGCGCAGTAACTCTATATATATATATATATATACGAGAAAAATGGGACAAAATGAAACAGTCGCGGACTCGACTTTTGGGGCGAAATAAAACCAAAAATCTTAAAATTCATTAAATTTTAGAAAAGTTCAGAAACGATATTTAATTAAATTCTACGGAACACTCATCAGTCGGGTTAAAACGGACCGATAAAAAAAAAACAGGAACTATAGATAAATAAAATTATAATTTAATAATTGCTTTTTTGAAAAGTCGTTCATTAAATTTTAATATTTCGAAATTTATATTTTCTGACGAGAATAGTTTACGTAACGCTCGTTGTTGTAAATTGATTACAATTCAAATTTTTCATTTGTTTATTGCAATTTTATTACGATCGATTTTGCCCCATGTTACCCCATATATTTATTTATATGCACTATATATGTGTGCGCTTGGGGTAACTAGAGATCGCGTAGTATTCGATATACTTGCGAACAAACAAATAAAGAAGGGATCGATGTCAATCGGAAGAACACTTTGGAAATATTATAGATCGAGGAAATTTCCACGCGGTCGCTTATCGCAGCAGGAGAGGGATGCAAACAATGAAAAGTTGGAAATATTGAAAAGGATCGGCAGGTAGGCGAATTTTAGGGACCGATTTTTAGAGGGTGGGTCGGTCAGCGATGGAAAATTTTTCGAAAAATTCTGTAAATTTTTCTAAAGGCTAATTAAAGTTTCCTTAATATGGAACGATCGGCCGTTTATTGTTAAAAATGTACCGTAAAAGTGACCGCAAAATGGTCATCTATAAGCAGCAGTACGGTATTTGTTCGATCGATTGCCAAACAAAAGACGTTACTTCAGTCTATTGGGTTTCATTGTTATCGATCGCTTAAACGGTAAATTTTTGGCACAAAATGGTAATTTCTAAAATCGGTTTTAGATCGAACTTTGAGGTCCGCGTGATTTTGCAGAACGCAATCCTTTTATGAAAAATCGCGCAACAAAGAATCGTTCTGAAATCGGCAAATGGTAATCATTACCGATCGGTATTGATATCAGATCGGTAATCGAAAAATCTACAATCCAAAATCCGGATCTAAAATTTTATTTACTTTTTCAAAGTACAATTAAAGAGATTCAATCGACATCGTCTTTATTACCGATTAATTTTACTTAACAACTCGAAGGTTCGTATTGATAACAGATTTTCAAAACCCATTTAAAGTAAAAAATCTTCAATGGTCCCAAAAACTTAAAAAAAAAAAAATTATAAAAAAAAAATTCACAAAATCTTTCCATTCGGAATGATTCTCGAGAATCCGGTAAACACGTCCACACAGTTATCTGCGATTGCAAGCGGTAACATTCGGTATGCATAGCAACCTTATTTATCTGATTTTACGAGCGCCAATGGCTGTTAACCTCACCGACAAACCGGGGTCAGCCGATCCGAAATATTGGGTTATAAGAAAGACGCGTCACTGCGGAAAAAAGATTGTAACGATCTTCGCAAGAAACGAAACCGATTAGTTGTTCACGATTTGCATAAATCGAAATCGGTATTGCATTCTTTTCAACGCGCTTTTCTGAGTCTCTAACGCACGGTATAGAAACGATTGTACTATGAAAGTATACAGCGGTACACTGCACTTTCAGTCTGAGTAGCTGTAGCAAAGCGAAGCAAAACCGTAGTAACCCGAAACTCGCTTTGCCCCTCTAAACCGCCAACGAGAACCGCAAAGTGCGACAACTATCGATCGGCGTCATAGAATTACGCGGAATAAAGCTGGGAGGGGGGGGGGGGCAAAGAGAATGAAGGGTTCTCTCATCCCTCACCGGAATATTGCTGTTATTATTATTTTTATTGTGGCGGTTTCTTGCATAAAATGTTTAACGCGCGAGCGCCACAGGCGACACTGAGAAATCGGTTTCGCGCTTACGATCTTACGATCGTAGGACGACGATGAATAAAAATTATAAATAAAAAAATATCGAGGAGCACGAGAACCGGTGTACTTATGTAATATCCCATCGAGTCACGGAGATTGCAGCGACGACGAACGGTTAAGAACGATCCTACGCGGCTCGAGGCGTTATCAAAAAAAAAATAAACGAATTACGTAATAAACTAAACTATAAGTTTCAACTGTCGCCATTTTTCTAAAAAAAAATCCTGCGTGACGAAATACTTTTCACGATGTACTTTAAGAATCGTTTTAAATTTTTTATTGCCGATCTTTTTCCGATCAGCGTAACACCGCTTCCGGTTTACCAATTTTCGCAATTAAGAAAAAAACGAATTTCCTTCCATATTAGTTTCGAAAAAAAAAATGTTATTTACTCCATATGCCGTATGATTTGCGATCGGTAACCAAAAGTGTTCGCAAATTTTAAAGGGTTATATTTTACGAAATCGTCACTCACGACGCACGCAGGCAGTAATTTTTTTTTTTTTTTTTTTTCAAAACCGATTTTTTGGAAATTTTTTGAACATTTTTCCAGTGGAATTTTGAAAAATGATTTTTTTATCATGATGACGAGACTTTTCTCCATGAGAAAGCAAATAAGGATATAATGACATCGTTTCGTAATGAAGGAACAAAAATGGATTATCATTGTGTGCTGTAATCTCACCCCACTTTCCTGACTTATGGATCGCGACTTATCCGGATTGTCCGCAACGTTCTGCATCGTTCGTCTCTCCCCGACGTAAACGTTTGGAAAATAGTCGTCTTCGTCGTCCTCGTAGTTGCGATCGCCGAGATAATTTTCTCCGTAGTCCTCCTCGATCCCCGCGAGATAACCAACTCCCGTGTCCTCGTCGAATGTACCCTCAAAGGTCGAAAAAGTATCGAAAGTCCCGACGCTTATCTGCCTTACGCGTTTCTTCGTTTTGTTTTCCGAATCGGCCGAATCCTTTAGCCCCGAATCGATCGACGCCGCGACGACCGTATTGCACGATATATCGTCCGACGAGTCTTGCGACGTATCGTATCTTCGCCGTTGAAAGATCGCGCGTTTCTCCTCGAGTAGTGACAACTTTCGACGCAACTCGATCGGCGGCCTCGTCGGCGATGTTACTGCCGATTCGGATTCCGATTTTATCGATAATTTCGGCTTTTTCGTTGCTTCAGGAAGATGATGATGAATCTCCGTACTTTGATCGGACCATTTCGATATCGCGTACGGTAGCGTCGATACCGAACAATGAAAACGCGACTCTTGCGTCGCCTGGTGCTTTTCTTGGTAATCCTCGTTACCTGGGAATTTTTTTTTTTTTTTTTTGTTACTTCGTAATTTTTTAATATTACTATCCATTGCTTTTTCTTTTTCTTCCGTTTTTGTTTTCAATATATTTCTATCGCATTTTTTTTTTTTATTTTTTTATTTTTTTTTTTTACGAAAATACTTTACGGGATGAACATTTTTATTATCGGTGTCAAACCGTTTGTTCCTTTGAGAAATCGAGAATATATATAGAGAATACGGCGTACAAGAAACGAAAAAAAACGTTCGTTCCGTTTTGAATCGCCGGGTCGAGGCGCCCCCTTCATACGGTTGGCAAACGGATATCTTGCATTCTCAACAACGCAAAAATGTATACGAAGGTTTCATGACGGTAATTCTTGTATTTCAATTACTGCAGAATTGTATGTAATTCAAGAATCTCGTCGCATCTCCGTGAAGACGTTCGGAGCGCTGAGAGTGAAAGTCCGATTGAGTTAGTGAAGCGCGCGTGTGAATTTTCTGTCAATGACACGAAGCTTTCGCGAGTTTATTTCATTTGCTGGGATTAGATAGGAGAGAAGAAAAAAATTGTGGCACAGGATAGTAGAAGTACTTTGGATAATAATTGGATGGCGAGAGGGAGAGACGAGGATCGAAGAACTCTCCGAGAGCTCAGTGAAGCATTCGCCGTCACGTACTCTGGTAGACCTATGCGGGGGGTAAGTCGCGATCTTTCGAGAACGGAGCATACGATTAGATTCTTTCCGAAGCTGAATCCCTGCGCCGCTCATTCTAACTTTCCACCGAACTGATTGATTTGCGTCGCGTACGTGCTATTGGTTAATTTATGTACTCCGAAGACGCGTATACGTAGCCAACGCCATTGCCGACATGAAAAATCAATATATATCGAAAAATATATTCTTTATGATATAAAAAAAATAATAAAAATAAATAAATAGATATATAAAAAAAAAATTTTAAATAAAAAAATGTTTGATTTTTTTTCTAATTTTTGAAAATAAATTTTTGTCGTCAAATCGTCGGTTACGAATATATTTTAGAATGTAATTTCTGCAAATAGGATTGCAAATAAAATGAATTAATTATATTCCGTAAGTAGTGCCGAATTTCATATATTTTTTGAATTTCCAGTTTTTCATGTGGATATCGCGTGGTCTCGTCTGTGAAATCCGGAAATCGACTTGCTATAGGCGAATTCTTTAAAATGTTATACTTCAATTACATGTTTTACATTTTTTTTTTTTTCAAAAAATCGATCAAAGACGATAATGAAAAATTTCAATTGTTTTAAATTCTCAAAAAAAAAAAAAAATTTATTCGAATTTTTTTTTTTTTTTCCCATTTTTCGAAAAATAAATCCCAAATAAATGCAACTGAAATATGAAGTTTGAACGAATTTACGTATAGCAAGTCGAAATATCGATTTAATAATTATATCCGCAAAATTATCTTACGCGCCGATAAACTCGCAGTTCTCGATTTCCCAAAGGCAAAAAATGCGAAAAAAAAAAAAAAAAATGCAACATTTTAAAAAAAATTCCGCGTTTTTTTTTTAATTTCTCTCACCGTGCGCGTTCTTGTTATCCGGTTCCGTCGAAATTTGCGACAAGTTCGTTCTGATCGTGAGAGACGGTGATCGGCGTTGAACGACGGTGACAGTAGTGAGAGGCTTATCGAGTTGCTGCTTACACTCGGATTTCAGTGAGTCGCGTTGCGTGTCGTCTTGGAGTCTGCGACTCGTCGATTGTTGAGTCCCGGCGGCTCCCTTCTCTCTTTCCGACCCCCACGAACCGGCGACTTGTTTCCCGACGTCACGCCTATCGGACGTCGATCGCCTCTTTTCCGAGGTCTCGTCAACGCCGCGATCGAGATCCTGATACAGCTGATTATGCTGTTGGCTTTGGTGCTGTTCCGTCGATGTTACGACCGCGGTAATCCCCTTCCTGACCACTATCCTCGACGGGCTGTCCCCGTGACTCGGTGATTCTTGCGAGGATTGGCTCTGCGAATGACTACTGTCGCCACCCTCGGGCGTGTGCCGCGTAGTTTCTTGACGCTGGAGCTGATGATGATGCTGCTGTTGTTGCTCGCTGGAGCCCAATCTGAATTTGTTAAGGCTGAGCTTACGGACCAATGAGTTACGTTTCTTCTTTTTCTTTCCCGTTGTCGATGAGTCGCTCGCGACTGTGCACGCCGAAGCGGCTTGGAGATTACTCGAGAAAACGGTATCTTCGTCTTCTTTGCTTTGCGATGATTTTCGCCCCGACGCTGAAGACGATCGCGAGAAAAAAAAAAAAAAACGTTTTTTTTTTTTTTTCTCTGTCGGGGATTTAAGTATCGGGCCGGAGGGCAGCTCGGCATCGGTGCAAAGATTACAGCAATTTCGATAAATGATCGATCATCAAATTTATCCGATTCCTTACCGCGCGTGAAGGTAAATCGAAGAGCAATAAAAATTGAGCCTTTTGCTCTTCGCGGTGCTAACAAAAATAATCGACGATTCTTGAGGGGATCGAGTCAACTAAATTACGGCGATTGTCGCCAAAGTATAACTGTTTTTTCTTCAAACGACACAAAAATCGAAAAAAATTTTAAGCCGACAAATGTTTGAAGATTTTATCCGTCCGTTGAAAAAAAAAAAAAATTCAACACGAAACATTTTTTTTCACCATTTTCCGTAATGATACATTTTTTTTCCATTTTTGTGTCGTTAAATGGAAAAAATGCCTTTTTTTGGAAAAAATCGATAAAAAATAAGAGTTAGTCTAACAATCGTTTCCAATATTTTATTCGTTTCTTCGTTCCTGAAAAAAATCAGGGCGATTGTGGCAAAACCGCTATTAAATAATAATGTCACTTGGTACGATCGATTTTCATGATATTCGATCCCAAGAGGCCTTTTACATTCGAAACCCGCTTCAAACTACACGAATCGATTGACATTTAATTCTCACGAAATTCTATACCTTGTTGACACTTTGATTTGTATAAAAATTTAAAAAATTAAAATTAAGAATTAAAAAAAATTCCGAAACATCGATAAATTTCCGAAAATCTCCGTTCGCGAGAATCGATTTTTATTTAAAGGTTAAGTCAGAAAAATCACAGCACTCGAAAAGAAAACCCTTGTCGACGATTTCTACATAACAAAAAAAAAAAAATCGGTATGGGCACAAAAAATTCCGAAAGTCACAGATCGCCAAGCTTCCCTCCGCCGACGAAAAAAATCAAATCCATAATCATTCGTTGTCCTCGTAATAAATAATTCCAATCGCTAAAAAACCTTTCGTTCCGTCCTCGTCGTCGGGATCGGCGTCGACGGAAGCTTCCGAATCGGCGCTTCTGCTTTTACTTCTCTTAATCTTGCGAAATGTGTTCTTCAAAGCGCCGAAACGTCCTTTCTTCTTGCCGATTTCCTCGATCGCGTTCGACGACGATGCGAGAAACAAATTGTCGCGATGGCCGATCGCCGCGCCGATAATCGTGTCGAGGCTCGAGCTCGACTCGCCGACGCCGGAAATGCTCGCGATTCTCGCGTCGATTTGACGCTTCCGTTCTTCCTCGGACGAGGAGCGCCCGATCACGGTGTCCGGCGAACTGCCACCGTCGTTCGGGCTTTCGTTGCCTCTTTCCATCCTCGATACCGACTAAATTCTACCCCGCGTATCGACAGCGCTACAACCCACGGGACTTTTACCGTATCGCTGTGTTAAATTCGCAACCGTTCGGCGAGATCGACACGAGGAAACCGATACCAGATACGTTGAAACGCAGAACTTTGCGCGCTTGGAGAAGGGAGAGGCAAAGAAAAAAAAAAAAGAGGGTAAAGAATAAAACAAATATAAAACGAGAGCCTTCGTTGCAGCAGCGGGTTGGCTTCGTCCGAGCAGCCGGAAGGGAAACCCTAGAAGAGCCTCGCGGTATGAGTGCGCGGGCGCTCTCGCCACGGTAAAAGATTATCCAACTTCGCTTTCGTCGTGTGAGCACCGCTCGCGTTTACTTAGACTTTCGTTTTACCCCTGCAGGTGCTCGATTTAATAATGCACCCCGTAAAACGACGAGAAAGCTCCGGCACTTGTTATAGGAAACGAACAGACGGCAAACAGCGACGAGAATTTTTTTTTTTTTTTTTTTCAAAGATTTCCCGATCTCATTTTACTTGACGATATTCGCCGGGATTATTCCGATCGTTCGTATTTACTTGGATAGATTGGATAGACGTAGGCAAACTTTGAGGCTTTCTTTTATCAATCTAACCTCTCGCTGTCCGTTTGTTTTCGTAATCCCTTAGTTACATTCGACGTCAATTTTTTTTTTTATTTTTACGTATATTTATTTCATATATTCATATATTTTTAAAAAATATTTTGCAAGCCTTTTTTTTTGGTTGAAATTTTTTAAAATTCCCGCCAAAAATATTTCGAAACGTTTATCGTGAATTTTTTTTTTTTTACATATTTTGTTAGCGTTTTTTAGATAAAATTTTTATGTTTTTTTAGTTTCAATAGTGAAAAAAAAATGTTGTACGAAAAGAAAAATATTGGTACAATTGACCATTGGAAAAACTTTTTTTTTTAATTCGATTTTTTTTAAATTTATTTCACCGCAATGAAAGATCGTTCGGCGGGAAATTCGTTATCGAGTTCATGAATTTCGAACTGCACGCGATATACACGTGGAAAATTGTGCAAAGAACGCAGGAGCTCTTGACAATTTTTTTCCCTTCACTATATTATTATTATTATTATTTATTATTAATTATTCTGTTATTTATCAATTATTTTGATTTGTTTTCGCGACGAGACTGTAGTCTCGTTTATCTAATCGAATGAATTATATGAGCGATGAACGCACAGATGCGCGTCGAGGAGGTTTCGGGACGCTGCAAGCTCGGCGCGGAACCGGCGGAAGACTAAAAGTTTATGCATAAAAATGTTGATACGTAGGTGCAGCCAGTGGCGGGCGTTATTGTTCTTTGTGTCGGAGTTGCGCCCCACCATGCGTACAACACATCCTCACCGTCGACGCGAAAGCGACGCACGATGATCGGTTCTGTCGCTCGCACACGTTCCACCCGAACCAGAAGCGAAATTATCATCCGACGAAAGAAATAAAAAATGTTTAAAAAAGTTTAAAAAAAAATATGCGTGCGCGCGTTGTGCGCGGCGAACGAAGATGAGGGTGGGGTGGACCCCACCGTTCTCGTCTCGTCGTCACGCCTCAAATCTCCTCAGCCACAACGCCTTCTTTGAGATTCATTCTTTTGCCTTTCATGTATGGTTTACCCTTTCCATCCTCGATGTTTTACTCCCCTTCTCTACCTTCGAGAACTCCCTCCACGACGCTCGCACACTTTTGCTCTCGAATAAATTTAATTAAAAAAAAAAAAAAAATCAAATGCATTTTTGAAGTGAAATGACAAAAAAAAAATTGTCATAAAAAAATGACTCAGGGGGGCGCGCGATGATTTAGAGTGCAAAATATTCGTAACAAATTATCTGTAATCCGTAATTATCTGTAATTTTTCCAAATTTGTGACCTATTAATCGATTATCTATCCGTAAATCGTCTGTCCTTAACGCACCTTGAAATTGCATTACATACATCGAGGTGCGCATTATCCACTCGCGATGATTAATGATATTCTAGTAACAGCCGATATTCCGTAACCGATCTTTTAATCCGATTTTTTAAATCGGCGCTATATTTCACATGCCGTAATAAGGTATCGTTCGCGATAATTACTTACCGCGTTTATTTCGCGATCGATAATCATTCCGCCCGGCGATTGAATTACAATCATCAGTCGCTTAGTCAATAGTTAAATGGAGATAGCGGCCGGTGATTCGCGAAGAATCTAACTGACTTTTCCACCGGAGAATCTTGTTCCTTTACGTAAACTATGCGAACGGAAAAGTACCTTGTGGCAACAAGTATCGTGTTGTGTAGTACACCTATTGCCTAATGTTCATACACTCAACATATACCTTCATGTATACATATAGTTAAGTTAAACGAAATTACGTAAATTCTCGCCTACGATATCGCGCGCACGACCTATAGGTAGACGAGTTATCCTCGGAATTTAGCGTCGTACATCGGGAATTAACCCCGTTGGTTCGTTACATTTCTGTATTATCTGCAAACATCGTATTACCGACGTGAAAAAAAATAAATAGGCAAAAAATACATTAGAAAAATATTATAAAATATATCCGCGATATACGATTTTTTTAATGATTTTTTTTTTATTTTTATAATTTTTTTAATATATGGGATATATATTAAAAATATTTAAAATTCGATGTTTTTGTATAATTAATTTATTAATATTACGATTTGATATATTTTCGCCGCAATTGACTGAAGTTGAAAATTGATGTCGAAATATCCTCTTCTGATAGAATTCAACCCCTTTAAGTACTTCTACAGGATTCTACCCTCAAAAATGGGGTGAAACTTGGGGTGCACATTGTTTAATATGCTATTGAAACATCTGTGAAATTTGAATTCCTTTTACCATCCCGAAACCGAAAATCAATAAAGATCGATAAATCAATCGATAAAGTTTGCATGATTCGCGCGTAATATACGGATGTTGCTGATGATAGCAATGCCCTTTAAATGGGGTAAAATTTCATCTAATATATGGCAATAAATTTCAGATGAGTCCCGACCACCTGCCACATTATTCCTTTTTTCGCAATCTTACGGGACTCCCTGCTACACTGCGTTATGCGCGTGTGTTGCCAACTAATGGCTAATCCTGCCTTTCACGTCCCAACAAAGTCCCACTTCACCTATGTCCCGCCGTCCCAAGCATTACGACATGCGCGTGTTCCCCGCTTTTTTCATAACGACACTTTTCCATCTTTGGATCATTAGAGGGTTAAGGTCGCCAGTGCGCGTCCTCGTTAGATTGGAGTCAAGGAACGAAGCGGCGACTTGCAATTAACCATATACGCTCGAGCATCGGAAAGAATTTTAACGGAGTATAGGCATCGCATATCGCGGCCGACTTTACTATCCAAGTTTTGCTACACTAATTTTTAATATTTTTTAGAAATTTTTTATATTTTTTATAAAAAAAAAAAATTAAAAATAAATATAACTAAATATGCCGTTACTCTGCGGCATTTTTTCAATAGATCGATAAATGGTACTCTACAAAATTCGATTTTTTTTTAGTTCGAAAGGAAAAAATGAAAAAATTGTATCAACAAATAATGATGCGACACAAGTTTTTTTTTTTTTTTCGTTGGGAATGTTAAAATGAAATTAAAAAAATAATCAATAAATAAAAATATATAGATAATAATATTTAATAAAAAAATATAAATTTATCGATATTAATATTTAATTATTATACTTCTAACACATTTTTGATAAATTATATATTTATTTAAATTCACTGTCACGTATAGAGAATAAGACAAAATGGTTCTCTTACGCATTGGATTAATCAAATTCATAACAATGATAATTATAATGGCGAAGCGAAGAGATATATCGGTTCAGGGATTCGTGCTGTTTTTTCCAACCCACCAGGATGCAAATTATAAATGCGTATAGGATAGAGTTATGGATTCGAGTTATATAAGTTTACGGCATAACTGGCATCCCATACTGCGTAATAAAATCGTAAGGGCGTATATCTTTATGTTCATTGAACGCAAATAACGTCCTTACGATTTGGCGTTATATGCGATTCGTCGCGGCCACTCACTGGTTACGAGGTCAGCCTCTTTAGAGTTGACGGCTCGCGAGAGACAATTTATTTATAAACTCATAACTTATATAAATTTTCGTAATTGTGATTTACCAAACGATTTTACGAACGCAAATTGACTTCGGAATTATTTTGACAAACCAAAAGGTTCGAAAAAATTTTTAAATTTTTAATTTCGAATGTTAACAATATGGCGGCGTGACGTTATTAACCAAAAGCCGCGAGCAGCGGGATATCCGCAAATAATAATTCTTAAAAATCCTTTAATAAATGTATTATTTTTTAAGCCTTTTATTCACTATTATATTTAAAAAAAAAAAATTTTAAAGGGATTATCTTTGGCTGCGTCTGTTTGTTCCGTAGAGATACACTATGTCCTTTTTCATCAAATTTCTATGGTCCTAAAAGGTCTATGGAACATTTATTACAGATTTCTTTACCGACTGGGTCTTTTAACAACACCTTAAATGCATTGTACACATGAGTCCGTGGGACTTTCTTTTATATAAGATACAGGTTCTTCAACTCGAGAAAAAAAAAAAAAAAGAAACGAAGAAGACGAGGGGTGTTCTTGTTCACTGGTCAGAGACGAGAGCGAATGACGAAGAGTAAACGATAACTGCGGGATTTCCAGTGAAGCGAAGAACGAAAAAAGAAGAGTCTACGGAGATCCGACGATCTGTCTATTTCCCTTGTCTTTACCTTGTTTTTTTATCCACGATCTACCGGTATAATAATCCGCGTTACTCAATGATCTTAAGAACACGCAAACGTCATAAATAATTGAATCCACTTATAGATTTATCTGCGGATAGAAGAAAAATAAACGAAGAAAAATCCTGCGACACGCGTAAAATTTCGAGAGCGATGAGCGCTGACAAAACGTATGCCAAATGATTAATGCCGATTGTGCCGCGTGACGCAAGAAAAATACACGAGAGGCCGATTACGCTTGTAATTTTAATCAATCGAAGACTATTTGTCATTGCAACATTATTACATTATTTATTATTTATAGTTCCATCGTTTGCTACTGTAAATGAATAATCGCTCACTCGCCGCCGGATATGAATTTTGAAAAAAATGACATATTTCCTGTGTGTCAAAAAATAAGAAAGTGACAAAAAAAAAGTTTCTTAATTTTTGGAATTTTTTTTTAACACTGCTTATTCCAATAGTTGGAAGAGATATTCTTAAAACCAACAAATTAGTAGCGACCCCTTTAAAAGTTGGTATATCACGAGATATCGCATGCGAGTTTCGATATATCGCAATGCGATACGATCACACATGCGTATTGTTGACGGTTTATTCGTGCTGTGATTGGTCGACGAGATTGAAAGGGGGTGTTTCGGACGCGCGCGCAGCGCCATCCCTAAAAAGTTGGTGTGTCACGAGATATCGCATGCGAGTTTCGATGTATCGCAATGCGATACGATCGCGCATGCGTATTGTTGACGGTTTATTCGTGCTGTGATTGGTCGACGAGATTGAAAGGAGGTTTCGGACGCGCGCGCAGCGCCATCCCTAAAAAGTTGGTGTGTCACGAGATATCGCATGCGAGTTTCGATGTACAGTCCACGCGCCGTATTTTTAACTCGACGGGACCGGACCCGACCCCTATTCTGTATTTCCCCTATCGTCCCTACTCCCGGTCAGTTGCTGCGAATAGGGGTAACGAGGCGTGTCCGCGTCTGTAGATACGAAGCCACCTTGTGCCTGCTGCGCATGCGCACTTTACATTTTACGAAATAGGCTCCCCTTGGAGTGGAGCAAACAGACTCACGGGAAATACAGTTAAGGGAACTCGTTGTCATGGTAACGAGTCAAAATAAAGGATGGGTTAAGTTAAGGAGAGTTAAGAATACGGAGCTTGGACTGTAAAATAAAAATGATAAGTCTAACAATTTTCCACGTCATATTTTTAAGTTTGTAGTGAACGTAATTAACGTCGGCACTATCGCCACACTAATAGGTTGATTTAATTTTAAACTTCGCGTAGATTAAATATAAAATGTATGATAAATCTTTTACAATTGTCTAAAAGTGTGGAAGCGATAAATAAAATCGAAAAAGAAAAAAATACGATATGAAATTGTATTTTTTTTCTGTTATCAGCAGCATTTAGTTTTGGCAGCAGACGATAAAATCATCGTGTTTATTATGATTATTTATGATAATCAACGAGTTTATGAGAAAATATGGCGATAACAATTCGATTTATCTGAATAGGAAAACATCCTTTTTTTTTTGAAAGGTTATTTTGTCTCTATATGAGTGATCTGTACGATTTAATGTCTAAAATTCACTTCAGACTTTACAGAGCTAATATACCAAATTTGTTTAAGACATATTAACTCATATTCGAGAACATGCATTGCAACGAAAACGGTAAAAAATCACGAAGCCTCAGTGAAACACATAACTTCCGTCTTTTTACCCGAACAAGCAGTCGGAAGTTAAGAAATATAAAAACAATTACAAAAAATTTTGATGTCGGATATAGTAATTCTTCATCGAACGATCGTAATGTACATTTATGTTAAAAAAGTGATTTGTTGAAAAAATGTTATTTCGATAATGCAATGACGCGGCGATTTTTCAAAATCAGTTAAATAATATAATATAATTTGATAATAATAATAATATAAATAATTAAATGATTAAATAAAGTAAATAATTTTGAAAGAAACTTTTCTTTTGTGAGTAACGAAAAATTCTTTTTCAGGTCTGCTTTTTAGATTGACTTGTCGGTTCAAATTCGCGTATGCCAATTGAAGACGCGGAAATACTTCATTCAACAACGTAACCTACGCTTGCAGGGAATCGCGAAGCGTAACGAAATCATTGAGCGTAGTATTCGTCGAAAGGTCTTCACTACGGCCTATATAACTGCAATAATAAATACTATACAGCGATTCTCATGTATATAATCGAAGAATATAAGTCGTCCAAATTTGGGCGTGGTGCCGAAATCATCGAGCATAGATCCTATGGCCTCCGTTCTGCTTTGTAGCAATAGTAGTAGGAAACATCGGGGCAAAACGGACACCAGCGACAAACGAGAAAATTTCCAAGAAAATTCTTTAAAAGTGAAAAAAAATTTATCAAAAAAAGATCAATTCATTTTGATTAGTATCAATACGAAAAAATTAAATCAACATTTCTCATTTGCAAATAACAAATCACATTCTTTTCAAATAAAAAAATATTAATTTAATTTTTTTCAAAAATTGAACAATATTTTTCTTGCTAAATTTTAATTTTTCTTTAATCATCCAAATCCGATCCTAATAATTTAAATTCAATTAGTTTAAATTAGAAAGAAATTTGAGTTACAATTTTAAATTTGAAAAAAAAAATTTTCAAAAGAAAACATTTTAACTCAATTTTTTGTGTTTTTTTTTGTTTCAAATTTTATCAATGAAAAAAATTATCTCAATTTTTTTTTTATGTGTCCATCTTGCCCCTCTCCACCCTATGTATCTTCTTGAACGTTCGCTATATAACTGGCCACGCGAACCGAACGAATCATCTGTCATAATTACCGTCACGATTGTTATATCCGCTTAAGTTGACCGGTAAAACGATTTATAAAATTGTTGGTTTAATCGCATCCTTTCTTTCGCCGGCCGTCGATTGAGTCGATAAGCTCCCGACGAGTCTCCTCGCCGTGTGATTAATTAACTATCCGTAAGAACTTAATTATTTATCGTATTACCGAATCAAACTATTTGCTACTCGAATATCTCTCGAATATCTTCGGAGCAATGGTATCAGAGACGAAGAACGATAAAAACTCCGCATCGTGAGAAAGAAATCGGCTGCTCTCCGACAAAAGGGAGCGTTGGGTAACGAAATAGTTCCCGAGGCTACACGTTGTCGATGATGAAATTTAATCCGCTATTATGGAAGCCGCTCTCGCGGTTCTCGATTGACGCCGATCCTCTTCCGCATTAAAACACGCGTGCGAGTGTTACGACTTCTAACATCCATGCGCTATTTAAATGAGAACGGTTGGGCAATTTTTTCATTGTAATACGCAATATACATATTTTTCTACAAAAGCTCCACACCCACGCGGCGCCAAGATGAAACGAAATTCTTAACCCCTTCGAGACTTTATCATTCTTTTTTTTCTTCTGCGTAGAAGAACGTTTTCTTCCCGTCCCATTTTTATTAAATTTTTTCGTAATTCCATTGAAACATATTTTTAAAAAAATGTCGGGTTACGTGTGTATCAGCCACGAAATAATTATTTTCGATACAAATGCAGGCAAAATCGGTCACTTTCGACGAAAGTGAGAGAGACGGATTTTTCCCGCAGGTGTATCGAACTCGATTTTCTGCTGTTTTTTTCGCACGAGTGTGGAAAAGTGTACTTTTCGGCACTAGTGCGGTAAAGTGTACTTTTCCGCACTAGTGCGGGATAAATGGTCAGAAAAGTGAATTGCAATCATTTTTTTTTGTTTTTTTTTTTCTTTTGGCAAATCTCGTAGAAAAAAATAATAATTTATTAACTGATTTTCTCACGAAAGGGCTTTGTAGATGCCGATTTTAAAAAATGATGAATGATCTGTAAGTATAATCCGTTTTTTTTTTTTTCATTTTTACTATTTCTTCGAACGTGACATTGGGACATACCGTGCGTGTCTCGTGCGTGTATAATTACTTACGCATGCCGTATCGCGCAGAGTCCGCGGTATTGTATGAATGACGACGATGACGACAACGAGAGGCACGCAATGAATAAGGGGGATAAAAAGTGAACTTATACGACGTCCTGTCTGTCAACGGTCTCAGGTATTCATAGGGTTACCGCGAGGGAGGCTTCCCCGAGGCTAATGTTCGCCTCTTTCGCAAAGATATCTCTCCGAGTCTGCAGTATATACTGCCTATATGCTACTTTCGTTTCCGACGACCGCACACCGATGTTTCAAACATAACATTTCTTTACCGTTGTACACGATAAAAAAAAACTAAATGATTGGAAAAGATGTTAAATCTTAAAAAAACCCAATATTTTCTACGTTAATAATTAATCCATAACACAATTTACCATTTTCTGATTTTTGCCATATAATAACTTTAGGGGATGGAGTTAACTAAATGATGGCGTAAAATTCGCGGAAAATTCTAAAATTTTTTTTTCAACCGCTAGAAAAATTCTTCAAACATTTTCCGAGGCGATAGAATTTATTAAAAAACATTTGTCGATTAAAAAGAAAAAAAACCACACATTGGCGAAAATCGCCATAATTTAGCTCTTTCCACCCCTTTTACTGAAAACCAATTAATGTTTTTTCTACCTTTCGTACTCTTCTCGACTCCTCCTGTTTGCAATTCTCGCTAAAGTTTATGTTCAAATCTGCGTAAAGGCAATTATTGTTCAATAGTTGAGGCGGCGGTTCCATAGGGGGAGGATTCGCCTCCTTTTTGTGTCTCAATCGCCTCTCCGTTCTGTCCTGCCGCGTTCGTAATACGAGCATCACGTTTCGGTCCAACATTTTTTTTATTCACCTCTCTACTATTATCCGTATTTTTATCCTTTTTTTGTATTTTTAATTTTTTGTAAATAAATTTTTCAAAAATATTTTTATCCTTTTTTTTATTTTCAATTTTTTGTAAATAAATTTTTTTAAATTTATTTCTAACAATTTTTTCGTCACTTCACCGATTAAAAACGATTTTTCAATGAAAATAAACTGTTCAAAATGACTTCGGTCGCCGTATCGATCACTGAAGAAAAATTCAACTTGGTAACATAATACGACGTAAGCCGATATTATCGAAATTAATTCGTCGATTTTTGTGAAAGGAGTGAAATTTTCACGCTAATGTCGATCGATCGATCGACCGTCAACGAAAACACTAACTGGCAATGAGAATTCGTATGACATACTAGTAATGTGACGGAATACGATGCCAAGAGTGCAAAGTCCCCTCTATTTATTGGTCCCGAGACCCGTGCGTCGTTATCGTCTCTTACTTATCGCCTATCATGAAGGAAAAAAAGAAGGTAGGCGCCATGTCGCAGTGTACTACACGCCAGTCGCAACATTTTACATCTTCGTACACACGACGGATATGTTTCGTTCTCAGAAAAAAAAGCGGTTTGGTGTTGAGAATTGTTGGTTCGTGTGAAAAAACGGATCCCGATATCTACTAAACTTTTATCGTATATATGTAAATCATTCATCGATGAAGAGCTTTTGGTCTGCGAGATTTTTTTCTAAAGCTATTAGACGGCGGATAGCGTGTGATAGCGTACGAGAAGACCGGGAAAGTCCAATCACTTTCCTTATCTAAATATAATTACATTTTTAACGATTAATCACATCGTTTCGTAGTAAAATGTAACATTTTAACCGAAACGTGTTCATCGAATGAAATGTATTGCGCCCTATGTCTTCATTCGTATTAATGTTTTGTTTTTTTTTTTTTTTTTTTTCAAGGATTCGGAATCGATTTGTTCATTTAATAGAAAGTCTTAGACATCTAAACCTACGTACGGAGACTCGAATATTTTAGGTATTTCTTGAATATCGCAAATTTTTTTTGAAAAACAAAAAATTTTTTACTCGTAATCCCGAAAAATTTATAATTTATTTCATTCGCCTTGCAAAAAAAAATGGCTGCGTAATCTCATTTTTTTAAATTCTCAATAAATGAACTCAAAGTCCGGAATTTTATAGTGATTTTTTTTTTTTTTTCGAGAATCCTTCATTTTTAGGCTTAGTGCGTCGATTAACGGTTGTGGTTTGATTAGGTTTGAACCGTAGATACCGCGAATCGCCGTAATTACTTGTATCGAAACTCAATGAGCCGAGAAACCCGACTTTGACCCGAGCGATTTAAGCTCAGTGGCCGCTTAATCTCGTATAATTTGCGATGATTTTTTTTTTTTTTGTTTTGTTTTTTTTTTTTTTTTTTCTCTAATGAAACCATATAACTCCATCGCGAGAATGAGTTTTGTTGAATGAAAAACGTGGCAGGTGGGGGATGAACGACGTTACTATCGCGGAGCGTCGATTGTTAATCAGCAAAAATATGGGGGTGGAGACGTGTTTTTTTTTTATCCCCCTTATTAAACGAACAAAACAACAAGCGCCGAATTATTCGATACCGTAATTAGCCAAAGTGGTTCGGCGCACTGGTACATCAAACGTAATATAATCGGACGTTGAATTTGTCAATAAATCAACAATTTCGTCATTAATCATTTAATGGTCGCGAATCTTTGATTAAATAATTTACGACTTCTCGTTACGCAATCGACTGATGTTACAGGTTATAAATTTCGTCAGAAATTCGTAAAAAATTGGAGGGCAGAAATCACACGAAGCGAAAATTACGCTCCCTCCCGTGTAGCATACGATACTTTTCTTCCCGATTTCGGTAATACATAACCTCATTCCGTACTTGTAACGAGGACGCAAAAAATGCTCATTTTTATTACGCATGCGCACTATTCCGAAAAAAAAAATTAATTTAAATTAAAAAAAAAAAGAGTTAAAAAAAAGATCGAGTAGATTATTCGGCGTATTTATTTGAGAATTTTCGAAAAATCGGCATGTGTTTTTGAAAAAAAAAACAAAATCGAAGTGCGTAATAATAAAAATGGCCGCAAACGGTACAGAGGGCGTTGCCGGTGCATCTACCCTACGAGGGAATTTTTCCCGATTTTATTCGTTTTTTTTTCTTATTACGAAAGAATATTAACCAAAACTTCGCGGGACGTGAATGACCGATTACAGGATTCATAGTATGACCTTGTAGGAGGTTAAGTGACTGCATAAAAAAAAAAATTCAAACGGAGCATATAAATTTAAAAATTTATCCCGCGGTACGGAGAGATTCGAAAATACGACGTAGTAAGCGTCATTCTTGATATTTGTGCCTAAGATAAGCCAAATCGTGCCGACTACAAAATTTCCAGATAAATTATTCGAAATAACTAGACGGAAAGGTTATCGCGGGGTGAATTCGACGCGATAAAAATGGGTCCACTTTTCGTTAAATACGTGAATAGTTCTTATAAATATCTACGATAGTTCCGTCCAATCGTCGGTCCGTCCGATTTTATTTCCGGTGCGCGATGTAAAAATAGTTTAACAAAAAAAAAAAAAAATCATACCAATTTTCTGAGTCTCATGGAATCCAATTTGCGAATCATGCTGAACAATCCCCGTGGAAAAAAAATCGAAGAAACAGCGGTCGATGTATTGGGCACAATTTTTTTTTTTCCGAATTTTACGAACGGCGCGTCACACTCGCGATATACCGGTCTCGGGGGTCAGGCCTATCGACGACTGTCGATACTACATCATTCCTATCCCCTGGGTACCCGTTTTATCGCAACAGATGTCCGTACCAATTGCCACTCGTCGGGATTGCGAGTATATAAGCCGACGCGTGTTTCTTCGGGAAAGAAAGGTTCGATCGATCGTAGATATATATACTAATCACTAATTGCTTTCAGGTAAAAAGATTATCGATCGAAAATAATTTTTTTTTTGAATGTCCGAATAAAAAAAAATTTTGCTGTTCGTAAAAAATTGTTCCAATTAAAAAAAAAATCATCATTCATCATTTTCATCATTTGAATTTTTAATAATAATAACTCTTATATAAAAAAAAATTTAATAAATTATTCGAGAAATAAAAAAAAATTGAAAAAAATATTACTTTGAATTTCGTTTTTTTTTTTTGAATCGATAAAAGACGATTCAAATTTAGACCTACGCGAGCGATTGCGCGCAATCGATATCGCGAAAAATCTTTGCAATAATGGAAAAATTATCGTTTCATCTTTGTATCTTTCGATCTCGAAATGTCGGTTACGTTGCCGAACGTTGTGCATTACGTAGGTGTGCTTAGCAACATTTAATCGGGATTACGATGGGGGATTGGATTATATATATTTTATTTTTGTCGGGCAACACGCGCGTGACGTATATTCCAGAGCGATCTCTCGTCGTCACTCTCATCGAACGAGGACATTCCTCAGCTGCGGTTGTAATTTGTTTTGACTCGGGGAGACGAGGCGTGCGGCGTTGGCTCGCCGCGAATTCGATAACTTCACGTTCGGAATAATGTATTATGCAATGTAAGTCGATCGAAAGAACTTCGAAAAAAAATAATAATAATAATAAATAATTTTATTTTCCGAAATTTTTTTTGCTCCGAAACATCAGGTAAAAAAAAAACATTTTTTTTTAATAGTGCATATTACGAAATAATTTAATTTATGAAATTATAAAAAAAAAAAAAAACTGCAATAGGCTTTTTCGGAGGGTTAATACGTGTTTTTTTAAATTTGTTTTTTTTTTTGGCCATAAATACAACAACACTGTTCGATAGTTTAAGTTCGCTACCGAATGAAAACCTCAGACCACAATGGAAACATTTTTTTTTTAATATTATCCGAAGATGTCTCAGTATCGATATAATATACGAAGCATTGATACCTATTCCGTGAGTCATATCAGTACAGAAATCCCGTTTCTCACGATTGCGCCTCGCAGAGCCGAGTAAAATGAGATACGAAAAAAAAAAAAAAAAAAAAACGAAGAAGAAGAAGAAGAACTCTCGATGTATAAAATACAAGAGTCACTCAATCTGCCCGAACAAATATCGATCGTTTCGCTCTGTTTCCATCCTTCTTCGCTCCGTCCTGATTTATATCGTGTATATGTGTGTGTATTCTGTTTCTCGTCTCCGAGGATCGTCCGCGGGGTGTTTTACGCTGAGAAAACACCCCGAAGCCGACGGACGGCCTTGTCGATAACCGCAAGGCTCGTCGTCTCTATCCAACGCGTTTCGCGTTCGTTTTCTCGTCTTTATACCATTGCCACTGTTACTGTGTACGCGGCCACTGCTACGGAGCGTGAAACTCGATCTCATTCGTAAGACGCGATCGGTTCTTACGCTTCCTTCGTATATATAACCTTCGATAAAATACGAGGCGATAAAAGTATCCAACAAGGTGGGAAACTAAACTGGATTTTCAAATGCCGCGATCTTTTTATCGGAGAAATGACTTTTACCTCCCCGAAAATTTCACCCGATTTTTTTCGAATTTTAGATCGACGCTTAACGAAAACGTATAATTTTGCGTTTTTTTTTTTTTTTTCATTTTATTTATTGTAAATTTAATAATCCGTCATCATTTATAATTACGATTGATGATTATTATTTATTATTGTTAATGATTTATTTTTGTCCTCAAAGATTTTACACTATTTTACTGCTTTCCGATTGTAATGACGAAATATTGAACTGACGAAAACGATAAAATACAAGGCGATGTTTTCGTGTCGTCTAAACTCAACGGTTGCCTTTATATACTATGTATGAATACAAAAATAGTCGGCTGCTGAAATTGAATCAATATTTTCACGATTTCGGAGCGCGCGAACGGAAATCTGGGAATTATTATTACCATAAATTCAATTATTCATTACTGCAACGAGAGATCGAAATATAGTAGTGAAATAAAATAAAAAATAAAATACCAGTAAATCTTCAGCTAACGAAGTATTTTATAAATAAATATAAATAGCCAAATTTCTCGTCAATTAGCTTTTTCCAGTTACGAAATCAAATTTGGTCGTTGAAAAAAAAATTGTATTAAAGCGACTAAAAGTGTCGCCGATGAGTCATGTAGTTTTTCCCACAATTTTCGCCGATTCCGCCATTTTGTTTCGAGTCCCGATAGCAAAATTGACAATCATAACGAATTGAATTCAAAACTTCGAATGAATCAGTAAATAAAATTCAATAATTTCTTCATATAGATCGCTGAGACTACAAGACGATATATCGATACATATATATATATATACATATATTTTTTTTAACGACTCATTCAGTAACCAAGATAATGCGTGATAACGTTTGTACTCTGGTATTTCATTCATTACGATTATTTCCGATAAATTGTGTTAAAAAATTGTTCACAATGTTGTAACCTATAAATGCGATAATCTTCGAGTAGTTTGTGGAGCAATAAACTCCGAAATACGAAAAACTAACATTCTTCGCCGTTCTTAATAGAGTTTCTATTTCCGTTAATTTTGTTTCGGGATACGAAAAAAAGCTATTTAATTATCTTGATTTTTGGTCATTTCGTTCGATAACGAAATCGACATTCGCCACGTGTCCGCCTGTTTACAAAAAGCGCCGTAAATGTTGCTGCGTTTCTTAGTAAGCATTTTCATTCTTTTTGTTGCGGATACATTTTTTTTCTCGAACCCTAACAACGTTAAAAAATACTGATCCTCGAATCCTTCACTTCCGGGATGCGATGACTTCGCGCGCGAAATCGTTTCCTGACGATAATAGCAAAAAAAAAAATAACCTGTATCGTCTTAAACTTTCTTTCCTCGGTCACGTGGTCTCGGCGCGAAGAGCGCCGCGAAGTCGGCGACTTCGTCGGTATCTCTTCCTTTGCGCGAGACTCGATTAGATAAAAACACTTTGGTCACTATCTCCCATGAGTGTGAATCTCACTCGCGTATTTGAAAAATAAAAATAAAAAAACGAAATTGCGCCTCATCCCGAAAAAAAAAAAACACACACACTTTTCGCGGTTAATTCGCAAGTTACGGAGCCTAAAACACTTTGATGCTTCTTTTTTACCAAAAAAAAAAAATTTCCTGTCGTAACATTCATAATTAAATAAAACATCGCGAAAAAAAAATGCTGCGCCGGCTTCTGCTCGGGTAAACACTCCGGCGAACCGGCCGAACCTCTCCGCGAAGCCCCTTCACTGACTATACGTATATATGTATGTGTTATGCCTCACTATAGCCGGCATGTAGTCTGCTATTTCAAAATCAGCGCGGCAAACAATTCCCGGCACTTGACGCGCTTTATTGTCGTCGCGTTACAAAAATTTATACGAAAAAACAATACGAAAAAAAAACTGTCAAATTTGTTCGAAAAATGATTTACTCACCATTTGCTGCTCGTGTCGCGGCAACAGTTTTATTTCGCACTTTTCGTTGCTCACGGGTTTTCGGGAATTTTCGGGTGTACGATTACGCCGCGAGCCTCTCACGGTTGATCTCAACACAGCTGAGCCCATTCAGCCATCTTGCACGGAGTTTCACTAATGTGTTATATCTTTCGTACTGAGTCGCCGAACGTTAGGGAGGGGGAAGGATCTTTCGAGTTTGCGGCGTTACAGTCGGTAATTACGTAACTAACATTGATTGTCTTTCTCGCCCGCTGTCTTTCGCTCGAAGCCCCTTTTACGCTCTTCGTGAAGTGTGCGCCTCGGGACCACTTGTCTGTACTCGCGGAAGCGCGTTTGCAGAGACTATAGAGCCTTCGACGATGGAACGGTCGGTCACAAAGTCCGGAGCTCAACTGCCGGTGACGGAGACTCGTGGTCCTGGGTCAATCGATCGGTGGCAGCACTTTACGGATGAGATTTCATTCTATTTTACGATGCGTTTGTTTATTTAGGATCGCGGCGTCCGCAATATAGTGCGACACTGCAGAAGCTTTTTTTTCGTCTATTATTGTCGAACGTTTCTTCGATTTGACCTTTTCATTTTAATATCGATAGACGTGATTTTTTTTTTCACAATCGCTCGATAAAAAAATTGAAAAAAATGCAGATAATTTAAAATCTTTTTGAGGCGTAAATAAAAATGCTGCAAATTGAAGTGGAAAAGACGGGGCAAAGTCGGCACGTCATTTATTTTCGTGGAACGTTCTTACGATATGTCAATTTTATGACATAAACGATTTTATTTTAACATCGATACACATTTTTTTTTTTTTCAAAGGCGCGAAAATGTGTTTAGATTACTTTTATGTTCGATAATAAATGAAATTTCATGAAATTCCTCGATGTTATCGACGTAAAATAAAATTCAATCGCATTACCTACATCCGCTTAAATTCTTTTTTTATTTCTTATTTATTCGTAATAATTTAGTTATCATTCACGTAATCGCGCGATCTGTTCACAGCACACACACGTATACAATGAATTACGGTGATTTACAAAATAGAACAAGTGCCCCGATCGACTGTTTATCTACAGTTGTGTTAACTTCTGTTCAAACTTTATCTGTACCGATGATACCGATTAAATTTTCGTTACGGACGCGAGCACTCGGTTTTTTTTTTGTTTGCACTCGTCTATCTTTTTATCCCCGAAATAACATCGAACGTCGATCGCAATTGAGGGCCGTCTATTGTCATATATAGATCGATGGAAAATACTCGGGGGTCTCGTTGAACGACAGTGGTATCGAGCGACCAAAGAGTAAAAGGCCAAAGTGTCTCGAGGATATACTTAACGGGTAGAGCGGCGTTACCGTTTCACCGAAACTTTCGTTTCGCGGCGCGAAGACGTGCCGCACGCCGATCGGGACAATAGGAGAAGTGGGAGTTCCGGGACTGAAAGTGAACGGTCGCGCGCACGTAAGATAGGCAAAGTTTCAGACGGGAAAAGAAACAGTACGGAGTGTACGATCGCTTACTTACGCCATTCATGTTGGAACAATGAAATTTTTGTCACAGCCAATTGGTTTCTTTGTTAAGCGGTTGTTGTTTGCTTTTTTTCTACGGGAATTCCACGTTTTTGCTTCTATATTTGTATTAGTTGGATATCACGTACATGAATGAGGAGCTCTCGAAAGGAACGGAATAAAAAATCGACCATTTCATGTTTTTTTTTCCACGTTTTATTTTTATTTTATTTTTTTTTCACTACAATCCGTATTACACGTGTCGCCGTATATCCGATGTATATACCGGAAATACAGCGTTACACACCACATACGCGCTAATTACATCGAATATGAAAAAAAAAAAAAAATTGTCGACGGCGCGAGAACGAACGCCGAAGAGCGAAAAATCTTTTTACGGATACTCGTTTCGAAGTTTTATCAACTTCCGGGTACCTATACGCGCGAAAATATGCTATTAGCTGCTACATGTAATGAACGAAAAAAAAAAAAAACATTCGTCAAAATGAAAATGAAATGGTGCGCGAAATATTGTGAAGAAATTGACGATACGATACGCCAGCGCACCGGAAACGATTGCAATTTATAACCCTAAAAAGTTTTGTGAGTAAATATATGTATATAGATTTTTTTTTTATTACGAATTAATAATCTTGGAACCTTAATCACGCGATCTCGGAAGCTTTTGTTCCTTTTCTTTCGATCTAATAGCGTGAATCGTCAAATTTCGACAAATAAACAAAAAGAAAAAAATATATAGAGACTACGAACGCGTTGAAAATAATAATTAAGCACTCGTTCACACGCCGCAGTTGGTGCGTCTTGTGGAAACTATAAGCGACTGAGCCTCAAAGCTATTAATTATAGTGAAATAAATAATCGTTCATCGATACATCATTCATCCTCGTGAAAAACGAAAAGAAATAAATGTATTAGCATTACGAAAATACTATTAAAATGCGATCGTTGCTGTTGAAAATTAAGTTTTTTTTTTTTTTATGCGACGACAGTGAACTTAAGGGCATTAAAAAAAAAGTCTTTTTCATATCTTGACTTCCGAAGAAATATGGCGGAATGATTAATAAATAAATCGAAGGGGCACTTCGTCGCCTCGATCACCGTTTTCATTGCAAACGAATTCAAGAAATTTGTTTTTTTTTTTTTTTCTCGGAAATGTGGCGAAATCGAATTTTTGTGTTATCGGATATAATATCATAATATCGTAATAATTTTTTTGGAACATTTACATTTTTTTTTTTTTTTTTTTTTTTTTCGGAAATTTCTTCGTTTTCAATTTTTCTCGTGTTTGACGGGAAGCGCATCGGCTGATGTCGTATCGGGGACAGTGATTTTCCTCGCGCCGAGTAGGGTGTGAGACACGTGTTCGTAGGTAACGAATGTTAGGACCGTTGCGGGCACCACTCTCGTTAAGTTGACACTCAAACCCTTGTAAAATCCTTTAGCACCTTCGCCCCTGTAATCAACCACCAGCAATACTCTTTTTACTAACGAAAAAAAAAAAAAAAAAAAAAAAAAAACGGCACGTTTTTTTCTTCGTTGCGACATCAACGACGATATTCGAAATTGTAAAATTGCTCTTTTCACGAAGAATTACGCTACACTTTTATTTCGTTACTTAAAAAAAAAAAAAAAAGACAAAATAAACTCAACGAGACTTTTAGTCGGGAACTGCGATTTATCGTAGTAACGTTCGTAGGTTCGGTACAATCAACAATCGTGAATAATTTTGCTGACGATGATTATCATCGAAGGATCTCTTCGATAAACGTACTGCTGGTGGTTCATTTATTTCCTATTATTTACCTACTTAAGTTTCCACAGAAAGCACCAAAATCGCGTCACATTCACACATTAAAGGAGAGGATATCGTTAGATTCTCATTGTCAAAAAAAAAAAGAGATTCCGAGAGAATTTCGAATAAATACCAATGGAATAAAAATTTGAAAAAAATATCAACCGGAAGCTGTTAATTAATTGTTAAATCGTGACAAAAAATTTATTTGTTAATAACATTTCGGAATTATTATTACGCGAAATATTAATTTTGCAGATTGTC
The DNA here is from genome assembly GCA_964006125.1 of Cryptus viduatorius. Classification (NCBI taxonomy): domain Eukaryota; kingdom Metazoa; phylum Arthropoda; class Insecta; order Hymenoptera; family Ichneumonidae; genus Cryptus; species Cryptus viduatorius. The sequence continues at coordinate 6,927,675 of OZ023226.1, forward strand.
ATAATTTTTTTTTCAACTTATTTGTTAATAATTTTCGACATTATTATTATGTAAAATTAATGTTCTCCGAACTTTTTACGCAATTGATTTTTTTCAGATATTTGAAATTCTCCGTGAATCTCACTTTTCGTTCGCAATCTCTCGATAAACTCTGCTTAAGCAAAGAAACCATAAGAAACCTCCGCATCCGCAAGAATGCCCATCGGTTTCAATGTTTCTCACGCGATTAATAATATTTTTTTTTTCACTTCGCGCCGACGGTAGTGGACCGGCCACTGGCGCTTCAAAATTTCACGTTATTTATTTGTCTATTAAAAAAAATAAAAATTATTTTAGTGGAACAAAAAAAAAACGTAAATAGATGAATACATCCTTCGAGTGCGTCGAAGAAACGCTGTCATGATTTTTTTTCGTATTCCTTTTACCTATATATTCAACTATCAAAGAATTTTTTAATTTTTATTTAATGATTCTACACAACCAATCGGCTCTCGTCGATCGAACGCCTCTGAGCGTTAATAACGATCGATCATCGACGCTAAACTTTGCACACCTAACGCGATGTCACATTTATGCATTGAGAAAAATTTTCGTAAAAAAAAAAAAAAAAAAAAAAAACACCTAATTTAGGATTTTAGTGGCAACGAATAAAAAACTAATCGCGATTGTCATTTATATTTGTAATAACAAAAACACATTTAATTTTACTACTGTAACGCTATTATTAATAACATAATCGATTTCGAGAATTCGTAGATTAATTAAAAACGTGTTGATTGCATATAATTAAAAGGGTGGTGCTGGTAGTTGCGTCGTGTCACAGTGTTTCTTCAACATAAGGAAGCCTACAGCCCTATTTACAATTAGGAAGGTTCATATAAATAAATTCGTCCTAATATTTACAGATTGCAGCGATACGACAATCTTTACACTTCAGGCGTGTTATTTATTTTATTTTTTTTTTCCTTTTTATCGATCTTAGAATACCCGCGTCTAAGTCGGAGATCTTCTCTTCAAACGTGAAAATCGTCAATAAGGCGAATCGTCCATTTTTTTTTTTACTCCACGCGTAATAAACAGCCGAAATTTGTTCGAATGAAATTAGGAAAACGGGAAACTCCGTGAAAAATTGTTAAAATAAATTTGAGCGAAAAAAAAAAAATTAATTTTCAAATTCGATCTCAAATTTGTTAAAATTTTTTTCTATTTCCGGTCGTTTTGTCCCGCGTTAACCTATACTATTTTATTTGGTTGATATTAAAAACAAAAATCAATAAGTTACATTGTCATGACATCGAAATTTTTCATTATTAAATCGAAGAACGATTCGCTTTATTTTCGATTAAATTCGTCGGTAAGTACGGTTTTCAAAAAAATTCAGGAAAAAAAATAAACAAACATTTGTCAAAACCTTCGGATGAAATTTCGTATTCCAGAAGTCTCGTTATTCAAATTAAAAAAAAAGACAAACGAGCATCAGAGTCAATTCGATAGATAGGTGTCGAAGGGATACGGAAAAATCGTCAAGTATTATGAAAAAATTCGCCAAACGGCGGGAGGCTACGAAAAGTTTTCGCAGACCCGCAGTTTCGAAGATCGCTTATGAATAAATACATCGTCTATCTATTTTTTTCATTATTAAAAAATTATCTCATTCATACGTTTCATCGGTACACAGAATTTTTTAGATCCATTTTCCGGAATTTTTTTTGTTTTTTTTTTTCGTTTGTGTCATTAAGATAATTTTACTAAACGGACTCCCAATCAACGCCGTTACACTTTGCAACGTAACAAGCCGATTTCAACTAAATCCGGTTTAGTCGAAATATATGACTGTCTTTCGTGTTAAAAAAAAAAATTCACACTATTCGCCCAACGAAAGTATCGGACGAATTACCTTTTATTTTACCATTTTTCTTCCTCTGCGTAATTACGTCGTTCACACACACACAAGTCATTCGCGTTACGATCAAACAAAATTCGATTCACCTGCGCGTTGTTTTTTTTATTTTTCTTCTTTTTTCCTTCTTTCGATAAACGATCGCGCGAAGAATTTTCGCACAGTTCAAGTTTTTCACATCGATTCATCCGTATTGAATTAAAAAAAAATCGTCGATTGTCGAATCAATGGTCGAAAGCACAAGGTAAATTTTAGCGACAGAAGAAATAGCGAATTGCGCGATAAATATTAAAAGAAATCGTTAAAATAAGAGTCGAGACACAGACGTACCGAACCAGAACGTTACTCTCCTTAATCGCCAATCCATTCGCAATTTTTTTTTTTTTTTTACGAAACTTTCATATAAATTTCCTTTTTTTCGTGATTTCTATTTTTTTTTTTGAAATTTGAATATCTTGAGGATATTAATTTTTGGAGTTGGGATCGAACGAACAATTAACATCGTGGCGCGACTCCGGGGGCATGTAAAATTTTATGCAAAGCCAAAGTTGCATCGAATTCGAAAAGTTGGATAGAAAAAGAAACTTTTGCAATAAGTTGTGTCGAAAAGAAAAAGCGATCGCGTGACTAAAATTACAAAGGCGTACAAGCAAAACGAAAAAACCTTTTTGATTTTTGTTATGCGATTCTTTCTTTTTGTATCAGTAGATTCTCAATGAAAATTGAGATTCCGAGAGAATTTCAAATATTTCACAGTGATATAAAAATTTGAAAAAAATTAACCATAATAATATCAAAAAATGATTAAAAAATGAGTTTATAAAAAACGATTTTTTTCTTCTTCTTCTTCAAAAAAAAAAAAAAGCCAGTTCAACGATGATGATGATTCATTAAACAATTGTTTTAAAAATTTGTATTAATGTGTTAAAAACTTATCGAAGTTATAATTATGCAAAATTAATTCTGTATAGTCGATTATTTTGTATTTTTATCGCATTCGGAATTTTTTAAAATTTCTCTTTGAATCAAATTTTCGTCTGGAAATCCAACGATACCGCCTTTTTAAGGAAATCCGATACTCGGTCGGTAACAAATCGGCATATCAATTTTTTCTCCAAAACGCTCGCTGCGATGAAAAAAAAGTAATTTACGTTTTTATAAACCCTGAATAGACGCGTGAAAATCGTCTTATCTTTTGGACGAACGATCGAACGCTTCGGAAAAAAATTAGTAAGTCGATTGGTTACTTTAGGAATTTTTGTCGACAACCGCAACGCATTTTCCTCGTGGTATCGAAGATTTTAGCAATATGCCCCCAGTGCCGATCAAAGTATAAATCATACATACACTTGACTATCTTATTTCTATCGTACGCGCGTTTGTTCGTCATCGAATTATTCGAAATAATGTATTGCCATATATCTTGAGCCGATAATGACCATCGTTAGTATAATAATCGTCAAACGAACATTACTTATGTTTTTCATTTCGATTCTTTTTTTTTCTTTTTTTTTTTTTTTGAAAAGTTGAGCTAAAACAACGAGGCAGAAGCATCCACAAGATCCGCATCCGCGGCATTCTTATATAGACGGAGAATTGCTATTTGTGTCTATTTTATGACGAATAATCGTAGTAGACGAGGGGAAAAAAAATAACAAAAAAAAAGGAAAGAAAGTAACATAGATAGATTGCGTTTAATACTGATTAACATCGGCATTCGATTTGAATTTGCAATGCCGAAAATCATAGAAGTGAATTCTTCCGCCACGAAGGTATTCATTTCGATTCGCCGTTTATTCGATAGTTAAATTAATTGTTTTTTTTTTTTTGGAGCAATCAACCGATCATAGATTTTGTTTTTTTTTGTTGTTTTTTTTTGCTTTTTTTTCAGACGCCATTGGTAAATTTCTCATAGATGATTATTATCAAACAGATATTCGGCGTAACGTGCACGAGATACGGTGATAAGCCTTTATAAAAACCCCTTATGCCTTCTGACCTCCATGTCAATTGTATGCAGTGCCACGTCCCTCTGTAATCGTGATGATGATCCTGTAGACGCGCTCTCACCACCTGATACGGATACGTAGATGCCGCAGCAATCAGTTTGGATATCGCCGCGAAGACAATGTATTCCGCTGTACCCTGAAAACCAAAAATACGTAAATAAAAATAAAATCCAAACATCGGTTACGAAGTAAAAAGAAAGTAATAGTTCGTTCCGCGTTTCTTTATACGGTGAGAAAATCGCTTTAAACTTCGAGAATACAGAAATGAGAGCCTTGTGACTTATGATTATGATTATAAAATTTTTCTTCGGAATCACATGTATTTTTAAAATGTATTGTAAATAAATGTATTTTTAATATTTGAAAAGCAGTGATATTTGTTGTTTAAAAAAAAGACAAATTTTCTGAGTTTCGTCGGGAGATTCGGCTTTTGCCGAACGTACCATTTTCGTGTCTATCGGCACAGACCGATATTCGTTATACTTGTTCTTCATCTCCTCGTACGTCATGAATTGAATAGCACCGTGAGAGACGCCAAACATTCCAGGAACTAAACCCTGAAATCAAAAGTATTGAGAAATCAAACAAACCGCACCGCTAGAACGAAAAATTTTGTATCGGGAAAAAAAAAAAAAGGATTATTTATCATTATATTCGTAAATATAAGTAAAATATAATAATGAGGGATATTATTTTACATTGAATATCGTTTCCATGTTGTTGTCATGGCAATAAAACAAACCCGCGTTGTTGTTTAGATAGAAGTCGCAAAGCGAGCGGACGTATTTGTAATCGTGAGAGTAATTCTTTTATAATAAAACATCCTTTGAAATATCCGACAAATTTGACTCTCAGTGAAGCGTAACGAGAGCCTGGCGAGTATTCGACACTCCGGGAGTGCGACAATAATAATCATATTTATTATATTATATTAATTTATTATTTTTTTTTTACTTATTTAATTTTGTATCGGGAAAAAAAACAAAAAAATTGATTATTAATATTTATTATATTATATTAATTTATTATTTTTATTTATTTATTTATTTTTGTAATCGGGAAAAAAAATTGATTTACCTTATATAAGCCTCTAACGCCCTCCGTTCTGTAAATCTTCTTCAGGGCATCGCTCACACCGCTGTATCTCTTTGACTCTGAGAGATGCACGTCATTGGTGTATTGCAAGCAAAGCCTCGTTTTGACTACCCATATAGGATTTGTCATCAATAACGTAAGTACACCGGCGTTCGCTGCGCAGAACATGTGCAGCGAAGGTCCCAATGGTTTTCTCGCGTTTCCGCCCTGAACCCACGTTTTTATACTGTTATAGCTGTGAAATAAAAAAATAAATTATTAAAAAAATGTTTGCGATTTTTTTCGATGTTAAAAAAAAAAATTTCAAGGATGTATTTGGTTTTTTTTATCTTCGAGGAAACATTCTCTTGCGAATAATTTCCAATGGGAAAAATCTGAAAAAATCTGCAGAAAGTTATTCACAAATTGTTGAAAAAAGATTGTTCATCAAATCACACGGTACCCTAATTTTTTTTTTTCGTTCAAATTGATCCGATAATTTTTTTGAATTCATATAATTTTTTTAGAATTTTTCCGAATTTTCCAATTTTTTTTTTTTTTTGAGCATAAAAAGTAAATAAAAAAGTGAAATTAATGAAAGAAAAAAAAATATATATATATACTTACAAATAGAAATAAAAACCCCAAGAGCAGCCGGAGCCTAAGACGTTCGGCGTTACGCCTCTGTAAAGTCCTCGTAGTCCCTCCACTTTAACGATTTCGCTCATAGCGTTTCTCAGTCCTGTGTATTTCGGTGCTGTCGTAGTCATGCCATCGTTCACTGAAATAGCATGAATAACAATCGTTATTACACACAGTCGATCTTTACTCAACTTATTATCGAGTCGTGCGGCCGATGAAATTGCGAAAAAAAAAAAAAAATGACGAAAGATACAAAAAATTTGCATCGACTCGAGCGCATCGATAAATATCATATTATTGTCGCGACCGTGCGAACGCAAGCGTTTTATGCGCTCTTTCGCTCTCTTTCTCTCTCTCTCTCTCTCTCTCTCTCTCGTTTCCGATGCTTACAGATCGAGCGATAATGACGATAAACGAAGAAACGATAAGACGAATTATTTGTTTACGCCTAATCGCCATACGTGCATCTCTATCGAGAGTTTTCCCTATCAACAACAAACAACAACAGCAATTTCGATTGTGCAAGCGAAGCTCTCTTATCAGACGCATATTTCAAACGGCAGCCACGTCTTCGCATTATATAGCGAAGTTGGATGGCGAGCGATTTATCTGCCGCTCGTCGTGCAATGAACTACGATATTTTTTTTTTTTTTTTATGAAGATATAAAATGTTGTAACAGCGAAAATGGGAACAAGTGAAGAATAGATTGGAAAACGCGAAGAAAATGGGAATAACGGCCGATAGGAGAAACTAATTGACTTTCGCTGCTCGTTATGCGTGAAATTTCGATCGATCAGTTGGCTCGGCGCTGCGGCAAATTGATCGAACTTCGGGAGGCAAATAGCTAATGGCACGAATTTATATACCGTTTATCTATCCAACTCGCTTTCACCGGAGTCTCGCGACCCGCGATCAACCCGAACGAATGAATTTGTTCCGAAAAATATTTTACCTTCGTGATTTTTTTTTTTTTTTTGAGATTTTAATAACAACGTTCGCGGAATTGTCTGAAAGGCCGATTTTAAAATACAGAGCAGAAAATTATAATTGACATCGTTTTTTAAATGTTAAAATGTTTAAATGCATTTTAAATGTTTTATAAAAACAGATTTTACGAATTTAATTATAAAAAATGCATTTTCGTGTATCGATGTAATTTTTCATTTTTTTCGCATTATCGATGTAATTTTTCATTTTTTTCGCATTATCGATGTCATTTTTTTATTTTTTTCGCATTATCGATAATAATTTTTCGTATGCGAAAAAAAAAAAAAAAAAATTATATTACAGACTATGCCGATTATACCATTTCGCTCGATAATTGACATTGCTTCGTTGAAAATAATCGACACTAAGTCCATTGTCCGCTAACGACTGTTGAGCAACAAACGTGAGTCATAAAGGACTCTATAAATCAGCGCGTCGAATGTCTATCGTTCATTTAGCTCCAAATAGATTACAGCAATTTTTGTCTGCGATATCAAAATCAGCGCGAAGTCTTCGAGTTCGAAACATATTAATTCCAAATCGGTCATTTTTTTTCCGTATACACAGTGAATTATCGTAAATGGAAGAGGAGGAAAAAAAAAGAGATCTCTAAGGCAACAGGTTTGTCGATGCGTTAACCGGAAAATGTGAACTTTGTACGACGACAAAGATAAACCGGAATAATTCTGATGCTAACCGTCACGAGCTTCCGCGACGCTGCTTTTATTTATTTATTCTCCCGCTTGCGATCTCGAAATAACTGCTTGAAGCATAAGTACAACGCCACTGGCGCACCGCAATCGGCTGGTTGCTTATTGAATTTTTTTTTTCTCTTCAAATTTTTTTTTATATCGTTAATCGTTCGCGTCTCGTGAATTAGTTTTTCCGTTTATCGACCAAATTTTTTTTTTTTTTATTAAAAAAAAATTTCCGAAAAATGCGAAATCCGAAAAATTGACTATATACAAAAAAATTTCTTAATGGCAATCATTTTTTTTTTTTTTTTTTTTTTCGATCATGAAAATGATTTTTTTTGTATATAGTTAATTTTTCGAATTTCTTAAGTTAGTTTCTTCGATTATAATTCTCGGACATTGCGCTGCACTTTAGCAACGAAATCGGAGCTTCGCATTGTTTCGCGTATCGTATTGCGGCGCCCCGTAGCTATTGTACAGTATCACTACTCGTTTATCGTCTCACGGATATCGATACAGGAGACGAACAGCGAGAGAAACACCGTTAATTCCGCGAGGGGCTCGACGATTTGATATTCGTCGTAAAATGTTTTGGCTATTCACCAAATAACCGCAAGGAATTCCGTGGATTGCGTCAGAAACGACGAGCGCGGGACTCATCATTCGCGTTTGTGTAACAGCGCGCGTATAGAGCGGAGTCGCGAGCAATCAGCTGACTTATGCCGGGAATTGAGCTCCGAGAGCCGCCGTTACAGCTCTCGGTGAAAAGGCGAAAGTAGCAAAGGCCATCGCATCATTCTGTAATATAGGCCTCCGGCCGATAAACAGATTGTTGCTGACCTTCCAAAAATCTCGGAGACGATAGTTTCACGAGAAATCGACAGAAAAATAATTGACGAATTTTTATATTTAGAAAAAAAAAAAAAATGAAAAATAATTAATTTTAATTGAATAAAAAATATTTTTTTATTGCTATTATTATTATTTATAATTTTTTTTTTTTCGTAATTGGGACATTATTATTTTTTTTTAATTTCTCATTTTGTTTTATATTAGTCGTAACACCGAATAAAACATCGAAATGGTCCGATAAATGATCGATGTAAATGTGAAAAAGATCGACTGTACAGTTTTGACGATAAGCCTAATAGCGAAAGGAAAACTTTCACAAGGCGACTTTCCCGATTGTCTCCGAGACTCGTCTACTTTTATCTCGAAGATGGAACTCCGTGAAACTTAATTAAAGGGAAAGCCGTTATTTCTTCCAAATATTCTCCGGTTTTTGAACCGATAATAATCATAATAATGGAAATTATTGTAACGTGCAAAGAATAACAGATAATCTCACTGTATAAATTCCTACCGACATACGAAACAGTGCGGCATCGTGTTTTTGTTTATTCGTGGATAAAGTAACCTTCGTCAGCAAACGCGTCTGACTCGTTAAATAGATCGAGGAAATCGACGAAAACATAAATTTTCCTTTTTTTTATTTTTTATTGTTTATTTATAAATGCAATAATAATAACATATAACAATTAATAGTATTAATTATATTATTATTTAATCAATATATATATATATATATGTATAGAGACATTTAGTAATTAAATGAAAGATGTTGAAATAATAGAAAAAGAAAATTTCGAAAAATAAACAAAAATTTCGAATTTTTTTTTATAACTATAAATCGAATTCATACAATTGAGTAATAATTTCGCTGCAGCGAAAAAAAAAATCATTTCTGACGACAGAGAGTAACATTGTCGTCAGAAAAGTTCGAAGCACGGGACACTGTCATTGACTCGGTACCACACGCCAGAATCGCGATGTTTTATATATCTCGCCGCATACACGCGTGTGATCAGCGTATGTGTAGAATCATCGTCCGCAGTATCCGTACGACATACCGACCGCACATAATCGAGATCGATGACGCAAATCCTCGATCACGATGTAAATTACTCGGGACTTCAACAGCGAGCGATTCAGGCGCTCCGCGATCTTTTCGTAATTCCCTAAACCTTTAAATTTCTCGTTGGAATTTTATAGATCGAACGATTAGTTGCGAAATCGAAGTAAAAGGGGTAAAAACGTCCTTCGCGTGTTGCTACGTGCATATATCGAGATATTAAATCCATAATTATACCGGAAGAGTGCAAAACGTGGGGTAACGAAGTACCACGAAGTACCAAGTCGAAACCGGAAATTCAATTTTTTCCGATGACGTATACGTAGAGCCGAAGCTAAAAATAAGAATCGTTCATTCGCGGCGAAAAATTGACCGTGAATAGTTCGAAGGTTTTTCAAACTTCCGAAATTTATTACGTCAGTCCCTCGAAGTATTGAGAAAAAAAAAATTATATATTAGCATAGATATAAAAGATTTGTGGTAATGAAGATTCGTTGTTTTTTTTATTATTAATGATGATTTTTTCTGTTACGATGATTGAGGATTTCCACGTGTTGTCCCACTAACAAGTTAACGGCACGTGACATTGAAAAGTAACCGAAAAAAAAAATTCCTATTCCGTATCGGAAACTACGAAGGTACACAAGCAAAACACTCTTATCGCGATCGAACGATAAGCTCTACGGAAATCGGAGGCAAGGCGAGTAAAAAAAAAAATTAAAAAATTCCACAATTTTCGACTCAATCGGAGTCACGGACGACGTGTTGCGAGAATCCGAATAATGTTAAAAAGATACCATACGTTGAACTCGCGATAACCCTCAATTCTTTGATAATCGGCCATTTTTTTTTCGCGCGTTCAAACTTCGCTGAGAAAAAAATTTTTTCGATTTTTTTTTCTCATTGACAAAGCCTTATATATCATAATATGACAAAAAAAAATGTATTCGACAGATTTTCGAAATTTATTAATAATTCGTCCGTATTTGCGGGTACTCGACGGGGTACTTTATAATTTTTTAAAAATAATACTTCGTAAATTTGCAAATAAATCGAATTTTCTTGAATTTTTGAAAAAATGTCGATAAAAAAGTGTCCACGTGACGAGGCGAAAAGCAGCGCACGCGAGAGATTAAGATTACTAAAGCACACGGAACAACGTGGTACTCCTCGGGGTATACCCCCACCCCCCTCTCCCCCTCTCCGGTATAGCGGTCGTCAATTTCCTCAATTTTCGTCGTTGAAAAAAAACTAAAATCGCTATTTCACTTACATCCATGTTATATAATCGCGAAAACTATGAGCGAATATTTCCGTTTGCGCGATTGTTAAAAACTGTCATTCGCTTATTGTCGTCGGGATACACGCGAAATACCAAGAATCCCACGTGTACCCGAAATAATGCGAGATCTTTCACTCACGAGTTACGTCGTCGGGACGCGAGAAAACGCGGAGTTTTTTGCGAGAAAAAATTTCGCTGAATCGGAAGATTTATGAAAATGAAGAGATAAAAAAATTGAGTTTGTCTACTCACCAGCGAATCTGATCTTTATGAGATCCAGTGGATGCAGCATCAACGTCGATACGACGCCACCCGAAATACCGGCCACAAAGTGCTCGTATTTGAAGTGACTCAGGACGGGCAGCAGTCGCGGTCCACCGCTGCCCGTTCCCGTTGTTTTAATCGTCGACATCTTACGTCCACCCGACGCCTGTTCACCGTTCGTTACCGGGACTTCGTAATCGTTGCGGAGGGCATCCTTTTCGTCACTAGCGAGACTCGTGATGACTATTCGGCATATCTCTTTATTCGCGGGCAGTTACACACTCTTTACGCGGACGACGACGGTGAGAGGAATGGGAGAGCGGTGAGGAAGGGTGTTCGGTAGGTTATCAAATGTTACGAGAGACTTTCGTATGCGTGGATATTCACCGCACAGTTAACACGATTACGCAACAATGCGATACGATGCGTACGCCGACCGTCGCCATACTGATTTCTCCGAGGCATCGACGGCCCGTGAAATGGGAAAACGATCGCTGCGCACTCGTTCCCCGTCGCACTGCACAAGTCAAGAGTTCGACTATGAGCGCCGCGACAAACTCGTCTCACCTCGAATATTTTTTTTTTGTTTCTTTCATTCTTCGATGTATTCGATGTGAAATTTTCCTCACAAGAATTTCTATGCATGTTTAGATTCTTTTATTTGCCGTTTTACAAGTATCGGGATTTATTTCTTTTATTATTTAGTGATTTTTTTTTAGGAACACTGTGGGGTCCCTACTGTCGCGCCGCCGCCGAAGCGCAGCTTCGATATATATCGAATTTCGATCTCGGTTGTCGGGGAAAAATACAAATTGAATTAAAGAAATTGAAAAAATGAAAAAATGAGAAATGATTCAGAGTGATAAAATCACATTGATATACTACCGATTTTTATTTCGAATACAACTAAAAAAAAATTTTTCCAAATGTTTTGTCTGTTTTTTTTTATTTTTCTGTGAGACTTTTATATTTCATGCATTTATATTTTATAGCGATAAAAAAACTGATTGAAAACAAAAAACAAGAAAACAAAATTCTGCTGAGATTCGGACGAAGCAATGAGGTTTGTTCTCTCAATATACTATAATACAATTTTTGCAAAATACGATTTTTCGATAAATTCGAAGAAATCAGACATTATCATTAAAATCCATTTTTTTTCTTTTGCTTTTTCTATGAAAAAAAAAAAAATTAACACTTCGTGAATTTATCGAGAACTTTGATATTCGATACTTACTTCGCATATAACACATTCGCATAATATAAATAGATAAATCAGTCGTTCGAGTTTTTCCCGAAGACTTATCAGCGATTATACAGATATGGGAGTTCCTAGTTACCGATCCTCGTCTCATATTCTATTGGTTGCGCTTAGGTGCTACAGCACTCGATAAAGAAATTGATTTTATCCCAGTAATACGCGGCCTTCCGACAGTCGTGAGCGGTTTCGATACCGCTAACATTGTGAAACATAAGCGAACGCGCTTTGATCTATTTCGCTAACTCGATTCGTTCGACATTGAATACGAATAGATTTCTCATACCGGTTTCACTTATATGAATACTAAAAAATTCTCTCACAAAAAAATTTACGAAAAATTTGTATTAAAAAAAAAAATAGTGTATCGCCGAAGTGCGAGGAAAGATAAAAAAAAAATTTTTACCAATTCACAAACTTCTAAATGCAATTTAATCGTCGCACAAATCGAGGCATGAAAATTGCGAGTTCGGGTGAAAATTTCGATATAATATCAATATTTTCTGAATAATATATCGTCAGAAAGTCTTCGCGTTACAGAAGATCTCAGATGGTAAGTGGAAACTAAGAGGAAAAATAAAATAATAATGACGATCACCTTCGCGAGGTATTTGAGACAAAATGACTCGAATCGCAAATGCGCACGAGAGAGACATTATTCACCATTAGTTTTTTATTGTCTCAACTCTTGGAACGAGTGAATCAGCAGTGAAGTAAAAAGTCGCTATAGATATATCTTCGTTACGTATTGTTCAACGTTAAAAAAAAAAAAAGCAACCAAAGTAAGTTATAAAATCGGAAACAGAGGGGAAGCGGTTATAGAAAAAAATAAATAATTCTAATTAAAATAAAAAAATTCAATAATAATAATAAATAAATCTTTTTTATCCAAAAAAATGAATAAAAAGAAATAATAAAAAATTTAAATATATTATCAACATTAATATTTTTTTATTAAAAAAAGACCAATAATAATCAGTATAATATGTTTATATTTTTATTAATTTTACTAATATTTAAAAAAAAATGGATCAAAGATTATTTTATCAAAAATCTCATTATAATCAATACACACTGAGATTTCTGAGTAAAAAACGATTTCTCAAGTTTTATTTTCCTGTTTTTCGTAACCCACTTGACGAACGCCACTAATCAATTTTTATCGCAATATATTTGATAGCGATTTTTTTTTTTGGAAGTTGTACTCGAAAATAATTTCCAAGAAGAATTGTTTCGTAGTATCGAAATTTTTCGGAATAACCCCGATTCGGTTTTTTTTTTCGAATGAGCCGATTCGTCTTACCTATTCGCCGAGGTATTTCGCTGGCTTAACAGGATTGACGGCTCTTCCTAAACCCGTCACATTCGCATCGATAATCTCGGATCGCAGTTAGTTACACAGCACTTACGTTAAGTAAACTGCGATAATGCACGCGGAGTATTTTCATTTTTTTTTCTTTTTGTCGATTTTTTCGCGATTTCTTATCATTTATCATTCAACGAGTGCAAAGGCGGTTGCCGATCGAATAGGAACCGGAAATTGATAAATTCTTTAACGCGTTTCCTATTCTCGTCTATTCTCACATTTTTCCTTTTTTTTTTTTTCAAATCGCAATGTCCTTACATCGATCGCGTTGTTATTGCATTAACTATTATAGACATCTCGTCGAGAAGTTGTTGTTTGCGAATGCACTCAGCTGTGTTGAGATACAAGTGCGAATCTTTCATTAGACCGCAAACGCAGGTGTGTCACAATCCGTGGGTTGTCCATTGCGTAAATTTATTAACGTTACGGCGCTTATAGCGTCGCGACTGGAGTTCCGCACGCGAGAGACATTCTACGAGATTATTAGTATCGATCGCAGTCGGGTATCCGCATCGATTTTATCCGTTGGACATTTTTTTCGTCTAATTTTCAAATTCGAATTTCGAGGCTCGCGAACCTACAAAATCTTAATAAGTATCTTTTTTTTTCGCGTTCGAGTTTCGCGACATCGAAATTAAAAACAAACTTTTTTTTTTTTTCAAATTCGAGTTTCAAAGCTCACGACGCCAAAAATTTTTTTCTTTTTCGAATTCGAATTTCGAGGTTCGCGAAGCAACGAAATTGTGAATATATTTTTTTTTTTCCGAATTCGAATTTCGAGGTTCACGAAGCAACGAAATTGTGATTTTTTTTTAACGACGAGTCGTACCGACGAACAATATCGTTTGAGTATCGATTAAAATCGTCGATGTGTTGCAATTCGGACGGAAGAGATTGGAAACGATCGAAGAGACGCGAGATAGCGTATCTATGTTTAGCGGTGAGTCGAAAGGCGAGAAACGGTATAAGACGGCGAAGGTGTGTGTGTCGATGCGAATTATTATGCAGTTTTATCGTTACATACGGAAACTCGCAACGGAACGGAATGACGATGCAATTATTGGTACTATTGCGAGAATATTAAAGACGGATGTACGGCTAATACGGAGGAGGAGTTTTCAATCGAAACTCATCGCCGAATTCATCATATCATCGAATTCTTGTTTATATATAACTTTGCTACCGGTCGCTGGAGATGCCGATATCGGCCGACCGCCGTATTTGATCTTCTCGAGCGAAACATTGAGACTCAATGCCAATCTGTCCCTCGCGTAGTGATAGGCGCCCTGATTCTTGTGCTCTTCCTGAAGCCACATGATCTGTAATTCATTTAAATGACATTAAAACATTTTTTTTTTTTTCGAAAGCTAATATACAAAAATGAAAAATCGCTTAAAAAATCAGAAATTAGAAGAAAAAAAAAATGTATTCACATTACATTTGCACATCGCTGCCTCATTTTTTTAATCGGCTGTTAACAAACTTTTTGTTTTTTTTTTTTTTCACAAAAATTCGATTTATTATTTTTTTTCTTTTCGAAGAAATTGCAGCTATATTTTTCACTAAAATTGAATGAATTCTAATGAAAAACTTACAAATTTTCATTGCTTTTCGATGTTCTCGAAAATTGCATTTTTCGAGTTATCTGTTACTTTTAGTCGAACTGTTAGTGAGATACTTTTTAATTTGGTCGATTCAGAAATTTTGTCGGAATTTTTGTTTTCTAAACTTTGAAAAAATTCTAAATGCCGGAATTGATGAAACTTTAACAGTTTGAGGGAATTTTCACCAAATTCAATAGATATCAACAGTCGATAATAGTCTTATGCAGACGTTATTTGCCCGCTATATCACCAACTGCAAAATATATCGCGCGTTGACTTCTTTGACAAAATTCTAAAATGCGTAAAAAAATAAAACTGAATATATTTAACTAAAATTTGGAAGAAACAATGAGTATTGACGCCTTAATATACATTATCAGTGTCATCTTAATAGATCGATAGTTTTAGAATAATCGGAATATATTTTCCCAACAAAAATTTTTTAAAACCCAAAAAAAATAGCAAAACGAAGTTTTCTCTATAAAAAAGTAAAAAGTAAAATTTGACGCGATTTTCGAAGCGTTAGATAGATATATACTTCTTTAACACCCAAACGGACTTTGTAATTATTTCGATATATTAAATCCGCCGAAATTTCCGTAACTCACTTGAGCGTTTGGAAATCGCGAGAATTCCTTCGCCACGAGATGAAACGGAAAAGGGCAAAGCTGTTCTATCCGAACAATAGCAATTTTTTCATCGAGTTTTCTCTCTTGTCTTTCGGTCACCAAATCGTAGTAAACTTTTCCCGAGCAAAAAATGACTTTCTTTATGGAATCCGTTTTCGTCGTCGGATCTGAATAAATTGGTTTGAAGGAAGTGCCCGTCTCGATTTCGTCAAAAGGTGAGAGTGCCAATGGATGTCGAAGCAACGATTTCGGTGTCATAATTATCTGAAAAAAAAAAAAAAAAAATTAGCTTCCAAAAATTAGAATTTTATTTTTTTATTTTTACTCACAATAATCCCTTCGATTTTTTGGCTTATAATTTTTTTATTTTTTTTTTTCAATGAAAACCCATTTAATACCATAAAATTAAAAAAAAAATGTGTATCACAAGAATCCCAGCGACTTAACGGTTTTTTTTTGTCAATGACGAGACATTGCATTGCAATTCCCCGTTAAAAGTCGAACGCCTTATTCAGATATTCTTCCTTATCGTGGAAAATGCACATTAACAAACGCTACGTCACTCGAAGCTCCGGCAGGAAGTCAAAGATAACGATTATAAACTTGCGAGTCAATACGAACGTACGGAAAAAAAAGAAAAAAGTTCGTTCCTTCGTTTCGTGTGAGACGATCGATACTTACGGCTCGACGAAAAAAAAAAAAAAAAAACGTATCGATATCGCAGTAACGCGATTTTGCACGTCTTCTCGTTTTCTTCCAATAATCGAAAAACCGCGTTCTTTGCATCGATTTATCGAATTTTTGGAGAGTTAATAGCTAATTTAATATTTCGCGTGGCGTGTGCGGCGCGCAACTAACCAGTGGCTTTCTGAAGGGCATCAGCATTTGCCGTCGCAAGACATGACAGATGTTCGCCGGTGTCGTGAGATTACAGACAATCCAATTCGTCTCGAAAAGTTGTCGTGTCATTGTATCTTCGCCGATGGAAAGCGAGGATTCGCCGTCCGTCATGTGAGTACAATCCTCGTCGGCCAATTGAAGAAATCTCTCCAAACGCGCCGACGAGTGCTCGGGCCCTTGACCCTCCATTCCGTGGGGAAGAAGCAAAACCAGACCCACTTGTCTTCCCCATTTCGATTGACCGGAACAGAGCAGCGAATCTATGATCACCTGGGATGGGGAATTTAATAACTGTTAATAATTTAATTTAATAATTTAATCGATCGCACGATGTCATCGTATTGTTTTTGTCGAAAAAAAAAAAAACGAAATTTACTCGATACGTTTTGTAACTTACATTTTACGAATTTAATTTTTTTTAATCAAATTTTTAATTTAATTTTTGAATTCAATTTTAAATTTAATTTCAAATTTACTTTTCAAATTCAATATTCAATTTAATTTTCAAACTCAATTTTAAATTTAATTTCTGACTTCAATTTTAAGTTTCGAAAGTTAATTTTAAATAAAAAAAAAATTAATAGTTGATAAAAAAAAATTTGATTCGAAAGGCCGATGGTTCCGACATTTACCGAGAAGATCTGAAATCTTGAGAGGTCTAGAAAAATGTATCTACAGGTCGTTTAGCCGGCTGCGAGGGGATGAAGAAAAAGAAGTTTACCTGACAAGTATTCGCAAAGTCACCAAACTGCGCTTCCCATATCGTCAGGGTGGTGTGATCGTACGCCGAATAGCCGAGTTCGAAGCCTTAAAATTCAATAATTCATTAAAAAAAAAAAAAAAAAAAAAATTTATTGAAAAAAAAATCAAATTCAAAGCAAAAGTATAAAACTAATCATTTTCTCGATGCACGTGCGCTGTTTTAAGGCAAATCATGACGGTAATCGTCGTTTACCCAAAACTCCATATTCCGATAGAGGAGAATTCGTAACCGTGTAGAGGGCTTGACCCGGAAAAACTCCGTGAAGTATATTTTTCCAGGTCTTGTCCTTCGTCTGATCGTGT
The DNA here is from genome assembly GCA_964006125.1 of Cryptus viduatorius. Lineage (NCBI taxonomy): Eukaryota > Metazoa > Arthropoda > Insecta > Hymenoptera > Ichneumonidae > Cryptus > Cryptus viduatorius. The sequence continues at coordinate 6,945,263 of OZ023226.1, forward strand.
ATGATGTGCATTCTGTGCGAAAATGTACCGCGTTCGGAATCCTCGCCCGAGAGGCGCACGTGATGTCCCTCCTTCAGTAGACTCAATATCGCCAAATTTTCGCCCATTGCCCAATCGATTTGTCGCGAGGCTATTAGTTTCTTTCGTTTATCTAGAACCCTAAAAATCTGACGAAGACGATTTTAATTTTCGTCTTAAAAAAAAAAAAAAAAAAAAAAAAAAAAAATCCGTAAATATGTGAAACCGCAAAATTTATCGAATTAAAAATTGATCGATTGGATTCTAAAAATTTCGATTTTAAATTTTCGTAAATCTTATTAAACAACTTTTGAAAATTAGATCGTTATAGTCAATGCGCCGAAACTTATGAAAAATCAATTGCAAGATTGCAAAATGTAAACAAAACTAAATAAAAAAAAAAAATCGTGACGAAATATACCAAAAATATGGGAGGTTCGAGCTATTTTTTGTCCGTTCTATTTTTGGGGTGAACCAACGGACGAAAGTAAACACCGAAGATATCTGTTGCGTAATGCGAACTGCGAAATGCGAAATGCGAAGTCTCTTTGCCACTGCCGAGCATTGTCTGTTGCGAAAACACCAACACAAGGCGCCCGGAACCTCCCCGAGTGAAAATTACTATAGTTCTTTCTTATATATTGAGACGACTAGCGTTCGGACTATTTGCGAGAAAGGATCGCGAGGAGTTTATATCCTCTTAGCCACCTAGCGGTAGAGCGACTAGTAGATAAGGACAGCAAGTAGCCCGGCGAGATATTCTTTATTCTCTATTGTACTCAATGAGGGAACGTTGGATGTTCCGAACGATTTCTTAACGATTTCTATTGATATTACAAGAAATAACGGCATCTTTGACAAAGTTAATGCATGTGTACCAAACATTTGAAGATCGAGTCAAATTTTTTTTCTTTTTTCGCAAAAATGATTTTTCTTCCACATTGAGGATATTTAGTTTTATCGACATTTTTTTTTTCGAAATTTTATCAAAAATGTCTTCCGAAAATTTAAAGTATTTAAAATATGCGTCTGGAAGGGTTAAGAGGTACTTGCTTGACTGTGAGCTTCAATTCCGGTCGGTACTTCGGAAACAGCTGCGCAAATCGTCGTGATGACTTCCTTATCGATTCCCGTAGGAGGGATTTTTTTTTTCGGGCTCTGATCGGCAAAGAAATCGGTCCACGGCACATCGTGCCAATCTTTCATTTGCATTGAGCTGATACTCTGCGCTTTTTTGAATTCAGATTCGCAATGATCGCGATACTTCTCCGTTTCCTGTCAGAATTTAAGGTAAAAAAAAAAATTTGCTTTCCGAGTTTTTCCGATAAAATTCGATCGCAAACTCGTAAGAAATAACAACTTCTTTCACGAATCCCTCGTCGACTATTCCCTCTTTGAGAAGTTTATCACTATAAATTGCAAGAACGTTGGGATGCGCTTTGATACGTTTGTACATCAATGGCTGCGTGAGCATTGGCTCGTCCATTTCGTTGTGACCGTTTCGTCGATAGCCAACAATATCCAAAACAACGTCGTTGTGATATGTTGCTCTACTCGGTGAACAATTTTACACCGGAAAATGCGTAATAAAAAATAACTATTTTCCTGTCAACCGTGCGATCAATTATTTTTTTTTTTATTAAAAAAATTAACTAAAACTCTTCCTACAGGACTGTGAAAAAACTTGATATTAAACAATCGCTGATTCAATAAATATTCTAATATTAATTCGTGTCTTTCTTCGCTGTAATTTCTCGCTACTATGGACTTTCGCGCACCGCCTTACTGCGCATGCGCCACGCCGCGGCCCACTCCCCCACCATGCTATCACGCATGGCGCGAGGCCCGGCACCGCGGCGGGCCTGTCGCGTGTTTCAGTTTTCAGTCAACGCCGGGATTACCCACGAGCGGGTGTGTGCGCGAAGTCCAAAGTGTTAGAAAAATTCCCCGCGTTAAATCGATCACCTGTATTCGGCAGCTACTTTGCTGCAGTAAGCGACGAGATCGGGATCATCCGCGTGAACGTGAAATATCGGCGCGTTGACGACGCGTGCGCAGTCCGTACAGTGCGCCGAGGATCTCGAGTATCGCGGATCCGTTGTGAATCCAATTTGATTGTTTATAACCGCGTGAATAACCCCGCCGGTCGTGTAATCGGGAAGATTCGTCAAGTGCATCGTTTCGTAACATATTCCCTGACCGGCGAATGCCGCGTCACCGTGAACGAGAATCGCCATGGATTTTTCACCTTCTTTAAAACAACTTCCGTGTTGTAACCAAATTTTTTCAAAACACAAACGCCGAAAAAAAGTTTCACGTAAGTACTCGCGTGATCCCCTCGGGCAACTTGTTCCGCTCTGACACGACCGACGATTACCGGATCGACGGCTTCCAAGTGCGAGGGATTCGCCATCATCGCAACACGTATCGTTTTGCCACATCTGAGTTTTTTTTATTCGATAGATTATCGCGGTTGACCGAATTTTAAACTCGAACTACTCGTGTTGATATCATTTTTTTTAAATAACAAAATAATAAAAAGTCCAATAAAAAATGTGTTTTTCGATTAGAATGGCTTTTTATGCAAATATTTCCAGAAATCGATTACTCGAATTTTGACACTTTTCTTTCGTTTATTTAATAAAATCGTTCAGAGGGAGGGGGGGAGGCGCGATTGATTCGCGATTTACTAACCTGTCCAATAGTTTTTCCGAATGAGTCCCAAGATGATACTTAACATCACCGGAACCGTGACCTTCGAGGGCAACGGGATTGAATTGTGTGAATAACTGATTCATGGGTTTCGAACATATGTTTACGAGAGTGTTGAGACGTCCTCTGTGCGCCATTCCGATAACAAAAGTCTCCACACCTTGAACAGCAGTTTAATAATCCAAAAATAAATAGTTCGTGAAAAATGCATTCTTCATTCATTTAAAGAATTCATTCTTTGCGAAAACAATTTTCTGGGAAAAATCATCGATTGTCATCATCGTCATTAATAACGTCTTGTGAAAAATAAAAAATGATTTTTTTCCGTCAATTTTTTTTACGAAAAAATGATTTTTCTTCGTAATCCTAACTATTCGCGGGGTTCTCACCGTTTTCCGCGGAAGTTTCGAAACACTGAGAAACCGCGGGTACGAAAGACTCGCAGCCCTCGAGACCGAATCTTTTTTCGGTGCCGAATTTCTTCGCTAGAAAACCCTCAAAGGTAACGGCGCGCATTATATTTTTCCATATCCATTTTCTGTGATCGGACGCAAGTTCCCAGACCCCCGGTAACTCGAATTTGTGTCTCAACCAGTCTAACTGACGGACGCGCCGAAAAAAAAACACGTTAATTTAACTTTTTATACCGTTAAAATTAACTCGCGAACGCGCCGCGTGGCGGCAGTGTTATCAACGGCGCAAACGTTTGACTGACCACTTGAAAATCGTGGATATATGTGTATTCGAGACCGAGATGACCGCAATAGACATTATTGAGTCTTATCAATATATCGCGCAGCGGAAGTTTCTTCTTTTCACCGCCGATCACCGTTAGCGAACCCAATGAAAATTCGCGATTTAAATCGGCTTCCGTCATACCGCTCAGATGTCGACGCACCACGACGGCCGGCGCGAGATTTGAAGTTCCTTGTAACTTCGACGATTCGGGATTTTGTATGCCCAATGGATCGATATCGGCGATCAAATGACCGCGCGCCTGATACACCAAAAATATATGAATTTACGAGCAAATAATAATAATAGAATTGTTATTATTATTAAAAACTAAAAATGTCAAAAATACGATAAAATACGAAAAAAAAAAAAATGCTGACCTCTAATCCGGAAAAAAAATTGATTATATGGTTATGTTTCGTGATATAAACTCTAACTATCCATAATTATACATAGCTATATATATTCTTTTTTTTCGAATCTGTTTTTTTTTTTACTTTTTTTTTACTCGTATTTTATCGTCTTTTTCTCAATTTTGATAATTTTTTTTTGAATACCTGATAAGCGCGAATAGTCGCATCGATATCGAGAATCGCCGAACTTTCGTTACCATCGCTAGTCTGAGAAATTTCATCGCCCTTTGGCGTGATCATTGCTCGCGCCTGCGGCGTATCCTCAATCCAATTTTCATCCTTCGGCGGAGAACTTACTTCCGCCATCCGACGCGATCCTGACGACGATTCAGATGTCAACAATTTGAAATAATTGTCCCAAGAAACGTCGACGGATTTTGAATCCTTTAGCCACGACTCGTACATGTGATCCATGTATTGGCCGTTGTTGGGATTCAGAAACGAATCGCCGCGATGTTTGTGCCGCGCGAGCCATCGCAGGACAGGCCGCGCGGTGCACCTCCGGCTACCCGCACAGGCTCGCCGTAATGCCAACATCTTATCTCCATTTGCTTCGAAAAATCTTCTCCGCGATCTTTTAATTATTCACGATTTTTTTCAAAATTCATACAAAAAAAAATTAAAAAATATGAAAATATATTTGCATTAATATTTTAAGTAACGACGAATTTTTCGACACTGGCAGCAATGACGATCGCAGGTCCGAAATTACGAATACGAAAAAAAAAAAAAAAAAAATTCCGAGACAATTGAAAAGTTTCAAGGTAATGGGTTCCTCTCAAACAACGTTTGCTACTGCAACTTCATGCTTTTGGTTATTAATCTGATCGAACCTCGAAAGAGAGAATTTTTGGTTTTTTTTTTTTATCTTTTTTGTCGTTATATTTGAATTATGAGTTTTGTGTAATCGAGAAAAATGAACGTTTTGAGACGGAAAAAAACATCGCGGTACAATGACGAGTTTGTCGGAAAATTTTACCGACCAATCGGAAGAAAATCGGAGCGAAACGGTCGGGAGAGGACGACGAAGATTATCGCGATTTCGAGAGACCGTCGATAGATTTTTTAAAATTCGCGAAAGATCGCGACGGGTCGAACGCATCGGATTGCAATTGCTGAGTCGCAGTAATTCGTGCTTTCGTATACTACAACCGATTCTAGCAAGTTAACGCAGAACCGATTACCGATCTACGCGCGCGTATCATTTTGGTTGCTTTTTTTTTTTTTTTTTACTATGAGTTTAAATTTATTTTTATTGGATATCAGGGGAGCGCCAGTTCGATATTAACGGAACATCGAGTGTTCAATATTGGGCCTCAAAATGTACAGGAAGAGACGATTTTTCCTTGCAACCGGATCACGTCTAACAAGGTAACAAAACTACAAAAAAAAAATACTTATAATTTTATTCAGTAAAAAAAAATCGATGTCTATTACAACGATTTGAACGATTAAAACCGTAAAGTCAAACGGAGCAATTGAGAATATTTCTGAAGAAAGAAATCCCGTAAAATAATTTTTTTTTTCAAATTTCATCTCAATTATTAAAAAAAATTGTCGCATTTTTTTTTTTTTTTTTTCAAATTTTTCTTTACATTATCACTCATTTTTCTTTTTTTTTACGATCGATTGTATCGATTTTTTTAGCTACGCGCACGATAAACGATCCGATTGGTTAATAATTAAAATCCGTGAAATTTTCAATTTTCAGTACACTTTTTGGAATTTCATACCGAAAAATTTGTTCGAACAATTTCGTCGTATCGCGAATTTTTATTTCCTGATAACGGCGATCATCGCGGCAACGATAGAATCTCCGGTGTCGCCATACACGACTCTGTTGCCGTTGATGTTCGTAATAATAGTAACAGCGGGAAAACAGGGATACGAGGATTATCTCCGTTATCGTTTGGATCAGTGTGTCAATCGTACGCCCGTCACGGTCATCCGCAACAAGTGCGTTCAGGTACTATTTTTTTCCGTTCAATAAATTTTCACGCGTCGGAACTTTATTTCCGTATTTTTGAAATCCCATTTTTTTTTTTTCGCATCAGGAAATTCACTGCGAGCAGATAGTCGTTGGCGATTTGGTAAAAGTCAATCGCGACGAGGATGTTCCGTGCGATTTGGTTCTTCTTCACAGCAGCGAGACAACCGGATGTTGCTACGTCACAACGTCGAATCTCGATGGAGAAACTAATTTAAAGGTATTGGACTTAGAAACAAAACAAAAATACGAAGCGATCTAATTTATTGATTAAAAAAAAAAATTATATACGAACCGATCAAATTTATTGTTAAAAAAAAGCACCTGTTATTTTTTTTTCTTTTTTTTACTAACGATTGCACTTTTTTTTTACTGTTTTTTTTTATACCAATTATTTAAATATTCGGCATATACTTTTTTTGGACGGAGATAAAATCTATTTAAAAGTACTAAAATTGATAGAAAAAGAAAATTAGAAATATCTGTACGAAAGCAGAAAAAGAAAAAAAAAACAGCAATGATTACAGAAAAAAAAATCATAATTTTCTTCGCAGACTCTTTTGGTGCCGAGGATGATGTCGACATGGCCAGTGGAAGATATCGTGACGATGAAAGCGGTACTAACGTGTCAACACCCTTTGCCGAGTCTCTACGAGTTCCATGGAAAACTCGAGATTATCGATACCGCAGAATCGACGACGAGTTCCTTGACGATCGACAATCTTTTGCTTCGCGGTGCGAGACTTCGCGATACGGAATATGTTATAGGAATAGCCGTGTACACCGGAAGGGACACGAAATTGTCGTTAAATTCGAAAATGACGGCTAATAAATTTTCCACTGCGGAAAAGTGAGTAAAAGTAACAATTGGAAAGTAACAATCGAAGAGTAAAATCTGTTATATATTTTTATAATCGGCTTTGTTTCGTGTTTCAGATCGATAAACAATTATTTGATATTATTTATATCGATTCTAATAATAGAAATAGTTGCGTCGACGGTGCTGAAAGAATTTATCCACATTAACGCCAATTGGGGCGATTATATCGGCGAAGGAAATTCTTTCGAGGCTTTCGAACTTTTTTCTGATATTTTGACTTTTTCACTTTTGTACAATTATATTGTTCCCATATCGCTGTACGTTTCGGTCGGTGAGTACGGATAATGCTTTTTTGTAAAGATTTTCACGGGAAACACCGCAATTTTCGCAATGGCATTTTTTTTCTTTTATGTATTTTTCTTCTTTTTTATTTTTTTAGAGCTCCAAAAATTTCTTGGCTCGTACTTCTTTCGGTGGGACGCGGAAATGTACGACGAGAAAAATGATCAGCCGGCTTTGGCAAACACGTCGGACTTAAACGAGGAACTCGGACAGGTTGAATATTTATTTACCGACAAAACTGGAACGCTGACGGAAAATTTAATGATATTCAGACGTTGTTCGATCGACGGTAATACATATATGGAGAAAGATTGCGATGGAAATATTTATCTTTTACCGCCGAACGGAAATGAGCGCGAAGCACGCAAATTGGAGACGTGGCCGGTAATGACAATAATAAGAAGAAAAAAAAGTGAACACCTTTTTTCTTGTTTTTTTTTAAAAATTAAGTTTTCTTTTTTTTTTACAGACGGAAATATGGCATTTCATGATCAGTTTGTCTCTGTGCCACTCGGTTCACATTGCGCCGGCTATTGTTCAGTTCACCGTTGCCGCGCGTCGATCCGAGTATCGCGAGAGCTTTCGACGGAAAAAAATCACTCGCGTCAATAGCTCTCTTATGATGGATCCGAATTTGCCGGAATATCAGGTTCGTCGTGAATTTTATACTTCAAAAATAGCTCCTGAAATCCGGGAGACTTTTCGCTGGTCAATTAGAACTTTAGTTTCGAAATATCGCGATTTCTTATCGAAAAAAAACGCTCGAAGTTTAAAGTATTTTTTTTTTATACATCTCTGCATTTTCAAAAGTTTGCTTCGTTAACTCGTATAATTGATTTCTTTATTCCGCTAAGTGCGAAAAAAACATTGAATTTACACGAAGATTCGATGCTATCGTTTCAGGCAGCTTCGGCGGACGAAAAAGCTCTCGTGGAAGCGAGTGCCCGATGCGGAGTGGTATTGACGAGGTGCGCTGGAGACGAGATGGAGATTAAACTAACGGACAGCACTTTAACGTTCGAAAGACTCGAAACTCTGGAGTTTACATCCGGTAATTTCATTTTTTTTTTTCCAACAACCGATAATATGCAGCAATAGAATAGAAAGAAAATGCTTTGTTTTCATAGAACGAAAAAGAATGTCGGTAATCGTAGAGGATTCGGCGGGGGATATTTGGCTCTACTGCAAAGGCGCCGATTCGGTCGTTTTTCCGCTCACGACAGTCGGAAAGATCGACGAAGCTGTCACGCATGTATCCGATTTTTCTAAGGTCCGCAAAACCCGCCAAATTTTGTTCCCTTAAACAAAAATGGCATATTGTATTTATTTTGTAACCGTTTTTTTACGCAGAGAGGATTGAGAACTCTCGTAGTTGGTTACAAAAAACTGACGGCTTCGGAATATCAAAAATTTTCGCGTACTGTGGAATACGCCAGGCAAGCGATCGGTCCCGATCGCGCAACGTACGTCGAGAGAGCTTACGATTCGATCGAAAAGAATTTGACGTTATTGGGTGTCTCGGCTGTCGAGGATCGACTGCAGGAAGGAGTCGAAGAAACTCTCGAAAGCTTGAGAGTGGCGGGTATCAAAGTACGACTAAAGAAAAATAAACTACAATTTTTGACTAAAAAAAATATATATAAAAAAAGTAATGCCAAATTTCGAGAATTGTCTGAACGATAGAAACAAAACATGGGTTTATCGAAATAATTTTATAAATCCGTAAAGTAATCATTTAGTGTTTATATTAATGCATTTTGTTGAATTATACGTATTGTGTTGTTACGACCCGATCGCCTCCCAGAGTTCTGCCCTTTGCCGCGAGATGGTCAGGTGATGGTAGTTTCTCGCTAACGAAAGGCTCGTCCCACACGTATATAACGCTGACCTTTCTATTAATTCCCTTTCGGCGCTCTCTGCATGAATTGCTAAGTTATTGACTAACGTAGCTGACTAACTCGTCGTTTTCTCATCTAACTATTAGTCCATCCAACTAATATTTTTTCTCAATGCATTCAATTTAAAAAAAAAGCATAAATTTTCTCCACAGGTTTGGGTATTGACGGGTGACAAAGCGGAAACAGCGGAAAACATCGCCTTCTCCTGCGGGCACTTTAAACGAGGTACCGAAGTTTTGAGACTTATGGATCAGTCAACGGTGCAAATTTGCTTCATTGCGCTTACGAGCTTCGAGTGAGTTATCTCTCGATAATCTTTTATTCCAATCGCACTATTTACGAATTATCAACACTCTTATCATCGGTCGATTAGACGAAGTTTTTTTTTTAAGATTATACAATTTTTCAGACGGCGATTAAAATTGGAACCCCTCAGACAGTACGGCTTGATGATGGACGGCTCCAGTATGGCGATAGCGTTCAAAAATTTTCCTGAATTATTGCGAATCGTCGCAAGCGACTGCGACTCGGTGGTTTGCTGCCGAATGTCACCGCTCCAAAAATGCGAGGTGATCATCTCGTTTTTTTTTTATGTTCACGAAAAAAACGTAACCTTGAATAACTTTGAAAGTTTGGATCGATTTTTTTCAAAACAGATCGTTCAACTGATAAAGAACTCGAGAAATCGTCCTCTGACAGCCGCTATCGGCGACGGTGGCAACGACGTCTCGATGATTCAAGAAGCTCACGTTGGCTTAGGCATCATAGGCAAAGAGGGACGTCAGGCAACTATGAGCGCCGATTTCGCATTCTCGAAATTCATGTATCTGAGAAAAGCTCTTCTGGTTCACGGACACTGGTACTACGTACGAATCAGTATTTTAACTCAATACTTCTTTTACAAGAACGTTGTTTTCATAACACCGCAATTGTTGTTTGGCATTCATAGCGGATTTTCAACGCAGGTAAAGAAAATTCCATTTTTATCGCTTATCTTTTTGAGTAATAAAAAATATCTATATCCATCGGTGATCAAAAAATTTGGGAAAATTTGAAGAATGTATTCTTTTTTTTACACGCAATTTTTTTTAACTCCAGTTATGTTTCAATGATTTTTTTTAAATATTAATTTAATCGTTTCAGGCGTTGTACGACAGTATTTTTTTGATGTGCTTCAATGTATTCTTCACGTCGTTGCCAATTCTAGTGTTTGGTTTGCTGGAACAGGATTACTCGGCCAACAAATTATTGAAATTTCCTCAATACTACAAACTCAACAGAAGGAATCGTTTGCTATCGGGATGCCAATCTCTCGTGTGGCTGCTGACAGGTATATTCTTTTTACCGTATTTTGTAAACAGTCTTTTTATATTTTCCTGTTTTTTTTTTTAAATTTTTTGTACTGATTATTTTTTTTTATTCTTATACTGCTATTATTTTGCAGGCATCTGGCAAACCTCCGCGATATATTTTCTAGCGTATTATTATTGGCGCATTAATCCTGTGATTTTGTACAATAATACGCCAGCGGATTTTTGGACTTTCAGCACATGCATCTTTCATCTCGCTACTTTGGTTATTAATGTACAGGTAAAGTAACGAATCGTCGCGACTTTACATAAGAAAATCTGAAAAAAAAAAATCCACCATATGGAAGATTCTGAAAATATTAATTTTAATAAAAAAGTTATTAACGGAGAATTTTTTTTTTCAATTGTTTCGAATGTGTTTCAGATACTCCTCCACAGTTCTTATTGGACTGTTCCATTTGTCGCGAGTATAATAGTCTCAGAAGCAGTATTCTTTGCTCTCGCCTTCTGCTACTCGGCTATAAATGCGTAAGTAAAAAAAATTCCAAAAGAAAAAAAAACAAAGAATCAAAGAAAACAAATTTAAGAATGAAATGTTGAATAAAAATTGTAAGAAAAATTTCATAATAGCGAACTAATGTACATTTTTTAATGCATCGATTATTATTTCAGACAATACGACGGCGATATGTTATGGGTGTTTCAATATCTCGTTATCTCGCCGGCATTCTGGCTGTTAACAATCGTTGTTCTTCCCGTCTGTCTGCTTCCGGATATTCTAGTCAATGTATATAATACCTACAGACCGACGAAGCTTCACAGTATGGAGGAGAGATACTCGTTGCAGGACAACAATAGTAGCATTACGTACAGCGAAATCAGCGAGGGCTCCGAATCACAAGTAATTTTTTATAAGAATTTTTTTTTTCTCGAAATCAAATCAAATTTTTCAATTCGATTTTCAATTTCAATATTTCACAATCGCAATTATGAGTATTCGGATAAAATTGGAGTCCTCTGTCGGTATAACAGGTTCACGCAAAAGTATATTTATATTCTGGATGATAGCACAGAACTTTTGCAGTTTTCTGGTTTACCGACCGGGGACTATCGCATGATTAATCAACGATATGGATAGAATTTATGGTAAAGTCGATTGAAAAAAAAATCGATTTTTATTAAGCAATTTTTTATTTCATTGTATATAAAATAATATCGTGTATATTTTTGGAGGATTTTCGTATTTCGTCGCATCAAAAAAAAATCTTCGTTTTATCTCATTTCTGGTTTTCGCAAATTGATTATTGTTTTTTTCCACAGGGCAGACGGGCTTTTAACTTTTTCCCATGGAGAGGGACGCTCTCCCTTAACAAAAATACGTGATCTCAACTACAATGTACAACTATAAAATAGCCTCATTAATTCTCAGGTAACACAAAAATTAATTTCTTTATTTTACGGACAAAAAAATCTCGAATTACCTTTCGTACATTTATCTTCTGATCGAATTCTCCGGAATTAAAAAAAATCGCGGTGTTCATTGACCGACTCTCAGCGACTGCACTTCAATTTCAAAAAACAGAATTTCGTTTGTTTTTTTATAATCATTAACGCTAAAATTAATTATTATGAACAAATTTCTCGTTATGTCATTCGCTGAAAAATCTCTCGAAGGTTTTTGCCGCCAGTTTTTCAACAATCGTAGACGCCACAGCGCCTCGCCGCGAGTATTTCATACATTCCCCGCAATTCCGTGTCGCGCTCCGTACGGAATAGATTTCAAGCGAAGGTCGACCAGTCGAGACTATACGCTCGTTCGCTTTAATCGATATACATCGCTGGCAAAAGCAGTTATTTAGCCGGCAATAGAACAGTCACTGCTCGGAGATCCCTCTCGAAAGGGAGAAGGGAAGGCTTCTGGTTTTTCTCAACAGAACGCAGCTGTTCTTCAGTCAGTTTCGCTTAGACTGCTGCAGCCGGTAGTTGCTATCCATCGGTGCGGCGCGGTATCGAGAACAGGGGTGGATGTTGCTCTCCGGTACAGCTGCGTCATCGCCGTTCTGTTTTTAACGCCGAAGGGGGCGGATCGAAGGGGCGGTAGGGTACAGACAATTTTTTCCGCACGCGACGAAACACATCGCGTTTTTTTACCATCGATAACTTCGCGACTATTGTGACCCGTTAATTCGAAGAAAAAAAAAAGAAGAAAAAAATTATTAATTTCGAGGACATTCTGTTCGACGATGGAACGAAAAAATTTGAGACGAAAATAAGTTCGAGTCGGAGAGAGGATCGTCTACTTTTGGAGTGTCAGCGGCACATTTGCCGGCGTGTGTTTCCGTGCCGTACGCGATGATGTGACGTGGGATTTTTGTGTAAAAAAAAAAAAAAAAAAAATACGTGAAACATCGCGAAAAAGGTACGTTGGCTGCGTGACACAGTCGATTGTTCGGTCAACTTATGTAAGCTTACATGAGGCTACAAATGCCCGCATAACCGACCAATTTTTTTTTTCTTTTTTTTTTTCTTATCAATTATTTGTAATTGTTTCGACGGCGATTGACATCCGTCGAGAAATCGTTTTCTCGCACATAACGGCGACTCTCGACTCTCAGAGACTCACTGCAAGAATTTACGAACGAACCACGTTTCAGACGTTAATCTTTCGTGCGCGTCAATTACAGTGGGAATTAGTCGCATCTCAACTGTGAAATACGATTGACCTTTTCTTTTACGTTGTCACGCACGTGCGGTACTAAAATAAAATTATATAAATATTTTCCTTTTCCGACGCTGGAAACGTGACATTGATTATTTTGCATCGGAAAATGTTAATAACTTTTTTTTTCGATGTTTTTGACGTCTCGTAGCTTTTTTAACTAAAATCCGACATTTTTTTTTTTTTTCGGTTTTTCTGTTAAAATATTTCGCAACCGGTAGGAAGAGAGAAATAACGGAGAAATCGAAGAATTTTCGCGGCCTCTGCAAATTTATACAAAAAAAAATGATTTTTTTCTAATCGCGTTTACTTACGAAAAATAGTGAGCCGCAAAAAGAAGGCAAACGAAATCATGTAAAACAGCCATCAAGTTAATCAATTATAGCTGAAAAAAAAAAAAAAATGAAATTAAATATCGCGATGACCGAGTTACGCGATGTTCCAGCACAGCGGATTTTATTAATGTAATGGAACTGTAGTTGGGCGCCGAAACCATCACAGGTAGAAGGAAAAAAAACGATACGCAAGCAGATGCGAAACATGTGGCCAATGGCATGAAATCATTTTTACCGAAAACTATTTCGAGAATATTACGTAAATTTTTTTCAACACGCGAAACAAATCCTAACGTAGTAAAGAGATTAATTATTGCATTTTGTTTAATAATAAAAAAAAAAAACAGAACAGAAAACATCGGATTTCGCGCAATTACAGTTGCAGTTGCAGTTTTACAGTCGCCTATCTAACGAAATAATCTATAAAAACAAAAGAGTTATGAAAAACAGTCGACCGAATAGCGGAGATCGGATATTATTGTTGATGCGGCGGGATAAACTTTATTTCACAATGCGATAACTCGAGGAAACATAAGCATTGATAGTCTCTATAATTTATACGCATCGTGTAGACTTTGCACAAGTGATGTAACAACGATATATAATGTATTTGCGGATCGTTAATCATCTGATTTATGCATAATAAAGTCGTATTTCAATATTCCCAATTTTCGCGAATCTTTCGAACGGTCAAATCGCGAAATTCGTAATTTAATTTTCACTTTTTTTTTTGATGCCGCAAACCTCACAATACTTTTTCTAGCAGTAGACAAAAGAGTTTGAAAGCGTATAGCTGTAACAGAATGCTATAAAAGATAATACAGCTGTCGCGTAAGCTGTTATGATTAATGTTCCGCCATCGAACGCATAATAAACCGCTAAACTGAACGCATAAAGAAAACGCCGAGAGCCGCGAACGACATGTATCCAGCAGCGATTACGCTGGAAATACATATACATAGCAGAAGATAAAAAAAAAAAGAAAACAAACAATTTCGCGCAAAATTGGAATGCAAATGTTGAATGTAAGAACATTGCGTTTGTCTTGCAGGAAGAGCGAAGCAAACAATCATGAGGATAGCATCATGTTACTTGAGGCGTATTATTGTCGCAGCTTTGCTGGCTGCGCTGATCTATTGCGTGGTTCAAGTAATGAGATCCGAACTTCGGTTAAACGACACCGATCTATCAAATTCCGACAAACTGTGAGTAGCTTCAGATAATTCGAAAAAAAAAAATTGTATTGAATTGCATTAAATTTCCAATTGAATTCAATTGAATTTTCGACTGAAGTTAAAAGTGAATTTAATTGTATTTTTAATTGAATTCAAAAACTTATTATAACTGTAATTTTAATCGATTTAAAAAATTATTTTAATTGGATTTTCAATTCAATCGATAAGAGGTTTCAATTGAATTAAACATTTTTTTAAATTGAATTGAGTTGTTTTTATTTTACTGGGAATCATAATAAAAATTTTTATTTTTTTTTTCAGAATGCGAATATCACAAATGATAAAAGAGTCTGGAAAACAGATGCTGTATATGGGGTATGTTATTTGCTTGCGTCCAAATATCGCTGCGCTATTCTTTTATCGATGTCTCGAAATTAACTCGATATATATTTTTGAAAAATTAACAGGGATGGAGTACCGGCCTGCAAACTTCCAGAATTGGATGTTCTGAATCCAGAAATAACAAAGTTTATCCACGATGTTCCGCTGCTGGAATGCGGTCCGGAGGATTGGGTTGTTGTTGAGGGTTCGAAACTGTCGATTTTAGACAGAGCGCGGGAACGATACGGCTCCATAACTTGCGCCGTCAGTGGTAAGATATATCAAAAGTTCTCATTTTCAAAGTTCTCCGAATAAATTTAAATTTAATTTTTTGAAATGTTATTGATTCCGAGAGAATTTTGAAGATTTCCAAATGGGATAAAAATTGAAAGAAAAAAAATCAATTATGTAAAAGGTGCTGAAATCATTGTTTTTTTTTTTTCGTTGAAATTGATCTATTAATTTTTCCGAATACCCATAGATTTTTTAAGATTTTTTTGTAATTTTCGAAAATGGATTTTATCGACTTCTCGCTATTTCCGATTTTTTAACTTTCGCAGTCTCGCGTCGCCGTTCCCCGCTTTTAATCAATATTCGCAGCGTGTGACGGTATTCTAACGGAACATCCTGTTGGCCGCGCGAAATTCTTGACACACCGAACTCTCGACGAACGAACAGCATAGCGCTTTAATCGCTCGCTGCATTGGCATACATAACGATCGGCGATAAAACTCTTTGAAACGAGCGCTTTGTTCGATTCGTCTCGAGATCCAGTTGTAGGCTATAAAATCTATCGGTTTCGAGCGAAAAAAAATAAAAAATTTAACTCGATTCTCGGAGCGCTCGATAAATGAAACCCCTCTTATCGTAAAGTGTGTTACTGTTAATTTGATATTAATTTACAGAAATACTGAGAGTCGATGATTTCGATATCAAGCTAATGGAACCGCGCGAAACGGACGATCATTACATTCTTCGTCACAGCGATTTTGCCGACGTGAAATGCGAGTCGAAAACCGGAACGCAGTAAGTAATGAAAAATCGTTTTACATCCGCAAAAAAAAACATATATGTTTTTTGAGATCCAAGGAATTTATATATTTATATATATGTATATATATATACATTTTTTTTTCATTTTTTAGATGGCACAGCGTAGTAGCAGGCGTGCGGGAAGATCCCACCATCGCGAAAACTTTTTCGTGGGACAAAGTATCGAACGACGGTCTTAAGCTCAACGTTTTAATGTTCGGTTTCGATTCCTTATCGCGCAATACGTTTATACGAAAATTACCAAAGACTTATCGTTATATGAAGCAAAATTTAAATGCCCTCGTATTGGAAGGCTACAATATCGTCGGCGACGGTACGCCACAGGCATTGATACCGATTTTAACCGGTAAAATAGAATTGGAATTGCCGGAAACGCGAAAGCGCATGGGAGCGAAAGCCAACAACGTCGACGTTTATCCAATGATATGGAATCGTTACACAGAAAACGGCTACATAACCGGCTTCATGGAGGACGTACCGCACATCGGTACGTTCACCTATCGTCTGAAAGGCTTCAAGAAACAACCGACGGATCATTACATGAGAACCTATTATCTCGCCGCTTCGTCGTACTTCAAGTATTCGAAAAAATTCTGCATGGCTGGCTTGCCGCGACACATGGTCTGTAATTCGACCAAAGTACCCGAAATAATAATAAAAAATAATAATAGGAAAAAAAAACTAAAAAATTCGTCCTCCCGATATAGTTGAAGAAATAACTGGACGGTTTTGCAGATTATGATGAACTACATAAAGAATATTTTCAATACGTATCGCGAACAACCCAAATTCGTTTTTGGCTTTCACGGCGAACTTTCGCACGACTCGTACAACGATATTGGCGTTGTTGACGACGATCTGTACAAGTGGATTAAGGATCTTCAAGAATTTGGGCACTTAAATAACACCGTTTTGATACTCATGAGTGATCACGGGCACAGGTAACTTTTGTCTTTGAAAAGAGCTAAAAAAAACTAATATAATGTATCTGTAGAACTTTTTAGTCCGCTAGTCAAAAAATTGGAAAAGTTTTCATTGAAATCTCAATATTCTTTTCTACTGAAACGGAGGTTTCCATGAATTTCTTGGATTTATGAATTCAAAAAAAATGTTAAATTGAAAAAAATCCAAATTCAACATTTTTTTTTCTACGATTTTTTCAATTCTCTATAAATTTCTATAAATTCTTCAAATTTCATGTATTTCTTGTAAATTTGTATAAATTCTTTAAATTTCTTGCATTTTCTATAAATTTCTATGATTTTTTATTTCTTATTATTTAATTTTTTTTTATAAATAATTCATATTAATTTACTCGAAGCTTTCCAATTATTTATTTACGTCGACGGTAAATGATTTCTGACGATCACTCTGTTTCATTCGATGTCGAAATGTTTCGCAGATTCGCCGAAATTCGTAATACTCTTCAGGGCAAACAAGAGGAACGTTTACCATTCTTCTCGTTCGTTTTTCCGCCGTGGTTCAAGCAAACACATCCGAAGGCTTACGCGAACTTTGTATACAATACTCGTCATCTATCGTCGCCGTTCGACGTTCACAAAACTCTGGAAAGTATTCTGAAGCTCGACACGCCGAAGGAAGGCGACACGAGGGAAAGGGCCATCAGTTTATTCGACAAGGTAGAGATTCAGATATTGAGAATGTATTTCTCGACACGTACATTCCCAACCGGACGTTTAATACGATCAAAATTTCACTACTTCGGGATACATAAAAAATCGAAAAAAAAAAAATCAAACGTATTACAGATGTCATTCAAGAAATAGTCAGTGAAAGTTCTTTTTTCTAATTTAAAATGAATTGGTGATTTTTTCGAAACCATATAAATTTTCCAACATTTTCTTAGATTCCTAATTTTTTTTTCGAAATTTTGGAAAATGTATACAGACACGAATTTTGGATATGTTTTCGCAGCGGCATCCCACAACACACTCGCGAAGTTTCGGGGCGATTGTACAAAAATTTACTTAAAAATAACGTTAATAAAATTGCAAAAACGAGATTTTCAAAAATGTACAAAAATTCTGAAAAAATTCATATGGTTTCTAAAAAATCAAAAGATTCATTTGAAAAAAAAAAAAAAAACAAAAAGTTTCACGAGTTATTTCTTAAATTTACTTATCTATTTGTTAATAACATTTTGCATTGTTAGTATACAAAGTCAAAAATCTTAATGTCTTCAGTACTATTGATTTTTTCGGATTTTTATAATATTCGTAAGCAGTTGAAATTCTCGCGAAATCTCATTTTTGGTTGGGAAAGTTCGTGTAAAGTTTACTTAACTTCAACGAACACTCGAGTAACGAAAAATAAAGGGAAGAAAAAGGGAACTAAAAAAAATGGAAATGTTTTGATAACAGATTCCATTGGACCGCACGTGCGCCGATGCCTTCATCGAGCCGCACTGGTGCGCTTGTATGAGTTGGCAAGAGGTTCCTACCGACGACCCAAACGTAATTGCCGCGTCGAAAAGTCTCGTGAATTTCCTAAACTTGTACACAGAAGAACATCGAAGTATCTGTGAAATTCTTAAACTCGATAAAATTCTCTGGTCGTCGAAACTCATTCCAACCAAAGGTAAAGAGTCTTATCATTGCAATTTCGTTCTCCCTTTACCTGTAAAATTCAAAAATAATAAGGTTATCCCTTCGTAACAAATTGTCTCCGTTTAGGTCTCCTGAATTTCCACAAGTCCGGCGATCAGGACGGTTTTATCGGCGATTTTAGCGCCAAAACAACGCTCACCACCGAAGTTTATCAAGTCAAAGTAAAGACGGAACCCGGCGGAGGTTTATTCGAAGCGAGTATCACTCACGACGTGCAAAAAAATACATTCGAAACAAAGGTCGGTAAAATAAGGCACTTCGATGATATTTAACCCTTTTTAGCTCAATTTATTTTCTTTTTTTGTACGTATTGAACAAAACTGCAACCCGAAACTTATGCATTGTTTTCTCGTTAACTTCCATTTTTTTTATAAATATCCCTACGAAAAAATATGTTATTCAATTTTGATTTTCTCACTGACGAAGCTTCGCGAAGAGTGTAAAATAATGAAGAAGAAATACACAAAGTTGCAATTTTTTTCTATACATTATCCGTTAATATGAAAAACTCGATGCTATTATTTTGAAATTTTCAAAAATTAAAACGATATCTCTAAAATTAAAAAATATAAATAAAATATTCGATGAATTTTTAATTCGTTGATAGACTTATGAAAAAAATTTATCAACGATTTGGACGATTTTGCGTTTTCGAACTCTGAATTATGAATTTTTTTTTTTACAATAATACATATTTATTTATTAGAAAAAAATTCATTTTTTTACTTTCTTTTTCTACTGAAAATAGACAAATTTTTCATAAAAACTCATATAATATTCCCATTGGTATTTACAGATAACATTCGTCAGTAGGATAAACAAATACGGGTCTCAAGCGCGATGTGTGGAAAACGAATTTTTCCATCTGCGCAAATATTGTTACTGCAAAGATTGAAGAACTCTCAATGTGGAGAAGCGGAGATTCCACGCGACAAAACCTCGTGAAGCCATCAGAGAGGCAGTGAAGTAATGGAAAGGAAATCTCGATACGCATGAGTACTCATTAGAGGCAAACTGTGATCTCCGGTGATAAATTTAGATGATTCTAAAGAAAAAAAAAGATCACATGTGCCAATCGATGGAGTATTTGTCTGATCGGATGCATTTATCTAAGTCGAGTCTCGTCAATCGCTGGCGTTAAACTCTCTTTTGAGAGCCGCTCTAAGCCGTGTGTTCGCGAAGCGCCGCTATCGAAAACTCTTGAATTGCGATAATTCTCATAAAAATCCGAAAAAACTCAAATAATTTCATCGGATATCGGAGAAATTCGTATGTGATTTTTTTTGCAAGTGACTTCGTTGTTTGGTGCTTTTTAGACGAAAAAAAGGAAAATTGAATTCCATATTCAGCATAATTTTTTTTTTAAGTTACCAATGTTATCGCTTGAATTGCCAAAAAAAAAAATCTGTACTTTCGATTTCGTCGTCATTTTTTCATGAACCCGCGAATCGGGTTCGGGAGATATTATTACAGATATTAATAAGGAAAAAAATACGACTGCGTATACTACAAGTAGTATAATACATACTGAGAATCAGTGAGGCTATTAAAAAAAAAAAGCAAAAATGAGGAAAACAAAAGAAATTTTGTGAAGGAATCTCTTAAATCGTAATAAATTTATGATCGTACTTTCCGTGTTCTCCAAAAATCACGGAACCCAATTTTACCGACGCGTCGGCAGGTACTAACGGCACAAAGGTCTAAGGCATAGTTTTATTTTTTTTATTATTATTTTTTTTCAGCTATTTCGCCACTAAGATTTTGTATAAACATCGAGTTTGACATTTTCTTCTTTTCGAGATAAGTATTGTTGTGTATATAATAATTTTCAAATTGACACGACGATTATTAAGAAAACGATCATAGAATCGATGTAAGTAGCTACGACCTACTACCTCATTCAATAAAATTTAATATATTAGATCGAAGCAACGAATTTTGAGATTTATCCGTAATATCCCGTATATTGATGCGCCAAAGTGGTTATCTGGCGAAGATCGCTGTCTATCAGCATAAAAGCGATATTTTGCTTGCGATCGACGTCGCGAGGAAAGTACGGAACGTCGTTTTTATCCTTCGCAGTGACTTCCAGGACCATTGTACTCACCGCCAATTCTTCGGAATTTTGCGATGTTTGGACTCTGATTTTTTTTTTTTCAACGTATACGATTATTGGCAAAAATTTGACAAAAAAAATGGGAGAAAAAAACTATTATTCCAACCTTATGAAATCCTTGTAGAGATTTTTCGTGCACGCGAGATAGGGCTCGAGCTCGTCTTCGTATTGGCAAAGTTCGCCGCCGAGTACGAGCATTTGAAACAGACGAAAAATAAATTCCTCGCGTTCGGAATCGTCGTACAAGTGATATTCGGGAGTTTCGTCGTCCAGCAGCATCTGTAATCAGTTTTATGGAGTCTGTTTTCGATTATCGATTTTTTTCGCGATTTTTTGCAACGCCAATATTTTACGAAATTTTTCGAAACGCGATTTTTTGAAGATTCTGAAGAAATTAATATGAAAATCTTAATATGTTTTTTTTTTTTCGAAACAAATTTTTTTTCTTCGTAAAGTGAAATAAAAAAACTTACACCTCGTAGATTGTCCGCGACCGGAATACCGTCTATATCGGCATCAAATCTTTTACAAATAATTCCGTTGTTATATATGACATTACTTTCCGGATTTTTCAGCTTGTCGAAAAAACGCATATTCAGTACCGAACATGGAATCTGCTTGATTTCGACTGATTTCGCTTCTACGCCTGAAGAAAAAACAGGTATACCGTTGTATAAATTATTACTAACATTCTACCTTTGTCATTAATCGTCAATAATTATCGGATTAACCTCGAGGCATCCAGGAGCGTTTCGAAAAAATTTTGAGACTCTCTGCTACATTTTTATCTCTGAAAAACGCCTGTTAATCAAAACCGAAATGATTATTCATTATGAAAATCATAATAAAAAATTAAAGAAATAATAACAATATTATTAAAAAAATCACGAAAATACAAAAATTAACAATGAAAGTAATAATTATTTAATTTATTACCTCTGCAAAATGAAATTTGTGGTACTGATGAAAAGGTTCGTTGAACAAATATTTTTGAACGCTGAGATTCAAACCCCTGAAAATAAAAATCGGTGAACGCCGAGCGAAGAATTTATTTTTAATCTATTCGCGTTTTGCGCGATTACCATTTCGCGAATAATTCTCGAGTCCTATTGTCTTGCGATTCGACGTAATTATTGTCGGGAAGAACGACAAACGTGTACTTCGGTTCGACATCCATTTTTAAACATTGCAACCATGGATACGTCTAATTTATTATTGTTAGGACTTATACATGTAATGATCATTTCGAGGCTTTTGAAGATATATCGGCTAATTCCGAATGGAGGGGATGTGACCGCGCAACACGACGGGTGACATACAGGTCTACGAATGGATTAGGCTCATGGCGCCCGATACGCTTTTTTCGGTCGATTATCGTCAGCATGGCGCCCTATTTGAATGATAATAACATATCTTGACCGTAGAGAGGAAGAAATCTTGCAGCAAATAGATTATGCGTTATAGGATTCGTCGAATTACTATTAAAATAAATTGGGCCGAGATCTTGATTAAGTAATATATCTTTGATTTTTTCATTACGATTTTTATTTGCATAGACGCCTCCGTCGTATGTTGCCAAAATGAAAAACCTCGTGATGCTCGATCCGTTTTTGTGTCGTCAATCACTATGTTAATAAAATTTTATAAAAATGGCAACGATGCAACTCGGATAGTGCACTTAGTAACATTTTGAGAGAGTAAAGGGAAATAAAAGTTAATCTCGCCGGCAATGAGTTTTCGATGGATTTGACACGGAACGGCATTCTAATTTCGAGTTTTCAATAGTTTATTCGATAGCTTTAAATTTCAGACGTCTATCACGATTTGCAAAAAAAAACGATCAGCTTTGAGGAGCATGACGCTGGTGTCAGAAAACGTAGGCTGACATGCTCGACAATGGTTACCTTGGAGGCTTCAAAGGTAAATTACCAATCGTCGAACCGTTCGGCAGTCGGTAATGCAATTTTCTTATTCCGAACGATGGCGTTAAGCGATTATGCTTGGACAATCGGGGGCTGTGAAGATTCAAACAGCACCCTTCCGATTAGATAACCCCCCCGAACCCCCGAGAACCTCGATTGTCCAAGCATAATCGCTTAGTGCCATCGTTCGGAATAGGGAAATTGCATTACCGACTGCCGTACGGTTCGACGATTGGTAATTTACCTTTGAAGCCTCCAAGGTCACCATTGTCGAGCATGTCAGCCTACGTTTTCTGACACCAGCGTCATGCTCCTCAAAGCTGATCGTTTTTTTTTGCAAATCGTGATAGACGTCTGAAATTTAAAGCTATCGAATAAACTATTGAAAACTCGAAATTAGAATGCCGTTCCGTGTCAAATCCATCGAAAACTCATTGCCGGCGAGATTAACTTTTATTTCCCTTTACTCTCTCAAAATGTTACTAAGTGCACTATCCGAGTTGCATCGTTGCCATTTTTATAAAATTTTATTAACATAGTGATTGACGACACAAAAACGGATCGAGCATCACGAGGTTTTTCATTTTGGCAACATACGACGGAGGCGTCTATGCAAATAAAAATCGTAATGAAAAAATCAAAGATATATTACTTAATCAAGATCTCGGCCCAATTTATTTTAATAGTAATTCGACGAATCCTATAACGCATAATCTATTTGCTGCAAGATTTCTTCCTCTCTACGGTCAAGATATGTTATTATCATTCAAATAGGGCGCCATGCTGACGATAATCGACCGAAAAAAGCGTATCGGGCGCCATGAGCCTAATCCATTCGTAGACCTGTATGTCACCCAACACGACGAGAGCGCGACGGTAGACGGAAAATATCGAGCGCCGGAGAGACACTGCACACTCTTAACTGTTCAGTAGATTCACCTCAGTCAGTCGAGAGTGAAATAATCTTGACGTACGGTCGAAACGCACAGTGATAAAAACATGTCTAAATACAGGATTGTGATGATTCGCCACGGCGAGAGCGAGTGGAACCAGATGAATCTTTTCTGCGGCTGGTTCGATGCCGGTCTCTCGGAAAAAGGTGAGATAAATGCTTCTAAACTCGATCCCCGTTGCGATTCTTAAGCGAGATCGAGTCATCCTTGCTGAAGGGCAAAAAGGTCATCCGTACAACACAATGAACCGTCAACCGGGCCAACCTGGATCCCCAAAAATTCCTTACAAACCGAATTAATACGCGTCACTTTTTTCCACGAAAACAAAAATGTTGATATTCGTTTTTATTACGATGAGGTTATAACATAACCGGCAACACTGCGAAGTATGACAATTAATCGGGTTTTTTGTTTCTATACTTTATTATTTCCTTATTTTTGATAAAAAAAATGTATCCTTCAACAATTGAAAAAATTTCAAAACCCCGAAATCAGAGTTGCGAGTTGAAAAAAATGCGATTCGCTATTTTTATCATATTTTTTATCACTACGCGACCAACCTCACGACCGCATTTACCTGAAATTTCATTACAGTTTTTCACTCTGAAATAAAACAAATTACCATTCCGATCAATATTTTCTTTAATTAGGTACCTCAGATACAAAGGCGTTTTAATAAAAAAAATGGAAAGTGACAAAATAAATAAAAATGTTGCGTCAAAAAACGTCCGAAAAAAAACGCCGGTTTTTTCCGCGTGCATATTATTACGTAATAAAGAAAAAAAAAAAATTTAATGTAAAAAAAATGTATATTTTATTTTTTGTATAAATATTTCGTAATACTATAACGTTACGCGAAAATATTTTGCAGGTAAGAGCGAAGCTTTGGCAGCCGGAAAAGCCCTCAAGGACGCTGGTTACACGTTTGACGTTGCGCACACGTCGGCGTTGACCCGAGCGCAGGTTACGCTTGGCACCGTTCTCAAGGAAATTGGTCAGGAAAACATTCCGATTCATAAAACGTGGCGTCTGAATGAACGTCACTACGGAGGTCTCACTGGTATGAACAAAGCAGAGACGGCTGCAAAGTACGGCGAGGAACAGGTGCAAATCTGGAGAAGATCATTCGACACGCCTCCGCCACCCATGGAACCCGGTCACAAATATTACGATACCATCGTCAAGGATCCTCGCTATGCAGAGGAACCAAAACCTGAAGAATTCCCGATGTTTGAGTCGCTGAAATTAACCATCGAGAGGACTCTTCCCTACTGGAACAACGTTATTATTCCCCAGTTGAAGGAGGGAAAGAAAATCATAATCGCCGCTCACGGAAACAGCTTGCGCGGAATCGTCAAGCATCTCGATCGTGCGTATAGCGATTACATCGTTTTATTTATCCGAAAAAAAAAAAAAAAAACAAAAATCGGAATTTTTGGCGAAAAAATCCCGATTTTTTTTTAACGTAACAAATTATTGCGTCACAAATTTTTTTTATCGGGACTCATTGATACAGGTAATAATTTTCGGCATTTTGAAAGAATTACTTTTCACAGTAAAAAAAAAAACTCTGCAACATATTTTTTCACCTCATTTTCGGGGGCAAAGATCGATCGAACCACTGATTTTTTTTTACTTCTTCGCGTATTGAAAATTTAATGTTTGAATGTTTCTAAAAATAATTTAATAATTATAATAATTGATAATTCCTAATAATATTGATTTATAATAATTTAATGATTTGAATATTCGTTTTTTGTTATTAGAATTGAGCAATGATCAAATTATGGGATTAAATCTCCCGACCGGAATTCCGTTCGTTTACGAATTGGATGAAAATTTCAAACCGGTTGTCTCGATGAAGTTCCTCGGTGACGAAGAAACCGTAAAAGCCGCAATTGCCGCGGTCGCTGCGCAGGGAAAAGCCAAGTAAGCGCTTCCATGTTCGGAAAACAACAACAACATTAATAACAGCAACAATAAGAAGAAACTATCATTGCATCCAACCGGCATAATTGGTAATCACAAAAAAAAACAAAAACCTTTCTATTAGTCACGTTCGAGAAATCCTTAGCAATAACGTCTCGATTGCCGTGCATCAGGACAATTGGTTCGAGGGATCTATATGTATTTATTAATTTGTTTTTTTGATTCAATCGCTGTGGTTGGCGGTGCAACAGATTTACGTCGATACGTAAACAGATGCGATAGTGCGTTGACGCACACACGCAATTCGATTTATCGAAATGTTCGTTATTTTTTTTTTTCGTTGCACGTCGCGTTAGTCCGATGCACATGCGACTCGATGGCGATCTCGTTGCCAACGTTTTGATGTCGAAGACAATACGCGACATATTAAGAATTAAGCGACGTTATCCCTTTAGAAAAATCTGTACAAAAATAACGTAATAAAAAAAATGTTGATCGAACTTGTTGATTATTTATATTCCTAAATTCATGTATGTTTATTATTTAATGAATATTATTATTATTTTTATTTTTTTTATTATGACGAGACTATCGGACGCGTAACATTTTTTTATTTTCTTCGAAAGGGATATCGAAAAGCTTAAAAAAAATATTGTCGAAATATATCAAAAACCAAAAAATCCAAAATTGAATTTATACCCAAAGCCTCCCGTACACTCCGACCCTGAAATCATGTGAATTCAATTTAGCAGATATCCAATTTTAATTGCAATTTCCGCATGAAACGTTCGGAAACGAATGCACATTTCAATGAAAACAGTTTATAATATAACGTATCTTTACGATAATATAAGAAATTCGTGGAAAATACGTTCAACACGCATTATATAGTATTCTGTCCCGACTACGGACTACACAAATCTCCCAATCTCTTCTAAAGTTGAGAACCTAAAGTAAAGTGATTTCTCACGTTCGCGACCTACCAGTAAGATAAGTTGCCGACCGTTCAAAATATCAGCGATCGGTAATGCAGATTTCTATTTGCCGAATTGATGAACAAACTCGCTGCAAGATGCCGCAGCGTGTTTTAACACGGCACAGCATCGAATTGTCGATAATCAAGAGGTGTCAGATTGGATCTTTAAGGCATATAAGTTTTAGGTAGTTATATCGTTTCGCGTTCATTTTTCATAAGTTTGAGAAAAATAATAAAAAATTGTAAATATTTGTCGATGGTATAAAAATCTGAAATGCATGCATATTAAAGGAAAATATTAATTTTGTCCACATCATATTTCAGGTATTTTTTCGTGCAGAATACGAATCTAATTATAGATTTTGTCCAGAGGCAAGAGGGAACCTCCGACGACCGTAAAACCGCGATTTCGATGGAGTTTAAAATTTTTATGAACTACCCATCAGAAAAACGGAAAAATCTTGGTTTTCCGAGCGTTATACAATCTAAATGAGGTGTCTATTGTGTTGTACGGAAAAAAATGCACAAAATCGGGTGACCAGCAAATGGCCGAAGAGTTTATAGAAGCCGTTATCCGGTCAGAAATAAATTGATTTTAGCGGGCGGCAGGAACGCGAAAAAGGCCCCAATTACCTCTACGGCAGCTCTCGGTTGACTATCTTGCCTACAAGAGTTCGTAATGAAACGAGATTATTATTTTTGGAGATTATTATATTATCATGACCCATAACTACTGCCCTCTCAACCATTTCATGACTTTATGGAATCGAGAGCCGATACTATAACGCGGTAACTTCGAAGGATCTTCGCATTCACTTCTCCTAGTCCCCTAGTTGCGTGAAATACAAGGCTCCATTATACTCTACTATAACGCACCGCAAGGTGTTCCACCACCCTTGCCTGGACCAAACGATACCTCTGCCTGATCTCAACGCTTTGCAGCATCCCGTGCGGTGCCGCCATTGCACGGGTCTTTAACGTATTCGCGCGAAACTTCATCGGATCTCTTCTTTATTTGGGCTTTTATTTCGAAACTTACACCACCAAATAAAGTCGAGAATCCCGACCAAAACGAAACTAAAACTGAATCTCAAATCTTAAAGCAAAATTGAACGAAACTAAATCTTAAACTTGACTTGAACTGAAAAGAATCGTAATAAATACAAAAACAGCATAAAAGTAAACTGCAAAAAATCTCGATCGATATCTTAACGAGAGCTTGACGCCATCTTAAGCCGCTGGGAGAGGCAGTAACTCGAAACTTCAGCACTAGAATCGGTATTTTTATGCGAGTTACGGTCGTTTTAGTTTTTGTGACGATGATTCCGAAAAATAACGTCACGAAATCCAGTGACATTTTGAACCACAAGCCCTTGGCTATCTTGACGGATGTTTTGGTGTCTATGAAAACATTTCCCAGCGATATTTTCGTTGAAAAGCTCCCCGAGGCACGTAGGGACGGTGAGACAAACGAGTGTGCAGGCCAATTCAGCGTTGGACGCGAAAAGTATATGCCAATTAACGTGCGTCAGCGGATGTTAAATACCCCTCCACACACACCACACACACATATGCAGCAGCCGACAAAATACCAATGATTATTAATGGCGATTCTAAATTCATCGGCGTAAATAAATGGCCTACTATACGACGTTCTGATCCTCCGCACTCTCGAATATAAGATACCCCGGTGACATTTAATTGTCGCCATGCATTCAGTCTTCAAACTATTTTTGGATCGTATTTTTAGACTTTCGAACATCAGGGTACCTTATTTGTTGTATAGATGCTGAAGTATCATTCATCCAACAAACGGTGGAATCTTCGATGCACATCCCAAAATCATGCAAAATTAATGATTCCAAGAAAAAAAAAATTATTTTACGATAAATTTCGAAGAAAGCAACACTAGTCCACAGCAGCGTAATCATCGAAAACCAACGAAGCTTGCGAGACTCGCAGTAACTAATGGCCAAGGATTTTCACGTGGAACCGCGGCACCCCCAATGTCAAGGAAACTTCTAACTCACGAAACCCAAGTTCGCCTAACTTTGTTCATTGGCGGAACCAACATTATCGGTAACCAATAATTTTTCATATCGATCGAAATAAATGTATAAATTGGCCTGAGGTCGTCTCTCGAGTCCGTCGCGCACGAGGAAATGAAGTTAGAAGGAAATGCTATTAAGAAACTTTCTATGTATACCTTTCCTGCACATGCAAAATCATAGGTAAAATTAGAACCGTACGAATCAGAAGAACCAGACGCTGTAAAAAACATCGAAGATTTCCCGAAATGAGTATAACAATCGAATTACAGTGGAACGCCTCTTTTCTTAACTTCACTTTACTCAACTGCTCGCTTAGTTTAACCCGTTACCATGGCAACGATTTCGGTTACCTGCATTTCCCCTGAGTCCGCTGGCCCCACTATGAGCGCTGCGCATGCGCAATCTCTTGCCATGGCTTTGTATCTGCGGACGCGTCTACCCTTCGTTACCCCTACCGGCAGCAATTTACCGGGAGTGGGGACTGCAGGGGAAATACACAATAGTGAAGCTGTCCGGTCCCGTCGAGTTAAGAATTAAATTCCATTTAATTCCATAGGGTGTCGAAACTTCAATTTTGTTTACGTCCTATGCGTCGATTAGCCGCGGTCTTCAATCGATCATTTAACGTGACGAATGTGGTCCTCGAAGAAATTATTTACCATAGTATGCGAAACTCATCCCCCCCCCCCCCAAAAAAAATCAATAAATAATAAATAGCATTTCATTACATGCATGAACACAGATCAGTGTTATTTCGAGGCTGCGACACGATGGCGCGTAAACAAGCCCGTTGTCCTTGGTCGTGGTCGCGTCGCTCCATCAAAGGGTCATCGAACATGTGGAAACGATTATTCTTATATGTATTCGCGACCTCGTTCTCGGGTGCCACCGACTCTTCTCCCTTGAAATTCTCCAATCTTTTTTGTCTATCTGTTTACTTTTATTTTCTTTCGGAGTTCATCAACTTTAATCGGGTTAATGTTCGGTTAGAAGGACTGCGAGATGAACGAAACGACACGAGTTTTCTTATCGTATATATAACTTGTGGATTCTCGGCGCTTCAGCGTGATTTCCGTGCGTATGGAATAGACCCGATATTTTCTTTTTGCTTGACGCGGATTTCAAGACGTGCGTCGAAGTATTTGGAACCGGAAGTACGCGTCAAAAATATTTTAGTTGAAATACCGGATATACTGATTACGGAAATCAAGTAGAGAGCGATCATTTGATACAACGTAACTAAAGTCCACAATTCGATCCTCCGCGATATATCACGCAGTATAGTAAACTCTAGAATTTCGAGAGACGTTCCAAAAAAACACACGAATTTTTTCAAATGGCCACTGTTTATCATATAAGTAATAACATCTATTAAAAAAAAAAAACGAACGTTCGCCCACTTGTCGCCAATCGACGATTGTCGTGACCCGAAAGGGTTGTCACAAAGAAAAAATTGTCTAACGAGCCGTGCGACAAGCTTATTGTTCAATGAACCGTAATTGTTATGCAGAGTGGAAAAAGTTATTATCGATGCAACGTTAATTTTTTCCCCCAGTTCCTTCGATAAGACGGTATTATACCTAACTGACCCTAAAGCTCAAACGACGCGCGATCTCACAATAGATTTTTGGTACATAATTACATTTTTTTTTCCCCGCAATTCTCTTGTTACTTCAATAAATAATTTCAATAAGCATTAATTTAAATTTGATATAATCAAAATTTAAAAATATATATATAAATAAAGTTTCATTAACACTATTTTCGAGTTAAAAAAAATGTTATTTACCATTCGCAAAATTTCGGTTACGGATTTACAAAAATAAATTGAATTCCCGATGTTTTTAATGTCATTAAATGCAATCTTTTCGTAATGGAGATACGATTTCGATAATTTGGCGAAACCCTCGATTGGCAGTAAATTTTTATACGATTATTAGATATTGTTCCGATGCAATCCAATGGAATATTACACTTCGATCTCGCAGCAGGAACGCGAAGCGAGCTTTTTTCTTTTTATCTTTTATCGTAATTTGCCGTGAGAAAAGCAGATTCCACGGGGGTTGAACCCGGCCAATGGATATCCGCGAGCGAAAGCCTCGGCCATGTTTGTTGCGTCGGCGCAACGGCGCCAACATTGCAATCCCGTCGACGTCGCGAAAGCCTCGAGCCATACAGGGGTTGCTGGCAACGTTTTCATCGTGAACCTCGGTCAGTTCGTTCGCGACTTAGTACATCGGGTTTGGCGGCTAAAGTACGCGGAATTCTGTGAACGCCTCGCGAGGGTCAACTTCCACGCGGTAAGTTATCAGATCGTTCAGGGGAAAGGCGGAGGGTTTTGTGGGCACGAAAAATCGAAAAATTCGCTTGATTCAGCGAAGAGCCAAGGCTAGCGAGGCAATAATGAGCCGTGCCGGCTGTATATTGCATCACTGGATACCCCACCGCGGAATATTGATTTCCGGGCCTCTTGAGGCCGGTTAATTTTTTTTATCGCACAAATCCGGGCATTTTTGCACGGTGTACTTGTGCAAAAATCTTTTATCGATCAATCGCGTCTTCGACAACGCAATGCTACAAGAATCTTTTCTACGCGGTATATTTTGAAAGGAAACATACAAATAAAAATAACCGGCGTAATTGCATTTGTAGCGATCGTTGTGACGGTTTCTCCGCGAACTTTATCGAACACTCGGTATGCTTTTTTGACGCGAAAGACAACAAATATAAATTTAATAATAACAAACAAATTAAATAATATATTTATTACGCAAATTACGATATACTTTCGTATTACCTAAATCACTATCGCGGATGAACGCGCGCGAGCAATTAAAAATTGTTCCGAATTTAATGCACCCGCAAATTTTTTATTTGCGCGCCTTGTGAATTAATTTAGAAATTCGGGTACTCCGTACCGTAAAAAAACAAAACGTGAAAAAAATTGCGATAAAATCATAAATAATTGATTAAAATTTGTGGCGCGATTTTTTTTAATTAAAGATACCATTCGTACGTAAAAACCTCGTATCGATCTATTAATTTTTATTAAAATTTTTTTTTCGTAATTGCTAATATGGAAAAAATAAACAGGTTAATTTTTCCGTTAAATGTAAAAAAAAAAAAAAACGAACTGCCTACGAATGTTTACCTCCGCTTAAACACGAAGAAATTACATCGAGTCCGATGTGCTTACCAATGATTCCCGAAGTCTAGCAAGTGCGCGAAAAAAAATCTGATTATTAGAAAGAAATCATATTCGCGATGCACCCCGCGCGCGAGCGTCATGGCAATATCGATTTTGTAGAGACGAGCGGTCGCATAGGCCAATCACAAACAAATCATGACAATAAAATACGCGAAGAACCGATAATCGATACGGGTTATTACCTGAACACCGGTATTCTTTACGAGTATAAATATCGTAAAGAATAAAAAAAAAATAAACTTTGAAACATCTCACATTTTTTATTATTTATACACCTAACAATAGGATACCCCGTCGTATTAGTATTTACGACGAGAAACGATTTTCCGTATTCCGGGAGACCTACGAAGGGTTAAATGTCACTAAACAACGAATCGTTACTAAAATGATATTTCTTATCTCGCTAAATAGATCGAACTGATTATTTTTATTTATTTCAAATTATTAAAAATTCCAAAATCTTCATTATTTTATTTCCATGCCATAATAATAAAATCAATAAATAAATTAAATAAAAATATCATATTAACTTATTGTTATTATATTATTTTGAAAATAATTGAATTATTTAAATTTCATAATTTATGTCTTATCGTTATGATTTTTCAATTTAATAAAACGGTCAATTTTATTTGCGAAACTTCTCTCGTTTCATCCTTAAAAAATCGATAAAAAATCGAGAACTTTATCGCTCGCAGGGCAGCAGCTAAGTTGAGCGATGGGGAAGGAAAAGATTCACATAAACATCGTGGTGATCGGTCACGTAGATTCCGGAAAATCGACCACCACGGGTCACTTGATATACAAATGTGGGGGTATCGACAAGCGTACGATCGAGAAGTTCGAAAAAGAGGCACAAGAGATGGGGAAGGGTTCCTTCAAGTACGCCTGGGTATTGGACAAATTAAAAGCCGAACGCGAGCGCGGCATAACGATCGACATTGCAATGTGGAAATTCGAAACGGCGAAATATTACATAACGATTATTGATGCTCCGGGACATCGCGATTTTATCAAAAA
This sequence comes from Cryptus viduatorius, assembly GCA_964006125.1. Lineage (NCBI taxonomy): Eukaryota > Metazoa > Arthropoda > Insecta > Hymenoptera > Ichneumonidae > Cryptus > Cryptus viduatorius. The sequence continues at coordinate 6,977,963 of OZ023226.1, forward strand.
CATGATAACGGGAACGAGTCAAGCCGATTGCGCGGTACTGATCGTCGCCGCTGGAATCGGTGAATTCGAAGCCGGTATATCGAAGAATGGACAGACCCGCGAACACGCGCTCCTCGCTTTTACCCTCGGAGTCAAGCAGCTGATCGTCGGGGTTAACAAAATGGATATGACGGAACCTCCGTATTCCGAGACTCGTTTCGAAGAGATCAAAAAAGAAGTCTCTTCGTATATAAAAAAGATCGGTTACAATCCCGCGTCGGTGGCGTTTGTGCCGATATCGGGATGGCACGGTGACAATATGCTGGAGCCATCGCCGAAGGCGGCTTGGTATAAGGGTTGGAAAGTCGAACGTAAGGACGGTAACGCTGAGGGTAAAACTCTGATTGAGGCATTGGACGCTATTTTACCGCCTTCGCGTCCCACCGACAAAGCTTTGCGACTTCCTCTTCAGGACGTCTACAAAATCGGCGGAATCGGCACTGTGCCCGTTGGTCGAGTGGAAACCGGCGTTCTTAAACCGGGTAAGTTCGCTCGATCTTCTCATTGCTTAACGATCGATTCGATCGGTAAATAAGATCGGCGCTAATTGAAACAGTCGTTTAAAAAAAAAAAAATTGAAAATTTCACACAGCAAATATGGCTATTTACGGAATTTTTACGGAAAAATCGAAATTATGGAAAAATCGACTCCACACGCCGAGTGAAATTTTCGTTCTTTTTCACTGTGTATCAACTAACTCCGGTCTCCCAAATTTCTTTCATTGTATAAAATCAATAGTTTTAATATAAAAAAAAATTCAAAATAAATAATAATATATTATTAATAAAGTGAGAAGTTTTTTTATTTTTTAAATATTGAAACTAATATTTTATTATAATTATTTACGTTTCTAAAAAAAAAAAATGTGACCATTGCAGGTATGCTGGTGACCTTTGCCCCCGCAGCATTGACTACGGAGGTAAAATCGGTTGAGATGCATCACGAGGCATTGACCGAAGCGATGCCGGGCGATAACGTTGGCTTCAACGTGAAGAACATATCGGTAAAAGAATTGCGACGCGGTTACGTCGCCGGTGATTCGAAGAATCAGCCACCGCGTGGAGCATCCGATTTTACCGCTCAGGTCATCGTTCTCAATCATCCCGGTCAGATAAGCAACGGTTACACCCCCGTTCTCGATTGTCACACCGCTCACATAGCATGCAAATTCGCCGAAATAAAGGAGAAATGTGATCGTCGAACCGGTAAGACGACCGAGGAAAATCCTAAGAGCATAAAAAGCGGCGATGCCGCTATTGTCGTCTTGCAACCGACGAAACCAATGTGCGTCGAGGCTTTTCAAGAATTTCCACCCTTGGGACGTTTTGCTGTTCGCGATATGCGTCAAACAGTCGCCGTGGGTGTTATAAAGGTAACGGACGTGAAATTTTCACGACACGACTCGTCAACTAACACTTCCTCTTCCCCTTTACCTCTTTACCGTGTTTCGCTTGGCACGCGGCATGAAAACAAATTTTGGTAACGTAACGAGAGCGGAATCCAACATTTTGTTTATTCACGGAAACGGGTAACTTCCGCTATTTATTTATTTGTTTATTTATTTATTTATTTATTTATTTATTTATTTATTTATTTATTTATTTATTTATTTATTTATTTATTTATTTATTTATTTATTTATTTATTTATTTATTTATTTATTTATTTATTTATTTATTATACGGTACAAACCCTTTTACATTTACAATTTTTATTATAATGATGTTATAATTATTTTACGATGATACATTACTCAATGATTCGATCGAAAGAATTTTTCTATTCGGCTCGTAATTTGTCGCAAATTTGTGAACCGGTAAATGAACACATATGGGGATATTTTTCTCGACAGCGAAGACGGGGGCTAAACGAAACACGCGACAAGTCAAAACACACGCCGAAAAAAAAAATGGTCTCACGCAGTGCGTATGGCACTCTAATTTCTTAAAGCTCCATATTCGCTGCGTAATTAAAGCTTTCAGTGTCGTTCACTGCGTATGTTTCAACAAGTCCCCTTCGTCGCCGTATCACAAGTTAAAAGCAAATTTCGCATCGTAAGGAATGCGGAGTTCAAATTTTTTTATTTGACTACGAAAACAGTGGACTTCCGGTGTAAATAAACACTATAATTATAACAATGCATAATTCGCTAGAGTCATTCGGCGAATTTATTATTCAACTCCCAATCGATCGATCTATAGCGCATGCGCACAAACGTGCGCGCGCATGCGCGACGCGGTAATAGCCGTAATGAGCAACCAAATAATTTACTCGTTGTTTTGGTAACTCGAGATTTTTCTTTAATGTTTTATTTCAGAGTGTCAACTTCAAGGATACTCAGGGTAAAGTAACCAAAGCCGCGGAAAAGGCGCAGAAGAAAAAGTAACCATCAAGCTTCCTCGGTAGCTCGGGGCTTCAAGACCCTCGTTTCTCGTGGCTATTATCCCGCGATGTACACAAGCCAACAAGAACGAGAACATCGACGGCAGCCTCATCCATTAACTCTCATAACTACTCCAATACGAAGAGCGAAAAAATATTGTGTCTCCTATTGCCACCGTTGCATTATCCCGTAGTACTGAATCCTCGTATTTATCCGAATCTTCACCTACAGTTTACGCACGCGCCACGCACTCCTCACATATGTTAGGATATAGTCATTCGCGATTTGCGCGTTTAAAAAAAAAAAATTCTAATAAAAAATCGCAGTCCGTACAACTAAAGTGTCCGTCTAACGATGAATTTCAATATTCTCGGAAAATACTACTTCGTGTTTTTAGGTTTTTTTTTTTTTTTTTACAAGATTGAGAAAATACTAAAGGAAAATTGAAACTCTTTGAAGACATTGCGATTTTTTAGCCGGCGATATTTAGGGCCGCAATTATCAATATTAATATTCATATTAAAGACGTATTGTGGTCACGGAAAAGGGTTGAGCTGATTTTCTATTCAATATTTTAGAATTGTAGTGCAAATTAATCCATCGATACTCTATGATTCCGTATTATAGCGATGATTCCTTTATCTGTTGTTCGTATTATTTACGACACGCCGATTTTATTCCGTAATTAACATCATAAGAAAAACTTATAACAATACGGAAATTTTATGACGAGCGACTTATTCGCCATCGTGTGTAATCGACGAATCTGTAAATCGATACGATGCTATCCTCGGCGCGGAAAGAGAAAACACGGAAAATTAATACTGCCAAAGACTTTTATTACGATTTCATTATTATTAACGCTTTCAGCGAAATGGATGCAATGCTGTCGTTTCTTCTGATGGCCGCGTAATGCGGTAAGAAGGAATTTTTTTTCGATTTTTTTAATATTGTACCGATGATGTAAAAAAAATCGCTGAGTCAAAACATACGAAATTGTAGCGATAGCTTCAATTTTTTAATATCGTTCTTTTAGATTTTCAAAAAAGAAAAAAACTTTTTTCGAAATCGTTATCGATCGATAAATCATGAATTTCATTTAATCGTAAAAACGATAAAAAAAATTAAACACGTTTTTTTTTCACCCGGAAATCGCTGAATTCTCAGTTAGGATTGAGAAAAAAAAAATCAAGTCTTTAATTTTCCTCGAAAAAATGCTCAACTCTGGTAAAAAGAAAAATTAACAATAACATTATGACGAAAATTCTAAAACCGTAGATCGGCAACGAGGGAAACCAATAATTATTTCTAAGATTCAAAAATTCTTCTCGACATCGAATCTTCGATTAGGTCGATCGAAGCTGAATCTTTCGTATATTAAATTTTTTTCTCGCTGTAATTCCCTATTGTTCCGATTTAAACAGATTTTCATACTTCGTAAGACTTGCATCGCGTTGTAGGCACCGCGAAAATAATTTTTCTCATTTCGGCGATTTATCCGAATAATAATATATACGAGACACGCAAACGTCTCGAACAAACTGATGGAACACTTCGTTGTAAGGAATTCTTCTGTGATTATTTTTAACAAAAATTCCCATAAACACGAAAGTGAATTTTATTAATTTTTTTTTTTTTTTTTTCGTATCTTCGAAATATCGCATCGGAACGTATTTCGATAATAAATCGAACGAAGACTTGATAATTCTCGTGTGGCTCGCACGACGACCTCTAGAGAGACGTTTTGTGATTGTCTACACATTTAACCTCATTAAGTTCCTGTAATAAAGAAATGACAAAAATAATCGGTGTTAACCACACGAATGAGTGTTTTATTCGGGTTTCCTGGGGGAGGACCACGAGCCCTCGAATACGGCAAAATTTCTTTTTTTTTTTTTTTTTTTTTCGGATCTTCGGATGGACGAAAAATGCAGGACCACGAGCCCTCGAATACGACAAAATTTTTTTTTTTTTTTTTTCGGATCTTCGGTTGGGCGAAAAATGCAGCATCTCCAATCGGGGAATCGTCAAAAATAGAACTCAAACGATTACAGTAAATATAATTTATTTATTTTATTTTCATTTTTTTTTTTTTTTTTTTTTTTCATTTCATAAATTCTTTCGTTAACATCACAACTAGGCGTGGTATGTACAAATATATCGAATGCAACGAAACTTAAAAGAATTTTAATGTAATGCAGGTCTCAGTCAGTCTTCAGTCGCCGGGGGTCCCGACGAACTCGGGTTTGCCTCGGGCAGACCTTGATCCTCACTCGATCGAACTTTATGTTTTATTTTTTCATTTTTTTCATTTTTTTTTTTTTTTCACGGAAGTTCATCGGTTTTGTCTATCGTTCGAGACCCAAAATCTCGTTTACGCGCGCACTTTCTTTCGTCGTTATAAAACACGTGAATGGAAACTGTAGGAGCGCCCTATCCGTGTTGACTTTCACTCGGCGTCGAGTCTTGACAATGGTTCATTTACAGAAGAAAAAAATAATAGTCATTTAAAAAAAAAAAAAAAAAAACAAAGTTGGAGGCTTTTTTTTTTGTGCCGACTAACTATTTTTATCTGTAAAGTAACGTTGGCGTACAATACGAGTGACGGGCGTTGATCGGTAAGTTTCGGTTAAATACTCGAGAATAATTATCGCCGAAAGTATCATTTTGCTTTTTTCTTTCGTAACTCAAGTACTCGCGTTGTCGTTCACGACGATGGATCACAAAAAAAAAAAATTAAAAATAAAAAGAAATTTTTACGTCGATCGCGACTATCTTACAATCGATTATCACGTAACACCGTAAGAAATAGAGGTAATCGAGGTGAGTCGATGTACGTAACATTCAACGCGAAGCAACGATGACGACCCACTTTTACGGGAGACAAACGTGACGAACGATTCTAACGTCGTTTTTCGTCGATTTCTTTTTAGTTTTCAACGTCTTAACCTCCCAATCGCGAAGTTTAACGAGCGATTCACGAGTCCGAACATTGTTGAGTTAATACTGATTGGTAAATGTTCGCTCGATCTGTTTTACATCGACTCACCAATCACGTCGCGCCTGCGCGTTACAAATTCCTTCTCACTACCTTTACCGTCGTTTATCGGCGAGCAAAGTTTCAATTCGGTGACTCGTATAATCCAATACTTCCATTACATAAGTGATAAAAAGAATTTGTAAACATTTAAGTTTCTCTGATTACCATTCGATCGTCGAAGTGCAATTTGTTATTCGTTGTTTCGTACGACGTTTGGCGATTTTCGACGAAAAAGCGATTTTTTTTTTCTCGAAAGTGGAGAAAATTGTAAGGTAAATATATTTTTTTTTAATGAAAAAAATTCGAAAAAAAAAAAAATATATCTTATTATTAAACAATGATATCGAAAAAATTAGACATTCTTCCAAAATTTTTTAACGATTTCGAAAATCGCGTGACACTTTTTCGTCTAAAATCACCGAAACGTTTCTTCAAGAAATTGAATTTGGATGTGTAATCCAAAAATTCACACTTCGCATCTTAGAATTTCATGAAAAATCGGCAATAATCGTAAAAGCCTTTTCACGAAACGAAAAAAAAAAATGGATCATCTCAATTCCTCTCTGTTCTCTCTGTTACTCAAGGCAGTGGACAAACCAAAACGTAATCTCCATGTCAATATCTTCGTATCGTATAGTGAAACGAAAAGACTCTCGAAGACGCGCGGCTCGTCTTTGAATCTCTTAAATGCCGAAGCGACAGCCTCGCGGTTAATTATTCGCAAAAACCGTATTTCTCATTTCCGCACGCAACGCGTTCACATAATCGAAATACAGCGGAGAGCTTAAAAGAAATAACATTAACAACATTCGTACCGATCGTCGTGGCCACAGTAACCAATATATACGGACGGCTCGTTAATTCCGCAACGCAATTAAGTTCCACGAATAATCACAGCGGATCGACGATTTTTTGTTTCTTTTCGTATCGAATTTCCATAAACTCGTGAAAAAATTTAAATGTTTATGATTTTAGTTCATTTTTTTCTTTTTCATCCGTTTTGTTGTTTTGCTTTTGTTTTGTTTGTTGTTTGTTGTTTCTTTTTTTTTTTTTTTTTTTTTTTTTCGGATACCGAACGCACAAAATCGACAATCGTTGATTATAGATGCTCGTGATGAATGGGACTGTGATGCGACCACGCGGGCGGTGACGAGTGATTAAAGTTGACCGATATCGTTACTGGATGAAGCACCGTGTCCGGTCCCGTGTCCGGTACGAATGTGAGATGTGGCCTCAGCATACTGGACTCGACGGTCAACGGAACATAGAAGGCGCCGGCGTCGTGAAGCGCGAATATCGGTACACCGTGAGGCTTTTCCGAACTCGGCGGTGGACTCGACTTTATCCTTTCAGCTGAGAATCTTTGCTTTATCGAACTCTTGAATTTGTAATTTGTGGGCCTCGTGACGGTGGGTGGACTCTGCGAGTGGGTACTGTGATTGCTGTCGTCGCTTATTATCGTCGGCGGCGGAATGATCGGTCTGATTGGACGCTCGGGATCGCCGAAGGAACTCACACCGGAACTCGATCCGTGATCCGAGTGGCTGTTCGGCGGACACAGATTCGGAATGGTACTGTGAGCGAAACCGGAACTCGACGTGCCGTTCAACGGCGGCATTTCCGGATTGGGGAATCCCAGTCTGTCGCCTGAAAAAAAAAAAATATATATATAACATTACAATTGCGTTTAAAAAAAAAAAAAAAAAAAAAAAAGGTAAAAAAAAAGAATTATTACTAAAAAATGATATTTTATTATTATATCGTTAATTATTTTTATTATATATATATATTTATTATTTTGAAAATTCAAGAAATCAAAGAAATCGATTGAACGACAAAAAAAATTAATGCATTTTAATTGTGAAGCAAAAGAGAAAAAGGTATGCAATGCCGGGAATACAGGAATTATTATTTAACGAGAGATTCTCATAAATAGAAACGAATTTAATGCGTCGGTGAATCGCGATAATTATATAACTTTCATTGTACGCGATTAATAGAAATTGCATCGGATATTTATACGATAAATGCTGAGTTGCGGAATAACTGGGAAGGGGCGGTTAAGTAACACGGAATAATTCTATTTCGGAGCAGCGGGTGCCGAAATTAAATCGTTCATTTGAACCATTCATCTCCACGTGGTCTTCCAAAGCAACGCTCATTCGAAACAAATTTTCGTTTAAATTAACAAAAAAAAAAAATCGAATGAAATTCTATTTTGTAAAAAGAGTACATACATTATATACATTGAATTTCTTTTTTTTTATCGACGAAAAAAAACCTCAAAAAATGCACAAATGTATGATAAATAAAATTCGGCAAAAAAAAAAAAATATGCGATAACTTTCGAAAAAAAAAAAAAAAAAATCCCATTGAAAATTTTTCAGTTTAAAACGCATTTCTCAGGGTTTCCATCCCCTTTAGCGTGCAATCCGACGTTATTGCAAACGATATTACGAATCATTCGAATTTTACTTACTTGTCGCTAAGATTTTTTCACAGTGCTGCTGCAGATGACTGATCAATTGGACGCACAGGGTATCGCGGGCGAAGAAGCCCTCGACGTCAACGAGGAAATGCATAGTTTCGCTGAGACACTCCTGAAATCCAAGTCTGTAATGTTCAGCGGCCGTTGACGATGTTGCAGAGTGTGAAATGCTGTCGACACTATCCTCGGGATGCGAATGTATCGGTGTCGCGGACGACGCGATTTTGGAATCTGTAACGAAAATTAATAAACATAAAAAAAATTAAACTTAATAAAAATAACAATTAATTATTATTATTATTAAAAAGTAATTATTATTGTTATAATAACTATAATAATAATAATAATAGTTACTATTACGATAAAAATAACAATAATAATTATTTTTTATTTAAAAATGAATAAATTAATACCAAATAATAATAAGTATTATTGTTGTTATTAATTATTTTTTTTTAGCCGAAAAAACAAATTTTAGTGTCATTGTTATTATTTTATTTTAATTTCTCGTGATAAATAATAATAAAAAAATGTTCATTTGCGTTCGCAACTCACCTGGACGAAGTCCCTGGAGGTGTTTCATGTGACGAATAGCCATTTCGATGATTTCAGTTTTCTCGACCCTTCCGCGTCCCTTTTTCAAGTAATCCGCCGGTATAAGTCGGCTGAGATCGGCGAGACAGTTGTTCATACGATCTCTTCTTCGCTTCTCAATGATCCTGTGCGACATGGGATCTTGCTGCAAGCAAAAAAAAAAAAACTTAAGTCCCACTCTGCGTTCGTTGGGGAAATACATCGCGAGAGCGCCGACCTATTCGCGCGTCATTAAAAAAAAAAACGTTAAGTATATTACGATTCGACGAAGGAAAAACCACTATGAATGAAGGTGTCCCGCGTTGCATTCGCGTTACTCTTCGCCGAACGATAGAAAAAAAAAAAAAAAAAAAATACGCAAGCGCCGAGTAACGTCACTGCTGCGCGAAGACGTCATACATACGCGGCGCGTTAAAAAAAGATTCGAATCCCCGATGCGCAAGATAATTTCGCGAATCATATTAAAAAAAAAAAAAAAAAAAAACACGCAAATGTAAATTAAATCGCTGTATTCGCACCTCTTTATTTAAACACCTCCTCTTTCTCGAGGGCGGCGAGTTCACCGAGGCCTCGTCGTTGCTACTCGGTCCGTAATACTTCATGTTCAAAATATTCTCCATGCTGTGCGTGACCATCGTGAGTTATTTGCGATTTTCAAAAAAAAAAAAAAAATACACTCGAGTCTGTATAATTTTTTTTATTTTTATTTATTTTTTTGTTATTCGTCACTGAATAATAACAATTCACGAAAAATTTCGTTCACAACCGATGGTTACAGTTCTTTTTTTATTCTTATTTTTTTTTTGTAATTTTTATATTGACACGACGTGATTCACGGTCACTGCCAATTCAGTCGCGACTCGATGTTCAAGACATCGTACAACATGCGACAATAACTTCGATAATTACAATCGAAGGTTTTTCTCACGTATATTACGTGCTCTTTCGATATATCGAAGTCTTATAGTTGTCGTTTATTAATAGAGGTAAAGAGTTTAAATTTAATTGATAAATTATCCGCGTGTTTGTAACGCGATGTATCGTAAGCGTGGCAGAGGCTTCGGGCCTCCGGCTCAGTCGAGACAACGATTGAGACTGAAGAAGCCCGCGGAGTAGTTCCCGATGTTACGCAGTCTCGAACGATCGGACGACTGCGAGCGGTGCTCAACCTGCCGGTTGTTGTTTCGTATGTTTATATGTATGTGTGTCTCTTTCGATACTTTGGGTACCCCGCGCACGCGTCAATCGCCCTCTTGATGCCCCAAAGCGAAACGCTACGCGAGATATCACGTGTACGCTTCGCGCAAACGGTTACGAACAACACGTGAGTCGAGTTTTACGCGTTTGGTACGCGCAACGTTGGTCGTGCATTACCCACGGGCTCTCTGTCTCTCTATTCGGAACACTGTCTATATGCACGCAATCCTCCAACGAGCGTTAAAATAAACATTCGTCCGTAACGCAAGAACGCGCGCGCGAAACACGCAAAACGTGTGCGCGGCGCCGGGTAACTGGCTATGTCGGTATGATACTCCGTACGGTGACTTTGTGACTCGATAAACGGCTATATCAGTAAAACTATACGCTTATTTTTGTTTTTTTTCGTAAAGGAATATTTTTATTACGAAAAAAAAAAAAAAATGGGATTATAGAAAAATTCATTCTTAAAAATGCTCCAAAACATCGTAATATTATGTTTAGAAAAAATTTGTCGTAAAGTATCCCTACGATTTTGGGGATTAAATTTCCGGCAAATTTTCCAAAAAAATGCAGCAAAGTGTGAAAAAATATAAAAATTCCTCGTATTGGAAAAAAAATTAATATTACGATCGATTGCCAAAACAGCGCTTAATAAGAAAGCGCTGTGCACTGTACGCAATAAGATTAATTTTTTTTCGATTACACTAATCGTTGCTTTACGCAGAGCTCATGACGATCTCAAGCGCTCAGACGACAACAATTCTTTCGATAACGAATTGTTTTTCTGTAATGAATTTTTCGGGCGTTTCATTGCGGCGGTAAACAAAGTTGAAAAAAAGTCCGATTATTCAAAGAGCCGAAGTATAAAACGTTCTTATTTATTGAAATATTACAATCGATCGCGAAAGTACCTAAAAAAAATGAAAAATAAAAAAAAAAAAACAGAAAGTCATGAAAACCGGATGTCATCGTGACCGCCATTACAATGTCGTGCATTAGATTCACTCGCGAGAAGATCGAAAGTCGAAGGAGCGCCAACGTTCTGTTTAGCGATAAAACGATTTAAAGAAAAAAAGAAATTTATATATATGACGAAAAAAACCAAAACGGAGCAACGAGGTCGACGCGATAAGGAGTTCTCGGTGTCGAGAAGTCCGGATATAACTGGTAAGACGAACGATGACTCGACGGTTTCTTATAATTAGAATTACTGAAACGCGTGACTTTCGATAACTCTTTGTCGCTTCGGAATCATTGCAAGGATATTTCTTGCCGCATAATCGGTCCCGCGATGTATTTTCGCAACGAAATCAAACGACACTCGCCGTTTGGGATGATTAACGAAAATTCCGGCTGTTCGGCGTGTACTTCTCGGCGTACAGAGGGCAAAGTCGCCGCGGTATGTACATCGATTCGCGTGGAAACGGTGTCACGATCGATAGGACACGCCGCCGTCAGTCGCCGACGGTTTTACGAGACGACGACGAGACCGATGAGTCAGTGAGGAAGTCGATCCGCGGATCCTCGCGCGGTCGGTCTCGCCGCGGCACAACGCGATATCTCACCTTGACCGGTGCTATACGAAGTCATGAACAACCGTCGGCGATTGTCTTCCGTTAACCGAAAATGCGAATTTTTCTCAATCACATCGACTATGATGTGAAAAAAAAAGGAAAAAAAAATTCTCCAAATTTTTCTATTTTTATTATTATTATTAATAATCGTTATGGTAAATAACAATAAAAGTAATAATAATAACGATCCGTACATTATATCATATTTTTAATAAATTATATATTATTTTTATAATAATAATAGTAATAATATTACGATAATATAAATGATAATTTTCATATTTAAAATATTGAAGAAATAAAATATGAATTATTATATTGATGTCATTTTTGTTGCGATTTTTTTTTTTTTTTTTAAAGGGGTGAAAATTCTTTCGAAGCATTCGTTTGGATGACTTAAGTTAGCGGCATCAACAGATTCCGCGTTGCGGCAGTGTCGTTTGTATATATAGGCAAAAATGTAGGAATAACCGGCAATGAATTTCTATAGAGGGTCTATATAACCCGGTGATATAAACAGCGATGCAACAGGTGTTCGATCGTCCCACTAGTTGGGCTATACGTACGAAAGTCTATTAAGGGAACGTTTCGCACATTTTCGAACGTCATTTGGTATCCAAACCGTATCTGAGTGTAGAATATAACAGGGGATTCCTATTGTTAAATTTGACAATCAGCACCCTTCCCCCTCCTCCTCCACCTTCCTTCGTTCGAAACACCCACAGGTACCAACCCGTTGATACAACTGTTAATTAACGCCATTATTAGAATCATATAACCGGCGTGGAACTCCCCTGAAACACGTGACCTTTGTTGGCGCTCCGCTGAACTTTCCTAAAACACGTGCGCACCCCCTTTTGCGTAATCTACCCGTAAAAAAAAAACTTTTTTTTGTGTACTTGGCGTTGAGACGCTGCCGCGTCTTTTCATAACCAAGATGTCGATAATAATACATTCAGTAGATATTCCCGATCAGTTGGTTATGCGATCGAATTCGTAGAATAAAAGTTATTCAACGTTTTTTTTTTAGACGATTTTTTTTTGCTTTTTTTTAAATTTTTTTTTAGGTTTGTTGTCGTGATTTTTTTTTTTTTTTCAAATTCCCATGTAAATGTGTTTAGAATATTCCAAAACATCGAAAAATAAGATTTAGGAAAAAATCCCGTGAGTATGTGTGTGCGTGTGCGTGGGTTCATAATTTAACCTCATAATTTGAAAATGACTTGAGATACGAAGCTGAAATTTACACCACATGTTGAGAGGTCAATTTCAATGATTTTCTCAAATTTTGAACAAAATCTATGCAGTCGTTCAGTTTTTACGTCATTTTGAAGTTGTCGACAAAATGGCGGTGGCGCTCTGCCACATTTTTTAAGATGGCGGCCTAAAATTTCGTACAAAGTTGGACTGTTATAAAATAATGATTGATATCGCAGGAGAAACACATTATCATTGTTCAGCGAATCGTATTTATTCAATTCTATGGACTTAAACGTTCGCGTCGTTCAGTTTTTACGCAATTTTGAAGTCGTCGACAAAATGGCGGTGACGCTCTGCCACATTTTTTAAGATGGCGGTCTAAAATTTCGTACAAAGTCGGGCTGTTATAAAGTAATGATTGGTATCGCAGGAGAAACACATTACCATTGTTCAGCGAATCGTATTTATTCGATTCTATGGATTTAAACGTTCGCGGATAGAGAATATTGCGCGTTAACATTGCTACGCGTAGATATTTGAAAGAAATCAATGCATTCAGATTCGCTCCTCCTCGCCGTGCGATGTCTCGCGTAACCCCGACGGGTGCCGGCGCGTGATATACCGCACCGCATAAATCGCGAGGAGGGAAGGGAAATGATAGAAAGCAGCTAAATAAAACGATGAAGTTAGCGACGAAGTTAAATCGTCGCGACGATGAAAGTGAAAGAAGCGATGACTTTTAAGAAAGAGAAGAAGAATAAAAAAAACGAAAAATTGATGCAAGAAACGACCAAACGGGGCCGAGCTATCGTGCTTTTCCGGATATAACCAGTCGCGGTGAACTCTGTGCCCGGTATAACCAACGCATTACGAACGAGTTATCTCGAAACTATGACCGCGGTGGTCTCGGGGGCTGTGTGTTTTTCAACCGATAACCGGGACTCACCGGATCTCGCATCGAAGCCTCACAATAAATCTGAAAACGAGCATAAGATCCATTGGGCAGCAGTATACACGACTGAATATCCTAAGTTCCAACGCTTATCTTGTCTCGTGCTCAACTCAGCGACGTTTTGTTTGCATTTTTTTCTCGTGGGTTACTCAAGTTTACATCGATCTCTCGCGTGCCAGAGGCGGGAGAAGAGCTCGAAGGTCGCACGCGGGATGAAAAACACAGAGAAATAAAACGGTCTAAACTATTATTGTTTTTTTCCTCAAAAAAAAAAAAAAAAAAAAAAATCCGCGATGTTTTTTCGTATTTTACTCCGTTTACAAAACGCCCCCTGACGGCGATCCAAAAATGTCCATAAACCTTCAAAACGACGTAATTCACGTATATAGACAGGACTTACGCCATTTTAATTCTTACCCTCTCAATTTCTATATTTATCAAGAAATTTTGACGTCGGACATTTAAATATAATATCAAAAGAAAATAGATCGTCAAAATTCGCTGACATGTGTTGAGCCAAACGTGATCCACTGATGCAAGTAGAGTATCACGTTTTTGGGCAGACGAGTGCGAGCGGTACACGGTATCAGCGCGCCCGGGTCACGAGATTCTTTCCACTTTTGCCTATCGTCGGCCGAGTGCGGAGCTCAGAAGGGGGTCGGCGGGCCCGGGGATTCACGTCAGAATCCCCCGTCACGAGAGTGTTGTCGATAAAAAAAAAAACGATTCTGGTAATCGAACGCGACGTCTGGCGCAAAGGCACGTATGAGGACGGAGAACGATCGAAGAGCGAAAAAACGTATTAAAAAAAAAAAAAAAAAAAAAAAAAAAATACGAAAAAAAAAACGCATCAGTGGGGTACGAGAGAAAAAAACTAATAATACGAAGAAAGGAAGTGAAGGCAACCGACAATAAGAAAAATAACAATACATTCGGCTCGTGCAAAATAATTACAAGAATGTTTATAAATACGACTGCCGGGTATGCACGACCTTGTTATATGCTATAACTTCCCCGCCCCCCGCCCCCTCTGTCGGTGGCCTACCTATTCACATGTGCCGCGCGCCTGTCTGACGCATATGAATATCGTTTGGCATTCGTCGCCATCGTGTCGGACGGAAAAACAATTCGTCATAGTTGTTTAGCCGGAGCTTCGGACAGATACAACATATTTTTTTTTAATAAACTTCGATCGAATCACTATGTCGATCGATTTTAATATAGCGGAGTTATTTGGCGGATTTTATTATAACACGAGACGATTCGGAATACGCGCTTAAAAAAAAAAACTCCCGATATTTCACGCGGTGAGAATTAATTACCGTAGTAATTACCTATCGCATGTATGGACTTCAATTTTGAAGAATTCTTTGCTCGTTACGAAAAAACTTCGAATTTATTGCGTGTGTTGCGACTCGCCCCGGTCTTCTTTACGAAAACCTCTCAGTGGGACTCTAACGAATTATTTTCCATAATTTGCACCCTAAATCTATAAAACGCGTTAGTCGTCGGGGAGAATCTTCGATTTTTTTTTTTTTATTTTTACTGCGTGTGTTTCAATTAGCCCCGGTCGGCATATTACCATTATTGAGTACAAAAATAAATCCTTCGACTTGCGGAGTTTGTAAAAAAATTTTATTAATAAAAAAAATGTAATCACGTCAACATACATTAGTCGAGAAAAACACGACACGTTTTGGTTGACGCGTAAGTACACCATCGTAACTAGGGACTGAAGGCACGTCGGTGGAAACGCGTGCTTCGGCGCTTATCGTCGTAATACCGCCGTAAAAACATATAAAGCGGACATTTATCGCGACGTTTTTGTCACGTAGGAGTGACCATTTCGCTCAACATTATTCGCGATCGTGCAGTATCTGTAACGTATCTGGATTGCGGTTTTCGCGAATTCGATACACGGGGAACGATTCGTTTGCTCCGTAACATTTTTCAAAACACCGTCGTCGAGCCTTCGACGGTGAAATCGCTAATTGATTTTGTCTCGTATTGATTTTTTTTTTTTTTTTTTTTTTTTCGGCGATGTTTACGATTCGTAGATTTTAGTCGAGAATCGACGGTCTCTCGATATGTTTTCGTCTCCTTTTCTCGAAGATGCTATTTCTGAAGCGTATCTATTTGCAGATACTGCACGCCGCAGAATACAGACTCTCAAACGCGTCCAAGATTTGTGACGTTTGCCGTCGAATACCGATTGCTAAAATTATTGTGTCGACTCATGTCTCGTCATCGAAGATAATTCGCGCGCTTTTCTCGTTTTTCGCCGTTTGACCTTTTCGTACGGTGACTTTTGCGAAGAAACATTCAATTGCTGCCATATATATATATATATATGTATATATAAAAATGTCCAAACGCTATTCGTCAATAAAATGGTATGAAAACAAAATTCACGAAATGTGCCAAAAAAAATGAAATGTGCGCAATGGGGCGAAATGGACCATTCAAGAGGTACCGGAAATTTCATTAATAAAGAATATATCGAATAATAATAATAATAATAATAAATTGATTACTTTCATTTGACTCAATTGGACAAAGTAAAAAATTTAAAAAAATGGAGTAACATTGATTTTTCATCAATTTCAATCGAAATCAATAATTTTTTTATGATTCGACGCCATATTTCCGAAAAATTAATTTCGCCCCGATGTCCGCGATATCTACGTACGCTATATTTAACATACAGCATTAAGGGTCGAGAATAAGTCCGCCGATTAGATTGAGAATAGGTAAACGTATGTTACATGTCGTTTCGACATCAAAGCACAAGGAGAATTTGAAAAACATGTTTCGCGGCCGCGCGTGTGGCTTTTCGCATCCGAGAATTAACGATAATCCGCGCGAGTCTCTTGAGACTATGCCAGATTCTCGAAAAAAACGTGAACTGCCTGCGCAACGATAGGCTTGGACTGGGAGTCAATTTTTTTTTTTTTTTTTTTTTTCGCGAATTCGAAGTCGAAGCCATGGATACGCGCGCGAGGACACGAAGTTCTCAGGCCATTCGATTGCGGGCGTTTGGTCGGCGTCACGAGTTTCGCGATCGCGAGAGATTCGCGAACGTGTCTGAAACTCGTGCGGGACGAGGTCACGAGAGTTGACCGCGGCAGTTACACGCGAGACAAGAGGAAAAAAAAAGCAGCAGAAACGGCAGAACATCGAGAGCGCGTATAATCGTCAGCAATTTTTATGGCTCTCGTCGATAGAAAACTGAACGGGGAAAGTGTTCGGGAGCATATTTTTCGCGCACGCTCACTGTCCAAACGACGTGCGCATTAATGGACGTGAGACATCGGCCGATTTAATCGAAGCGAAAAGTAACACGACATTGTCGATATAATATTATTGTGACGCGCGAGAAACGCGATTGGCTATAGTGCCTCCCTACGCCGCCCGCGGCGCATCGAGTTGTAGTCTTTATCATTCAAGAAACGTATATATATATATACCTACCAGAGTATGATGTGTATTCATGCGCCATTGTCTCAAGACAACAAATTAATCGATTCAAAACTATATGTGTCCAACCCGTTCGTGTTTGGAATTCGGGGTCACTGCCGAATCTCACGAATAGCCGCAGTAACAATTGTGCAATGTCGAGTCTCCGGCTTCTGGTGATTCGATGTAATAAAAATCTCTGATGTTACCCTCTCCGAGCGCATAACTTGAAAACGTTTTGTCGGATCAACAGCTGCGACCGATCGGAGTTTTCGAGTTTCGATATCTTTGACAAATAACAGTCCCATCTCGGAGACCGGGGCTAATCGAAACACATATATCGAAAAAGATCGAAAATTTTTCTCACTCCGCTGATTACCGTAGTATGCGCTTTAATATGATAGGGCGCTGTCCTCGCGGCGAGGAACCTTCGTATTATTTTTTTTACAAGTGTTGCAACTAACCCCGGTCTCCATTACGTAAATTGGACTTTAAAAACGGGAAACCAAAGTCCGCAACGATCCTGACCTACTGCTTTCGAGTGTTTTATAAAGTGATATGTTTTTTGATGATTCGAAAATAAAAAGTACACGGCGAGAAGAATCTGATACAATTTACCATATATCTAGTAAAAAATACCGTAAATTTCTGTTAGCGCAGAGTTAATGATGCCACCTGTTGAAAATTACGAGAACTATGCGAATTTTTACCATAGAACATGGTAACCGTAAATTACTATGTCGTCTGGTAAAATTCGACGGTGGCGCCACCTATGACAAAAATACTCGATGTTATTAGAATTTTTACCGCATTTATGGGGTTTTTTACCATAGAATATGGTGGAATTTGGTAATATTATATTCTATGGTAAAAATCCCCATATATGTGGAATTACCAAATGACACCATATTCTATGGTAAAAATCCCCATAAATGTCGTAAAAATTCTCATAACATCGAGTATTTTCGTCATAAGTGGCGCCACCGTCGAATTTTACTAGACTACTTTACTAGACTGTAGATTCAGCAGGAAATAAAAAAAAATTGCTCGGAAATAAGATTTTCTTCGCGATGATGATATATAATAATAATAAGGGATAAAGTAGAAGTTGAATTAATAAATTGGCAACAAATACGCGCATCGGAATATTGTTAGTCTCGTGCGAAAAATAAAATACAAACAAAATTATGATTTTTATTTTCTTCGCGCACTCGAAAGACCCTCCAGTCACGTTATCATAACATTCTCGATAGTTTATATACGCGATCTCTCCCCCTCCGATCAAGTGGGTGTGAATGTGCTCCGCGCGTGGACGAGTCTCGTGTCGGTGATTCTGCCCGTCGTCGATTGATAATAGAAATAGTATACTGTGACCTCGTGGGAATTTTAGCACGAAGAGAAGTTACGTGCGGCAGCGACGGAGGGAGGGAAACACGCGCGACCCTCTTACCTTACCGAAAATCGTAAAATTTAGTGGTTTTCGGGGCTGCGCGGCTCTCGTTGATGGTCAAACGGAAATCTCCGCAGTGTCCAATATATTTTTGCACGGACGCGCGGAAACTCGAATACACGAAATTTGGCTGAACCGCCAAGCAGCGTATTTATTTAGCGACGGCGTAATCATTGAATCTCAAAACCGAGCGGATTTTCTCGGTCATTCACGGGAATCAATTTCCGAAAAACTTCTTGTATTCCAATATTATTATTAAGAATGTCATATTCTGCGTTGCAACTCGCCCCGCGCGGTCTCCACTATTTCGCGCTTAATTATTCCATCGATCGCGAGATTTTGCAACAACTCCTGAAGAGTGAAGAGGAGACCGGGGTTAGTCGAGACATCGGACGAAACTCACGCGGTAAAAAAAAAATTGCGATTTCACGCAGTGAATATGGCAATCTGAAGAATTGCAACAGTATACTCGATAATTCTTTACCGCGCCATATCCACTGTACGAAAAAGGCGATTTTTTTTTTGCACCGGAGCTTTCAATTTTCTCCGCGTTTCAACACGCCCCGGTCTCCTATAAATTGCTTTTTTTTTTTTTTTTTTTTTTTTTATTGCGCTACGCGATACTCCGGACAATTGTTCTCAGTCAGCGCGATACCGATTTGTGGCTACGAATCGAGACTATGCGAAGGCATGTAGCGACGACGAATCGTGACTCAGAGCAATGAGCAACAGCGCCGCAGGTATTCCCGTCGTCGACGATGAATCGACCGGCATACGAAACTTCGCTCGTACTACGAGACACGTATTATACCACAAGCGCATATACTTCTTCGTCACCTCGTGGTACGTACGACGCGCTTGAAGCAATACGCAATGACACGTGTGCGCAAAAAAGATGAAAAGAAAGGACGGACAGCGAAAACGCGATCGTCGCTTCGCAACACGATAAAGTTTACGAGTTAAATGAGCGATCGGTAATATTCGATAGAGAAACGGCCATCACGGTAATGAAACAGCGAGTGCCGGAAGTATTATTGTTTTCCTTTCGCGGAAGAAAAAGTATCGACATCGTAGTCGCGTACGCCGGGAGGGAGAGGAGGGGGGGGGGGACCACACGCCTCGCGCTCCATTGTCGATCGATCGATGAACAATGATAAATTAAAGATTACGAAACACGCAATTCGTTTGTTAGTAGGCGACGAAAAAAAAAAAAAAAAATGGCGGAGGCATTTAAAAGCCGAATGCGTTTGCCTTGGCACCGAAATTTCTTCGCCGTTTTTTTTTTTTTTATCCCGATTAGAGTAGCTGATAAATACATCGATGGCTCGTATCCGCGAAAGCCACTCGTTTATTACGGAACTCATCAAATGCGGCGTAACTGTTGATAATAAATAATAATTGCGGCTCTCGGGAATGTTCTTCAGCGAACATCGACTTCTAACTTATCGACTGCCCTTGAAATAACGCGTTTAGTATTAATTATGGCATTTTTTTATTGCATTCAAATAAGAATTCGCGCAGTCGTATTATTATCCTTTCCGGAACTCGTGACTTTTGCTGTCGGTATTTTTTATTTTACTTCGTGAGTTTCGATTAGTCCCGATCTGTCCGATCTTTCGTATCATTTTCATTTATGTCCAACGAAAAAAAAAAAAATTCTCCTCAAAATAATTATTTATAATTTATATTTACGTATATTTATTCCAAATTTTTTATTTATTTTTTTAATTTATTTATTTCGCTTTACGAATATTTACGAACAAATCCGATTGAAACTGTAAAAATGTCGCCGTTCGATCGATCGTATTAACGATTTTTTTTTACTTGCGAAATTAAAGATTTTTCTCAATACAATTTCCCATTTTTGCATTTCCGGAAGCAACAAATGAACCGCATAGCAATCCCGTCGGATAATTTTATCCGAAAATCTCTTCCCTATTAAAATTCAACTGGAAAATCACTCCGAAAAACCCCGACGCAAATAAAAACGGCTGTGTGAACCGAGTTGCTAAAAACGTTCGCGTAATTCGATCATTACGCGCAGTACACGCAGCTGCAGTGGTAAATAACAATATAATTAAATTATACGCCGACGTGAGGGAAACCCGCGAGTGAAACTTGAAAAGTTAACGAGAACCGAAGAAAAACGAAAAAAAAAAAAAATGGATGAATAATTTTTCTCGGCGTACTTATTAAGCGCGAATATTTAATACATTAAAGAGCTCGTGAGACTTTCGTCCCAAAAATAATTGTTTTCACATAGAATTTTAATTACGTATGCGTTTCGCTTGTAAAGCGAAATAAATGTGTCGTAAAATTTGTCGTAAATTTGATTGCATCGGAAATCCGGAGGGAAAATTCGAGAAAAACGAACGATATAAAACTGAAACCGTTCGGCAAAGTCTCTCGAATCTCGTGACGAAACATCGAAGTTGTCGATGTAAGCGCCGCGAAGAGAAAGCACCGAGGGACGAGAGCAATCGACTCGGAAGCTTTCTAGTAGTGCCGTCGCGTGTTACTGACAATAACACTTATATATTACATATATGTACTTTGTACTCATACTGCTGGGATGATAATGATGCATGTGCGCCGACGCATGCGCAATATGTGTACCATAACGTCAAAGATCGTTGCACATAGTTACAGCGCCGTTTATATAAGCGCATCGCAGTTCTATTTCTATACGTAAGGATGACACGTTGCGTCGAGTGTGATACTGGTCCGGTAAAGTCATAGATTATCGATGCGCCGCCGGTAGTCGCAATTTGCAAGGTATACTTATGCTTATGAAAGAAAACTGTCACGTGCGCGAGATCAATTAATGTCGAACGTGCAAATGGGCAGAGAGTACAGAATTAAACAGAAAATTCATTTCAAATCGATCGAATAATTTTTTTATGTTTTTTATTGTGGAAGTCTCACGACATCTATATTACCGGATTTATCTTATTTTCCGATATAAATTACGAAATAATAATAATAAAAAAAAATTAAGCAATTTCTCGTAATATAAGTCGTATTGTTTATTTATTTATTTATTTATTTATTTATTTATTTATTTATTTATTTATTTATTTATTTATTTATTTATTTATTTATTTATTTATTTATTTATTTATTTATTTATTTATTTATTTATTTATTTATTTGGCTAACATACCATTTATTTTCAATGAAATACGCAAAAAACATGACGCGATGTTTCTCGAAATAAATGATTGGGAAGATAGTCGATCTATTTGATTAGTCACTCGTGAAAAATTCAGAGTTTCCGGGTGACGCAATACGCGACGGACCTAACAGATGTTCACGATAATCTGAGAGTTACGCACCAACGGAAGGATTGTAAGGTAATTGGGTGGAAAGTCTGAGAAAACTGCGTATAGTTAACCTACGAGTGCGAATGGCTCCGCCTAAGTCCTTCTTCGGTCTATAATATGAGCAATTAATATGGGAATTTTGGCGAAAACGCGAATGCGTAACGCTACTACTTCGACCTCAATGCCCAGTGACGAATTTATTTGATGGCCGAGAAACTTGTGGCTCGTTGGTCGCGTGTTGTTCCACGTGCGAGTCTGCCGGACCGCCAACGCACCACGCCTACTCATCTTTCCGCGACGGAATGAAATGCTAACCCTTTACCGGGCGCCGTTGATTGCACGTGTCGTCTCCGACGTCTCGAGGCATTAATAACCTCGAAAAACATTTTTTCTCAAATTTTCAGAAACGAAAGAATTTGATTTCGTAAAAAAAATTTTCGTTAAAAAAATAAAAAATAATCAAAATTATTATTATTTTATTTTTGTTAAAAAATATCTAATTAATCTCAATTATCATCGAGTGGACTTCATTCATATAAAAAAAAACTTCAGTCTGGTTAATTTAATTGCATTATATGTTTCGAATATATATAATTTTTTTTTATGGCTTCACGAAGAACGGATCAATAATTGACTGTACAGTATCGATGAACTGACCTTGCGACACGTGACGGTTTGACAGACGGATTTCAATGGAACTAATTTATGAATGAAAGCTATCAGTCTTTATACAATTTTTTTACATTTTTTTTATAAACCATAAAATTAAAATTATTCCACAAAAATGAAAAAATTCCCGATTAAAAAATGAGTGCAATAATAATAATGTTATGGTTTTTCACACATTTTTTCCACATAAAAAAAAATTTAAAGCAAATTGAAAAATCTGCAAAAATTCATACGCATTCAGTTGCGTTTCCAGAAAGTTTGTTGACTAATTGATTTTTTCATCAATTTGTTAATAACATATTGAAATTATTATTATGAAAAATAATTTTTTCAGTGTCGTTAATATGTATGAATTTTTTCAGATTTTTAGTTTTTTTTTCAGAAGTATTCGCAATTTTCCCCCATTTTTCTCGAACATTTGCGAAATACTGAAAAAGTGTATAACTGAAAAGATTAATCCGGCACGATAATAATTCCAAAAAGTGATTAACAAATTGATGAAAAAAAAACTTGTCAAACAAATTAACTCAACTTTATTTTTTAATGAAAATCATTTTTTCAATGTTCTGAACACATATGAATTTTTTCAGATTTTTATACCATCGCGAAGTATTTGCAATTGTCTCTCATTTTTCTGGAACTAATGCGAAATGAACTCTCAGCAACCGATGCTCCTTAATGGTTCGCAATTAATGAATTTCAACGTCTACCGCCTCTTCGCTCAAATGTGAGGCTTTAAAAATAGTTCTCTTCGGTATAATAGCTCCGGAATAATAGCGTCACGCGGGTGACAATTTCGACTTTTGCTTTTTGCACTTACGCGCCCGCCGCGTCATTATGCAGGACCTTTGGTAACACCAATGAACCTTCGTAATTCTTCGTAATTATATCGTGCGGATATCGAAGATACGATTACTAATTTGTTTGCGCGATGAGCGATAGAGACTATTGAATGGAAATGTTGGCTGTTACCGGCTAAGTATGACGGGCGCTAACGTATGTCGCACACGTGTGGCTGCACGTGCGCCGTTTACGTTCATCCACCGTTCGAGGAGACACATGCATAGGTATGCATATATATATAAACACAGTGCACTTATACGCGATCGGGTCATTGCATGCATATCGGTGTACCACCCGCGTCATGTGATAGTTTCATTACCTGACGATTTGCATGTGTGCTGCAAAGTCTCGGCTCAGTGAACGCGCGAACGCAATAATGCCAGTCGAACACTCTCGTGGAAACCTTGAATGTCCGTTGGCTCGTGTGTTACTCGGTCTCCGTAACTACCGGCTAGACGTGGCGGTCAACAGTGCCAAACGGTACAATGTTAAGGGGATCTACGCATATCTCGGCTACTCAATTACACTAAACTTCTGCCATCTTTATTAGGTTATTATTTCGGAGCGTAAGTTATCGCGATATTCGATTTATTTCGTAAAATATCGTTAACGATCTGAAATTTTTTTTTTTATTTTAAGAAATTTTTTTTTCATATTGAATTTATTTTTGAAAAATAATAATATGATATTATTATTATTATTATTATTATTATTATTATTAAATATATTATACATTTTTTTATATTAAATATTACGCGACGACAAAAAAAAAAACGTATTTTTTCCTACCGGTAAAAAAATCGCAAAAATAGCAACGTGCGGTAAAAGTACCATTTTCGTTTAAATGTTGTTTTTTCTGCTTAATTAATAACAGTTTTTTTGCAATTTTTGATATCCAGACCGGAAATTTTTTTACACGATCGCAACACTGTTATCAATAAATAATCGCATGGAATTCGTAATACGATTTTTTTCATCTATGATAGTCGGTAAAACACTTGTTTTTCGTCTGAAAATGCCGAATCGTCATCGACAAAAGTGGATCAGGAAGACCTATTCATACGTTGTCAATCAGCCGTTTAGCAGAACCGGATGTGGCACACACGCGTACCTCGCGAGACCAACGACAACCGCTTCCTCTTTCTCAATGAAACAATTGGCCAACGACTTTGCCAAAAATTTCTATCACGACTGAGGCTGCGGTAGCGTCACAAACTCGGTAAAAGGTCCGTGTATCCCGAAATAGCATCATCGCCCGTATACGGTAACGCGCCAATGTTGCTGCGCAGGCAAACGTGCGTCTGCATTTCGCGATTCGTCAATAGAACGATACGTACATTTTTTCTGGCGCTCATTTCTCGGAAATCGTTAAGAAATATTTACGCGATGCGCGATGTATTCGCCGATTTACGTAAAGAAGATCGGCGCGACTTGAAACACGTGCAAAAAACAATTGAAGATTTCACTCGGCAAGTATAGCACCCTAAAGAATCAGAGTGCTGTGGCAAATCCCTCCTTCGAGTGTCGTATTTATCTCGTGAAAATTGCCGATTTTTTCTCCATTTGCTACGATCGGTGTTTCAACTTACCCCGCGGTCTCCATTACCTCCCTCCCGAAATGATTAAAAACCGCAAAAACAGAGCCGCAAACACGCCATAACGGAGTTCAAACCCGAGTATGAATTAATAAACAGTGTCGTCCGGATCGGTAAAAAAGTCTCTCCGACGTCGCCTCGAACGGGATACATCGTTATGGTTTTCAAGACAGAAAAACTATGAAACCCGTCCGGTAATGATAAACAAAACGATCACAACGAGAAAAACCTATGATTATGACAAACGCACATCGCCGAGAACGTATTCCCTGAAGCGATTTCCGATCTTAAACGATCGACGCTCGGAGTAGACGTAGCGGGAAAATATCGGTAGCCGATCGGCTAAAGGCCGATGCTATAGAAAGCTTAGCGGAGAGACCGGGGCTAATCGTAACACGGAGCAAGTCGAGGTACCCACAAAAAAAAAATCGGCAATAAAATCGGTAGTGATTATAGCACTTTAAGGTCATATTTTCCACAGTTGAATCATCAATTTTTTGTTTACCTGCGTTTCAAATCGCCCCGGTCTCCCGTAGTTTAGTCAAATTTCAGCCGATCGTGAATACCGATCTTCATATTTTTCGATATATCGAAGTCCGCGAAATTTTATTAATTTTTTCGTCATTTTTTATTTCTTTTTCGAGACATAGGAATTTATAGATCGGAGAAGATCGCGAATGACGATCGAAACTGATTGGCACACGAGAATCTAAATTCGAACGACCTTTCTCATTGGCCCACGTGTACGGCACGTGTCGCTATCTATCTGTGCGCCTCGAGATTCTATAATGCTTCGGAAAGCGAGAGACAAGAGCCTCAGCGCCGAACCAAAAGAGAGGCAGCGGATTATACATGCATAGTATACTCTGCGAGAGCAATTGTCGTTAACCCGCGATCATTGCATCACCGTCGCAACGTTGAGATATACGACACGGTACGGTAAAGTAACAGCGACAAAAGGTGGACGTACTAATACCCGATCGTCCCATGCCAACTTTTGCCAACGCTCGACTCTCGTCGTTCGTAATAACTTTTGAGTGTTATATACATCGCGTGCCAATTTAACCAAATCATTGTGTCACAAATCGAAACGCCACGTACCGAAATTCAATGATTTTCGAAAAAAAATTGGTACTTTTTTGAAAAAAAATGAAATTTTGAAAAAATTTTTACCAAAAATCAAATGACGCATAGATCGAAAATCGATGTATATACTATATATGGAAAATGTATATATAGTATTTCTGGTGTATATAATTATATACACATATAAAGGGGGGGGGGGGGGGGGGAATATAATCCGAAACCGGATATTGGCAAATATCGAGTTCTACGTGGTCGCCGGGGTCATTTGACACAAATCGAGATTAATATTCGAATTATCTATATATATTTTTATATTTTATGTGAAAATTTTTTTTTTTTTTTAATACTAACCCTCGAAACTTTTTTCTTGGTGTAAACCTCGTCGTCTTCGGATGCTGTGGCAAAGTTGAGATTTCCTTCGCAATAGCCGCTGCCGATACCCATTCTGTAGATTTCGTCTTTGCACGATCGGCCGTCGAGACTGTAACACGATAATGAGGAACGAAAATTTATAAGTTTTTTCGATTCCGGAAAGATAAATATCCAAAAAATTTTACACGATAATTGATCGCGCGCGCATTAAAAAATTCGAGAAACGTCGACGACGACTCCGGTTACACGATGGATACTTCTGGTAACCATCGAGTAGCCCTACGTGTGTGCGCTTATCTAATCTCTCACGAGTTCTCGTGAATCTGGAGAACTTCCGTTGTCCGATGACTGTTGGGGGGAATTCTTTGTATGCGACAAATATAGGTAAACGTTATAAATATATTGTACACAAGTGTTATACACGCCGTGCTTCTCGGTTACCGCGCGTGTTGCTTGGTGACTCATCATCACGACGCGTCGCATCTCGTGATCATTTTACTTAACCGGCGTATTATGTATCAAGCAAATATGTCACGCGATGGAGAGTCTCATCCACGATTCCAATAAATAAGAAAAAAAAATACAAAAAAAAAAAATTACGAAGTATTCCGCTAGAAAAAAAAAACGAAGTTGATTCGGCTTGTGTTTTCACTCGACGAAATGGACAGCGAATTGCAAACACTTTTCGATAGTACAAAAATCTGAAAAAATTCATGCATATTAAAGGTACTGAAAAAATTAATTTTGCATAATAATAATTGCAAAATTTTATTAATAAATTGAGGAAAAAAAAATTGTTAAACAAATTTACCGTAACTCAACTTTTATTTATATAAAAATGAATCACGAATTTTTCTGAACACGTGTGAATTTTTTCAAATTTTTATCTTTGGTTTGAATTTTTTTTTCTACACATTTTTTCCATAAAAAAAAATTCAAAGCAAAGAAAAAATTTTAAAAAAATTCATAGGAATTCAGAAAAATGAATGAATCTTTTTCATTTAAGAAAAGTTGAGTTGCCGTAAATTTGTTTAACAACTTTTTTTTCACCAATTTGTTAATAACATTTTGCAATTATTATTATGCAAAATTACTCTCTTCGTACCTTTAATATGCATGAATTTTTTCAGATTTTTATACTGTCGAGAAGTGTTTGCATTTCGTCGAATTTAGGCGAATAGAACACCACGCGCTCCGACTATCTTAAAGAAAAGAATGCGCAGAAATCACTGATGAAAAAAAAGTTCTACTTGGAGGTTATGTCGCTGGATATGTATCGCCGGTGCAACTACAAGTCTGCGAATTGTCTCTCAGTCAATAACCCTCCGTGAAGCAAAGCGTCTATATCTATTTTCCTCGCGCGATATATGCCGACGTCTCTATGTCTAGCGGCGTCCTCGCCTATGCTTATAGATTACTCGTTTCGTAAAAATAGAATTGTCGAGAGGGAGGAAAACGGGAGGAAAAAAGCGGCAAGGTAAGCTGCCGCATTATTGACGAGAGCAAAACCCCTCGTTAATTTCTCTGTCGTCATACGCCGCGCGCCCGACCCGGTAATGTTAGTATCGGCAGATACAAGAGTCGGGACGCGCGCTGCTGACTTCATGAAACTTTCAGACGCGCGGAGTTAGTTTCCGCCGACGGTTATTCAGTGCCCTCGATAGGGAAAACCTATGTATAGATTTCATCATGTACGACATCAGAGGCTTTGACTTGGCGATACAGATCGAGACTATGCATAAATCGAAGATTTATTCACCTTCTGATCTTCCGCGCGCGAGAAAAAAAAATCGAAAAAATTCCCTTTAACGCAATACGAAACCTTCCTCTTTAAGAAATGGGGTTGTCTATCCATTTTCCAGATTTACAACCCCTTCTACGGTTTTTCTCCATAAAATAAAAAAAGAAGACCGGCGTTCGATGAAACACTTTAAGAAACTTCGTTTTTACATAAAAGATCGATTATTTCAATCAGGCAAACAAAATTCCCGGATCCTAATATAAAAAAAAAGTTTAAAAGTTCTTTTTTTTTTGTTTTTTGGAAAATCAAAAAATCAACGAAAAAAAAAATAATAAAAATAAAAAACCGAAAAAAAAAAAATAAAAAAAATCAAACGAATCAGAAAATTTTAAGTATATTTATTTTTTTTTTTAGAATTTGAAAAATCCTACAAATTTTCGGTAAAATTCGCGAAAAAAACAATTATTTGCATTCATATCATCGTGAAAAGAAGAAAATAGAATCTCTGTATTTCTGTCCCATCGCGACGATACGCTCCGATATTTGTTATGCGGAGGCTATATTTTCTGCTCCGAGTCTAATTTCATATTTCCATTGGGCTTTCAATAGGGGGTGACTGAGCCCGCGGTGCTCTTTGGTACTGTACTATTAAGTCGTAGGAAAATCGCCACACGATTCCACGATTATACATCTTATTATTATTGTATACGGGAGAGCGGCTTTAATACACGTGTACACGACATCTACGTAAATCGGAAGATCGTTTATAGAAATGTAGGTCTGCACCGACGTTCATCGTTCGTCACAACCGGCCGCGAGTACTGTTTACGTCATAACACGCGTCATCATTTTTTCACCCACGCGGATTTTTTTTTTTTTTTTAATCTGTTATGATCGCGTTGACCGACTGTTTGACCGATTATTCCGTTGTTAGAGTAGACAACAGGGTTAATCGAAACACAAACACTAAAAAAAAATTGCAGGGGATGTGATAAGTGTTTCTTAACTTCCCGAACACACGGCGTAAAATCTCCGATACTTGTAGACTACGTATTCCGACTTATTGTTTCAACTAACCCCGGGCTGTCGTAAATCCACTATATATAACGGTGGATGACCAACAACAACCTCCGACTTACCTTTCGGGTCAAGGCGATCGCAAGCTTTTACGCGGATTGATAACCGCTTCCCCTTAATCTGTTACATGCTGTCGCATCGATTTTATCATAATTGAGATCGAACAAATTTAAAGGAAAAGATAAATAAAAAAAAACATTTGGTCGACTTTTTTTTTTTTTTTTTTTCAAATTGTTTATGCATTTTTCTGATTGAACCCTTAAAATCATTAATCCTTTTTTTTTAAGTCTGAAAAATCATTGAATTATTTTGTTTTGCGTTCGGGTCAAGGCGATTGCAAGCGTTTACTCGGATTGATAACCGCTTCGCCTTAATCTGTTACATCCCATCGCATCGATTTTACCATAATTGAGATCGAAAAAATTTAAAGAAAAAATTAAATAAAAATTATTTTATCGAAGTTTAAAAAAAAAAAAATTATTTATACACTTTTCTGATTGGACCCTTAAAATCTTTAATTGATTTTTTTAATTTCGAAAAATTATTGAATTATTTTGTTTTGCGTCTATTTACAAGATCAGTAGAACAGTACGATCCGCTAAAAATCTCTGTTTACCGCGGATTTACCATAAACGGATATAAATCTGCATGATTTACCGTCGTTTGCACGGCAGCGCAACAGCGCTGAAGGGTTGTATAGCCCCTTCGCGCCGCACCGGTAGTCTTATTGCTATATATTGCACGTCGGGAGTCTAAAACTGGCGTTCTGCTCGACGAAGAAAGACGAGAACTTACAGGTGTGCATTTCATGTTGCATCGCGTAAGTTGTAGTACACCGAGTAGCATTCATGTACAGGAGATTACATGTATAATGCCGCGTCGGTAGGTTAGTGCAATGCGAGTCGGAACGGACGGTCAATCTCGTGCCGGAGCACGTGGCTGACATTTCCCGACGCCTGAGGAACTCACAAAAAAAAAAAAAAAAAAAAAGATACCCATATTTATATAAATGGACGTCGATAATCGAAAGCGGTAATTGTTAACGATGTTATATCTATGATTTCACTTTCCACGTCCGCTCGGCTTCTGTTTTATGCAAATTTCACGATCGAATGCACCCAATCGCAAAAAGTCATTTTTTCCTTTAACAATAACTTAACTTTACTTAAAGTTAATAACTTAACTTTACAGCCTTTACAATTTTCATGACTTGCAAGGTGCCATTTTTACATTCATGTAGAAGGACACCGGGGCGAAATGGACCACCGCGATGTGTTAGGGGTTGAGGCAAATGTGCCGCCAATACGCGCCAATAGAAGAAGAAATTGCACTTTAAAGAATCTTTTTTTTTCGCCACGGTGCGCGCGCACTTTAATTTTATAGAGTGCCATCGTCGCTGGGTGCCATTTTTTTTTTTTTTTTTTTTTTTAAACTTCCTGTGTTCCAAATGGCAACACCGAGCGGCAAAGGGCTCGAAAGAAAAAAAAACCAAGTGGAAAATAATGTTACGCATAAAGTATAACGATTATAGATTATCGATTGTATATTATGAAAATGGGAAATAAAAAGAGCCGCGATGTTCGTATAACATCGCCAAATGTTAAGGGGACACGTAGATATAATATTCTCCATCCCGTTAAGTGCGGTTTGACCCAATGGTACAATAATAATAGAGTTAATGACGCGTCATCCACCCACCCTTCGCCCTCCTCCCCTCGACACACTCTGTCGTCGCGTTCCCGAACGCCAAGCGAAAATATCTCGCGAACTTTGCTCGAAGTGCGCGCCGCTCGGCATCTTGTTTCTCGACGCGTATGACGTAACGGGCGCAAGCACGCGTACCTCAGCGTTCGCGGGTCAGTAGGTCAGGACTCGTCTCGGAAAAGAATAGTCTACGCTCTGGCAATTGGCCGGCGCGCACGGGCGCCTACGCCTTATTTTTTTTTTTTTTTTTTTTTTCCGACCGAAAATTCTCGCGGAAGTTCAAACGGTGCTCTGGAATAGACACGGAATATCTGAAAATAAAACATCGGATAGGGAGCTCCGGGACTTCGGATAGACGATCTCTACATGCGTAACGCACAACGCGCAAAGCAATATCGACGGAAAATTTAAATAATCCACTAACCATCGGAAAGCAAACGAAATTAAATGTCCAAAAACGTAATTAACTAAAAAAAAATGAATCCTTTATAATATTTTTTTTTATTTTACGCTAATTTTTTATTTGAAATACACAAAAAAATTTGATACATTTTTTTTAATCCTCAGTCAACAATTTTTTATATTCTCAATTATTTCATTTTTAAAATGATTATTTATTGATAAGAAAAATGATTAATAAATAATCTAATTGTTAATTAATATTTATCACGATTATTATTTTTTTTTTTTGCCGAATAAACGCGTAATAATTGCGTACGCCTAAGGCGCGCACAGCGTATCTGAAATGCGAGTGAAGGTGCTCAGCGCGTAACCGTCGGTGGATCGTGTTCTCGATCCGCAGACCAAGATAGACTATAGGTGCGTACAGAGGGACAGGGTCGCGGGGATAACTCGGATAGAGGAGCGTACAATGCAATAAGAGTTCGATGCGTATAGCAGGACATCGTGCGAGTCGGCGTTGCATGCCGATCCGATATGCCGCCTCTGTCTTGTCGCTCCGTTGCTCTCGAGAAATGTCGGCTCGTCCAGCGGTAAGCAACGCGCGTGTCTATCGTCGGGCGTTGTATTGCATCGGAATCTGGGGCCCTGAGAAAAGGATTGACGAGCGAATCGCGTCAAGTCGATCCGATATACGAACGGCCTTCGACGACCTTACCACTGGCGACTGTCCCCCCCCCCCCCGCCCCCCACTTCGCTAAATCGCGAGGCTCATTCGACACGCGAACGCCCATGTCCCCATGGCGCGTGTATATTTCTATACCCGATTCCATTCACTTTCATATCGCGATATCGGCATGCGCTCTCTCGCGCGGTGTGTGAACTGTATGAGCGAAAAAAAAAAAAAAAAAAAATCACTAGACATGTATACCAATGTGGTTGGTGCTACGTATAGCGAATAAAAATACCAAGAGCTATGCGCACAAGTGTATACCGAAGGAACTGCTTTGCTCGCGCGTAACTCCAGTGGCTCTTCCAGCGTGGATATCGATATTTCCTAATATGGAAGATTGATTCTACTGCGTAGGATAATATTGTGAAATGATGTTTACAGGGCGGGAGTCGGACATTTTAAATGAAAAAAATAAATAAATTTTGAAACTTTTTTTTTATTGCAACGGTGTTTCGATCTTTTGAAAAAAACCTCTGTTCGAAATATAAAAAATTGTGATAGCAATATAATTAATTACTCTGACGTCTAAACTAAAATAAGGTTTTTATCATCTATACAGCGACTACAAAGATCTAATTTGCTTTTAGTCGTCAAAGCAACCATTTCGGAGAAAATACGAAAGGCGATTTTGTTACCGACTGAGTCACTGACATTACTGACACCATCATTCTCTTAAGCCTATACATCACAGGGTTTCAGAAAAACTGACCTCACGCTCAACGGTTGATCCGGTAGGCAATGCGCGGCTAAGCGGTCACCCAGCCAAGTAATGACCGCGAATAATCGTGTTTAACTTGAGCAATCGCCGGGTCCGCGCACCGACCGCGCATCCACCGCTGTCGGTACTATTTTTATATATCGCAACGACCGAGAGAATGAAAAACACACGAATTTGGTTTTATGGCGGATATTATTAATAATAAGAACCTTTAATTACACCGATTACGAAAAATCGCACATCTGTTTGCTTCGAAAGTTCCGTCCAGAGGCTTGTCATGACGATCGATCTCGTATCGATCATACGAGATATATATATATTTTTTTTTTCATTTTTGTCGTCAATACCAAAGTTTTTGGTACTTTACGAAATAGACGAAATAAAAAAAACCGTATTTGTGAATACCACGCGGATATGAGATGTCATGATTATCCTTTCGATGATCCGTATTCTACGCTTTTCTCGCGTAGCGCCATTTCTCGCGACAATCCAAGTCGTCGTTCGTATAAGAGGCAACGCGTTCTTGGATGCATTCCAATGCTTACGAGACTCTCCGACTTTCACTGACGGCGAGTGCGCGTGATGCGTTGATGCGGTTCGCGACTACGCACTATTCTATAATGAGCGCTCGTTTGTGCGCGCGCCGGGATTTGCTCACCGGTATAAGGATCGCGAACGCTTGCACGCGTATGGATAACGTGACAAACCGGGAATACCCAGGAGCAACCTGTTTACCGTAATAACAAGGCTCCCAACATGGATAGTAAGGACACATTTGTATTATTTATTACGTAAAAAAAAATCGACTTATAGACCGGAAGGTACTTTTGGATGAACAATCGTTTTTTTGATGACACGGAGGCAAGAAACTGATAATTACCCTATATTTAGTTACTTTACCATATATCTAGTAAAAAATATCGTAAATTTCTAGTAGTGCGGAGTCAATGATGCCACCTGTTGAAAATTACGAGAACTATGCGAATTTTTACCATAAAATATGGCAAACCATAAAACCATTACCATTATCACCACCATAACCATTTTATGCGCGTGGCATTACTATTACCATTTTTTTTGTTACCATAAAATATGGTAAAAATCCCCGTAAATATGGTAAAAATCTTATACTGTCGAGTTTTTTTCGTCATAGGCGGCGCCACCGTCGACTTTTACTAGAAGACATAGTCATTTCTAGTAGATCTTTCTCTCCGTGTATCAGGTCTCCACGTTTCATCGTACCCCGGTCTCCGCAATAATGGAGGAGTCTTTGGACGCCTATTAGTTGTACAAACGTACTGAGGTGCCGCTATTCACGATTTAATCGCTTATTAGTGAAGGTTATGTATCATTTCATTGCGCACGATCTTTTAAATAAAAAAAAAATCAACTTTCACCGTCTGAATCAACAGCGACGAGGTTCAGAGTGCATTCGAGGATTCGTTTACTTTTTTATTTCCATCTGCGTGTTTAGACACACATAAGATACGCCACGGCGATACATCGACACCGCAATGACGGAGGCGGGACAAAATCGCAAACACGTGCAACGAGTTATTTTTAACGAGATATCTTCCGACTTGTGTGTCATTACGAGGAAAGAATTTACTCGTAAACAATCGCGCGGCATGAGTACAGAGACGAGCGTTGAAGCCTTCGACTTTCGCTTTCTCTTGTGATCGACTGTTGACAGAGAAAAGTTTTTCTCGTATTCGTGTGAAACGAAAAAACGAAAAAGGCGATAAGTGCGATGGAAAGAAGTGTAGATAAGAAGGAAAGGGCCACATTTTCACTTTCGATTCGATTTTCGCCAAATTCGATAGCCGATACTTCTGTCTTTGCAAAAATGAAGAGGCGCCCGGAGCGAATTGCAACACAGAGAAATCGATCGTATCGATACCGCGATGTAAAAAAAAAATCGCCAAAAAACGCAAAAAATGCAAAAAATTTGCGCGCGCGCAAATGTGCGTTTTTTCACTCGCGTGAAATTAAAATTTTTTTTGCAGCGTTTTTTCGAATTTCTCGTGTTTCAAGTAGCCCCGGTCTCCTTTTTCAAAGTTCTGTAGATTTTCGTAGATTTTTCGAGAAAATTTTCGATTTTTTTTTCACAGCGTATTTAAGACTTTTCCAATGTTTCAATTAGCCCCGGTCTCCCTTAATGTATTCAGAAACGTCGGGCAGTTTCTGTTAATCAATATCGGCAATGACACGTGACACCGAGCGGCAGCGCATACGAAATGAATTATATA